>CM055280.1:37797751-38997751 GCA_029237695.1 Conchocele bisecta | reverse complement strand
TACGATATAAACTTAATAAAGAAATACCTAGTAGGCGAACTGACATCAACAACAAAGAAAGTAATGGTCGGAAAACGTGCAAACGCAACAATATTTCTATTTACTCCAGAATTTAGATTTCTTGATGTAATACTTTATCTAGGACCTGGTGTAAGTTATGATAGTTGGATAAAAGCCTACGACTGCAAAGGACAGAAATCTTTCTTTCCTTATGAGTGGTTCGATTCTCCAGACAAACTGGATTACCCAGGACTACCCGATATAGAGAATTGGTATTCCAAAACTATCTGGGAAAATGTTAATAGATGAAACAGAATTAAGTAAATGTCGTAGAATTTTCGAAGAAAATAATATGAAAACTTTCAGAGATTGGTTGAAATATATAACGATTTAGATGTAGCACCGTTCCTAGAAGCGGTGGAAAAAATGTGTGAATTTTTTTTATAAACACAGAGGTGTGGATATTTTCAAAGATGCGGTAACACTACCTGGAGTAGCTATACAATATTTATTGAGAGGAACCATTAAAGAACAAAAATCTTCAAAGACGATTATACCGGAGGATGCTCTATATGCACCAAAAGAAGAAACATACGAAATGATGAAGGACGCTCTAGTTGGTGGTCCATCAATAGTATTTACACGCTATGCAGAAGCCGGTGTTTCAAATATTAGATCTAATTCCTCAAATGAAATTAACAAATCTTGCAAGGCTGTTTTGGGGTACGATGCAAACGCGTTATATTTATCTACGTTAAATAAAGAGATGCCGTGTGGGAGAGAAACTATACACCATATAGATACCCCACATAACCCTAAATTTATTAAAAAGTTTTGTAAAAGAGTTTTATCTGGAGACTGGTTTGGGTTTGCGGAGGTGGATATAGAAGTTCCACACAACTTAAAACATAAATTTTGTTTTTTCTGAAATGTCCCCAATATTTATAAACAGAGAAGTAGAGGTTGATGAAGTTGCCCACACACATGTTAAAATATTTGGAAGATACTGGAAGAACTAGAGGAAATGGAAGAAAATTGGTGGGATCTATGACCGCCACTAAAGTATTGCTGTACGCGCCACTGTTGAAATGGTATTTAAAACACGGCCTAGAAATAACGGGAGTTCATCGTGTTATAGATTATATTAGTGGTAAACCCTTCGAATGGTTCGCAAAAGAAGTTACAGCCGCAAGACGAACAGGCGATGTAGAACCAAATAAGAAACCAGTAGCGGATATAATGAAATTATTAGGCAATTCGTGTTGTGGAAAAATGATAGAGGCAAAAGAGAGACATTTAAATACGACATATACACAAGACGAAACCTGTGTTGACAAAGCGTTAAGATCTGCATTCTTTGATGATTTGGAAGAGATAGGAGATGCGTACGAAATATCTTCCCGAAAACCCCGGTGTGCAGTAAAGAGCCCCTTCCACTGTGGAATAGCGGTTTATCAACTAGCTAAATTGAGAATGTTTGGAATTTTACTACGAATTTCTAGATAAATACGTAAAAAGAGAAGACTTTGAATTAATACAGATGGATACAGATAGTATGTATATAGGAGTTAGTGGAAAAACGATAGAGGAATTGATTAGACCTAACTTACTAGACGAGTTTGAAAAAGAAAAAAATAAATGGTTGGCTTGGGATAAATGGAGCGAAAGAGAGCCCGGACTTTTCAAAATGGAATTTAGCGGGGATAGGGCGATAGCGTTATCTAGTAAGTGTTATTTCGTAGAAAAAATTAATTTCACTAAAGATAATTTGGAACAAATTAAAATTAATAAAAACTCTGCGAAAGGAATGTCCAAGAGAACTAACAATTTAAATTGGGATAGATATAAACGAGTACTAAGTGAAACTACAGAAGATGGAAAACACATTATAGATGTAGCGCAAAATAGAGGATTTAAAATGAAAGACGGTGTTATGAAAACGTACTGTCAAAAAAAATTAGGACTCTCGGCGTACTACGATAAAAGACGCGTGTTACCAGACGGAATACATACCGAACATCTCTAAAGAATCTGACGATCCGGGGTAGCTGGGTGTCAGAAGGCACCATAAGAAGTTCTTCGCGAACAAAACCGCGAGATGGACCATCAGTCAAATAATAGAGCACGGGCTCATCAGGTTTGGTAATAGAGCGATCCAGATGATATACATTCATTGACCACACGGGATCAGTCGCGCGGCGGCTGCCACCTTCGAGCTCTCCCGGTTGATAGAGGTACCGGACGTCAATATCTGATGGAAGCCGCTGCTCCTCTAAACCAACTGGTCGCCCGCGCGAGACGGCAGAGGGCTTGCTCGTCACCCTTTTAAACTTGATAGCATCTACAGGCTTCTTACCTATCAATCTGGTCACCTCTCCGTTCAGTGCGGAGACCACGGCGGGCAGTCTGGCCACCCCCCACTCGGTCGATCGCGAATGAGGGTCTACAAGTTCTTTAGCGTATTGGTGTCCGAACAGTCTCTCAGCCAGGGTTCGATTGAAGCGTTCCACGATCCCTGGTCCCGGTGGATGTTGACGCGCCGCGTCTGATAGAAACTTTATGCTTAGACAATAGATGAGAGACCGCGCCCATGAACTCGCGGCCGGGATCGACCTGGAGAAGATTCGGCCATTTGAGAGGACTCCTCTTATATATTCGGGAAAGAGCCTCGGCCACTTCCTTAGACTCTTTAGTGGCCAACGGCTCAGCCCCCTTGTAGAACGACTCGCTACGTCAACGATTGTCAGTGCGTACTTGTACGTTTTGACGACCGACGCGATCGTGAGGGAGAAACAGGAGATCCGCTTGGTGAACTTGGTTCGGCACCGAACGTCGAATTTTGGGCGCGGAATATTGTGAGGCGCGGGTAAATAGATCTGCCAGATGCCTGCTTCTTGAGCCATTCCTTGACAGCGTTTTCTGAAACCTTGGTCGCCGCCGCGAGGTTCTTGATGGCCGCGAGTCCCTTCCAGTAGCCGCGGGGGCTATAGTATGTATTCGACAGCTTGCGCGTTAGTTTGGTATCAAGTTTGCGCGTGTTCATCGTATGCGAAGTATTCTAATATATCGGACAATCTCCAACATGCCTCGCCAGTTCGTCCGGTAACTGCGTCGTTAATAATAAACCTTTGTTGGAAGTTTCGCTGCAGCCCCAATCGCGTTTGGGTTGGAACAGGAGAGGGGAATCTAATTCAACATTGTTGATGGAGGAATCTAACATCCGCTTTGCGAAAAGGGTGGCCGCTTTTTCGTCCTCGCGCCACGTCTCGAGACAATCTCGGGCCAGACGAATCATACTCTTTGCACCAGGTAAACGATGTTTTTGGGCAGTGTAGCCTACATCGATCATAGCGTCATAAAGTTCGTCAACTAACATCGTTCTATATATATATTTTTATAAAAAAAAATTGTTTTAATTAATTAATTTAAAATCTCGATTGAATATAATAGCCGGCGAGACCCACCACACCCATTCCCACGATGATGAACGCGATCTCGCGGTCCTTTTGGGGCTCTGACGGTACATAGAAATCTGAAAGTTGGGGCTCGGGATCCATTGGATCGAGACTTTTGTGCGGATATGCCAGCGCGTACTCGCGGTTGGCTTCTTCAACGTTCTGAAAAGTTTGTTTCGCGGCGTGATTTTCGCGGCGAAGCTCTTCATTGACCCAGTCCAGATGGGCGGTTCGTTTTTTCGACCATGCTTCCTTTGCGCTATTGAGTTGTTCTACAGCTAAATCATGACGCTTACGCTCCTCATCCACGTTCGAGCTTTTCATTTTAGAGAATATAAAGTTGCTACCGCTGAACGCCAATGCGTTTACAAGCGCACCACCTACTATTACTGCGATTGAAGCCATTTATTTCCATATATTAACTGGTAGAATTCCAGCTTTACTAGATAATCTGGGTCCAAACTGCGGCGCTACATCTAAGGTCGCGAGCCCTACGTCTCTCACAGTAAAGTCCACCAATTTGGAGCGGTTCCTCCTAGGCCATCTTTGATAGTCGAGCATACCCGATACTGAAACCCGATATCACCACGGCGTGATAAAGCGCATTCACTAACTATTTTACCATCTTGTTCAGCCATTGTTATAATTATTGCATATAAAATGGGTCGCGATCATGTTTAAATGGGGCGCATCCAAATTCAACATTGTTGATGATTGGTGTTTCGTAACTTTCTTCTGAACACTGGCTGGTTGTTTTTTGGGGTATTTCCAAACGCACAGGGCACCAACAACTGCCAGACCACCACCAACAACCCAACTCCAATTCACGAATTTGGGTTCAATCGGATTCGCCCAACCTCGATTGGGTGTTGAGTGTGCTTCCAATTCGTGAATTGGGGGTGTTGTTGTACTCAACTCTGTATTCAGATGTTTTGCTGTCTCCGTCCCCGATTGTAACGACTGTTTAGCCTCTCGAAGCTCGGCGAGTATTTTATCTTGTTTAACTTTTCGGGTGGCAGCCGCCGCCCGCCCAGCTGCCTGTCTTTTGGGATTTTTTATATGCGGTATGTCATCCAGTGGCGGAGTAACACTCTGGTTCGATTGTGTTGGAGCAATCTGGTTCAACTCCGTCACTCTCGTGGGTGTGTCTTGTGTCATCATTTATAATATTAATATTAGAGCTTATAGTTCGTGGGCATATATGTCCAAATTGACAGTGTTTACCCGTGGTCAACGCGGTTGTTAGTGGAGCTAAGTACATTCCAAACTTGTGATAAATTGAGACAGCATGCCGTTCTAAGAGTGTGACCTATAAAAGGGTCAGTCTCTAGATCATCAATCAACCCCGCAGTGTTTGGTATAGGGAGAAGTCTACTAACGGCGGTAGCGTACAAATGAATAGCCGCCGATCCAAGAGTTTTTGTCATCTCTGCTCCCAATTTAGGATTCGTATCGCGCATACATTTTATCGATCTCCGCATCTGACATCTTATCCACCTGAAAAACTGAGAGACGCCTACCGAGATAATGCTCCGATTGTCCCCCAGCAACCAGCGCAGCTAGCCGCTCTCGTCGCGCCGCATTTTCATTTTCATTTCGGAGTCGTTGCACTCAACCCAATACCAACCCCCGCGATTCCGATTGCTCTGTCGGATCATTATTGTTTGCAGTCGGAGTTGAGGTTTCTTCTATTAGCTGATCGAGAAGTTCGTCGCAGTTCATTTTTCTTAAAATTAAAATTAATTAACTCATTCTAACAAGTCTCATCACTTTAACATATTTATTTATTACAAAAATAATAAATGCGCACCACCCGATACTTATGATCACCATTATGCTCGCAACAAAGCTCGCAGCGGAGCACCAAATTGTTAACATTGTTAACCATTTGTTAAGCATTTGTTCAGCAATTGCTAAGCATTGTTCAGCAATTGCTAAGCATTGTTCAGCAATTGCTAAGCATTGCAATAGCTTATTACTTTGCAATTTTCCTAATTTTATAATTTTCTTAAAATTAATTATTAATTAATTGATAACTTTATAAGCAGTTGGTTGATCAGTCTTTAGCAGAAGCTTGGCGTGCTTAGTTTTCGAAAGCATCTGTCGAACCTCCAGGCGCTCCTCGCGCGTTGGGATAACGTCATTCTCTCGAAGACAGTCATCGAATGAGTCTCGGTCCTTGCAGTGAAAGAGGGCGACCCATTTCGTTTGCTCGCGCAGATCCTTGAGGACGGCGTTGTACTTTTGAGTGGATATCCATACGCTTTTGCCTAGCATGGCGGCCAGAAAATGCGAGCTCGGAGAGCATGTCCTTCTTTTTGGTCATCGCCGCCTTGGCTGAGCAATCATCAATCACGTATAGGGTGGGCTCACCCTGGAATTTTTGGTATAAACCACGCAACCAATCGTGAAGCCTATCACCAGGTCAATAACGTATACCTCAGGGTCGGTCCATATCCACGGCACCGCTGATAAGTATCGTTGTGCCGCACAGTGGGACATAGGATCACAATGTGACGAAAGGCATCGCGGTAGGATCCCTCGAGTAAGTCGAGGATGAAAACCGTTTTTCCACATCCTGTCCTGCCCACATATTGGCAGAGTGAGCATCTCCAATCGTGAATTGGTATTGATTGTTAATTTTCTTAATTAATTCTTTAGAATTATCAAAATTAGTAGATCGCTGATACGTATCGACCATCTTCGATGTTGAGTTGTGCGTCTGTAATTATATATAAGTACACGTTCAATGGCCCGGCTCCGTCCGCCTCTTTGGTTATCTGGATCGTCACACCCTCACTAGCGTTCTCAACTTGGCGTCCGCTACCGTGTATTTGGTCATCGTCGCTGGCTCGCATGTCTAGCCATAACGCGTATTTGGTATTCAGGAACTCCGCGAGGGAGACGGCCGAGAGATGCAGGTCTTTGGCAACTGCTGCAACCTCCGGAGAGCGCTTAGAGCCGGCAGCAAACTGCTTTCTTACTTCGTCCCACTGCTGGTGCGCGCGAAGACCCGCGCTGTAGAGTTGATTGGGGACTCCCTCGATCGTCACCTCTACCTTCGTGATTTTTGGGGTTATAGAATCTGTCGGTTTTTCTAGCACCGAACGCGAACCGAGCATCCTCGAACAACATCAGTATACCTTTCATCGAGCGGGCGGGTACGTTGACGTTAATATTCCACAATGTGTCGCCTTTGTCTTTCGTCATCTTGCGATGGCGAAGAACTCGGTCGTAAAGTATGGCAACGCAGCCCGGCGTACTGGGTTCTGATCAATCGTGCTAGTTCGGGCATCGTGACCATGTCGTACTCCAGCGAAACATTATCGATCGCATACGTCGATAACATGTCGCTGGCTATGATAACTCGGCCGTAGTCGTTGAACGTTAGTTCGTATTCGAGGCGGTCAGCCAAAGCGCTCTGATAGTAGGCATGTGACTCTCCAGCAACTCAAAGTCGAGCGGGATGTAGAAGCGGTTTGCCGTAAGCGCCCGCGACCGCGCTTGTCACTCGCGTTGTTATCTGCCTTGTTAGCAGCCCCGATTCTAAGTTTGGTTACGTTCTTATTTTTGCTGGTGTCAATACCTTGATAGACAGCGTTTCAAGCTCGTGTGACGTCTTCCACAGGTCCTGATAGCAATGGTAGACGTCGCTGTCATCGATCGACATCACCTCATTACCAGAAATCTTTATCATAGTCTTCTTGACTATGGCGCGACCCAAGTTCTGAACGACGGTTCGGTCCGCGTCCGTCGACGTTAGCGAAATAGTGAAAGCGAGGCGAACAGTACCCGGAACAATGACGTCGTTAGCTCCGAGGTTGGGGAAGCGGACTAAGAGCTGCTGGTTCTGGTCGATCGTCGATGGGTTGTTCGTAATAACGACACTCTGTCTCACGCCTTTTTGCCCCGAGGGCTCACGCAGTCTGCGGTATGGATTGAGTTTGCGACCGTATTGACTCGAAGACATAATTAATTTTATTGAAACTATTAAACCTGTATTGTTTTGTCTTTAATATAATAATAATTATTAAAGATGGCTGGTCTCGATATTGGTATGGACGAATTCGATCGCACTACGGGCGACCGAGACGATTACATCGATGATGATGATTATGTTGATGATCTCTATCCATATAGCCGCGGAGAGGGCGTGGACGTTGATGACTACCTCAATGATGATGATTATGTTGATGATACCTATCCATTTAGCCGCGGAGAGGACTTGGACGCTGATAATGACGGACGAAACGTCCTTCATAGAGTACCCCCCGATGCGAGTACACATTTCGAAACGTGGGAGGCCAAATCCAAAACTCCGGCATGGGCGGGTGGTGTCAAGATTCCTGAGGGGATCTCCAAGAATGAGCTGGCGTCTACCAAGGAAACGGAAACTCTGGTGAAACGGTGGGAGCGTATAGTGTCTAAACGCGGCATCTCCGCCACGTTGGAGTTTCGCAGCACTAAAAGAGGAGACCTGTGGGTTAAATGGGGCAATACCTGGATGTTGCTGACGTACAAGAACAACCCAAACAAGTTCCTCAAACCCTCTTCATTGAAGCGATATGGAGCACTACTCGCTCGAGCTCTCGGAGTGCTCGACGACATTCAGGCGCCGCTGCCTACAAAAATGGTAAAAACCCTACAGTCTACCGACGAAACGCTGGAGAAGACGGCCGCCACTATAGAAACGATCGAGCTCAGCGAGATCCCTCGCGTAACCACCGACGTTATTAACACGATTGAAACCACGGTCAACGAAATAAACGGCACGAAGTTTGACCCACCGTTACCTCTTCGCGAACTCCGGGGACTCGATAAGGTTCTGCAAACAACTCGGGGCGAACTAGTCAATAACCTCTCCAAACTCTCAGCGCTGGACAAACATATCGCTCTAGAAGAAAAAAAAATAAAGCAAGCACGGGGCGATAGAGAATCTACCGAGCGGATCAACAAACTCCTGCGGTCGTTGCGGGACGAAAGAGAAGCTCGATTGGAGGCTGCCTCAACTAACCGTGAGACGCTTTCCGGTCAATTAAGTCGTAGCCGCGAAACAATCTCGAGGTCCTGCACGAGGACACTACACTCGGTGCGCGTATTCGCACTCTGTTCAGAGAGAAGGGCGTCACGATAATAACCGTCATCGCGGCTTTCAGCATGATTATATCGACCCTAATTCTATCTATATCGTCCTCTAGTTCTATCTATCACAGGTGGTTCAGCACCAGCTCCATCACCCGCTCCAGCACCAGCTCCAGCTCCAGCACCAGCACCATCCGGTGGGGTAAAAGAATGGATAAAAAAACAACTAAAAGCCCTCGCCAATCTCCTGGCTAAATTAGCAGGAAAGTTGGCTGCCGCACTACCTGGACTGATCGAAGTATCGTTTCTTACTTGCTATCTATATTATCAAAAACGGTCGGATGGCTAGCCAATAATACTTGGGCTTTAATCGTGGCAATCGCCGGTCTCCTATTATTCTCTGTCAGAGAGTTCCTACAACCAAAGCGTAAATAATCCGATCGCCACGAGGGCGACGACGAGCGCTAATTTCTCCTCCTCGTGTGTTGTGCTTCCAATTTCACCCAATTTGTAATTGATTGGTGTTTCTCCAATCGCGATTGGTCTGTTGATGGATTTCGATGGTTCATCCAATTTACGAATTGGGGGTACTTGGTTCGATTTACGAATTGGGGGAGGTGTATCCATTTTGTGTTTTATGAAATCGGTTCCACTGTTGGGGGTGCGCTTGATGATATCCGTGTTCACGTTACCGTTGTGGCCGATTTTTTGATTGGCGGTGGCGATTACGATATGATTATTGTAACCGTCAACCGGTCGTCTCGTAGTATCATATTGCTCGGCGCCATATAAAGACCTATTCCAAATACATAGTCTACTGGGGTGCTGGCATTCTGTAAAACGTCTTGATAATTCTGGATCGCCTTCTCCAGGTCCACCCTAGCCGAGATGGCGTCCTCTACAAGTGCCAAGAATTGTTTTTGTGCATCAAACGCTGTTCCCATGCCCAGTATAGAACTGCGAGTTTGCTTCTGTGCGCCGAGGATGGCCCAGACGTACGTGCGAATAGATTCGTTGACGTGAGTAACCCCGGCCTGCGTGAACCCTATACCCTTATCTAACATAAATGTACCCCACGCGTCCTGAACCTCAGCAGCCTGCTGTATGTAATCGACGTGAGCCCGTTTCGGAGGTAACATTTTACAAGAAAACACACCACAGTGCCGACCTCCAGACACTTCTGGCCCGAAAGTCATCGTCGCGGGGTCAAAATCCCACCCGGCGTTCCGACTGACGATGTGGTCACCGGAGTGATCGTGTCTAAAATCAGTCTGTGTCCAATTCCCGGACTGGCCCGTGAATGAGAACGTCCCCGAGGCCGGTGCTGGTAGGAAATGCTTTCTGTCTCCAGTCCGCGTCTTTTGAAACGTTAAATTCGTTACACAGTCTTTCAAAGGCCATACGGTCGTATGCGTTGGAAATGGGATCCCAGGCGTCGTCTTGAGGTAGTGAAATACCTAGTTCTTTGAGAATCCTCCTAATAGTATAATACGTGTGAAAGTTGTAGACACTTCGGAGCATGACATTCTTGGATGTCAGATGGTCTTTATGTGAAACTCCACACCCGGCTGTTGCGCACCATACAGCGAAATTTATTTGGTTCTGCCAAAACTGCATCGGTGTTGCTTTCCAGCCGTTTACCACCTCCATCGTAGTAATCTTGGGCAACCTATATTGTTCAAAGATGTTAGGGAAGTTGGTGGCAAAGCCACTGTCCGGTCTAACCGTTACGGTTGGGTGTACAAGGCGGTTAACAAACGTCTTTTTGTGTGTATTTACCTCCGACCGCGTACTTTACATTAGAGTTAAAGCTAAATGCTTTGGTATCCATTGAAAGATATTATTATGTTTGCTACTATAACTAATGTTCAAAAAGGAGTTAGTTGTAACTTCAAAAATTAATAGACAACTGCTGCGGAAAACGTCGGGTAGGCCTTAGATCAATCACCTTCACGGTTGGATGGCAGAATGTGGGGAAGAGCGAATGGTTTTACTATGTGAAGGATGGACTACAATTAGAAGTAAAGCTGCCTCACGGACTGTGGGGAATAAGACAGCTCAAAGATTTTGTCAACTCAGAGCTTGACGGTATAATCAACCTCACAGTATCGAATGCTACCGGGCTCGCAACAATGACCATCAGCATGTAATAAGGTAGTGGTCTCCCCGGGGTTGGGTATTCAACTCGGTTTTAGAGAGACATACTCCTCAAACAAAGGATGTTTTACCCCGGGTGAGTACGTCGGTGATAAACCGGTGGACTTCACCTTCACAAAAACTCTCAGGGTGCACCTGGATCGGGTGAACACATCGTACAACACGATAGACGGATCCCCCAGCACATTACTGAAAACTGTGCCCGCCAGCGATTGTTTCTATGGCGAGACTGTAACGTTAGACTTCCCACACCCAGAGATGAAAGTTTTGGAATCGGGACACATCCACGAGTTGAAGATTTATATTCTTGATGATAAAGGGCGAGAGATTGAAGAACGATTACCCGATTTCGGTCGTCCTAGAAATTTCAAATTAATTAATTTTAAGAAAATTAGAATTAAACGCATGTTCGTAATATATATTATCAACATTATGAGTATATACGGACCAGGTAGTTCTTCCGATTGGGTGACAAATTCAAATAATTTGGAACCTGCAGAAGGGGGAGGGGATTCATCCCGACAGAGGGCGACTTTTTAACTACCCAAAAAACAAAGGCCTTGATTAATAGAACTATATCGAGGGCCACGGACGAGATTCACAAGAGTCTACTATCACAACTTAGAGAATATGCCCTGGCTGTGAATACACAAAGTCGTGAAGAAACGCATACGGAACTAAACGAACTAGGTAAAAAAATAACCAAATTTAGAAAAGAGGCCCGGTTGGGGATTGATAAAGCCCGAGAAGACCGTAAGGCTGACATTACGGAGGTTTATGGGGTGTTGCGCTTAGAAGACTCTCTCAGCAAAGAAGCTACACTTGCTGAATTAGACGGGAAAATAATCGATTTTCGAAATGAGGCCACGTCGGGTATTGAGAAAGCACGAGAAGACCACCAGGCGGACCTTACGAAGGCTTATGAGGTGTTGCGCCTCAGAGGACTCTCTCATCAGAGAAGCGGCACTTACTGAACTAGATAAAAAAATAAACAAATTTCGAAAAGAGACCCGGTCGGGTATTGATAAAGTCCGAGAAGACCACCAGTCGAACCTTGAGGAGGCCATTGCGGAGGCTTATGATGCGTTGCGCTTAGAGAACTCTCATAGTAAAGAAGCGACACTTACCGAACTAGACGGTAAAATAGCCGAATTTCTGAAAGAGACCAGGTCGGGGGTTGAGGGGGTCCGAGAAGACCACAAAGAGGCCATTGCGGAGGCTTATGGGGCGTTACGCTCAGAGGACTCTCTCAACAGAGAAGCGGCACTTACTGACATATACGAAAAAATAACCAAGAATTTAAAAAAGAGACCCGGTTTGATCTTGATGGAGTCCGAACGGGTATTGAGAAAGCCCTAGAAGACCACCAGGCGGATATTACGGAAGCTTATAGGGTGTTGCTCTTAGAGGACTCTATCAACAGAGAAGCGACACTTACTGAACTAGATGAAAAAATAACCGAATTTCAAAAAGAGGCCCGGTCGGTATTGATAAAGCCTTAGAAAGACCACCAGGCGGACCTTACGAAGGCTTATGAGTGTTGCGCTCAGAGGACTCTATCAACAGAGAAGCGACACTTACTGAACTAGATGAAAAAATAACCGATAAACTGAAACATGATCGTATATCCGCGACCAAAGCTCTTGAGGAGGCCTCTTATGAGATTCGTACTGAGGCATATAACGCAAACAATGCGCTTGCCGGAATAGTGAAAACAATGAAAACACCAAAACGTGTCATAACAGTTTGGGCTGAGAAGCGGGCCCATTGGTTGTGGGGCACTATGAATATTCGTTCGGTGCCAAAGCGAGTAATAAATATGGGGGATACACTATGACAGCTGCAGGTGAAGTTATCCAAATGGCGGTCTGCTCGGTTAATGCTAATGGTAAACCTGTGGGCGCGGTCGCGATAAATATTGTAGTAGATGGGAAAGAACGGGGGATTGGAGTCACTAAAATCTCTGGAGATAGTTCGACGGTGGTTTCGTTCTCCGGTGATGATCGAATTAGACTTTCCCAAGGTAGTGTTATTAACTTTGTTACGAAAATCGGTGACTCAGAGAGTTCTTCCACTATTGTCTCATTGTTAAATTGAACTTATTGTGTAAATACTAATATATTGAAATAAATTTAACTATGAACGAATCACCATATCCAACTCTCAATACCACTCCACCAACACTGTATTCAACTCTCAATACCACTCCACCAACACTGTATCCAATTAACGAAATAAGTTCAGATTTTAGGTTGAATAATAATATCGTCGCTATGCAGGATATTTTAGTTAGAGAATGTGCAAATAGAAAAAGACACTCTAATAAATATAGGCGCGCGGCAAACATAGCTGAAGCATCTAGTACGGTTCTGGCAAGTGTTTCTGTGTTGTGTGGGGCGGGGACTGCTGCAACGCTATCTACAATTGTAATGATTCCACTTGCAGGGGTTTTGAGTGGAATTACCGTTTTATCTGGAACACTTTGTATGGTAATTAGGGCGGCGGGTGGAAAACTCGAGAAAAAAAGTAGAAAACATGATAGAATATCCGTTCTCGCTAGGTCTAAGAAAAATAGCATCGACGTTATGGTGTCCAAAGCGTTGGCCGATAAGAAAATATCAAATTTAGAGTTTGAATCCGTGGTGGAAGAAATGGGGAGATATGAAGAATTAAAAAATGATATAAGGATCAAGGCGCGCGCCACCATGCCAAAAATTGAGTGTACTGATTGGGATAAATTTAGGGTAAAACTTGGAAATAAAGTCGGAGGAAATGTTACAGCACCATTATAAAATAATTAAAAAAAAGAAAAAAAAAAAAAATTTAAAAAAAAAAAAAAAATTTAAAAAATAATTAAAAAAAAAATAAAATAAAAATAATAATTTTAAAAAAAAAAAAAAAAAAAAAAAAAAAAAATTCTTAATTTTATAATTTTCCTAATTTTTTCAAAATTATATTGGTGCAGTAAACAAATTTACATACCTATACAACATGTGTTTTTCACTGAGAATTACAAATTCAGTCGAGGATTACACTGTACACACCGTCTGTTTAATTGATACACTCGGCTCTGTTTACCTCGGCTATCAATTTACGCATGGGCCATAACCCGTGTAATTGAAACATTGTCGTTACAACATAAATTAATTACTATGTAATATAGGGGGTGTTCAGCTTTTAAATTATTAAAAAAAAATATAAAATTAATTATAAAAATTAACAAAATAACGAACCATCACATGTTTTCTTTCGCCAATAGGTATTAATAAATAATTATAATATGCACACCATTTGTATGTTGTATAGGAAACTGATGAGTATATATATGTTTGTTGACCTTACAACAATTGGTCTCATCTCGTGCATGCCATGTTGTTGATCCGGTATGACGTCCGTCTCGTCTGTTTAATGGTATGCAGTTTATTTATAAATATGTGTGTATTTGGCGATGTAATTGCAAAGCTCAAAGGTGCCGGCCTAAAAGATTTCTGCCTAAGAGCTTTGCAATTTCGGAAACCAAATTCACACATAGGCTCGCCTTACTTCGCTGGTTTCTCTTAATTAGAGGAATTGGCAATGGGGTTCAAGGCGACCGTAAAAACTAAACTGTGAGCCAACAGATGAGTGGGCTTAAGAAAGGTCACAACACCCCAGTGGCTGGGTGCCGGCTAGAAATCTGCCCAGTCGCTGGGGTGTTGTGCGCGAGTGGAGGCTTTTGCTATTTTTTTTAATTTTTTACAAATTATTAATACTCTTTATAAGCGATGTCGTAGAAATGTATATTCGTAAACGAATCGTTGGGTTTTAAACAATTTTAATTTTATATACACCTTAGTTTCATATCCGATACGCGTTATCCGTCTTAATGTTTGTATTTGCCTCTTGTATAGTTGACATAATTGTCGGTATAATATTGTAAATGTAACGTTTTTATCGGAGCGTAATAAATTACGCTGGTATTTCATATATTCGATATCGCCTAGTGTTCTCATTTTATAGAATATATATATGGATTATAACCCCATAAGCTTCGTAAACTTCTTCAACACAGATTATTAAAAAATTTCAATTCCAATTGTATTGTATTATCCATTTTCTCTAATAGTTTTTTTTTTTCTGTTCAATAATTTTCAATTTCTTCTAATAATTTTCCAATTTCTTCGTTAAAAGTGATATCGTAGAAAAACGCATATCCGTCAACGAATCTTTGATTTTTAAACTGTTTTATAAAATTAGTTTGATAATGTTTCGGTAGTGTTTCTCCGATCCTATTTAGTCGCTTCATTACATAAATTTGATACTTATACCGGCGACATAATTGCCGGTTTAATATTGTAAATGCAACGTTTTTATCGCAGCGTAATAAATTACGCTGATATTTCATGTATTCGATATCACATAGTATTGTCATTTTACCGTGTTTTAATACTGTAGAAACAACAGCGTAAAATCCTTCATCCAAGTCATTATAAACGTCCAATTCGTTGTGTATTTTATTATCCATTTTGTTATAATATTTTATAATAAACCTATTAAATTTATATGTTCAATTGGACGTGAAAACAACATGATGTATTTATGACAACGAGATAAAAATAAATCCTTTTTAAGACTATTGTTTTATCTGTTCAATTGGACGTGAAAACAACATGATGTATTTATGACACACATTTTGGATGTTTGTGGTTGGTGGGAGACAATTTCCTCGTTAACCAATTTTTGATTTTTCGGGGGGTGGTGGAGTAGTATAGAGGGTGGAGAAATGATACCACCGTTAGGTGGTATCATTTTGAATCCCTCTATACTACTGTAGGTCCCAGTCAGATTGCATGGCAAACAGTGTAGGTCCCAGTCAGATTGCATGGCAAACAGTGTAGGTCACAGTCAGACTACATGGCAAACCGTGTAGGTCCCAGTCAGACTACATGGCAAACAGTGTAGGTCCCAGTCAGACTAAATGGCAAATATTGTAGGTCCCAGTAAGATTGTAGGCCCAGTCCGACTGCATGGCAAACAGTGTACGTCCCAGTCAGACTACATGGTAAACAGTGCAGGTCCCAGTCCGACAGCATGGCAAACAGTGTAGGTCCCAGTCAGACTGTATGCCAAACAGTGTAGGTCCCAGTCAGACTACATGGCCAACAGTGTAGGTCCCAGTCGGATTATTTGGCAAACAGTGTAGGTCCGTCAGACTACATGGCGAACTGTGTAGTTCCCAGTCCGACTGCATGGCAAACAGTGTAGGTCCCAGTCCGACTGCATGGCAAACAGTGTAGGTCACAGTCAGACTACACGGCAAACAGTGCAGGTTCCAGTCCGACTGCATGGCAAACAGTTTAGGTCCAAGAAAGACTACATGGCAAACATTGTAGGTCCCAGTCAGACTACATGACAAACAGTGTAGGTCCCAGTCCGACTGCATGGCACACAGTGTAGGTCCCAGTCAAACTACATTGCAAACAGTGTAGGTCCACGTCCGTCTGCATGCCAAACAGTGTAGGTACCAGTCAGACTACATGGCAAACAGTGTAGGTCCCAGTCAGACTGCATGACAAACAGTGTAGGTCCCGGTCCGACTACATGGCAAACAGTGTAGGTCCCAGTCAGACTACATGGCAAACATTGTAGGTCCTAGTCAGACTACATGGCAAACAGTGTAGGTCCCAGTCAGACTACATGGCAAACAGTGTAGGTCCTAGTCATATTGCATGGCAAACAGTGTAGGTCCCAGTCCGACTGCATGGCAAACAGTGTAGGTCCCAGTCAGATTGCATTGCAAACAGTGTAGGTCCCAGTCAGAATGCATGGCTAACAGTGTAGGTCCCAGTCCGACTACATGGCAAACAGTGTAGGTCACAGTCAGACTGCATGGCAAACAGTGTAGGTCCCAGTCCGACTACATGGCAAACAGTGCAGATCCCAGTCAGACTGCATGGTAAACAGTGTAGGTCCCAGTCAGACTGCATGGTAGACAGTGTATGTCCCAGTCCGACTACATGGCAAACAGTGTAGGTCCCCAAGTCGACTACATGGACAAACAGTGTAGGTAGGTCGCAGTAATACTGCATGGGAAACAGTGTAGGTCCCAGTTCAGACTACATGGCAAACAGTGTAGGTCCCATCCTGACTCCTGAACGCATGGCAAACAGTGTAGGTCCCAGTCGAGACTACATGGCAAACAGTGTAGGTCCCATCTGACTGCAATGGCAAACATGTTGGTCATCAGACTACCAGGTAAACAGTGTAGGTCCCCAGTCAGACTGCATGGCAAACAGTGTAGGTCCCATCAGACTACAGGCACAAGTAGGTCCCAAATCTGACTGCATGGCCAAACAGTGTAAAGTCCCAGTCCAGATTGCATGGCAAACATGTAGGCCCATGTGATTGGCATGGCAAACAGTGTAAGGTCCCAGTCCGACGGCAAACATGTACTACATGGCAAACAGTGTAGGTCCCAGTCATCATGGCAAACAGTCGGTCCCACTCAGATGCATGGCAAACAGTGGAAGGTCCCCAGTCATTGCATGGCCAAAAACATGTAGGTCCCAGTCAGGACAAACATGCAAACAATGTAGGTCCCAGTCAGACTACATGGGCAAACAGTAGTAAAGTCCCAGTCCAGATTGCATGGTAAACAGTGTAGTCCCAAGTCAGATGGCATGGCCAAACAGTGTAGGTCCCAGTCATACTACATTGGCAAACAGTGTAGTCCCAGTCATACTACATGGCAAACAGTGTAGGTCCCCAGTCAGACTACATGGCAAACAGTGTAGGTCCCAGTCAGATTGCATGGCAAACAGTGTAGGTCCCAGTCCGATGGCAAGGCAAACAGTGTAGGTCCCAGTCATACTACATGGCAAACAGTGTAGGTCCCCATCAGATTGCATGCAAACAGTGTAGGTCCCAGTCAGATTGCATGGCAAACATGTAGGTCCCAGTCAGATTGCATGGCAACAGGTAGGTCCCAGTCAGACTACCTGCAAAAACAGTGCAGATCCCAGTCATACTGCATGGTAAACAGTGTAAGGTCCCAGTCAACTGCATGGTATACAGTTTAGTCCGCAGTCCGACTACATGCAAACAGTGTAGGTCCCAGTCAGACTACATGGCAAACAGTGTAGGTCCCAGTCAGATTGCATGGCAAACAGTGTAGGTCCCAGTCAGACTACATGGTAAACATTGTAGGTCCCAGTCAGACTACATGGCAAACAGTGTAGGTCCTAGTCATATTGCATGGCAAACAGTGTAGGTCCCAGTCCGACTGCATGGCAAACAGTGTAGGTCCCAGTCAGATTGCATTGCAAACAGTGTAGGTCCCAGTCAGAATGCATGGCTAACAGTGTAGGTCCCAGTCCGACTACATGGCAAACAGTGTAGGTCACAGTCAGACTGCATGGCAAACAGTGTAGGTCCCAGTCAGACTACATGGCAAACAGTGCAGATCCCAGTCAGACTGCATGGTAAACAGTGTAGGTCCCAGTTAGACTGCATGGTAGACAGTGTATGTCCCAGTCCGACTACATGGCAAACAGTGTAGGTCCCAGTCCGACTACATGACAAACAGTGTAGGTAAGTCGCAGTAATACTGCATGGGAAACAGTGTAGGTCCCAGTCAGACTACATGGCAAACAGTGTAGGTCCCAGTCTGACTGCATGGCAAACAGTGTAGGTCCCAGTCAGACTACATGGCAAACAGTGTAGGTCCCAGTCTGACTGCATGGCAAACAGTGTAGGTCCCAGTCAGACTACATGGCAAACAGTGTAGGTCCCAGTCAGACTGCATGGCAAACAGTGTAGGTCCCAGTCAGACTGCATGGCAAACAGTGTAGGTCCCACTCAGACTGCATGGCAAACAGTGTAGGTCCCAGTCATACTACATGGCAAACAGTGTAGGTCCCAGTCATACAACATGGCAAACAGTGTAGGTCCCAGTCAGACTACATGGCAAACAGTGTAGGTCCCAATCAGACTACATGGCAAACAGTGTAAGTCCCAGTGAGATTGCATGGTAAACAGTGTAGGTCCCAGTGAGATTGCATGGCAAACAGTGTAGGTCCCAGTCATACTACATGGCAAACAGTGTAGGTCCCAGTCATACTACATGGCAAACAGTGTAGGTCCCAGTCAGATTGCATGGCAAACAGTGTAGGTCCCAGTCAGATTGCATGGCAAACAGTGTAGGTCCCAGTCAGATTGCATGGCAAACAATGTAGGTCCCAGTCAGACTACATGGCAAACAGTGTAAGTCCCAGTCAGATTGCATGGTAAACAGTGTAGGTCCCAGACAGATTGCATGGCAAACAGTGAAGGTCCCAGTCATACTACATGGCAAACAGTGTAGGTCCCAGTCATACTACATGGCAAACAGTGTAGGTCCCAGTCAGACTACATGACAAACAGTGTAGGTCCCAGTCAGACTACATGGCAAACAGTGTAGGTCCCAGTCAGATTGCATGGCAAACAGTGTAGGTCCCAGTCAGATTGCATGGCAAACAGTGTAGGTCCCAGTCAGATTGCATAGCAAACAATGTAGGTCCCAGTCAGACTACATGGCAAACAGTGTAGGTCCCAGTCAGACTACCTGGCACATATTGTAGGTCCCAGTGAGATTGTAGGTCCCAGTCAGACTGCATGGCAAACAGTGTAGGTCCCAGTCAGACTACATGGCAAACAGTGTAGGTCACAGTCAGACTGCATGGCAAACAGTGTAGGTCCCAGTCAGTCTACATGGCAAACAGTGCAGGTCCCAGTCCGACTGCATGGCAAACAGTGTAGGTCCCACTCAGACTACATGGCAAACAGTGTAGGTCCCTGTCCGACTGTATGGCAAACAGTGTAGGTCCCACTCAGACTACATGGCAAACAGTGTAGGTCCCAGTCATATTGCATGGCAAACATTGTAGGTCCCAGTCAGACTACATGGCAAACAGTTTACGTCCCAGTCAGATTGCATGGCAAACAATGTAGGTCCCAGTTAGATTGTATGGCAAACAGTGTAGGTCCCAGTCAGACTACATGTCAAACAGTGTAGGTCAGTCAGACTACATGGCAAACATTGTAGGTCCCAGTCAGACTACATGGCAAACAGTGTAGGTCCCAGTCAGACTACATGGTAAACAGTTTTAGTCCCCCAGTCAGAAATTGCATGGCAAAAAACAGTGTAGGTCCCAGTTTTGAACTGCATGGCAAACAGTGTAGGTACCAGTCCCCAGATTGCATGGCCAACAGTGGTCCGGTCCCCATCCAGATTGCATGGCAAACAGTGTAGGTCCCAGTCAGACTACATGGCAAACAGTGTAGGTCCCAGTCAGACTACATGGCAAACAATGTAGGTCCCAGTCAGACTACATGGCAAATATTGTAGGTCCCAGTCAGACTACATGGCAAATATTGTAGGTCCCAGTCAGACTACATGGCAAACAGTGTAGGTCCCAGTCAGACTACATGGCAAACAGTGTAGGTCCCAGTCAGACTACATGGCAAACTGTGTAGGTCTCAGTCAGACTACATGACAAACAGTGTAGGTCCCAGTCCGACTGCATGGCAAACATTGTATGTCCCAGTCTGACTACATGGCAAACAGTGTAAGTCCCAGTCCGACTGCATTGCAAACAGTGTAGGTCCCAGTCAGACTACATGGCAAACAGTGTAGGTCCCAGTCAGACTGCATGGCAAACAGTGTAGGTCCCAGTCAGACTACATGACAAACTGTGTAGGTCCCAGTCCGACTACGTGGCAAACAGTGTAGGTCCCAGTCCGACTGCATGGTTCCTTGGGGACTATAATAGCCATGTAGTCAGATTTGGACCTAAACTGTTGGTAAGATCATTTCTCGGCCAGGGGGCTATTTTGAATCTAATATGGAAATGTAAAATTTGGACCTGAGCTTGAGGAAACCTTCCTTGCTATGCCACAAGCCGGTGTCAACATATACATTACATACAAGGTAAATGATGGACCAGTGTATGTTCTTATCAACTCCAGCACATTGGACACTTGATCCGGCAGCTCTGGGTCTACAGAGAGTGTTAACCTGTGACTGTAGAGCGACAGCCAGTATGTAATCTAGGTACATGTATGTAGAAATGAACGGAAACAGAAACATTTCGCAACACAACAGTCATGTTACTGTGACCAAGTACACAACTGCCTGCGTTAACCCTTTCAACACCACAGGCCTGTATAGTGGTAAGGGCAAAAAGTGCAGATCCAGATGAGCCGGCTAGTGACGAGCCGTCTCAACAGGAGCTGCACATTTTGCAAGTAATTTTCATATTTTTTGAGAGCAAGAACACCCGTTTTTCAGAAATGGACTAGTTTGAAAATAATTTGTGTGACAATTGGATTGGTTATAAAATTAACATATCAAAATCCATTCCAATAACTTGCAGGTGAAAGGGTTAATCTTGTCCAGTTTCTGAACTTTTATTAACAATGCGAACTGGCAATGCAACAATGTCAGTGTCTCAGTCTCAGCTGTAGCACAATGCAGCAATGTCAATATTGATGAGATTAACGCAGGCGGTAGTGTACACGTAGAGCCATGTAACCAGTCGGTGGTTCGTACGGACATTGGCTCACCTGATGTTCATATCTCCGCGATAACTGCCGATAGTGGCATGTTCATGGCAAACTTCACCTGCCAATCTCACCGACAAGATACACAAGGTTTATGGCCTTGCCAAGCTCAATATCCAGCCAGTGAAACACACGTCACAGATCTAACAGACAGATTAGCTCCTTATTAGACTGTATGACTGCCAGCATACAGGGAGAGACTGGTCGCAGTTGTCATGTGCCCCATTCCTCGAGTGACCGCCATATAGGCTACTGTCCTATCTGCATGACTCACGGGTCCACGGACAGGTAGGATGATGCTCAGTGTACTCTAGTCTTTGCTCCACATTTTTCTGCCGGCCTACCTTTGGCTATTAAACACATTAAATATAAAACATATTTAAAGTATTTTTTCATAATTACCAAAAAAATCACTCTCCCCGATTTTCTTTATTTGATGAAATTCCATAAAATATTGATTTTATTGCGGAAAATAATTTTTCCTATGGCAATTTAACATGGGGCAAAAATGAAAAACCTGGCTAGATAGCTTGGAAATAATGTAACTATACGAAAATCGAAGTTGGTGGCGGTGGTGGTGTACACGTACTAAATACTAAAATTTTGCTGATTTGTACAAATTGAATTCTATATTTCCATCAATGTTTGTACAGAAGTGTGCAGAAGCAGGCGAATCTCATACTTGTGTGTCTGTGACTGGAGAAATGGGACTTATGGGGTTTGTGACCAGTGTAGCTCCTGATAAAATTACACACTCGTGTAGCCTGATGATTTATATTGCTGGTGTTACCATGATAATGGACGTTTCATTAATGGACTAGTGAACAGTGCAGATTCCAGGGGCGAATCCAGGATTTACGTCTAGAGAGGGTGTGGATTCTCAATTGCAAATGAGACACATATGATCGTCAACTTTCATAAAATTCAGATAATTATTTTCTGCATTTTTTGTTATTTCTCAGCAAATGTACATGTTGTTACCACTCAGTTGAACCGTCTCGACGAGACGGTTCAACTGAGTGGTAACAATATACATGTACACTTTGGCTGAGAAACAAGGAAATAATCAGATCTTTCCACATACAAAATGGGTTAAAATCTAAACTTGACTAATTTTAGAGGGGTGTGCGCCAGACACGCTCCACCTGGATCCACACCTGGAACCTGATCAGACTACATATGCACAGGCTGATCTGCATCTACACTGGTCGAAAAACCACTGAGCCCCATTTCCCCAGACACAATTCAAAATGCTGTTGCAAAACACCGCAATTTTTGGCCGCGTTTTGCCAAGGAACAGCGAGGAAGGTGTTTTTTCCTTATGCCGCAATTGGCCACGGGAAGTTTGCGAGAGGTTGCGAGAGGTTGCGCTAAAGTTAAATTGGTTGTGGCAATAACAACAAATATGCGGGTTTCATGCATCTTCATCCAGGATTTGATGTATTCGGGTTTAACATCCTATCAACAGCTACGATAATTTAAAGCCAGGCCAACGGGTTCGATCCCGCATGTAACCTGTAATCCCAAAATCAGAATGGAATATTTACATCAAAATAAATATATATTCAGCCCTGAAATCAGAATAACCCGACCTGGTACCAGGTCCATACCACACCAGTCACTTTGCCCCTTCCCCGAAAAGTAACATGATTAGGAATAATCGTATTACTCCTACAAGGGGTATAAACAGATTAAACCCTCACATACAAGAATGCCAAAGATGTACCGGAGGGCCATACCAGGTCTCCGTTCGATACCAGTAAGGATGAATTGGTAGTAGAGCCTTACAGGAATGCATGTGTGAAATATTAAGCATTTTAGATGAAGGAAATAGAAGTTATAACATATTTCTCTGATGTTAAGGTTTGTAAAGAGACTAAGTATTTTACCTTGGGATCAGCGGGGGTTGGACGGTCATGGATTTGGCTTTGGCACAGCATGGTAGTAGAGCCTTACAGGAATGCATGTGTGAAATATTAAGCATTTTAGATGAAGGAAATAGAAGTTATAACATATTTCTCTGATGTTAAGGTTTGTAAAGAGACCAAGTATTTTACCTTGGGATCAGTGGGGTTGGACGGTCATGGATTTGGCTTTGGCACAGCATGGTAGTAGAGCCTTACAGGAATGCATGTGTGAAATATTAAGCATTTTAGATGAAGGAAATAGAAGTTATAACATATTTCTCTGATGTTAAGGTTTGTAAAGGGACTAAGTATTTTACCTTGGGATCAGCGGGGGTTGGACGGTCATGGATTTGGCTTTGGCACAGCATGGTAGTAGAGCCTTACAGGAATGCATGTGTGAAATATTAAGCATTTTAGATGATGAAGGAAATAGAAGTTATAAACATATTTCTCTGATGTTAAGGTTTGTAAAGAGACCAAGTATTTTACCTTGGGATCAGCGGGGGTTGGACGGTCATGGATTTGGCTTTGGCATAGCATGGTAGTAGAGCCTTACAGGAATGCATGTGTGAAATATTAAGCATTTTAGATGAAGGAAATAGAAGTTATAACATATTTCTCTGATGTTAAGGTTTGTAAAGAGACCAAGTATTTTACCTTGGGATCAGCGGGGGTTGGACGGTCATGGATTTGGCTTTGGCACAGCATGGTAGTAGAGCCTTACAGGAATGCATGTGTGAAATATTAAGCATTTTAGATGAAGGAAATAGAAGTTATAACATATTTCTCTGATGTTAAGGTTTGTAAAGAGACTAAGTATTTTACCTTGGGATCAGCGGGGGTTGGACGGTCATGGATTTGGCTTTGGCACAGCATGGTAGTAGAGCCTTACAGGAATGCATGTGTGAAATATTAAGCATTTTAGATGAAGGAAATAGAAGTTATAACAATATTTCTCTGATGTTAAGTTTAGTGACAGATGGACAACCCACTCCAGTATACACACCCCCCCCCCCCCCCACAACTCGTATTTAAATTTAAGTACTTTTTCATCAATAACAAAAGTCATACTCTTCAAAAAAAAATTATTTGAATGAAATTCCATCAAATATTGATTTTGAAAAATTCTCTATGGGAATTTAACATGGGGCAACAGGAGCTGGAGCAGCTGCATGAAGAGTTGAAAAACAAAATAATTTGGAAATCGACACTGAAACCATGAGATAGCTTGGAAATGATGTAACTAAGAAAACCAAAGTTAGATTTTTGAAAATCGGTCCACAAATTTCAAAATTAGTTTTAAACTAGAAATGTGGCCTGTCGGCACACGAATGCCCCCGCTGGCAGCCAAAGAAAACAAGGCATATTTGAATGTGGATTTGTCACAGGGTGGCAGAGGACCATTGGAGCAATGCGTGTGTGAAATGTGAAGCAGATCCGAGCAAGGAAACAGAAATTATAAGGCATTTACCCAGCGTTAAGGTTTCAAACGCACCAAGTCTGTGACCTTGACCCTGGGCTTAGCGGGGGCGGCACGAATGTGGATTTGTCACAGGGTGGCAGAGGACCATTGGAGCAATGCGTGTGTGAAATGTGAAGCAGATCCGAGCAAGGAAACAGAAATTATAAGCCATTTACCCAGCGTTAAGGTTTCGAAAGCACCAAGTCTGTGACCTTGACCCTGGGCTTAGCGGGGGCGGACGAATGTGGATTTGTCACAGGGCGGTAGAGGACCATTGGAGCAATGCGTGTGTGAAATGTGAAGCAGATCCGAGCAAGGAAACAGAAATTATATGCCATTTACCCAGCGTTAAGGTTTCGAAAGCACCAAGTCTGTGACCGTGACCCTGGGCTTAGCGGGGGCGGGACGAATGTGAATTTGTCACAGGGCGGTAGAGGACCATTGGAGCAATGCGTGTGTGAAATGTGAAGCAGATCCGAGCAAGGAAACAGAAATTATAAGCCATTTACCCAGCGTTAAGGTTTCGGGACGTACGTACGAACGTACGTACGTACGGACGCCGGTAACACTATATGCCCCCCTCACCATTCGGTGGCAGGGGCATAATAAGCCATTTACCCAGAGTTAAGGTTTCGAACGCACCAAGTATGTGACCTTGACCCTGGGCTTAGCGGGGGAGGGACAAATGTGGATTTGTCACAGGGTGGCAGAGGACCATTGGAGCAATGCGTGTGTGAAATGTGAAGCAGATCCGAGCAAGGAAACAGAAATTATAAGCCATTTACCCGAGCGTTAAGGTTTCGAATGCACCAAGTCTGCGACCTTGACCATGGGCTTAGCGGAGGCGGGATGAATGTGGATTTGTCACAGGGTGGCAGAGGACCATTGGAGCAATGCGTGTGTGAAATGTGAAGCAGATCCGAGCAAGGAAACAGAAAGTATAAGGCATTTACCCAGCGTTAAGGTTTCGAAAGCACCAAGTGACCTTGACCCTGGGCTTAGCGGGGGCGGGACGAATGTGGATTTGTCACAGAGCGGTAGAGGACCATTGGAGCAATGCGTGTGTGAAATGTGAAGCAGATCCGAGCAAGAAAACAGAAATTATAAGCCATTTACCCAGCATTAAGGTTTCGGGACGTCCGTACGTACGTACAGCGGACGCCGGTAACACTATATGCCCCCCTCACCATTCGGTGGCGGGGTTATAATAAGCCATTTACCCAGCGTTAAGGTTTCGAACGCACCAAGTCTGTGACCTTGACCCTGGGCTTAGCGGGGGAGGGACAAATGTGGATTTGTCACAGGGCGGTAGAGGACCATTGGAGCAATGCGTATGTGCAATGTGAAGCAGATCCGAGGAAGGAAACAGAAATTATAAGCCATTTACCCAGCGTTAAGGTTTTGAACGCACCAAGTCTGTGACCTTGACCCTGGGCTTACCGGGGGCGGGACGAATGTGGATTTGTCACAGGGCGGTAGAGGACCATTGGAGCAATGCGTGTGTGAAATGTGAAGCAGATCCAAGCAAGGAAACACAAATTACAAGACATTTACCTGAGCGTTAAGGTTTCGAAAGCACCAAGTCTGTGACCTTGACCCTGGGCTTAGCGGGGGCGGGACGAATGTGGATTTGTCACAGGGCAGGAGAGGACCATTGGAGCAATGCGTGTGTGAAATGTGAAGCAGATCCGAGCAAGGAAACAGAAATTATAAGCCATTTACCCAGCGTTAAGGTTTCGAACGCACCAAGTCTGTGACCGTGACCCTTGGCTTAGCGGGGGCGGGACGAATGTGGATTTGTCACAGGGTGGTAGAGAACCATTGGAGCAATGCGTGTGTGAAATGTGAAGCAGATCCGAGCAAGGAAACAGAAATTATAAGCCATTTACCCAGCGTTAAGGTTTCGAATGCACCAAGTCTGTGACCTTGACCCTGGGCTTAGCGAGGGCGGGACGAATGTGGATTTGTCACAGGGCGGTAGAGGACCATTGGTGCAATGCGTGTGTGAAATGTGAAGCAGATCCGAGCCAGGAAACAGAAATTATAAGCCATTTACCCAGCGTTAAGGTTTCGAAAGCACCAAGTCTGTGACCTTGACCCTGGGCTTAGCGGGGGCGGGACGAATGTGGATTTGTCACAGGGCGGTAGAGGACCATTGGAGCAATGCGTGTGTGAAATGAAATGTAAGCAGATCCGAGCCAGGAAACAGAAATTATAAGCCATTTACCCAGCGTTAAGGTTTCGAAAGCACCAAGTCTGTGACCGTGACCCTGGGCTTAGCGGGGGCGGGACGAATGTAGATTTGTCACAGGGTGGTAGAGGACCATTGGAGCAATGCGTGTGTGAAATGTGAAGCAGATCCGAGCAACGAAATAGAAATTATAAGCCATTTACCCAGCGTTAAGGTTTCGAAAGCACCAAGTCTGTGACCTTGACCCTGGGCTTAGCGGGGGCGGGACGAATGTGGATTTGTCACAGGGCAGTAGAGGACCATTGGAGCAATGCTTGTGTGAAATGTGAAGCAGATCCGAGACAGGAAACAGAAATTATATGCCATTTACCCAGCGTTAAGGTTTCGAAAGCACCAAGTCTGTGACCGTGACCCTAGGCTTAGCGGGGGCGGGACGAATGTGGATTTGTCACAGGGTGGTAGAGGACCATTGGAGCAATGCGTGTGTGAAATGTGAAGCAGATTCGAGCAAGGAAACAGAAATTATAAGCCATTTACCCAGCGTTAAGGTTTTGAATGCACCAAGTCTGTGACCTTGACCCTGGGCTTTGCGGGGGCGGGACGAATGTGGATTTGTCACAGGGCAGTAGAGGACCATTGGAGCAATGCGTGTGTGAAATGTGAAGCAGATCCGAGTCAGGAAACAGAAATTATAAGCCATTTACCCAGCGTTAAGGTTTCGAAAGCACCAAGTCTGTGACCTTGACCCTGGGCTTAGCGGGGGCGGGACGAATGTAGGTTTGTCACAGGGCGGTAGAGGACCATTGGAGCAATGCGTGTGTGAAATGTGAAGCAGATCCGAGCAAGGAAACAGAAATTATAAGCCATTTACCCAGCGTTAAGGTTTCGAAAGCACCAAGTCTGTGACCTTGACCCTGGGCTTAGCGGGGGCGGGACGAATGTAGGTTTGTCACAGGGCGGTAGAGGACCATTGGAGCAATGCGTGTGTGAAATGTGAAGCAGATCCGAGCAAGGAAACAGAAATTATAAGCCATTTACCCAGCGTTAAGGTTTCGAACGCACCAAGTCTGTGACCTTGACCCTCGGCTTAGCGGGGGCGGGACGAATGTGGATTTGTCACAGGGTGGTAGAGGACCATTGGAGCAATGCGTGTGTGCAATGTGAAGCAGATCCGAGGAAGGAAACAGAAATTATAAGCCATTTACCCAGCGTTAAGGTTTCGAACGCACCAAGTCTGTGACCTTGACCCTGGGCTTACCGGGGGCGGGACGAATGTGGATTTGTCACAGGGCGGTAGAGGACCATTGGAGCAATGTGTGTGTGAAATGTGAAGCAGATCCAAGCAAGGAAACACAAATTACAAGACATTTACCCGAGCGTTAAGGTTTCGAAAGCACCAAGTCTGTGACCTTGACCCTGGGCTTAGCGGGGGCGGGACGAATGTAGGTTTGTCACAGGGTGGTAGAGGACCATTGGAGCAATGCGTGTGTGAAATGTGAAGCAGATCCGAGCAAGGAAACAGAAATTACAAGCCATTAACCAGCGTTAAGGTTTCGAAAGCACCAAGTCTGTGACCTTGACCCTGGGCTTAGCGGGGGCGGGACGAATGTGGATTTGTCACAGGGCGGTAGAGGACCATTGGAGCAATGCGTGTGTGAAATGTGAAGCAGATCCGAGCAAGGAAACAGAAATTATAAGCCATTTACCCAGCGTTAAGGTTTCGAACGCACCAAGTCGGTGACCTTGACCCTCGGCTTAGCGGGGGCGGGACGAGTGAGTGAGTGAGTGAATAGGGTTTAACGTCCGCTTTTCTGACATAGAGGTACAAGCCTCAGGGAGTCTACATGCAGACGGGTCAACGGGGTCGTGTCCCGTATCCACCTGTCCGAGGGGGGTAAATCCCAACTTCAGAACTCAATATTTACAATCAAAATATATATTCAGTCCTGAAATTAGAACAACCTGATCTGGGGCCAGGCCCTCGCCACACCAGCATCATTTATCCCATCCCCTAAAAGTAATAGGATTAGCGCTAACCTTACTTTTATATATGGGGCATAGCCTGACTCAACTCTCACGTACAAGAAAGCCAAAAATGTACATGAGGGCCAAATCCGGTATAGTGGGTTCCGGAAAGTATGAACCCAATCGTTAAGCCAGATTAGTCGCCTTTTACGACAAGCAATGGCTACTGCAGCACTATTCTCAGGATCAGTTGATCCGGGGGCGGGACGAATGTGGATTTGTCACAGGGCGGTAGAGGACCATTGCAGCAATGCGTGTGTGCAATGTGAAGCAGATCCGAGGAAGGAAACAGAAATTATAAGCCATTTACCCAGCGTTAAGGTTTCGAACGCACCAAGTCTGTGACCTTGACCCTGGGCTTACCGGGGGCGGGGGGGGGGGGGGGGGGGAGGCAAATGTGGATTTGTCACAGGACAGTAGAGGACCATTGGAGCAATGCGTGTGTGAAATGTGAAGCAGATCCGAGCAAGGAAACAGAAATTATATGCCATTTACCCAGCGTTAAGGTTTCGAAAGCACCAAGTCTGTGACCGTGACCCTGGGCTTAGCGGGGGCGGGACGAATGTGGATTTGTCACAGGGCGGTAGAGGACCATTGGAGCAATGCGTGTGTGAAATGTGAAGCAGATCCGAGCAAGGAAACAGAAATTATAAGCCATTTACCCAGCGTTAAGGTTTCGAAAGCACCAAGTCTGTGACCTTGACCCTGGGCTTAGCGGGGGCGGGACGAATGTAGGTTTGTCACAGGGCGGTAGAGACCATTGGAGCAATGCGTGTGTGAAATGTGAAGCAGATCCGAGCAAGGAAACAGAAATTATAAGCCATTTACCCAGCGTTAAGGTTTCGAAAGCACCAAGTCTGTGACCTTGACCCTGGGCTTAGCGGGGGCGGACGAAGTAGGTTTGTCACAGGGCGGTAGAGACCATTGGAGCAATGCTGTGTGTGAAATGTGAAGCAGATCCGAGCAAGGAAACAGAAAATTATAAGCCATTTACCCAGCGTTAAGTTTCGAAAGCACCAAGTCTGTGACCTTGACCCTGGGCTTAGCGGGGGCGGGACGAATGTGGATTTGTCACAGGGCGGTAGAGGACCATTGGAGCAATGCGTGTGTGAAATGTGAAGCAGATCCGAGCAAGGAAACAGAAATTATATGCCATTTACCCAGCGTTAAGGCTTCGAAAGCACCAAGTCTGTGACCGTGACCCTGGGCTAGCGGGGCGGGGACGAATGTGGGATTTGTCACAGGGCGGTAGAGGACCATTGGAGCAATGCGTGTGTGAAATGTGAAGCAGATCCGAGCAAGGAAACAGAAATTATAAGCCATTTACCCAGGCGTTTTAAGGTTTCGAAAGCCACCAAAGTCTGTGACATTTGACCCTGGGCTTAGCGGGGGCGGGGCGGGACGAATTTGGTCGATTTGTCCAGGGGCAGGGCGGGGTAGAGGAGACCATTTGGAGCAATGCGGGTGTGTGAAATGTGAAGCTAGATCCGAGCAAGGAAAAACCTAGAAATTATAAGACCATTTTGCCCTTGTAGCGTTAAGGTTTCGGGACCGTACGTACGTACGTACGTACGTATGTACGGACGCCGGTAACACTATATGCCCCCTCACCATTCGGTGGCGGGGGCATAAAAATCTATTTTTAGCCCCCATGTTAAATTCCCATAGGATAATTGTTTTTTTTTTGTAACTAAATCAATATTTGATGGAATTTCATCCAATAATTATTTTTAGGGAGGGCGACTTTTTTGTTATTGATGAAAAAGTACTTATATTTTAATATTTTTTAGATATATTTTTAAAGTTCATCGGCAGCAAAACATGGAATAGACAGTAGTAGTACACTTGTCGGTTGATAAGGATCTATATTATTTGTCAGTGGATCTATATTATTTTCAGAAGTGTGGTGTTTCACTGACTGAAGGGCAAACCATAATTAGACTACACCATTCTGATCTGGGTGTTTAGTGGTACAACCGTTGGGAGCCCCATCTCTCCACCCAGCCACCGCGACCAAGTCACATGAATTCTGAAATTTCTGGTATACAATAAACACAATACATATGTTGGTAGTATATTCCGCTTTATTTTACATGTAGATAACATTCACTATACAGTCTACATTCGTTTACTCAAAGTCGGTTAAGTCGAATTCCCTCATTACATCAAATTCGTGTCCAAGTCCCATTTCAGATCATACTATTTCGTTTCGTCGAATTTTTTTCGCCAATTCAAACTAATTGTTAAGTCCCGAAAACAGAAATGTGTGGTATTTCAATCTCGTTAAAGGTACATGCCCACGCAGTAGGCACAAAATGTTCTTTATAGGAATTAAATAAGTGTATAATTATGTCACTATTCCACCAGTTCTAAAAATTACGAGTGCCCGCTATACAAATATAATCATTTATTAATTATCAATTTACTGTTAGCGACGCGCGGCGGTAACAGTCTATTTTGATAATGTGCGGGGACGACGACTTTCACATCACGGCTTGCGGTGCGCATGCGCAGTATACTACGCGCGCCAGTAGGCTCCCAATATGTAAACAAGAATATCAACATGCCGAAACGTCCAGGACGAAAATTGTATGAAAAAGGGTCGGCCAAAAGGCGAAATGTCTGAGTGACAGGCAGTACAGAGAGAGAGAGTGGTTAATATTGGCGACCAGATCACCAAATGGAAAGAGTTACGTGGAGATTTAGATTTGGACTCGAACAGAGATTTTTCTTCTCAACTTCCAATACTTCACTGCACATGTCAAAGATGTGATATGATTGACCGTGTCACGTGAATCGTATTGGTAAAAATAGCACGAGGTCGGAAAATACCCTTTCTGGTCGCGGCATATAAAATGCGATTTAACACCAATTAACACGCGCCGTAATTAAAAATAACTCGTTAGTGGGTAGACAAATGGCTCATATAAGGCATGACAGAAAATGAAAAGTAGTAGTACAGTGTAACCTGCTGCGTGGGCATGTACCTTTAAGTCAAAGTGTCAGTTTGCGCTCAAAGTCCGAATTTGTGGCGCCAATTTACCACATCAAAGTCTGGACTTGTTTACCAGTGTAAACCTATGTAAACAAAATTTGAATAAGTGTTAAAGGTGATTTCCTCAACACCAATTAAACTACTTAGCTCATCTGTTTTAATCACCAGTGATCAATAACTGATTAAGGATCGCGGCACAATTAATCCTAAAGTACCGTGATTAATTAATTCCCATTAATTTAATTAACTTCATTAAGGTGGTCGGGTTGAAATTATAATATTTTGTATAATAGTTTCAATCAAAAATCGAAGATACAATAAAGATGGTTTTCTCAAATCCAACTTGTCCAGACTTGTTTCATGTGTCATCAGATGTGAAACGTTGCCCGAGTATATACTCACATTCACCCTCCGATTGATTTTCTTAATTTCCGGTTTACATGCTTTATTTATTATACATAATAAAATGTTACTTTACTGCTTTGAATTGTCTTTTCTTGTTCCACCCTGATAATACAGATGTGTATACTTAGTTCGACTACACACATGCATGTATAGGCAAACGCAAGTAAACACATTAGAGTTGCAAAAGTGTAACTCTGTGTGTCACAGGTCGTATGGGAGTTGCATCCCGTAACGTGTATGGCAATATTTTGAGGTCCTGTTCCGATTTCGTTACGCCGAACTTCGGTTTACTCAAATAATTTATCACAGTCCGACGGACTTTGAGTAAACGAGCGTGGACTGTACTACAGTAACATACCTGCAACAAAATGTTACTGAACGAAGGTATTTACTCTCTGAAACATGGTAAATAATCTACATGTAATAACTAGGTGAACAAATAATATCACAGTTTGTTTGGAATGGACGTGTTACTGATATTTCGCTTATAATAAATACTTTGATTGTATGAAGTGGCACTGCAGTGTTCTGCGACTGCGTCATCAATATTTGATGCATCACCAACTACCATGAAGCAACTAAGCTGAACGTTTTGTGCCACAATGGAAACATATGGTATGAAGATTTCACTGACTGCCATATCATCCCTTACTCAATCTTGGTCAGTTTACCATTTACGTGGCTGTCATTTGGGTTTATGGCCTTTGCAACCAGTGTAGAACCAGATCAGACTGTGAAGATGCACAGTCTGATCAGGTCTTGCACTAGTTGCGTTTCAGATAATGAAACATCAATCAGCCTTCTATGAGACAGTAACAATCTCGATAAGGGCATGCCATACACTAGGTCAGGAGCTCAGCTAGTCACAAATACAATAAGCCTACTTTCATCAGTCATAGCCACACAATGGCTAACAGAAACAACACATTAGGCGTTGGCAGTCAGAAGGTGCCAGTAATTATAATTAAGTTCTGCCAGTTTTCATGGTATCCATTATAGGCGGCAAACAATTACAAAAGTATGAAAATTTGGAGATTTTTGTTCGCTATTTTCTCTGTTCTGTTTGAAAGTATATGTTGTTACAACTCATATGAACTGTTTCGATGAGATGGTTCAAATGAGTGGTAACAACACATAGATTTATGGTGGAAATAAACAAAATAATCAGATCTTTTCAATAAAAGAATTGTATCCATAGACTTCAACGGCTTAAATTCTGTTCTGTATGGAACGTTTTACCATTGTACAATCCAAGACGTTTTCTAACATCATCTATAAATTTGATGAAAATTGACAAAAAATCGAAATGTGCACTTACTTTGGTCGACAGTCAACATCAACTTTGGAACACAATTTATGAAAAATCGCACATCTTCATATAAACTTACAAGTACATGTACATTGTATGCACATTACAATATACAAGGGGTGTTCTAAAACATATGGATGTAGCAATATGATGGTACAGAACATGACCGAATTCCACGGTGAAGCTCTTCATACCAAGTAGCATATCTATATTTTAATCAAGTCTAACTTTTGAAGTCCAATAACGATGGATTGATTTATTGATGAAGACACAAGGTAAATCAGGGTACCGGTACCGTCTGTATATTGTAGATGAACATCATTCGCTGCAATGCAACGGCCTTACCCAGCAACATTCAATTACCGAGCCACTCCCAATGTGAAACATACCAGTCATAATGACTGATACACACTATGAAAGTCATAAACTTATAACACAAACGTGACTGTGATTGGAGAAATGGGGCTTATGGGGTTTGCGACCAGTGTTGATCCAGCCTCACAGTCTGTTCAGATCTGCACTGTTCACCATTCCATGAAATGCCTGTAACAAGCATGGGAGTGGAAAAATAACCTCAATCCTGAAAATTTATTTGAGCAGCGGATTGCGCTGCGATTTGTTAGGGGGGGGGGGGGGGGGGGGTGGGGGGGGGGGGGGGGGGGGGGGGGGGGGGGGGGGGGGGGGGGGGGGGGGGGGGGTCTGGGGGCATGCCCCCCCCCCCACCCCCCCTAATTTTTTTTTCAATTCTAGATGCTCTAGCTGTGCTTCATTCTGAGTTATATTTAGCATTAAATAAATCACATTTTCCCCTGAAAAAATATGCTATAATTAGAAAAAATTGGCAACATAATCCATTTCAATTTAAAATAATACTTGCAACAAGAAGTCAGTACATGTATAACAGGGATTCCGCTGGGGAAAAAAATCGCCACTTAAAAAAAAAAAAAAAAAAAAAAAAAAAAAAAAAATTTGAAAATTGTAATTTTTTATCGCCATTCTCAACCATTTTTTATCGCCATTAATCCGGAAATTTCGCATGCCTGAATATAGATCATTATCCGGCTACAGGAGCATGCTATTTGATCAGCTACACTGGTCACACATCCCATATGCAACATTTCTCAAGTCACACCTGCAAATGGTAAATCATTTTTCTGAACAACTGCACATTGATTTTTGGCTGTTCATTTGGACGACAGACACAAACAGTTGCATGGCAAATAACTCGTAATGCGCTCACACATGTCATTGAAATATGTACGCGTCACCCAATAAGCAGCAATAAAAAGCCAATAAAGTTCAACTCCCTCGGACTGTTCCGGATATCCATTACCTGTTTTTTCCTAGCATTCTTGTAACTAAATGGACATGATACACGTGCCATGGACTTAATGAGCCAAACCATGTGACTTTGTACTTCCGAAGATGTGCGATAGCTCATGAAACATATTTACAAAATTTACGATATTTTCCACAATAGCATTCCACATTTGTTATGAACATTTCATAAATTTTCGACGTCATTTACAGAAGATAATTTGCATGAAAAATGGCACATCTTCGGTACGTAGGTAGTTTAATACCCCTTGTAAATGCATATACATACTTTGTATCTGATAGAGTGAAAACTGACTGGAGTAAAGGAAGGTATGACACCATTTATGTACTTATATTTCACTTCCATGATTTTTCATGTACGAGTGGCCAATTCAAATTAACAACTGTCCAGCCATTGGATGGTACAATTTGAAATCTGTCCAATGAGAATGTGGAGCTATGAGTATCGGGCCTTCTCATTGGCTAGAGCGAGCCTGCGGATGTTGCCTATACAGCCGGCCGCGGCCTCCTGGAGGTCCTCATCCTGGGAGCCGACCATCTTCATCAGCGGCTGCAACACAACACACACGTGAACCTGGCAGCAAACATGGGCGTTGCCTCTTTTCTCATACGTGGCTGACTGGACAAATGGAGCGTATGGGTCTTGTGTCCAGTGTAGATCCAGATCAGCCTGTGCATCCGCACAGTCTGATCAGGATCTGCACTGTTTGCCATTCCACCAATGAAACACGTGTCTTGCTTCTAACAAGCACCATAGGCCGTATCAGGCTACAATCATGTGCTATTTGATCAGGAGCTACACTGGTCACGAAACCCATAAGCCCCATTTCTTTAGTCACAGCCATATATATATTTATAATTATTCCTTAGCGAAAACATGTTATGACAGAAAATGAGAATCGTCTCCAATGTAAATGATTCTCAAATGCTGTCAAAACTTGTGTTTTCAATGCAAAAAACATAAAATACGGCACTCAACAATCTGGCCATCTAAGCCTGATCAGTATTTGGAATATACAGAAGTTGGGGACAATTACAAAAAAGTTTAAAGCAGGTCTGGACTGAAAACATAATCGCTTAACAAAAATATATGATGACCTACCTAACTGCAGGTCTCATGTCACACAGATTGATGTCTAAATAACACAATGACCGTGATCTACAACAGGACAACGACCTTGCTTGATCTACAACAGGACACTCACCTTGATCTACAACAGGACAATGACCTTGATCTACAACAGGACAATGACCTTGATCTACAACAGGACACTCACCTTGATCTACAACAGGACAATGCGGCCTCATGATACAGACATCTGGATCAAACATCAAGTAAATCAAACGGTGAACTTGACCAATGATGGGCTTATGTATTATTGTACAGTTCCCCGTATGTTTTGTACAGTTCCCCGTATGTTTATGTTAAACAATGACCTTGACATTTGACCTACCTGAACAATGCCAGTCTCGTGTATTGCAATACAGTTGCACAGATGCTTGTGTTAAACTATGACCGTGACCCCTGACCTACCTGAACAACGCCGGTCTCATGCATCGTGATACAGTAACCCGTATGTTTGTGTTAAACTATGACCTTGATCTCTAACCTACCTGAACAGCGCCGGTCTAGCGCTTCATGATACAGTAAACCCGTATGTTTGTGTTAAACTATGACCTTGATCTCTGACCTACCTGAACAGCGCCGGTCTCATGCTTCGTGATAGAGTAACCCGTATGTTTGTGTTAAACTATGACCTTGATCTCTAACCTACCTGAACAGCGCCGGTCTAGCGCTTCATGATACAGTAACCCGTATGTTTGTGTTAAACTATGACCTTGATCTCTGACCTACCTGAACAGCGCCGGTCTCATGCTTCGTGATAGAGTAACCCGTATGTTTGTGTTAAACTATGACCTTGATCTCTAACCTACCTGAACAGCGCCGGTCTAGCGCTTCATGATACAGTAACCTGTATGTTTGTGTTAAACTATGTATGACCTTGACCCCTGATCTACCTGAACAACGCCGGTCTCATGCATCGTGATACAGTAACCTGTATGTTTGTGTTAAACTATGACCTTGACCTCTGACCTACCTGAACAACGCCGGTCTCATGCATCGTGATACAGTTCTCCGGGTGTTTGGACAACTGGAACAGGGCCCTGGCAGTGGATCTGTGAACATTCTCATCGCTCGACTTGAGGTAGCGCACCAGCGGGGCGACAGCGCCCTCCCGCCCGAACGCCACGCGGTTGTTCCCCCAGTTACAGCAGCGTGCAATCGCCTCCGCGAGGTGCCGCCGCAACTTGTCGTCCGTCTATAAATAGATCAGTACTACCTACTATATAAACTGGCTATATGCATACTTTATAGGCTGTGATTATATATCTGTTGATGTTGAAAGAAAATAGTTTGCAACATTATTTAAATATATGTGATCATGACCAGACAAAGCGACAGACTTATACAATAAAGCATTAGTGGAGAAATCGGGGACAATTTGTCACACCATATTGTGGAATATCCTGATAAAACAATTTGTATGTCTTCTGCAACGTCTATGACAATTTTCAGCTTCACAATGCATATTAGTGTGGAACTATGCGAAGGCTATACACACATTGTAAACCCCGTTCCCCAGTCCGTCACAGATGGTCTGTACAGAAGCTTGTCTGTAATGGTATCATCTCATATCACCTAAGGAAGTGCTAACCATACAGGGGCACGACTGACTCGATCAGGACACATACAAGTAGCCGAGAACAGAAATTCACTGTTTAGAGATACGGTAGCAGATTCTGATACCGTCAGCATTATGATAAATTGAACCTGACGGCATTATCAATGTCTGTATGATTTACTGTGCAATACTGCAACAGTTGTCGTGAGAATATCAATAAATCCTAGATAGTGCAACAACGGAAAATGGATTTTATCAGGCCATTAAAGGCACTGGGTCTCAGATACATGTACATGTACATGCAGAAAGTGATCAAATAGATTAGTCCAAAATAACTAGAAGATTGTTTGTAAAACAAAATGCCACTGCTGTTGAGCATTCATGAATACAACAGCAATCACTCAGTGAGTGATCGGAGCCAACAAATCGGAGTCGAAAAAGGGGCATAACTGCGGATGGATCAGTGGGACAGGGAGAATTTTATGCTACACACTACTGCACTTGATGGTTGGAATGTATACCGAGTATGAAGAGAATCGGCCAAAAACTGTAGCAGTAGTTCGACGGATAAGGAAAAATATATATTCAGAGAAGAAAAAGGAGCATAACTGCGGATGGTACAGTGGGACAGCAAAAAACTTTACGTTACACACTCCTGCACTTGATGGTTTGGGTGTATACCGAATATGAAGAGAATTGGCCAAAAACTGTAGAAGTAGTTCGCCTGACAAGGAAAAAAATATATTCAGAGTTGAAAACGGGGCATAACTGCGGATGGATCGGTGAAAGAGCGAAAAGATTTACGTTACGCACTCCTGTACTTGATGGTAAGGCTGTATACCGAAAACAGACAAGGAAAAAAAAAAAAAAAACTTTTCAGAATCGAAAAAGGGGCATAACTCTGGATGTATCAGTGGGACAGCAAAATTTTTTATGTTACACACTCTTGCACTTGATGGTAGGATTGTATATCGAATATTAAGTAAATCAGCCAAAAACTGTAGAAGTAGTTCACCGGACAAGGAAAAAATAATATTTTTAGAGTCGAAAAAGGGGCATAACTCAGTGTATCAGTGGGACAGCGAAAGAATTTATGACGGACAGGGTAAACAATATATGCCACCGACAACTATCGTTGCAGTGGCATAATTAATGCGGATTTGTATCATATTTCTGAACACAACTCTACCATGAGTCACCTGATACAAAAATGTTCATAATACTTAAAAGTACCGTAACAACCGTAAATACTCGGACACCATTTATTTGGGAAAACACATACAAATATATGGTTTCCCTACAACAGTGAGCGTGTCAATATTTAGGGTTAGTATGGCAGTACTGGTTCCATCATAATAATAATAATTTATTTAATAGGGGTTTCCCAAAGCAAATTGTGTCCGAATATTTACAGTTATTACGGTAGTTTTTTAGCAATCTATGGTTACTGAGTTAATGTCTTGAAATTAATATCCACTAGTATCAAGAATGGCTCGCCATTTCTATAGATGGTACAGTATTACCATTTCACAACTAACTAGATATTATGTTTCACAAATTGTACTTCCTGCAACAGTAATACATGTAGAATAAATTAATTACCAAATTATCTCCCCTGCCAATCAGATGATACACTTTCTAGCAGAACAAAACACAACTTGGATTAAACAAGGACACCGCTGAGTGTTTAAGCTAAGTTACAGAAATGGTCTTTTTCCAATATCAAAAGCATAGGGGTGGGCGTTTATTGGGCATGGACCAGTAGTAGAGTAATTACAGTAACTGCTGCAAATCCAAGGCTATATTCATGCCACCAATTACTACAGCACAGAAATAGCGCCAAAGTGTTATATTGAAGTTACAGGCAATTAATGATCATAATAGTCCCGATGGGAATACACATATGTCAGGAGGAGCATATTGAAAATTGAGCATTGAAATTAAATATGTTTCTATACATGATGGTTTGTTGTGCATTCCTTCTTTTATGTCCCAATGCCCAAGGTCAGTTGATTGTTATGTTCACTTTGTGACTGAGGCTGCCAGTGGGGAGATTTGCTTCATGCCATTTCTTGCTGTCATGGTCAGACATGGGGCATTTCTCCAGTCACAGCCACATGTGTGTGCTTTGCAATCATGAACAGGTACTACAATTAACAGATAAATTACAGTAACTCCCATCAAATTTAAACGCGCCAACATATATTGGTTTCTGGTAGCAAAGGTTTTACTGTCTGTTTAAACCGAATTCTCTGTCTGTAATGCTGGGCAGCCAGAACGTAAAAATAATAATTTAATAATTAATTGAATTTATTGTTGTTTATTTATTGTTACCGGAATTATTTAGCAAATGCATAGATTTGTATAGGATTTGTATAGGATTTATATACAGCATACCATTTCATTTTGACAGTGAAATGAGCTTGGTGCGTGCTGGCTGTAAGTCGGGTCAACAGAGAAATTACTGCTGTTATGCTATAGGCGCAGATCGTGATAAGAATGTGCGTGGCTACACAGCAATGACGTACGTGTATGTACATAGATTAAGTTATCTCTCCCGGTGTGGAATGTACATGCCCTCAATTGAACAGGACATCATATGCCGATGACTCACAAACAATTTTATCAATCGCTAATAAATATAACCACGGCAAGTAGATAACAATGTTTGAGAGCATGTGATCCGGGGTGTATCACTACATGTGACTAGAAATGGGGCTTCTAGCTTGTATTGCCCAGTGTAGACCCTGATTACCCTGTACATCTACATAGTCGGGGTCTGATCATGGTCTCTGCACTGTTCGCAATTCGGTCGTGAGACACCTGTCATGTTCCTAACAAATAGTATAGATCCTTAACAGACTGCAGGGGTGTGCTAGGCCGGCCATAAAAATGCCATAAGCCAGGAGTGCCAACAGGAAAATAGGAATAAATGAGGAAATCAGTAAAAAAAAAAGAGAGGACACATCCCTACCCACTCCAAGATTTTATCATTTTCAAGCAGTTTGGACACAGTTTTTCATGAAAATATGAGTAAAAAATAGGAAATCCTCTAAAAAGAAGAATATTCACATCCCTGGTAAGCATCATGTTTCAAGTCCCCTATACGCCTGAATATCCCGACAGCACTGCAATATGTGGCATTGAAACTTTGTGACATTGACTGAAAAACTATGGCTGTCACTGGAGAAATTGGGCTTAGGGGTTTTACGACCAGTGTAGATCCAGGTCAGCCTGTTCAATAGCAGTCTGATCAGGATCTGCACTGTTCTCCATTTCATCAATGAAACACCCATCATGCTTCTAACAATATTGATCATTATCAGACCATAGGAGTGATATTTGATCACGAGCTACACTGGTCACAAATTCCATATGCCCCATTTCTCCAGTGACAGCCACATTTAATGAGAGACGTAGAGCTGTGATCAGGACAATGTTCACATGTGACACTGTGACAGGAGAAATGGAGATTATGACATCCCAAACCTTCATTTGTGTTCTCGTTAAATGGCCACACATATCAAGGACAGTATATAATATGCAGGCTGATGTGTGTCTATGCTGGTTGTCAAAAGCCATTAAACCATCTCCTATTCTCAATGTAGCCAGAACAAAGGTATATACTAAACCCAACCCAACTAATTATAAATAATAAACACAATTGAATACCAATACACAAGTGGCAAATAAACTTATAGAAATAAACATAAATAATAAGCCACTTGCAGCAAAATAATTGGAGCCCAAGTTTTAAGTCGTGGAATAAATTCAATGAACATTCCTGCTACCCCTGAACATGCTAAAATATGTTAGTATATTGATCAGTAAAAATAATCTTCACTACAATGGTGTTACCTTAATTACGACAGTTGAACTAAGTACTATAATCTAAAATATACAGAAAACAAAATTAGAGCATACAATGTCAAAATAGGGCAGGCAGTGTATATTATGATAAAAGTTTAACCCTTACAATGCTGATTTTTTTTATCTCAACTTTTCTTATCAAAAACATGTTTTGACAGCGCTTAAGTGCTGTCAAACCATGTTTTTATTGAGAAAAAAGATAAAATAACAGCAGCCGACTGTTTACATTTCTCAAATTCTAACGGTTAATGAAGTTTGGCCAGTGTAGCCTCGACTCAGTGAGACATGCCCAGTTAGAGACAGGACATTGACAGTTTCTCTCGCTGACAGTCACAATTGGTTTATTTTTTCAATACAAGGGACATATTTTTCAAGAATTCCATCATTAAAGTGATATGTTCTGCAGAACAGTTGACAACATGCAGTAACTGTTGTTCATTACCTGGACTGGAAAATAAATAATTTCAACATGGCTCACACAAATATACATAGCAAAACAACTTGGACAGATGTTATCATCATTCCAAATTCCAAAATAGTTTTCAGAGAAATAGTAACATAAATAGTAAAATATCCCATAGAACAAGAAATGAGGCAAAGCCACGAAGGCCAGGTTTTTTCCAAGCATAGACACTTGGATAACATGATTATACCCACTTTTTGTAGACTAGATGGCCGTGGCCTGCATGTTGTGCCTTGGGGCGAGGCATGGACACTAAACAAATAGATATACCGGTAGTAGATATAAAACTTTAACCAGACACACGGACGTACGGACATACGGACGGACGTATGCCAAAATGCCGACGATATCGCGCTGACAATGATGATAAACCCCCAAGTGAAGTATCAAGGTAATACAAAAAATCTTTAAAAAAAAATTCAAAGTAATTTGACCTTGACATTGGGCATAGGGGCCGCACGGTTGGGGGGTAGAATGAAAATATGGATGATGATAAAAACCCATGTGAAGTTTCAAGGTAATGGGCGAAGCAGTTGCAGAGATATAGTATAACGAAAAACTACGTAGAAATAATAGGTGAAGGTAAAAAAAATGGTCACATGTTGGATAGTTGTATGTGGTAGGCACCCTTTGGTTATGAAGCTGTGAAAGTTTGGTGGTCCTAGGTGGTACAGTACCAAAGAAATGGACTTAAACACGTAAACTTAACATTGTAAACGCGAAAACTTAACATTGAAAATGTAAAGTCGACTGCGCGGAAAACATGGGTCAAGTTCAAAAAAAGGTAACATGTTGGATAGTGATATGTGGTGGGCACCCCTTGATTATGAAGCTGTGAAAGTTTGGTGGTCCTAGGTGGTACAGTAACAAAGAAATGGATTCAAACACGAAAACTTAACATTGCTTGTGGACGCCGCCCGCCGCCCGCCGCCCGCCCGGCTTTCGCCAATCCAATAGCCTGGATTTTTAAAAAAAAAACCTGGCTAAAAATTGTATTTTCCCTATAAAATCAATTATGTGTGAAATAATAACAAGAGGCCCAAATGGGCCTGTATCGCTCACCTAAAAGCCTCCATAGTGGTCATCTTGATTTCACAAAGACTCTTCACTTACAACTTCAAATGTTCCACAGAATTTGTTGGTACCTTCTGATCTAACATATATTGCGAATGTGCATGTGATTTACTGCTATACCTTCGATTTGATATATAAAATGACCATATTCGGTCAAAAATAAAATTGGACCCCTATTTGACCCCTCAGGCCACGCCCATTTTTGACCCAGGGGCCACCATATGAACAAATCTGAAACAGCGGTAACTATCAATCATTCTTACCAAGTTTCGTCGATATCGGCCTGGAGGTTTGTGAGAAGAAGATTTTTTGACAATTTGACCTACTTCTCAACGGCGGCCATCTTGGATTTGGTGATGACCTCCATTTTAACAAAAATGAACAGGCTTCACCCACAGACCATTACAGTTAAGTTTGGCCAATATCAGCCAAGCAGTTCACAAGAAAAAGACGTTTGAAATCTTTAGTAAAAGAATGACCTTTTGAACTATCAGTGGCCATCTTGGATGACGTATCATCTGATTTAGACAAAAAAAATTCTCCAGAGTGATCGTCTCGTCAATACCTTCGATTTGATATATATAGACTATATTCGTAAAAATAAAAATTATATTTACCCCTATTTGACCCCTCGGCGACGCCGATTTTTGACCCAGGGGCCACCATATGAACAAATCTAGAAACAGCGCTAACTATCAATCATTCTTACCAAGTTTCGTCGATATCGGCTGGAGGTTTGTGAGAAGAAGATTTTTTTGACAATTTGACCTACTTCTCAACGGCGGCCATCTTGGATTTGGTGATGACCTCCATTTTAACAAAAATGAACAGGCTTCACCCACAGACCATTACAGTTAAGTTTGGCCAATATCAGCCAAGCAGTTCACAAGAAAAAGACGTTTGAAATCTTTAGTAAAAGAATGACCTTTTGAACTATCAGTGGCCATCTTGGATGACGTAATCATCTGATTTAGACAAAAAATTCTCCAGAGTGATCGTCTCGTCAATACCTTCGATTTGATATATTATATGACTATATTCGGTTAAAAATAAAATTTACCCCTATTTGACCCCTCGGGCGACGCCCATTTTTATTTTTTGACCCAGGGGCCACCATATGAACAAATCTGAAACAGCGCTAACTATCGATCATTCATACCCAGTATCGTCGAAAATCGGCCTGGCGGTTCGTGAGAAGAAGATTTTTTAAGAATTTGACCTACTTCTCAACGGCGGCCATCTTGGATTTGGTGATGACCTCCATTTTAACAAAAATGAAACAGGCTTCAACCACAGACCATTACAGTTAAGTTTGGCCAATATCGGTCAAGCAGTTTACAAGAAAAAGACGTTTGAAATCTTTAGTAAAAGAATGACCATTTGAACTATCGGTGGCCATCTTGGATGACGTAATCATATGATTTAGACAAAAAATGTTCCAGAGTGATTGTCTCGTCAATACCTTCGATTTGATATATTACATGACTATATTCGGTTAAAAATAAAATTTGACCCCTATTTGACCCCACAGACGACGCCCATTTTTGACCCACGGGCCACCATATGAACAAATCTGAAACAACGCTAACTATCGATCATTCATACCAAGTATCGTCGAAATCGGCCTGGCGGTTCGTGAGAAGAAGATTTTTTAAGAATTTGACCTACTTTTCCATGGCGGCCATCTTGGATTGTCGATGACCTCCATTTTAACAAATCTGAAATGGCATCACCCATATATCATCCCTGTGAAGTTTAACCAATATCGGCTCAGCAGTTCGGGAGAAGAAGATGATTGAAAATGTTCACGGACGGACGGACGACGGACGACGGACGACGGACACTTTGCCATAACAATAGCTCACGTGAGATTTTGTTAATTAGAAAAGCCACAGCTTGCAAAGGAAATAAACCTGATCAGAATGTATAATGTCAATCTCATTTCCCAGATATGGATGTACCCTCTTCTTATAAAGTTGCCATCAAACACTGAAAACATCCACGTTTGCACACGTATGTACAATTTGCATATTTGTGTAAATCTTGGTCAGATGAACGGGGCTTTCGACGGTTGAGCCCTGTCCCATACAATCATTTAATTTACACACTTTCATTTCTGCATGTCACTGATATACATGTATGTACCATGTTAGTACAATATATGTCGTGTCTATATCCATTGACAATGTTGTTTTTATTTCCTCGGTTACCGTTTCTCTGGAGAATAATTTTGAACGCGCTTAACACCGATATCCCTATAATTATTGTTGGGCTATGTATATTTCAGAGTTGGCCTCTGCAACTGCATGCAGTTATTATAATTCTCTTGTTTCCATCATACAGGCTTATAGCAGGTTTATGGAGATTAAGAAAAACATGCAAACAAACAAACATGTCATGCGATCAGTTCTGCCATACTACAGTCACAAACCCATGTATGTATGTTGTTTAACCCGTTCACCCCTAAGTAACTGGAATGGATTTTGATTGTTAATTTTGAAACCATTCGAACCGTCACAAAATGGTTTTCAGACGAGTCCTTTTATGAAAATGGGGTGTTTTTGTTCAAAAATATGAAAATTGCTTTCAAAAAGTGCAGATCCTGATGAGACGGCTTGTAACGAGCTGGCTCATCTGGATCTGCACTGTTTGCATAAACCGCTATAGCAGGCTTTCGGGTTCAAAGGGTTAATCTTAAATTCATATGTTCAACTTGATACTAAACATGCTTGTTAGAAACATGCAGTTACTATGGAAACCGACTAGTTTACCTTCCTTGCTGTTCTACTATACTGCATACAATAGAAATACAAGCCATGTTACTTGTATAATGGTGAATGGTAAGGACTACAACCATGATGAAAACATGATGAAAACATTGGCTGCTGGCAGATGTGGCTGTTCTACTGATCATTACAATCACCAGCCAGAGGACAGTCGTCTCCGGCATGTACAAATACAGCAGTACCTCTATGTTGCAGCTGTTTTATTTACTTACTTAATGGTGTTTAACAGCTAAGGTCATTTTAGGCCGGGCTAACTGGGTCAAATTAAACTCTCAGAAAGAAAGCCAAACATGCACCTGAGGGCCAAACAAGGGACTTTGGTTTTCTGCTGAGGATTAAACCCATTGTTAAATTAACCCTTGCATGCTCCCAACCGGTCACCCACGCTGCAGGTGTTTATCACAAACAGTTGAACATTTCAAAGTCTGAACAAAAACATTAACTTCTACCTGATTGAGAACTACTCACATATACATTGTCAATAGGATTTGTATTTTCAAGAATTTCACAGCTATGGTATAAAGACACTATTTCTCAGACATGATAAACCATACTGCCCAGACATCTGGATCTGCAGTAAACATTTCACAGCTATGGTATAAAGACACTATTTCTCAGACATGATAAACCATACTGCCCGGATATCTGGAGCTGCAGTAAACATTTCACAGCTATGGTATAAAGACACTATTTCTCAGACATGATAAACCATACTGCCCAGACATCTGGAGCTGCAGTAAACATTTCACAGCTATGGTATAAAGACACTATTTCTCAGACATGATAAACCATACTGCCCGGACATCTGGAGCTACAGTAAACATTTCACAGCTATGGTATAAAGACATTATTTTCATCAGACCTTCGCCTCTAATATACAAGCATGTCACTCTAGTGACCGTGCGAATATCGCATTTTAAAGGTAAAATTAACCGGTATATACAACGTGACCGCTGCTATATAACCCAGAGACTCACACGGGGATACTCATAGTTATTTTAGCGACCGTCAATACTTGTTCATCCGCGACGAACAAGTTTACCGGTAAGTGACGTTGCAATTTTGAAATGAATTCTTTCAATTGTTGAATTGAATTATTTCTTCTAATGTTATTAGAAGACATTGTATGCTATATTATTATTGATATATGCAGTCTTCGTATTTGTTGTAGAATATATACGTCTGAGAACTTGCAAATACGTCCAATAGCTGGTCCAATTGAGTTGCTTGTTCAGTTGCATAATACTGACTGTATCTCACCTCACTATGCCGAAACGGGCAGAAGAGGACGATGTCCTTTCAATATTCGATGAGAGTGAACAGCCCGACTTTTCTGGGTTCAGTTCTGACGAGCCCGATGGTTTCGTATCAAGTGTATCGACACACAAGAATAAAACCCCTAAGGTTATCAAGGTCACAAAAGATAACGTTCGCTCTCGACAGAAGAGTCCGATAGCTACTACTTCCGGAAGCAAATCTTCTAAAAAAACCAGCACATGGCGATGGTTTAGAAATGCCGAAACACACAAATATGGTTGATATCGACAACTTATCACCGGAGACAATTGAGACACTGCGTAATGCGCTGGGTCTGCGTACGGAAATAACCACGGAAATGGCAGTTCTGTCAGAACAACAGGTACAATTAGAATATGACCTGTTTGATCATGAATCCGGACATGACCAATACTCGGAGGAAATGTTCCCCGATTTTACCGTTTCGCAATCTCAAACTGAGAAGACATCGACAAATAAGTTTGTCAACAAATTATTTTGTACATCTGAAACCGGCACCGGTTCAGTACTAAAGATAATGACGATGATTTATGGTCATTGCCCAAAATGAAAGCTCCTGATCGGGGGGCAAATATTAGCCAGTCGTTGCCAGTTGAGCGAGGTTATAGAAAAATACAAGGTTCCCGCCAATTGCGAACACATGTGCGCACAACGTGTCAATGATGAAATCTGGGGCGAACTGCTCCGATTTAGAAACGTACAGTCCATTGACAAGTCATTCAGGGACATACAGGCACTTGTTACGGCAGGTATTTTACCTATATTAAGTCTGGCCAAAGTGTTAAAGCCACATATAGCCAATATCCCAGAAGCGAAGACAATTTTGTCTGATACACTTACTATTTTGGGTCAGGTACAATTTAACCTCAGTATTAGGAGAAGGTACATGATCCGTCCTTACCTGAAGCCCAAATATGCGAGTATTTGTAATATCAATACCCCGATTTTGAGCTTTCTGTTTGCTGATGATGTTTCAAAAGAAATAAAACAAGAGGGCCATGATGGCCCTAATTCGCTCACCTGACTCCATGAACACCAGAGGAGAATGTGACATTGAGTTCATGTGTTTTAAAAAAATTGTGCTATTTTTAGATGGCGGTCATCTTGGATTAAGCGATGACTCTCATTTTACCAAATCTGAAAATGCTTCACCCAAGGATCTTAACTTCCTATGAAGTTTGGCCAGCGTCGGCCATGTGGTTCCTGAGAAAAAGACGTTCAAAATCTTGAATAAATGGACCTTTTGGTGGCAATCATGGATGACATAATCATCCGATTCTGACAAATATTGCACCAGAGCAATCGCCTCATCGATACCTTCAATTTGATATATGGCGTGAGCATATTCGGTCAAAAATAAAATTTGACCCCAATTTGACCCCACGGGCCATGCCCATTTTTGACCCCGGGGTCACCATTTTCACAACTTTGAAAGAGCATTGTAAATCGATCATTCCTACCAAGTTTCGTCGAAATCCAGCTAGCGGTTCATGAGAAGAAGATTTTTTAAGAATTTATGCTATTTTTAGACGGCGGCCATCTTGGATTAGCGATGACCTCCATTTTAAGAAATCTGAAAAGGCTTCACCCATGGACCATAACTTTTAAGTTTGGCTACCATGGGCCAAGCGGTTCAAGATTTCACGTCACACTGTCGTTAATTGGTTGATCACGGCTTACGTGGTCGGCTTTGACAGTATTCCGCGATTGTAACACGGTTACCGGCGGCATGTTTTGATCACTTTGAATGTGTGAAAAACTTACCTGTGCCAATCAAGTTTGACCAGACTTTACGACGCCCGCTGTTCAAATTGCATATCGACATAACAGTATACAAATGTGTAGGAATTATACCATCGGGACTTGTTTTCCACATCGATATAAACGAAATATCGACATTTCCGATATCGATATATCAGGTATGAAATGTATGAGTTTATATAGCAGTTCGGCCGGGACCACGAGCGTACATCGACATAAGCAGGTATATCGATATAAGCAATGTCGACATAACGCCTTTTGCATATGACATACGATTTTTGCATGTTTTTCAAATAAAGTAAATAAGCAACTACAGTCGATTCGACTGTAGTTGCTTATTTACTTTATTTGAAAAACATGCAAAAATCGTATAGTGTCATTAATACACACAAGTCAGTCATTTTAGAAACATTGAAACTTCGTGGAGAGACATATGAAATGAATATTATTAAACGATTCATGAAGGGACTATATGTGTGTAATCCTCCAAAACCGCGATATATTTTCACATGGGATGTTTCCAAAGTCTTGTCTATGTTGGCCTAGTGGCATCCGGTGGAAGAGTTGCCTTTGAAGAAATTGACATATAAACTGGTGTCGTTGGTGGCTTTGGCAACAGCTGCACGTGCACAGACATTATTGGCCTTGAGAACTGATCAGATGGTGTTTAAAGACAATATTGTAACATTCTTTTGTGGGGATAAATTGAAATCTTCTAGGCCAGGAAGGTCTTTTGAGTTGCAGCTGCAACTATTCAATAAAGTAGAATTGTGCCCTGTCAGAACTCTCAGATGTTACCTACGGAAAACAAAGTTACTAAGACAGTGTAAACAAGTGTTTATTTCATTTGCGACATTTAAAGCCATTTCAACCAGCACTATTGCGAGATGGTTAAAAACTGTTATGTCGTTAGCTGGAATTGACGTAAAAACTTTCAAAGCACACTCTTACAGGGGGGCAGCCTCGTCTGCTGCTGGAGCTGCAGTAAACATTTCACAGCTATGGTATAAAGACACTATTTCTCAGACATGATAAACCATACTGCCCGGACATCTGGAGCTACAGTAAACATTTCACAGCTAGGGTATGAAGACATTATTTCTCAGACATGATAAACCATACTGCCCGGACATCTGGAGCTACAGTAAACATTTCACAGCTATGGTATAAAGACACTATTTCTCAGACATGATAAACCATACTGCCCGGACATCTGGAGCTACAGTAAACATTTTGTTGACATTGTCTTACATGACAATTACTGGCGACTTCTAGAGATATTATTTCCATCATAATTTTTTTTCTAATTTATTTTTCAACAAATATTAAAAGTTGACAAAATCAAAGCATTGCAGATCTGAAATTGACGAGATGGACATTTAGTTAACCATATGACTATATGTACTTCCAGCTTCCAGCCATATTTGCAACCAGTTTTGACCATGTGACTGAAAACTGTAAAACTGTATAGAATACAAAATGTATTACAGTATTTAAAAATAAACCCCTGTTTTACAACCAGTTTTACAACAAATGTAACAAGAAATGGCATTGTTAAACGAAGCTTATCCCATCGCTGGCAGCCTTGATAATATATATATATATATATAAATAAAAAAAAACACAACTCCTCAGTGACGTGAGTTGTACCGACAGCCTTGATAATAAAAAAAACAACAACATTTTTGCCTTACAAATTTGCACAAGGTGAACATATATCAGTGACCTTGACCTTGGATGGTCGGACATGGGCTGTATGCAAAACAAAACTCCCTAGACACACTAGACACACACTGTGGCCAAATATTATCAAAATCGGTGAAGCAGTTCAAGTGTTGTTGAAAAAAGAAGAAAAAGTTAAACATTTTTGCCTTACAAATTTATCTTACAAGCAAGGTGACCTTGACCGTGAGCGGTCGGACATGGGTCGTATGCACCATCCCTAGATACACATTGTGGCCAAATATTATCAAAATCAGTGAAGCAGTTCATGAGTTATTGAAAAAATGAAAGATGTTACTAACGCACGTACGTACATACGTAGTCTGTCTGTACCTTACACCTGGCCTACCAAACATCTGAAACATTTAAATTATTGTCATGGAATTGATTTGTATATTATTTCAAGGTATTTTTTTATTAGAACTTGTTAAATGAATAAGAAAGCATGCAGGCAGAGTGTGTTTATTTTCCAAGGTTTCACTGTAATGATGGTGTCTGTTCATGATTGACAGGCACACAAACATGCATAACCCTTTCAGCTCTAAATATCAGACTTTGATGGTTCTATTTTATTTTTTTGACTATTCCATCATCCAAAATGGATTATGTATAAAAAAGTTCTGGCTGATAAGATGGCTCGTTACGAGCCGGCTCATCAGGATCTACAGGGTTTGTGAATATTGTATTTATGGCATGTACTACTCTTAATTTGTCTTCTCTAATGTCTGATACATAGCGGTATCTACAGTGATGCCAGAGGGATGGCAATGGCATGGTATGAGGATAGACAAATCCAGTTGTAGTCTCGCATAGCACAATTGAAGCTATGATGTGACAAATGGGGCATATGGCATTGCATTGTTGTGCCTAGAGCGCGCCATTGCGGGAATCCCACGATTTTACCTTTAAAATTCGCAGAGCGCGCCATCTCGGGCGCGCTAAAAAAAGCGCCGTGATATTCCCTCATTGCCTTCAATATTTCTCACAGTTTGTGTCCATTGCGGTTAATTAAAATAAATTAACTGGTCGGGTTGCGGTCTATAATTTTTACCGACGAGGTATCGATAAATAGCGTATAAATATGTAAACCAGTCACTTTTCAAGATGGTGAAACGTCAGCTACGGAATACAGATTTTGTTAACAAGAAAATATCGGCTGCTAGTGAATCGGGAGAGATTGGTGGCGCTGACCCACCTGAAAATATCCCCCAACCAGAGCCCAACCCCATTGAAAAGTACCCTAGCCCCAAGTCTCAAAAGATCGGCCCCAAACCAAAATTTGATAGAAAAGTCCAGAAAAAATGGTTTGTCAAGTTCCTGAGGTTACTTTTTGACACCAATGTTCAGTCCAGCGAGAGCAAAATTGGAATGAAATGTACAACCTGTATTGACTCGAAAATTAAGTTTTCAAATCCATAGAAATATGAATCTATGATTGAATGTATGGAGTTTGTTGGCTGTGACCTCAGTGCCATACAATCCGGATACAGGTTAGGAAGACAGCCGATGGTTTACTCTCAGCAATTAGTGAGGCAATCGACTCAAACATATCAAAAGAGATCGCCGATAGTGAATTTTTGTCCATTTCTTTCAATGAGACAACTGATATTTCCAACACGGGAAAGCTCATTCTCTACGTTAAAGTTATTGACGAGAACTTGTTGGTGATTACGACATTACTGATAAAACAGATTAAAATGGCCTAACTGCGAAATAAATGGATTGTTTCAATGAAGCTGGCATCGACATTCTAAAAACAATGGCGTTAGGGAGTGATGGTGCTGCCACTATGACCGGTGTTAGGAATGGTGTCGGCGTACAACTTCGCAGACAAAACCCCCACATGTTACAGTTTCATTGTGCCGCTCATAAACTTGCCCTGTGCACATCCCAGGCAGCAGAAAAGGTCGCCCTCATGAAGAATTACAAGGACACTCTTCAGTCCATTTACTATTACTTCAAGGGATCACACAACAAAAGTGACAAACTGAAAGCAATCCAAACTATCCTAGACTCCCCACAACTGAAAGTTAAGGAAATCAATGATGTCCGGTGGTTTGCATTCTATGATGCACTCCATGTTGTATTCCAATGCTGGGAGGCACTAGCACAAACATTCAATGCAGCAACGGACCCCAAGGCGAAAGGACTGTATAAAAGCCATCACCTGCTATTCATTTATAGCATCGTCACACTTTCTGATGGACATCATTCCGGTCGTCACCGCACCCAACATGAAATTTCAGCGTGAGCAAACCTTAGATAGTTTACATGCGCATTTCATCCATTCATCTACATTCACACAGCAAATATCAATGACATCATGACATTAGAACTATGTCTAAATTGGCTTTTAATATGAATATCAAAGTCAAGTTAGACATCAGAGTGCCTTCTGAATCATATTTGGAACCATCTGTAATATGCAAATGACTGTAAACAACTACATGTTATAATATTATGTTTTGACTCAGTGTAGCTCAAATACTAGTCATCTATGTTCAGTCTCAAAATAGTTATTACATGATTTATTAAATTGCACAATACCTTGCAGACAACAATTCAGCATTGCAACAGGGTATGGTGTGACCCCAAGCTATTTGACCGGGGCATATACCGGTAGCCCATTAAGGGGGTCTGGTTCCTGCCGACTGGAGGTTTCAGAGTTCATAACCCTCAATGCATAAACAAATCAACTACCTTTGCAATCAGCCTAGTCCCAGATTGGTCAATGCATCTGCATGGTTCAGTCAGGGTTTATACTGTTTGCCATTCAGTCCATCAAATTGGTACACTATAACACATATCCATGATTGGACCAAGTGTAAGCCTCACGGTTCATGAAATTGATGTTCTTTCGGAGAATAGATCCAGCTTGAAGCAGTTGGATGAGCAGATTACTGTTGTTGATGGAAAGTCTACTCTGAAGGGAATTGAACTGACTGTTAATAAAAGAGAGACAACATCATTCCGTACTGCAAGTTCAGATTTCTCCAACAAGCTGAAGGAGAATTTGAATGCCAGAATTTGATTCCCGACCGATACTCTTGCACTGACAACAGCAACTGACATCCTAGCGCTGAGGGGACTGCCATTTGTGGCACAACAGGATTTGTCCATGTTTGGAAATGAGAAGCTTGGGGTTATACTGGAGCATTTCGGTGCAGCAAAGACAGTGAAACAAGATGACACAGAAACTGTAATTCCACCGGTCATTAACACCAAGGCTACAGAGGAGGAATGGAAATTAGTAAAACAGATAATGAGAGAAAGCAAAATTACTCACCAGAAAACCTCACTACTCTATGGCAGTACTTAAATGCAACTCAGGGCAAGGATCTGCCAAACCTTGTAAAGTTGGTTAAGCTAGTGCTGATCTTCCCCCTCCAGATTGCCACATGTGAACGAGGATTCAGTGTCCAAAATTGCACAAAGACAGTGACAAGGAACCGACTTAGGGAGGGTAATCTCCAAGTACTAATGAATGTAAAGATCAATGGGCCACCGATCACCAAGTTTGACTTGGCTATGGCTATATGGAAAACAACCAAGGAGAGGCGGCTCTATGCCAAGTAACTCTCAGACTCATACAATGCAATTGATATTTGAAAACCCAGTTAAGTTGACAGTTACTATTTAGTGTTTATTATTATTATTCCCACATTAACCCTTTCACCCATAAGTAACTGAAATGGAATTTGATATGTTAATTTTGCAACCAATCCAATGGTCACAAAATGATTTTCTGACTAGTCCATTTATGAATGGGGTGTTTTTGTTCTCCAAAATATGAAAATTACTTGCAAAAAGTGCAGATCCTGATGAGACTGCTCGTCACGAGCCGGCTCATCTGGATCTACTCTGTTTGCCAATACTGCTATACAGGCCTGTGGTGTTGAAAGGGTTAAAGTGTTAACTTCATTACTTTCATAATAAATGTGAATACTGATGCCATTATATTAATTAATGAATATCATTATGCTACTTGCTGGATACTATATTATAACCTACCAATCAGTGTGTGAATGAAGAACTTTGCAACAGCCAAATACAATTTAGTTTCAACAATTCACAGTGTTATTAATTGAACTTACATTGATAATACTTGCAAAGATTGGTGTACCCTGAGGTGGATCCATTTCTCCTGGGGGGATAGGGGCAGGTGTTATGCAGTAATGGGTTCAAATATCAACTCAACACATGATAAACATGATTGTAAGTACACTGTATTGTTTTTATTTTGCAATGTTTGTAATGTCCCCTTGAAAAATGAATGGGGGTGGGGGGACACTGTGTCCCCTGCAGAAAATGGCCTAGGCAAAATACTGGCATTGGCCAGTCTATTCTGGCCTTTACACCATACACCTTTGTCTCGTTTGTTGTTTGTATTGATACCCATTTCAGAATATTCCCAACAGAAAGGGTTTAAGGGCAATTATGAGAAGTTTATCGCTGAAGTAGAAGCCATAAACAAGGATACTGACAGACAGAAGGAGTCACTTCAAGTTGACACAAGGACACCGACCAACACATGACAATATGGGGAGGTCCGTGGGAAATACGGAGCAGCCTGTACCAGACGTCACCTAGCCAATACATCCCTAGTGTTCAGACTACATACAGGGTGGCCCACAACCTTACTCTGAAACTCCAACATATGTGGCAGTAAATGGAGAAATGGGCGGATGGGATTTGTGGCCAGTGTAGATCCTGTTCAAATAGCGCACTCTTGTAGCGTGATAAGAATCTACATTGTATGTTGCTTGTTAGAAGCATGACAGGTGTTTCATTAATGGAATGGTGAACAGTGCAGATCCTGATCATATTGTGTGGATGCACAGGCTTCCTGGATCTACACTGGTCACAAAACACATAAGCCACCTATCTCCAGTCATAGCCGCATATAAGTTTTAGGCTGAAATTTTTATATGTGTAAAATTAGAAAAAATAATACATTTTTAAATTATTCTTTTGGACTGGAATCCACCAATAGATGTTTAAAAGATCACGTTTAGATCATTCTTTCTGTATACACTCTTAACAATAAATAACCAGTCCTTTTGCACATTTAATTTATTAATTTCAGGTATTTTCAAAATGTCACCAGTATAATTTCCATTAATCATGTTAATGAAGAACAAATGTAGGAGAATTAGCATTATAGTGTCGTTAAGTACTATTGGAAGGTGGCAAAAGATGAAATTCTAAAGCAGTACCATGCAGTGGCGTAGCCAAAGCCTCTAAAACACCGAGGCAATAGCATTTGTCCGTGTTGACGTAGCGGGGCGAGGGAGTTTGGTATGGGGGCCGTCGCAACCCCCCCCCCCCACGATAGGTTTTGGAAATCTACATCGCATTTCCTGACGTATTTTACATAACTATGTTCAACAACATATTTTGCTCTTGTTATAGGAATATTTTTGAATCATAGAGACTAGCAGAATAATTGATGATATTTGCTGCCGGGGGGCTTGTCCCCCGGGATAAATACCGAGGCATAACATTACATGGTCACAAGTCACGATCTGCTTTTATGATGAAAGCATAACACATTAAAAACAGAAGTCCGGAAAATATCACCGAGGCAGTTGCCTCGGTGCACCTCAATGTGGCTACGGCGTTGCCATGTATGTGAGCCTTGACTGGAGAAATGGGGCTTATGTTACGTGTCGTTCGTTTAGCGGGTGTTTCACTGACAGCTGCACATTGTAGGCCCTGATCTGACTGTGCAGCTAAACTGGGTCTACACTGATCACAAATGCCATATGCTCCAGTTCTCTAGTCATAGCCATATATAAGGATATGTTATGATCACCATTCAAAATCAGTTGTGAGCCTACGAGCGCTGATCTGTACCATATACAAGTCAGTTAGTCATAAACAATATAAACTAACTATCTGCAACACTGCCTTGTAATGAACACATCGGCAGAATGGCCGACTGTCGGATATTGTTCCCCACTGGTTGATGGCGGCCGTGGGACGATATGTAAATACGTCTCGAACAATCAATATTGGCGGGCAGAACCCGGCCTTGTTACCTGGGCAGGGCGAGACAATTAGGCCTCCGAGAACGTAATAATGCCCTGGCTATCAATAATACAGGCGCGCAGTGACTGAACTACTTTAGAGTAATTGTAACAACATTCAGTTTTACATGCATATAATATGAGACGAGCCATATGATATTGTACCCAAGAAGAAGTGCAATATCTGATGAAAAGCATTTACAAAATTTATTATACTTTCCGTAAATGTTGTCGAATCGAAAGTTGATGAAATGTCCAGAGCAAATGCGGAACAGAATTCCAAATTTTGTCACCTTTCCACGTCATTTACAGAAAATATTACAATTTCTATAAATATTTTTCATGAAAATTTAACTACCCATATTGAATGATCTCACAATGAACCATCTATAAAATACCAGATGGCCGCAGCCCTAATGTCGAGCCCGCCGAGGCATTTGATTGTCTCAGAGTGTATTTATTTGAAGTTTGAATTAAGGGTTGTGGAGATAAGGTATGTAAAAGCTTTAACGCAAAAGTCATTTGACCTTGATCTTGGTAATGTGGGCCACATGGGTGGGCTAGAGAATGAAAATATGGATGATAATAAAGAATTATTTGAAGTTTGAAGTAAATCTGAGTAAGTGTTGTGGAGATATAAGGTCTGTAAAAACTTTAACACAAATTTCAAAAAGTAATTTACCTTGACCTTGGCATGTGGACCACATGGGCAGTCATTTGAACTTGAGTTTGGGGCATAAGGGCCGCATGAGTGGGACACAGAATGAATATATGGATGATGCCTAATAAGCATACAAAGTTTCAAGCAAATCCGACTTACGGGGCACAAGGGCCGCACGGACACATGGGGCCGCATGAGTGGGATACAGCATGAATATGGATAATGACTAATAAGCATATGAAGTTTCATGTTAATGTGACCTAGGACTGCAGAGATATAAGGTATTTAAAAACATAACACAGATTTCGGACGGATGGACGCTACGACGGACACACGGACACCCGGACGTCATTGTGATCGCTATGTCTCGCTTTCCGCAAGCGGGCTCGACAAAAACTGCATGTCAATACCATTGGAGACATGGGAAACAGTTTTAAGTCCATTCAACAACAAGGTCATATGATCGCACCGGTATGGCGGATCACTGGATTTTCAACAACAAGGTCATATGATCGTACCGGTATGGCGGATCACTGGACATTCAACAACAAGGTCATATGATCATACCGGTATGGCGGATCACTGGATTTTCAACAACAAGGTCATATGATCGTACCGGTATGGCGGATCACTGGATTTTCAACAACAAGGTCATATGATCGTACCGGTATGGCGGATCACTGGACATTCAACAACAAGGTCATATGATCATGGCGGATCATTGGACATTCAGCACTAAGATTATAACAGAAACTTTCAGCACTGAAAGACAGTGTCGTGGTCTGGTGCCAGGCACCTTCACTACACTGGATCATTGGGCTTGAGGTATGAATCCCAGATAGATTCAGATACATGTATATGAATCCTTACTGATCAGTGAATTCATTGTTAAAATACACATATATCCATCCAGCCTCCAGTCTTCATTTTCAGCGGTTACAGAAGTATATAAATGTCACCTGCCAAATTGGCAAATCACACCGATATTTTACACAGTGCAGAAAGCCCAATACAACTGGAATAGAAATGTGGCGAAGAACATATGTCTACAAACTACACACTGTGACCCATACAATACATGTATACACTGTAGTAACCATTCACACATCGTCTATACAATACAGAGATAGGAGGATGTAATTCAGGTAGGCTGGCCTGGATCTTCATTGGTCACAATGGGCCTGGTTTTGTCAGATTGTCGCCCATTTTATTGATGTTATGTGCATTGTATTGAACCAACACTATGGTGGTTATTATGATCAAACGTATTTATTAAAGTAGACCTGAAAGTGAAATGTATTACATTTGGCTGTCTCTCAAATAAATGTTGAACTCTGTGATCAGGCCTGGCAACATGCCAGTCATGTGACCAGCGTATAAGAATCCAAATACAATGTACCATAACAACCCTAAATATTTGGACACAATTTGCTTTGAAAACTATTAGATAGGGGTTTTCAAAAACAAATTATATCCAAATACTTGTTATTATGATTAGACCATTACTGCCATACTAAGCCTAAATATTGGCACGCTCAATGTTGTGGGGATACCATATAGAGAATAGTAGGTCAGTGCCAGGAATGGGAAAAAATATCTGGCGCAGCACGGAAACGGGATGTGCTCGGCAGAGCCTCGCCCATCCCGTTTCCTATGCCTTGCCAGATATTTTTTCCCATTCACGGCACTAACCTACTATTCTATTTATCCCGTTAACACTACAATATCTTTAAAATGCAAAAAATAACCCCAGCCGAATCCTCAAAACCCATTTTTTCCCATTCACGGCACTAACCTACTATTCTATTTATCCCGTTAACACTACAATATCTTTAAAATGCAAAAAATAACCCCAGCCGAATCCTCAAAACCGGAGAATCGACTAGTATGACGACCGTACATATTCATACGCAGTGATTAGGTCGTATTGACAGGATATCAAAAATGTTTCACGGCACCGTGTTTCACGGCAAATACGCACTGTGTTGACGGGATAAATATTTTTATATGATTCCCCAAATAAATGGTGTCCAAATATTTACGGTTATTACGGCAGACCTGAAAGTGAAATTTATTACATTTGCCTGCCTCTCCCAATAAATGTTGATAAATGCCAGTCATGTGATACGTGTGTATCAGAACCCAAATACAAAGTACAGTAAAGTGTAAATCAATACAGCTACCTGACGTGCGAGTTATATATAACATCAAGTCTTCAGCATGCTACAATACTGTACATCTATTTTAAAATACAAATTGAACATAAAGCTATAACAAGAATTCCGCGGAATCAAATGTCTCGCCTTGTTCCGCCCTTGTTCCGCCCTTGTTCCACCCTTGTTCCGCCTTGACCTTGACCCTGTGGCCTTGACCGTGACCCTGGGGCCCCGAGAATAGTCCTATATTCATCTACATATCACAGTAAAGTAAAGGTATGTATAAAGTTTGATGACTGTAGCTGATAAGGTGTTGAAGTAATGACCGAAACACGGGAACTTAACATTGAATGATGACGACAACGACGACTCCGGAAAAGCAAAACCTTAGTCTCGCTTTCCGCTTTCGCGGGCGAGACAAAAAACCATGTCATAAATTTCCTGTTTTGGGTCATTAGAAGAAATCAACGCTCTAATGCCCTCAGATATAAATCTATGTTTAATGCTCAAGAGTGATAGCAACATTGTATTCATAATCAGGAAAATGCAGAATTCTATGGAATTGTTTAACTATAATCAGGAGTGAGAAGTGTTTCACTTTCATATTTGACTGGCTGAAAACCTCAAGACTGGTTGAATAAGTTAAAAGGGAAATTGACGTCATAAGCGGATGGGAACTGAAATTGAATATAGAATCAGTCAGACAGAATGCTATATAAGAGGGAAATGTGTCCGTGACCAGAGAACTTTGGCTTAGTGTCTTTGTGACTACTGTCTGTTTTGAAAGCTGCCCACATTTTACGGGCATATAAACAATTCAAAAACAATATTTTTTTTGAAGACTCAGATTAGCCACTCAGCGCAGATCATGGTCTGCACTGTTCAGTTAAACACCTGTCGGACCTATAACAAACACACTAGATCTCTATCCGGCTACAGCAGTGCACTGGTGGCATAGGCGTTAGACTGGCAACAATACAGACCGTATATCTGATCACTGTATGACAGGAACAGCTTGTGTGTACATGGGTCAGGTGACGTGTGAGACAAGGGCCGTCACATGCGAGATTATAACACAGAAAGAGGATCGATACAAGTGCACTTAACGCTACAGTGTATAGCTGTCCAGATAAGTCACATTGGTACCGTAACTTTACACAGATTACACCGCTATCTTAGTTTTTTGTTGTCTGCTGTTTATTTTCTATTTTCCATTTTTATCATCAAAAACATGCTTTGACAGCACTTTAGAATAATTTACAAAATGCGTTGACAGCAATTCAGAATCATTTCCATTGGAAATGATTCTGAAGTGCTGTCAAACCATGTTTTTTATTGAGAAATAAGGCATGATATAAAAGCAACAGCAGACGACAATTGTGTGTGTAGTGGTCTAAGGGTTAAGCAACAAAAACATAATAAATCATAATAATAAATTTCCCATGTTATACATTTTCATGGAGGAATAAGGATGATGCAGCCCAGTGCTCTCGTTATCGTTATCTCGAGATTATGCTGGATAATCCCACCACTAGCGAAGTACAATTGCTGGAGATATATTTACATTACAGCTAATGTTAGTATATACATTTATTTCTCCAAGCCTTCAGGCCTTCAACTAGTAGCTTTATAATGAACGTGGCTTCAAGATATAACCTCAGGCCCGTAGCCAGGGGGGGTCAGAGCGGTCGGACGACCCCCCCGCCCAGTCCACTTTTTTAGCCTCGAGGTCCACTTTTTTAGACCTCCCTAGATACCTCAGGCCCCTTGGGCCTTCGAAACGACCCCCCCTCCAAACAGGTCTGGCTACGGGCCTGAACCTGAATATAATTATGTCACTCCACAACAAACTTGGGCATATTGAGTTTGTCACCAATGTAGCTGATAGAAATTGTTTTCCATCAGTGACAGTAATGTACGTGTCAATACTGGTAAGCCTGCTACATGTCTGCATCATTTACGGAGAATGTTAAAAAGTAAATTATTTCAGTACGTAATACAATAATTATTCACTCGGCTAATTAAGTCCATAACAGGATGTACTTATAAGGATGGTCTGCTCCGACATATCATTAACAAGCCAGATATCCTGCCTGTATGAACGTGTCACCCAGTGTTGAGTTTTTGACCAGTGTAGCGACTGGCCAGCTGGTCAGCTTATAAATGCAGCCCAAGCCTTGTGAAGCCATAAAGCTAGTCCCACAACCACAATAGAGAACAGTGACTGGACCACTGTATCAGAGTGTATGGATATTCAGGCCGATCTGGGGTTAGACTGATCACCAACTCAAGCCCCACTTTGTTGTGGAGACATATTTGTGAGGGAAGTTTCCGGTTTAGCAAGCGGTGAATGCCTGATGACACGGTGTGAGTGGGCAGGCAAAGCAATATATCCCTGGTGACTGATCAAAGAGAGACAACTCACCAAGACCAAATAAGTTCTCCCATGTATACAGGCCCATGTATACAGGCATCAATGGTTGGATACTGTCATCATTCATGCGCTTATCATTCCAGATTCACTCAATTTTAGTAAATGCCGGGGTATGATATCGGAATTCATTGGAACCCCTACAATAAGTGCTTAAAACGACTTTCAGGCTTTAACAAGCTAATTATCCAGTAAAAGCCCTTTACTTTAATACATTCAAATGGGTGCCAAAATGAGTGCATCAGAAATCATTTATCACCCTGATTATGTGCACGATGTCATTGTATCCTACCATTGTGTATGTTGTCCATTTAATTTTGGCAAGTATATCGCAAAACTGAACTTACTGACTTTGCAACCAGTGCAGATCCAGACCATCCTGACCTTCCAGTCTAATCAGGGTCTACAGGTTCTAAATTAGTTCAGTGACCAATGTATTTTTTTTTCTCCTAGAAAGAAGTGTAACTGCCACTCATTTGAACCAGTCAATAACATGGTTCAGATGCTGGTATCAACACATTTTGTTTTTGAAATAATGAAGGTTTGCCTGTTTTTTCCATCAGTAACATGACGTCATCTTCAGACTGTAATAGGCTAATCCATTACAGACGGGGTATAACTAACTAGATATAACTAACAGAGTATTTGAGAGAATCTTTTCTCAATTTTTCTTATTTCTTTTAGAAAGTATGTGTTGTTACCACTCATTTGAACCGTCTCGTCAAGACGGTTCAAATGAGTGATACAAACAAACTAGATGGCCGCGGCCTGCATGTCGCACCTTGTGGCGAGGCATGGACACTAAAAAAAAAGATATAGTATAACGAAAAACTTTAACCAAAAACTTCAAAGTAATTTGACCTTGACATTGGGCACAGGGGCCGCACGGGAGTGGAGTAGAATGAAAATACAGATGATGATAAACACCCATGTGAAGTTTCAAGGTAATGGGCAAAGCAGTTGCAGAGATATAGTATAACAAAAAACTTTAACCAAAAAACTTAACCAAAAAACTTAACCAAAAACTTTAACCAAAAAACTTAACCAAAAACTTCAAAGTAATTTGACCTTGACATTGGGCACAGGGGCCGCACGGGAGGGGGGTAGAATGAAAATATAGATGATGATAAACACCCATGTGAAGTTTCAAGGTAATGGGCAAAGCATTTGCAGAGATATAGTATAACGAAAAACTTTAACCAAAAAACTTTAACCAAAAAACTTAACCAAAAAACTTAACCAAAAACTTTAACCAAAGAACTCAACCAAAATCTTTAACCAAAAAACTTAACCAAACAACTTAACCAAAAACTTTAACCGGACACACGTACGTACGTACGCCAAAGTGCCGACTATATCGCGCTTTCCGCAAAGTAATTTGACCTTGACATTGGGCACAGGGGCCGCACGGGAGGGGGGTAGAATGAAAATATAGATGATGATAAACACCCATATGAAGTTTCAAGGTAATGGGCAAAGCAGTTGCAGAGATATAGTATAATAAAAAACTTTAACCTTTAACCAAAAAACTTAACCAAAAACTTCAAAGTAATTTGACCTTGACATTGGGCACAGGGGCCGCACGGAAGGGGGGTAGAATGAAAATATAGATGATGATAAACACCCATGTGAAGTTTCAAGGTAATGGGCAAAGCAGTTGCAGAGATATAGTATAACGAAAAACTTTAACCAAAAAACTTAACCAAAAAACTTAACCAAAAACTTTAACCAAAAAACTTAACCAAAAACTTTAACCAAAGAACTTAATCAAAAACTTCAAAGTAATTTGACCTTGACATTGGGCACAGGGGCCGCACAGGAGGGGGTAGAATGAAAATATAGATGATGATAAACACCCATATGAAGTTTCAAGGTAATGGGCAAAGCAGTTGCAGAGATGTAGTATAACGAAAAACTTTAACCAAAAAACTTAACCAAAAAATTTAACCAAAAACTTTAACCAAAAAACTTAACCAAAAACTTCAAAGTAATTTGACCTTGACATTGGGCACAGGGCCGCACGGGAGGTGGGTAGAATGAAAATATACATGATGATAAACACCCATGTGAATGAAGTTTCAAGGTAATGGGCAAGGCAGTTGCAGAGATATAATATAACAAAAAACTTTAACCAAAAACTTTAACCAAAAAACTTAACCAAAAACTGTAACCAAAACTTTAACCAAAGAACTTAACCAAAGAACTTAACCAAAAACTTTAACCAAAAAACTTAAACGTACGTACGTACGTAAACGGCCGACTATATCGCGCTTTCCGCAAGCGGGCGCGACAAAAAGTTTACAGAAAAAACAATCAACAACAAAAATTGCAAAGAAACTGCAATGTACTGACAGAGAGATCACATCTACGTACCGTGTTAGTGAGTCTGGCCAGCATGGGGACAACCCCGTGATCTGTGATCACCGCGAGGTTTTCCTCGTCCTTCGCGATGTTCGCGATCGCTGCACACACGCTCGCTAGCACCTCCTTATGTTCCGACTTCAGCAGGCTGACGATCAACTCCAACCCACCCACAAATGATCGGACCATCTCTCCTGCATCCTGCAAGCAAACCAGATGGATTGTAATTTTGTGGCCAGTCAGTGCCTTCTCAGTCATTCTCAGTGCGTGTGTGTGGAGAAAGGATAAGAATACCAATAGACCCAGTCAACAAGAGACTTTAGGTCTTGTGAATACGTTGTGAAACATGGAAAAGAAGAAGTAACTGAAAATAGAATCAAACATCCAGGGAATCCAAGTGGTTAGCAATGGTGTAGTTAGTCAGTTGGATGTGAAATTGCTTAGATTTACATTAAAAAAAAATGACAAACTAAGAAGCGAAATGTCAAACGACATTCCCCGCTAACTCTAACATCATAGATACAGGATAACTGTTTCTAAGAGAATCTACTTGCTTTCTTTTATCTGCCTTAGATGCTGAGCCCACAGCCGACATACCTTTTGCTGAGACAGTACTTATGACAATGTTAGTACCCAAATCTCATCCTCACTGATACATAATAAATGGGGACAAACAACGAGGTTATGAAACAGAAGATACACTTCTATTCTGGCAACATGTAATGTTTATTACAATAGTAAACCATTCACCACTCATTCATTGCTCCGTGCTAATATTTCTATTATTTAATTATTCAGAAAATAATTTTATTTTTGCATCAACTACTGGCAAATGCTGGAGATACTGATGAGACAGCTTGCTACGAGCCTGCTCAACTGGATCTGCAAGTATTGGAGTTTACAGTCTTCGTGTGTTTGAAAGACGTTACCTTTGCATTTTCGATACACGGACAGATGGCCCAAGCTGCACTCGCCTGTACATCAGGATTTTGATTTTTGAGCAGCGACCACAGTAACCGAACACCGTCGAGTTTGTCTATTATCCTGTAAGAGACAGAAAGTGGTCAGTAATGTTGATGGCCACCAAGTGGTGCATCTGTGTTGACTGAACAATGGCAAACAATCAGGCTGGCTGATGGTTTCCTTCAACGGCATTTGGAAGGAAAGTTTCATGATCGTACCAAACTAGAGATTATGTTTTTAAAACAGGGGTATGCCATACTGGACCATAAAAAAGGGATAAGATTTAATGAAGCAAAGTAAGCATCACAAAAACTGTCCAAGAAGTTCATGCTTAAAACACTAAAAAAGTCAAGGTTGAAGAAACTTTTTGTCATAAAAAATGGCTACGTGTTTCCACAACCATGTGAAGGTCAAAAAGGGCAAGGTCATTTAATGGTGGCATAAGTGTGTTCCAAATGCTCACATATATCTCGTGTCAAAATATTGAAGCAATCCATCCAGTAATATTAAAGTTATACCATAATGAAGAAGCTTATACAAACTTTTGAACATTTCGGACGATGACGACGGAAAAAGCAGCGACTGTAGTCGCTAAAGCAGGCGCGACAACACAATGGCTACGTGTTTCAGCGACATTTCGAAGGTGAAAAAGGTCAAGGTTGTGTTAATGTTGGTGCGAGTGTGTAATAAATGGTCAGGTGATTGAAGTGTCCAAGTATTGAAACAATCCTTCACGTAATATTGAAAATATTACATGTTGGAGGAACTCTTACAAACTTTTTGACGCAACAAAATTTCTAAATGTTTCAGCGAAATTTCGAAGGTCAAGGTCGTGTTAATGGTGGCATGAGTATGTGACAAATGTTCAGGTGATTTAAGTGTCCAAGTATCTAAGCAATCCTTCACGTAATATTGAAGATATTACATGTTCGAGAAAACTCTTGCAAAATTTTTGACGTAAATGTTTGTTTGTTTGTTTATTAGTGTTTAACGGCCTATCAACAGCTAAGGTCATGTAAGGTCATGTAAGGCTGGGCAAACGGGTTTGATCCCATTTTAACCTGCTGCATTTGGGGGAAAATCCCAAAATCAGAACGGAATATTTACATCAAGAACAAATATATTCAGCCCTGTAATTAGAATAACCTGACCTGGTGCCAGATCCATACCACACCAAGTCACTTGGCCCCTTCCCCTAAAATAGGATTACAAATATCGTATTACTCACATAAGGGGTCTAACCAGATTCAACTGTCACATACAAAATGCCAAAGACGTATGTGAGGGCCAAACCAGGTCTCCAGTCGGGATTCCAGTAAGGATGAACCCGATCGTTAAATTAGCCATCACGTGCTCCCACCTGCCACCCACTTGACGTAAATGTGCAGAATTAAATTTGACTATTACGTGTTGACGTAAATGTACACGTAATAGTCCAATTTAATTCTGCATGTCCTGTGGAAGTTTCATAAACTTTTAAAAATATTGAACAAAGGAAGTGATTCTAGAGTAGGGTCCAAATACAATTGTACACAAGCTGCAGGTTATGTAGTGTGTCTGGGCGCTGTTGGCATTACTGACATCGAGACGGTCACAAAAACACAGCTATTACTGCTCATGGGTGAACTTTACAATTGGGTGTACAATGTATGCAGAATGTTACTGACTCAATGAAATGTACAACTGTTACCATGAAACATGTTACCATCAATGTCCATGACTGCACAACAATGTACATGGTCAACAACAAGTCACTGGAAGTGGGGGTGCACAGTAACCAGAGGAAGATCATACAACAACAACAGCTACAATATAGACTCAGCTAGCAATTTCCATCATTGTCATATAATTACGTGTATATTCCAATTTTCGCCGATGTAGATTTTGAGAAAAATATTTTAACCGTAAGTAATGTTACCAAGTTTAGAGTAATTTCAGAAAACAGCCAGATTTATTGTATAAGTTAGTACTCCGAAATCGCTGTCAACATTGATGTCAATGATACCAAATCAGCAACAATAAAAATCAGAATTTTTCAATGTAAAATTAGTACTTACCTGTTATATGTTGCTATATAGCTTCTATTGGGGCTACCCATTCCGAATACAATTTATTGACCCGCACTTACACCTGTCCCATCCCATATCGACCGCATGCGCGCACGGGAGACTTCCTCTTTGCGATAGAACAAATCTCTCACCTTGCGGGGTGGGAGGCGGGTGTTAAATACATATAACAGGTAAGTACTCACAGAAACTAATTTTACATTGAAAAATTCTGATTTCTGTATCATACTTCCCTGTTATATGTTGCTAGAATTTGTCTCCAAGGTGGGAAGGTAAGGTGATACAGAAACCAGAAAAATAAATGAATTCGCTCTGTGAATACTTAACCTAGGATCAATAAATTGACTCACCAAACAACTTGTAGACTAGACCCGGGCACCGTCTGAGCAGCGCCCCCCCCTATTCCTGCTCCCAGAAGATAACTGATCCGCCAGCTAAGTCTTCTGGTCTGCTTGAGTACTGTCCCCAGTCGCAGTTTCACCCGCACTGAATGTGACTAACTCATATCATGTTAGCGTCATGTCATACACACTGTTGTGCCTCACATCTAAGACTCACAGCATCTACACTGACCCTTGGCCATGTCCACAAGTCTCTTAAAGTTCTAACCCACATTACTCACAAATAGTAATGCTAACATAAAATACCCTATGCATATTGACAACCACATACTATCAATAATTACAAAACATGGCATTCATGAACCTGGATGAATGAATATGTGTTTTCGAGTGTCATGATACCTAGTACCGTTAGCACCCCGGAGCACAGGGAACTCACCGTTACCCTCTCCGGACCTCACAATCATTGGTAACACCAAACAACTGCACACATTATAGTAAAATATGTATCCAGACTGGCATAACCAGTCATGTGTAATCAAGAAAACAATCTACGAAAACTTTCCATGCACAAAACTTGAACTAGCTGATAACTAGAACGTTTTGTACTGCCAATGTGAATATACCAACAATTTGTTATCCTGGACTAGATCCACTGGCACAGAATAACAACAGGCTAAAAAATTGAGCCTTTTACACATGTTTGGCCCCCGCGACATCCCTACTAGCCGCGACTAGGGGATCAAATGTGTAAATATCTGCGCTCTGCGCATGTAAAACTGATAAAAGTGGAATGAGACTTCCCTGATGCCACTTTCATTATCTTATCCCCAGGATCACTCCATAGAGGAACTCCGAGGAGGTAACTACTGCACCTACCTCATGGGCATCGATTATAACCTTATGAGCCCTTAACCGAATTGGATCGATATGCTCTGCGTGTTGCGAGAGATATCCATCTGTAAACTGACGATTTGGATATAAACTGATTACCCACGCATGGAATAAAATCCAGTGCCTACCTACCTCTCATTGGTTAGTCATTGAGATGTAGTGCCTAATTCACCATGCTCTGGCCTTGCACAAAACAAGTCCGTGCCTTATGGAACTAAGCCTTGGATACTCTCATCTCTGAGCCTTGTTTTCCCAGGCCGAATACTCTATGAGCCAAGTTTATGTAAGCATAACCTAATACTTGAGCCCCTGATGTGCCAGAAAAGTACTGGCTTTAAGAAATCCAACTTAGTTTTGGGGTCAAACCATGTGCCAAATCAATTCCTCTAACAGAGCTCCAACAGTGTGGGTCTGAGGCAGTCTAGGCCTACCCTTGAAAGCAGTAACCTATTCTGCTTCACACAGAGACTTAGCCCTCGGCACCTGCGCAGGTTAAACAGGACCACTATCATGAGACAGATACTGGTATACCGAAGCTACTGCCTCCGGATAAGAAGGGGCACTGTTCTTCCACAGCTACACTAGCTGCCGAGACCAGTCCCACCTGATGCTATCAGAGGATTTTAACATTCACCCGTACCGGTGAAGTGCCCTTTTCCCCTGACAAGCCTGGTGCATTTTGTCTTATGAAATTCACCATCATCTAGCCGAATGTCTTAACCGATTGCGCCACGAAGCCCACATTATCATCTGATCGTGACCTTGATCTATGTGCCAGGGAATTACTTGTTTTCCGTCTCGGTTAAATTTGGTAGGTTCGTGCTGGGCGAGAGATAAACTCATATTCTGGATCAGTGCGAATGAATTTTTATCTATTGACATTGTTGTTGTTATTAACCGGAAGCATGTGCTTTTACCAAGTTAAAATACGACAATTGTACATTATAGAATACGTAAAGTATATAATGTCACAGATAACCGACTCGATTTGGACATGCCTGGGATCACGAACGGTCGGTTAGCCTAACTGGGACCCGAGCCTTAGCAAGGAACCCAGCTTCACAACCATAGTAACGGAATCATTATCCAAGCCAGATTCTGGTCGCCCCTGTACAGGCCGCGTAATTCCCTCCGCCTTTTCGCCGAAGCGAAAACGAGGAGTAACCCATTCTTTACTGATCAATCAAGAGGGAAGCTGTCCCATGGGCTCATACTGATTTTTCGTTAAATCCCATCTAACCACTGTTAGATTCCCTTAGGTTAACTATTCTAGCTACTGGTCTTTCCTAGTGAAGAATGAAATCAGCGCTTATAACTGGGGTCTGAACCTATGATACATATCGGCACTGAAGTGAACTTGAAACAGTTGGCCAATGCCTACATGTATCCCGTCCTAATCAACGCTGACGATTTCGTTTCATCGTAACAATTACTTAAGGAAATCGCCCATTTCGCCTACCGCTGGACTGACTGGATTAATTTGCCTTACTTACAGCAATTAACACAGACCTCCCATTCGCGTCTTTGCCTGTGCAATGATTGCTGTAGCTAGCCGTGAAAATTTGTCCTTTCTGATTCCCTTCCTGATAGCCTCCAGACGTGAAGAATAAGAACGAGCGTATTCGCATGAAGTGTCCCCCCTGCATGCTGTGACAGAAGCTTGGGAAACACTGGAATGCCCACCGTATGGTACACTAGACATTCCAGTATGCTGGAGAACCAACTTGTCATTGGCCAGCATGGTGCCACTAGTGTGACCCGAATTTACTGATTGTGGAAATGCTTACCCGTATGCTCATTTCCGTGATACGGACATGCGCCCACCGCCTATGTCCCCTAGTCCAGAACTGGAGACACATACATTGGCCTCTGATTGTCCATCATGGTCGCAAACAGACCCAACCAGGGGTGGCTCTACCTATTGATAACCGCGTTGGTCACTGTTCTTAACGGTGACCCCTCGGTACGGACTTTCGAGCCCCCCTCGACAGGTAGTCCACAGTACATTGGTAGATGACCTACACCGCATATCTGCCTCTGAATTCAATACCCTAGCAGCTAAAATAGCTCCCTGGCTGGTAGTTGAAGTGGATACACAGCTTTGAAGATCACACGCAACATGATGTCTACTCTGTACATATCGTCACTGTCCAAGTGTACCCTGACTATCCCCAGTCTGGTAAGGAAACTCATCCCTATGTATCAGATGTCCTGTTTCGGTACTAGTTCCGACATCTCTATGTTCGGCCCGAGACCCAACAAGATCCCAGAGATCCCAGAACAAACGCCGCTTGAATAGCAGTGTGTCTCTAGACTGATCGTGCAGGAGCCAGTCGTCCAAGTATTGAAGTATGCAATAACACACGGTCTGGACTGTGCCTATATTACTTCTATTAGTTTTGTGAACGCCGTGGTTCTGAAGGGTAGGACACAAAACTGTTATACCATGCCTTGCGACTGAAAGCTTATAAAGTTTCTGGACGCATGGCATATCGGTATATGAAGATAACCTTCCTGTAGTTCGCTGGAGACTGCCCAATCGTTGACTCTAATAGTCAGACGTATCGATCGAGCCGTCTCTATCTAGAAATGATCTGTCTGTTGGTACAACAAACCGTACGCTGTAGAAGCTCGGAGATTGCCAATCTCTGATGCGTGTAGCGCCCCTCTGGGAGCCCCACCCTATTGGGGCTGTATAGGTGTTATGGGTTGCTTAAAGCTACCCGTTACCTCACTCGTTGGTTTAGGAGAAGGGGATATTAAAGCTTGCTTATGTCCCCTTTCCAGCCCGAGTTGCGCTTCTATAAGCGAACCGCTTGGCTAAAGAGACCACTGATAGTCTCGCTGACTGCCGACTCTGTCTTACTGCAGCATCAGCAGCAGTCACCTGCGAACATCTGTTTCCAAACAGATTCGTGGCCTGAAGGAACGCTTCCCGAAGGAGGTCCCTTCCCCTATGCCTATGACGACGTGAATGATCGTACCTAGACACGACCTAGAACGTCGTTTGTGTTTCATGGATATACAATCCCGCGTCCTGGTAGACGAGCTACTGGAAGTTGACCTATACCTAGCTCTCTTGCTACTAGACCCGGATCTACCCGTCCTGATCGACAAGTCTGTGCGCCCTCCTGTCTGACGTCATCAGACTCACATCAGGACTAATCCAGTGTGTCGGCAGGCCATGTCCTATACCGTTACACTGTTGTATATCCATAACCTTGAACAGATATTCCGCTGAAAACGGCGTGGTCAAGACCAGCGTCGCCGTTATCAGTGGCTATATTTGACACTCTGTTGACCGGAGGAATACGCTTGCATTCCACCGAGGCGCGCCCAATTGGATTTGCGTGTATACTACCCACATCGCCTATCCCCTTGAATCTACCTGTCCCGTGTCCGGTGTTCGTGCTCAGTGGTTAGCTAATAACACAGAGCAGAACTAGTGTCCGGCGTTCTTGCTCAGTGGTTAGCGTATAACCCATAGCAGAACCGGTGTCCGGTGTTCGTGCTCGGCGGTTAGCGTATAAACCAGAGCCTAACTGGTGTCCTGTGTTCTTGCTCAGTGGTTAGCGTATAACCCAGAGCAGAACTGGTGTCCGGTGTCCGGTGTCCGGTGTCCGGTGCCCGGAACAGTCTTTAGTTTCTGAATCTTGCCGAACACAGACTGGCGTCCGATGTTCTTACTCAGTGGGTAGTGGACCACCCAGAGCAGAACTAGTGACGTTGGATGTCTCAGTCATAAGAGATACCCTGCCACTATTCGGACTCTGACTTGGCTAGACTCAGAAACAGTCTTTAGTTTCTGAATCTTTCCGAACACCGACTGGTGTCCGGTGTCCGGTGTCCGGTGTCCGGTGTCCGGTGGCTGGTGTCCGGTGGCCGGTGTCCGGTGTCCTTACTCAGTGGGTAGCGGACCACCCAGAGCAGAACTAGCGACGTTGGATGTCTCAGTCATAAGAGATACCCTGCCACTATTCGGACCCGGATTTGGCTAGACTCAGAAACAGTCTTTAGTTTCTGAATCTTGCCGAACACCGACTGGTGTCCGGTGTCCGGTGGCCGGTGTCCGGTGTCCAGTGTCCGGTGTCCGGTGTCCGGTGTCCTTACTCAGTGGGTAGACTCAGAAACCGTCTTTCGTTTCTGAATCTTGCCGAACACCGACTGGTGTCCGGTGTCCGGTGTCCGGTGTCCGGTGTCCGGTGTCCGGTGTCCTTACTCAGTGGGTAGCGGACCACCCAGAGCAGAACTAGCGACGTTGGATGCCTCAGTCATAAGAGACACCCTGCCACTATTCGGACTTGACATAGACTCAGAAACAGTCTTTAGTTTCTGAATCTTGCCGAACACAGACTGGCGTCCGGTGTTCTTACTCAGTGGGTAGCGGACCACCCAGAGCAGAACTAGTGACGTTGGATGTCTCAGTCATAAGAGACACCCTGCCACTATTCGGACTCGGACTTGGCTCATACTCAGAAACCACTGTAGTTTCTGAATCTCACTTATTGATACTTACCCTGATACTTACCCTGATACTTACCCTGATAGTACCTAATGGTCAGGCCCCTCCATAGAGGCCCCCAAGGCCTGAGACAAGCCCGGTTTCTCATTAGAGCAACCGTTATGTCTCTAGTACCAACGGAAACAAATTATCTCATGAGAATCACAAGTTCCCGTTTTGTGACCAACACCAAATTTCCTGACCCGAACTGGGTTTAGGTTTCCCTTAGCCCATTAGTGAACGTGGTACGGAAAACCTATTCAAATAACGAACAAGAAAGTCGAAAAAAAAAAAAAAAAAAATTTCTTTGTCGACAATAGGAACGTCCGACAATAGGAAAATCGCGAAGTTCGCGCCCTGTGGCCACACTAAGAAAAAAAAACTCGAAATACTTTCAAAATTAAATATTTTCGACTAGCAACTTATAGAAATGAATAGCCCCCACTCTATTACAGAAGATATTGCCTACTTACGGACAATAACCATGAATAGAGTGTATAAAACAGCCAAACAAAAATGATCACCAAAAAGGATACTTTCACGCCAGCCGTCCGAAGCAAAGAGGAAGTCTCCCGTGCGCGCATCGCGGTCGATATGAGAATGGGACAGGGTGTAAGTGCGTTGTCAATAAATTGTATTCGGAATGGGTAGCCCCAATAGAAGCTATATAGCAACATATAACAGGGAAGTATGATACAAAACACAATATGAGTAGTAGTTTTAAATTCCAGAGCCCCCCCCCCCCCTATATAATTGATCACAGTCGTGTTTAGGGCGACAATATTGCCATACAATGCCACGACAGATACATGTCCCCGCCTCACAATAACCAGTGACAAATATCTCACCAGTTGCGCTGGTCGTCAATAGATCTGCAATTCACACCAAGCAACGTTTCAACACAATAACAAGACATGCTATAACATCTGTGATATTCACAGAGATTAATTATAATTAATTTTAAAGGTCATATACAACTGTATTAATATTTTTCTATACCGACAGCTGCAGATAACTACCTCTTTCAGAGATGATTATAATATGCTTAAGAGCATGATATGGTTGTTTCATTGATTGATTAATAGATTGGGGTTTTACATCCAGTCAATAACACGGTTATATACAGAGGGGAAAGCACATGTATGAGGAGAGTACCATACGATCCGCACTGAAATTACAATAACAAGAAAATGTGGCCCGTCGCCACACGAATGCCCCCGGTGGCAGATTGGAGAAACTGCAGCAAAGGTAATTAACCGAAAGTGATAAATATTCATAAGCAAAGTTGTGAAGGTCAAATGGTGAAGGTCATATTACGGGAAACATGGATATTTGATGTATTGAAAAATTAAAGTAATCCATCAAGGGGAAAGAAGTTATGACAGAATTGAGAAACTTCGGCGAACTTATTAATGCGTGAAAAGGTTCAAAGTTGTCAAGGTCAAAAGGTCAAGGTCATATTAAGGGCAGCATGGATGTGTGGCATTCGTCCACAAGTATGATGTACCGCGGTATTGAACTATTAAAGTAATGCTTCAAGGAATATAGAAGTTATGACAGAATTTCGAAACTCCGGCGAACTTCTTAATGTGGGGGAAAAGTTCAAAGTTGACACGGTCAAAAGGTCAAGGTCATATTAAGGGCAGCATGGATGTGTGGAATTTGTCCACAGGTATACTGTGTTGAAATATTTAAGTAATCCTTCAAAAGATATAGAAGTTATAACGGAATTTCGAAACTCCGGCAAACTTCTTAATGTGCCTGACAGACAATCCAAACATTATATGCCTCCGGCTCTACCGAGACCGGGGGCATATAAATGTTTCAGCACTGAAAGACAGTTGCCTGATACAGTGCCAGGCACAACAAGAGTTGTCAGAAGACAACGAAGCTCGCCTGTTGGCAGCCTTCACTCAAACTTGGCACAGTTGTATAAAAAAACATGAATACTATATAACTTGACCTTGGGTTAAGGGGTGTGCGGTGGACCTTGACATTGGGGTCAGTGGTGGAAGTTGGGTCGTGGATTTGCTATAGCATGATATAGCATATAAAGATGAATGCATGTATGAAATATCAATGCGCTCCCTGAAAACAGAAGTAAAACAAAATTTAACCCAACGTTAAGTTTATGAATGCACTAAGTTGGTGATTTTCTACAGCATGATAGCTATTCACATGAGGAATGCATGTATGAATGTGCTAAGTTTGTGATCTTGACCTTGGGGAAAAGGGTGGGGTGGGTGGGTTATGGATTTGTTGTAACACAATAGAGAATCATCATATGAATGTATGTATGAAATATCAAGGCGTTCCCTGTAAAGAAACAGAAGTTATAAAAATACATTTTAAGGTTATGATGTTGATCTTGGGGAAAGGGGTGGGGGTGGGTCATGGATTTGCTGTAGCACAACAGAGGATCATCAGATGAATGCATTTACCCCAACATTAAGTTTATGAACATGCTAAGTTTGTGACCTTGACCTTGGGGTAAGGGTTGGGTGGTGGGTTGTGGATTTGCTACAGTATGATAGAGGGTCATCTGAGGAATGCATTTATGAAATATCAAGGCGTTCCATGAAAGGAAACAGATGTTATAAGACATTTACCCAAACATTAAGTTTATGAATGTGCTAAGTTTGTGACCTTGACCTTGGGGAAAGGGGTTGGGGGTGGGTCATGGATTTGCTATAGCACGATAGAGTATCATCAGATGAATGCATGTATGAAATACCAAAGCGTTCCCTGTAAAGAAACAGAAGTTACACAACATTTACTCCAATGTTAAGTTTATGAACATGCTAAGTTTGTGACCTTGACCTTGGGGTAAGGGTTGGGTGGTGGGTTGTGGATTTGCTACAGCATGATAGAGGGTCATCTGAGGAATGCATGTATGAAATATGAAGGTGTTCCCTGTAAAGAAACAGAAGTTACACAACATTTACCCCAACGTTAAGTTTATGAACATGCTAAGTTTGTGACCTTGACCTTGGGGTAAGGGTTGGGTGGTGGGTCGTGCATTTGCTACAGCATGATAGAGGGTCATCTGAGGAATGCATGTATGAAATATCAAGGCGTTCCATGAAAGGAAACAGATGTAATAAGACATTTACCCCAACGTTAAGTTTATGAATGTGCTAAGTTTGTGACCTTGACCTTGGGGTAAGGGCTGGGTGGTGGGTCCTGGATTTGCTACAGCATGATAGAGGGTCATCTGAGGAATACATGTATGAAATAACAAGGTGTTCCATGAAAGGAAACAGAAGTTATAAGACATTTACCCCAACGTTAAGTTTATGAATGTGCTATGTTTGTGACCTTGACCTTGGGGTAAGGGATGGGCGTTGGGTCATGGATTTGCTATAGCACGATAGAGTATCATTAGATGAATGCATGTATGAAATATCAAGGCGTTCCATGAAAGGAAACAGATGTTATAAGATATGGTTTGTCAGATAAATTTTGTGTTTGCAGTATTGATAATCATCTAATGTATCTCAAAAAGGTTTATTCACCCCCTAAGAACTAGGTTACAGTGGAAATCAAGTCTCAACGACAGCTCGTTACAAAATAAACATGACAGCTCATTACAAACTCGCTCGTTCGGTTAAAGTTTCCATTGACGTTTGGGGAAATATTAAAATTTAACATGGATCAGCGTTTAAAGGTAAGTTTTCTTACAAAATATATTACATTACAACCAAGTGTTGCCTCATTTGCATCTGCAATTTATCTTATGCCATGTTTTCACATGTATTATTAATAAATTACAATATTTTATGAATTGTTTCTTAAATGTCATTAACTCGGAATTTTACTGTTTGTTTGGTAGCGACTTACATTTTGATATAATATACTTTACGTTAATTCATTAAGAAGTGCACAGAGTTACTGATATTATCAGAAACAGAAGGTAGTTTCTGTATCGCGATGTTACAGAAAAGGCACGACGGTGTTACAGTGTAGCACCAACATGCCACCAGTATGTTACAGGCTCTCATCACTCCTGCCTAACGTAACTGCACATCTAGCAGAGCAGGGTAGACTATCAGAATGGGTTTCATTCTTCAATCTAATAAACAATGGCGAATTTCCCGTCAATCATATTTTGTTACAGTTATTTCTTGATGTGATCAAATTTGCGACAATAGGGGGATGCTCGTGCAATGAGGTATTCATCAGCGGTAAAAGAATTCTGGGCCGTTGGACAGTCCATGTTTAGATCAACATTTGTACGATTCATAGGCGGTTACAAAACCATGACGGAAACCGAAAACATCACTGAAATGATTGAAAAAGCGAAATCGAACATTTCATTTGTAAATTTTGCATGTCCAGATCTTACAATTTTGAAAGAAAGTTGTTACGAGTTGTCCGTCAAAAGATAAAACATACAACCTTTGTCTGGATGGCAAAAAAATCACACCCGGTATTGGTAAACATTCTGGAGAGGTCGATATATTTGGTCATGAGACATCACCAACATTGTCGGAGAAAAGAAACCGTTTTGAAGTCGAGTTGCAATGCTTAACGTCTTTAATGAGGCAAATTAACAAGTGGGTAGAAAGAGATGTTGAAACTATTAAAGACTTATCCGATACAGATACAACTAGAAATGTGGCCTGTCGGCACACGAATGCCCCCGCTGGCAGCCAAAGAAAATGAGGCATATTTGATTATAAGCCATTTACCCGAGCGTTAAGGTTTCGAACGCACCAAGTCTGTGACCTTGACCCTGGGCTTAGCGGGGGTGGGACGAATGGGGATTTGTCACAGGGCGGTAGAGGAGCATTGGAGCAACGCGTCTGTGAAATGTGAAGCAGATCCGAGCAAAGAAACAGAAATTATAAGCCATTTACCCGAGCGTTAAGGTTTCGAACGCACCAAGTCTGACTTGACCCTGGGCTTAAGCGGGGGGTGGGCGAATGTGGATTTGTCACACGGTTAGAGGAGCTCAACGCGTGTTGTGATGTGAAGCATCCGAGCGGGAGAAACAGAAATATAACCATTTAACCGAGCGTTTAAGGTTTCAACGCACCAAGTCTGTGACCTTGACCCTGGGCTTAGCGGGGGCGGGACAAATGTGGATTTGTCACAGGGTGGTAGAGGACCATTGGAGCAATACGTGTGAGAAATGTGACGCAGATCCGAACAAGGACACAGACATTATAAGCCATTTACCCAAGTTTTAAGGTTTCGAACGAACCAAGTCTGTGACCTTGACCCTGGGCTTAGCGGGGGTGGGACAAATGTGGATTTGTCACAGGGCGGTAGAGGACCATTGGAGCAATGCGTGTGTGAAATGTGAAGCAGATCCAAGCAAGGACACAGAAATTATAAGCCATTTACCCGAGCGTTAAGGTTTCAAACGCACCAAGTCTGTGACCTTGACCCTGGGCTTAGCGGGGGCGGGACGAATGTGCATTTGTCACAGGGCAGTAGAGGACCATTGGAGAAATCCGTGTGTGAAATGTGAAGCAGATCCGAGCAAGGAAACAGAAATTATAAGCCATTTACCCAGCGTTAAGGTCTCAAAAGCACCAAGTATGTGACCTTGACCCTGGGCTTAGCGGGGGCAGGACGAATGTGGATTTGTCACAGGGTGGTAGAGGACCATTGGAGCAATGCGTGTGAGAAATGTTTAAAAAGTTTAAAAATAATAATGCTTGCTACTGGAGCCCAGAATTTTTTTTCAATAGTCCTATATTTATCTACATATATCTGCACAGGTCCACATAATGCCACAATATTTTCAACACAGTTTATGGAAATGTAATATCCAATGTAGTAATTTACCTGTATAAATTACCTGTGGTCACCAGTGGTCAAGCACTGGACATTTGCACATGCTAGCCCATGCTAGCACATGGTTCTCCCAGTCTCTATTGTTCTCTCTACAGGTAAGGTGTAACAGAGCACACGAGAAAAGGTGTACAGAGCAGACGAGGAAAACAGGTCTTCATGCATTATTGTCCAGTTTGTAGAGTGCGCAAAACAAAAAAGGGAGATAACTAAAAAAATTAGCTACGCAAGAGTTGTCATTCTTGTGCGCGACACACCTCCGGGTTTGGTCTATGCATGTGTGAAGTTTCATGAAAATATTCCAAAGGGTGGTCGAGTTATGCTCCGGACAGGAAATCAGTGCGCGAAAACAAAAAAGGGAGATAACTAAAAAATTAGCTATGCAAGAGTTGTCATTCTTGTGCACGACACACCTTCGGTTCGTGGTCTAATTGAATATGTGAAGTTTCATAAAAATATTCCAAAGGTGGTGGTCGAGTTATGGTCAATCAGTGCGCGAAACAAAAAAGGGAGATAACTAAAAAATTAGCTATGCAAGAGTTGTCATTCTTGTGCGCGACACACCTTCGGGTCGTGGTCTATGCATGTGTGAAGTTTCATGAAAATATTCCAAAGGGTGGTGGAGTTATGCTCCGGACACGAAATCAGTGCGAGAAACAAAAAAGGGAGATAACTAAAAAATTAGCTATGCAAGAGTTGTCATTCTTGTGCGCGACACACCTTCAGGTCGTGGTCTATGCATGTGTGAAGTTTCATGAAAATATTCCAAAGGGTGTTCGAGTTATGCTCCGGACAAGAAGTGTCTGCGGCGGACGCGGACGCGGCGCGCTGTCAAATCCATAGTATCCCCCGACGGAGTCCGGGGGATACAATTATAAGATATTTACCTGAGCGTTAAAGTTTTTGAAGCACCAAGTATGTGACCTTGACCCTGGGCTTAGCGGGGGCAGGACGAACGTGGATTTGGCACAGGGCGGTAGAGGACCATTATAGCAATGCGTATATGAAGCTGATCCGTGGAAGGGAACAGAAATTATAAGATATTTACCCGAGCGTTAAAGTTTTTGAAGAACTAAGTATGTGACCTTGACCCTGGGCTTGGAGCAGGAGAAACATGGATTTGGCACAGGGCGGTAGAGGACCATTAGAGCAATGTGTATATGAAGAATGAAGCTGATCCGTGAAAGAAAACAGAAATTATAAGATATTTACCTGAGCGTTAAAGTTTTTGAAGCACTAAGTATGTGACCTTGACCCTGGGCTTGGCGGGGGCAGGACGAACGTGGATTTGGCACAGGAAGCAGATCGGTCGAAGGATGAAGAAATTCTGAGACATTTACCCAAGCGTTAAAGTTTTGTGACGGACGGACGGACAAGGGTAACACTAAATGCCCCCTCCACTATCGTGGTGGGGCATAAAAATCCATGTCCCCTGTGTGGCTCTGTATAATACAGTATAGGAGAATGGAGATAGATCTTGAGGCTAAGAACGCTGATGCCTTTCTTTAATCTTTTACATACAGGTCCACAAAACAGCATAGCTGCTATGTTATTGTATTTATAAACAAGATATCAGGCAAAGTCATGAAGGCTCGGTTTTCGTAAAGTATAAACACAAAAAAACTCCGAGATCCGAGCAAGGAAATAGAAGTTATAACCGATTTCTCTGATGTTAAGTTTTGTAAAGAGACTACCGTATAACCTCGAATTAACACCCCCGGAGGCATTACATTTTACAAAAGGGGGGCGTTTATTAGCCAGTAAAAAAAACTAAAAAAAACAACAAAAAAACCAAGGACCGCCAATTTCAAACACAAATAAGGATTTAAGGATTATTTGTGTTTGAAATTGGCGGTCAATGGTAAATTTTTATTTTTATTTATTTAATTTTTTTAATTTAATTTGGGGGGGGGGGGGTAGGGGGGGGGGGGGGGGGGGGGGGGTGGTTTATAGGAGGGTGGCGTTAATTCGAGGTTATACGGTATGTTATGTATGTGACGTTGACCTCGAGATCAGCGGATTTGTCACAGCATATGAAATATTAAGAATTTTCAATGAAAGAAATAGAAGTTATATAAGTATGTGACCTTGACCTTGGGATCAGCGGGGGTTGGACAGTCGTAGATTTGTCACAGCATGATAGTACAATCTTAGAGGAATGCACAAGTGAAATAATAAGAATTTTCAATGAAGGAAATAGAAGTTATAACTTATTTCTCTGATGTTAAGTTTTGTAAAGAGACTAAGTATTTGACCTTGACCTTGGGATCAGCGGGGGTTGGACGGTCGTGGATTTGGCACAGCATGGTAGTAGAGCCTAGCAGGAATGCATGTGTGAAATATTAAGCATTTTAGATGAAGGAAATAGAAGTTAGAACAATATTTCTCTGATGTTAATGTTTTGTAAAGAGACTAAGTATTTGACCTTGACCTTGGTATCAGCGGGGGTTGGATGGTCGTGGATTTGGCACAGCATGGTAGTAGAGCCTTACAGGAATGCATGTGTGAAATATTAAGCATTTTAGATGAAGGAAATAGAAGTTATAACAATATTTCTCTGATGTTAAGTTTTGTAAAGAGACTAAGTATTTGACCTTGACCTTGGGATCTGCGGGGGTTGGACGGTCGTGGATTTGGCACAGCATGGTAGTAGAGCCTTACAGGAATGCATGTGTGAAATATTAAGCATTTTAGATGAAGGAAATAGAAGTTATAACAATATTTCTCTGATGTTAAGTTTACGGACTAAGTATTTGACCTTGACCTTGGGATCTGCGGGGTTGGACGGTCGTGGATTTGGCACAGCATGGTAGTAGAGCCTTACAGGAATGCATGTGTGAAATATCAAGCATTTTAGATGAAGGAAATAGAAGTTATAACAATATTTCTCTGATGTTAAGTTTACCGGACGGACGGATGCACGGACGCACGGACGCACGGACGGACAACCTGACTCCAGTATACCCCCCCACAACTCGTTGCGGGGGGTATAATTACCTGTGGTCAAGACTGGACATCTGCACATGCTAGCACATGCAGCACATGGACAGGTGAATGGTTCTCCCAGTCTCTATTGTTCTCTCTACAGGTAAGGTGTACAGAGCACACGAGAAAAGGTGTACAGAGCAGACGAGAAAACGGGTCTTCATGCATTATTGTCCAGTTTGTAGAGTGCACAAAACAAAAAAGGGAGATAACTCAAAAATTAGCTACGCAAGAGTTGTCATTCTTGTGCGCGACACACCTCCGGGTCGTGGTCTATGCATGTGTGAAGTTTCATGAAAATATTCCAAAGGGTGGTGGAGTTATGCTCCGGACAGGAAATCAGTGCGCGAAAACAAAAATGGGAGATAACTAAAAAATTACCTATGCAAGAGTTGTCATTCTTGTGCACGACACACCTTCGGTTCGTGGTCTAATTGAATATGTGAAGTTTCATAAAAATATTCCAAAGGGTGGTCGAGTTATGGTCAATCAGTGCGCGAAACAAAAAAGGGAGATAACTCAAAAATTAGCTATGCAAGAGTTGTCATTCTTGTGCGCCACACACCTTCGGGTCGTGGTCTATGCATGTGTGAAGTTTCATGAAAATATTCCAAAGGGTGTTCGAGTTATGCTCCGGACAAGAAGTGTCTGCGGCGGACGCGGACGAGGACGCGGACGCGGACGCGGCGCGCTTTCAAATCCATAGTATCCCCCGACGGAGTCCGGGGGATACAATTATAAGCCATTTACCCAGCGTTAAGGTTTCAAAAGCACCAAGTCTGTGACCTTGACCCTGGGCTTAGCGGGGGCAGGACGAATGTGGATTTGTCACAGGGTGGTAGAGGACCATTGGAGCAATGCGTGTGAGAAATGTGACACAGATCCGAGCAAGGACAGAGAAATTACAAGCCATTTACCCGAGCGTTAAGTATTGGAACGCACCAAGTCTGTGACCTTGACCCTGGGCTTAGCGGGGGCGGGACGATTGTGAATTTGTCACAGTGCGGTAGCGGACCATTGGAGCAATGTGTGTGTGAAATGTGAAGTAGATCCGAGCAAAGAAACAGAAATTATAAGCCATTTACCCGAGCGTTAATGTTTCGAACGCACCAAGTCTGTGACCTTGACCCTGGGCTTAACGGGGGTGGGACGAATGTGGATTTGTCACAGGGCGGTAGAGGACCATTGGAGCAATGCGTGTGTGAAATGTGAAACAGATGCGAGCAAGGAAACAGAAATTATAAGCCATTTATCGGAGCGTTAAGGTTTGGAACGCACGAAATCTGTGACCTTGACCCTGGGATTAGCGGGGGCGGGACGAATGTGGATTTGTCACAGGGTGGCAGAGGACTATTGGAGCAATGCATGTGTGAAATGTTAAGCAGATCCGAGCAAGGAAACATAAATTATAAGGCATTTACCCAGCGTTAAGGTTTCGACCGCACCAAGTCTGTGACCTTGACCCTGGGCTTAGCGGGGGCGGGACGAATGTGGATTTGTCACAGGGCGGTAGAGGAGCATTGGGGCAATGCGTGTGTGAAATGTAAAGCAGATCCGAGCAAGAAAACAGAAATTAGAAGCCATTTACCCGAGCGTTAAGGTTTCGGGACGTACATACGTACGTACGTACGTTACGTACGTACGGACGCCAGTAACACTATATGCCCCCCTCACCATTCGGTGGCGGGGGCATAATAAGTGCAAAGGAATCGTTCTTTGACATAATATCCGTGATCACTGAACGTATAAAGGAAATTCGCATGATGAAAGTCCGTCGCCAAATAACCTTAGACAAACTGGCTGGAGAGCAATGGCAAAAATCCAAATATAGTCTTGCCATTAGTAGCATCAAAACCCAAGTGCACATACTGAATATGCTGATTGATCAAGCTCTTGACATAAACAAAAGCTTGGGACTAGTCATTGCTGCTCTAAACGGTACAGAAACTACATGTATACTCATTGGACAAGGTTGTTGACCTGCAGTTTCAAGATAATTATACGTGTTTAAGGGACTGTTTTCGTCCTGGAACGATATCTCCATCGTCGTCGATACTCTGTAACGATGTTGTAAGTAATATACTGTAACATTTCACTTGTCCTCGTCTCGATACTGTAAGATTTTTGCAGCTGTCATTGTGAGTGTATCATTTGGTTATATAAAACAAAATTCCATTTATGAAAGTATAATACTAAAAAATGTGCATTATACTTCAAACTCGTTTGCAATATACATGATATGTGACTAGCGGCTAGTAAAAGCAAGTGTTGGCAAGTTATACTCCCGACTACAGACTAACAATAACACATTTTCTACTTTCGGTTTCAAACACCTTACTTCCCATATTTGACCCAGTAAACTCAGCATAGCCTTTACAAAGTATTGATAGAAATATAATATGATAAATGACAAACATCTTACCACAAGCTGACGAACGGAGCTTGGCAAGAAATACAGAAATATACTGTCTGTTGACTTGGATCTGTTTACATGGTCACTCACTGTATCTGCCCGAGCGAGTTTGTAACGAGCTGTCGTGTTTATTTTGTAACGAGCTGTCGTTGAGACTTGATTTCCACTGTAACCTAGTTCTTAGGGTGTGTTATTTGAAATAGTTAAAATAAGCCGGATGTTTGAAAATCAAGACATATGTTAATATTGTTACTATGTTAACAATTTGTGCTTTTCAAAAGTACAGTCGCAATAAGTTTGTGTCATTTGTCTCTATTAAAGTTTATCATAATTTACTGACGTCTTAAAACGTCGCAATAGGTATCAAAAACACTTTTTCAAAACCGTTGCCATGGTAACTGATTTTGTAAAAAATGAAGTATTTGCAGGGAATTTCAACATGGTAAATGAATATAGTTACATTATAATGTTATTATATACCTATTTGTGTTAATTGGTCATGAACTGCATTGGAAATGAGATGAACATTGCAAATAATAACACTTTTGGGTAAAAAAAACATGTTTTTGTTGACTAATTTTACATACCATAAACAATTATTTTCAGCAAAATTGACGAAATATAAGAAAAATGTGTATAACGTGACATTTTATTCAATAAAATTCATGGTTTTACACATATTTCTTCATTTATTTCCAAAATAGGTCATTAATAACCATGAATGAAAACATGATTTTAGCCGATTTTGCTCCCATTCAAATACAGTACAGGCACCGCAAAACCCGCATATTTTTTGTTATTGCCGCAACCAATTTAACTTTAGCACGGAAAATTGCCGCAATCTCTCGCAAAACTTCCCGTGGCCAATTGCGGCATAAGGAAAAAACGCCGCAAAGTTTGCGCGGTCATTCCGCGCTGTTCCTCGGCAAAACACGGCGAAATAATTGCGGCATTTTGCGACAAAATTACTCGGCAAAATGCGATGAATCACTGTTATTACTTTGTACATCGACACAATGACTCAAATGCACACAATGACTCAGCAAACATGCGACGAACCACTGTGTTACTACTTTGTACACACAACCTCCAGATTTGAAGTCAGGTGTTCTATGCCCTAGGCAACAACCCAAAACTTTTAAAAGAAGTAAAGAAATGCCCATAACGAGCGACCATACATACTTAGAAAAACGGTAAACTGAAATATCGTACGTGACAATTGGCATTTACGTTCCAACAAGATTTTCACGGTGTGTAATCGATCGTATTTCCTCTTCACCACATGGAACCCGACACTCGAGAAACACAAATTGCATCATTTATTATGCCCCCCCCCCCCCACCCCCACACCCACCATATGGTGAGGGGGCATATAGTGTTACCGGCATCCGTACGTACGTCCGTCCCAAAACCTTAACGCTCGGGTAAATGGCTTATAATTTCTATTTCCTTGCTTGGATCTGCTTCACATTTCACACACGCATTGCTCCAATGGTCCTCTACCACCCTGTGACAAATCCACATTCGTCCCGCCCCCGCTAAGCCCAGGGTCAATGTGCATTCGAAACCTTAATGCCACATTTCTAGTTTTTGAATATGTCAATTGTTTGCCCGTTCTAACAGTTTCCACAATTACTACGAGCTAGATGTGACATTCATTCCATGTTGCATCGCCGGTTTTCGGTGATAATACTGTCAACAATTAAAAATACGGACGGACGGACACCCGGACGTCATTGTGAGAAGTGCACTATGTCTCGCTTTCCACAGACGGGCTTGACAAGAATGCTAATATTCGTCCAAAATATAAATGGTTTTGTAATGGGAGACTATTCTCATGTGTTGCCAAAACATGTGTAATTATTATGAAATAAAAAAAAAAATTTAAGAAAAAAAAAACATTAGTATCGTCTAATGAGACGATTCTCATGTGTTGACAAACCTATTTTATTAAGAAATCAACAAATGTGAAAAGAAAACGTGAATACATTTGTATTTCTTTACAAAGAATCGACTTAGGAGACGATTCTCATGTGCTGCCAAATCTTGCTTTATCAAGAAATCAAACAAATGTGAAAATGCACTATATCAAGCTAATGCGGAATTATCAATTTATCGGCGATGCGATGGACGTGAGCGACTATATAGCGTTGTTTTGATATGTTTGTTTCTGCCGAATTCTAAATGTCGGTCACCAGGTCACACTTTGCACGTGAAACTGGATTACCGACAGATGATTGTAAACACCATCAGGTGAGCAGCTAGACAGAAAATGATGTCGCAAATGTGCTAGTTTGGGATAGGTGGGCACGGCGGCATACTTCTTTATACACCGTTTGAAAACTATTATGTATCCACGCTGTATGGGCGGTGGACGACTCTTGGACACAGCTTGTTTTCACGATAGTGAGACCCACTGCATGTCAAGGGCAGCGACATTGTCTGGGGTTCCAGTACGTACATGTATGCGTAAAACTCAATTTCAACACATCGTGAAAAAGCCGAGGCAAAAACGCGACATCGCATTCACAAAAACGCGCGATCACAAGGCGAAAACGCGATATTGAATACAATAGAATATCATGTTTTCGCCTCGCGATTTTGCAGTCTCGCGTTTTCGCGATCTTGTGTATAGGTCGAAGATGCGATACAGCAACCAATAACACGTATCGAAATATGTTTTCTTTTCCATAAACATGTATTGGCAGTACATTAGAATCGTCTCCTAAGACAAGTATTATGTTTTTGTTGTCAAGAACTACTGATTTGTTCTATTTCTTAATAAAAACATGTTTTGGCTGCACATAAGAATAGTCTCCTAAAACAATGTGTACGTGTCCTGTTAGGGACATGTGACCTCGCGTGTTCGCGGTTTCTCGCATAGGTTGCGATCGTGAAGCGTGATCGCAAGATTTCGAGTGCACAACTTATCCCCCACCCCACCCCGGCTACATACGGGCATGCCGCAACCTGTCGACTGTCAGCTGATGAACATTGGACATGTCGCTATTGTGTATTATTATGAGTTGGCTGACAGACGAGTTGGTTGAAGGCCGAAACGGAAGTCGTCGGTCATAAAATCAACGAAAACTAACGCGACCCATACAATTTCTAATTACCTCTAAGGTAATCCATTTACCGATCTATTGGAAATGAATACTTATGACCGTATTTAAATTTCGATTGGAAAAATATAATATATATATATATAAACGTGACATCGGCAATGTAATACAGGTGTATAGGCCGATGTTACGATACAGAAGATATGTTCCTTTACTTCCAATCTACATTTTTGGAGATATTACGCCGATTCGCGTGACGATATGTGACCTTAAAGAAATTGCATGAATACTCAACTGAAATATGAAGCAAAACGCTATCGATCAAAACGCCGCAAATTGCGGCAAATGAGTTGGTTATATTTTTGACGATTACGCCACGTTTTGTTGCAATTCAGTTGGTCATGATTGCCACAATTGTTTTTATCGATTGCGGGGAATACCGCAGGAGGTTGCGGAGTTTTGCCACAAAACAGCAGTTTGCCGCAAAGTGTATGAGATTCCACGAGGCCGAAAAACTCGGCAAATAAAAAAATATGCGGGTTTCGCGGTGCCTGTACTGTACTGTACATGGTGGAAAAATTACAAAATTTGCCAAAAAATGGGTTAAGAAAAGTGCGATAACTTTTGAACCGCTGGACCGATTTTGATGATCTATATCTCACTGTAAATGTCTCACCAAGTCCCACAATTCTGCAAGAAAATTAAATAGATAGCTTATACATTAAAAAATGATCTGTCACTAATAAACAAACAAACAAACATACACCATGTTCTCCTAACTAACAGTTATAATTGTGGCCATCAATACGTACACCATGTCTCCTAACTAACAGTTACAATTATGGCCATTACGTACACCATGTTCTCCTAACTAACAGTTACAATTATGGCACCATGTTCTCCTAACTAACAGTTACAATTGTGGCCGTCAATAAGTACACCATGTTCTCCTAACTAACAGTTACAATTATGGCACCATGTTCTCCTAACTAACAGTTATAATTGTGGCCGTCAATACATACACCATGTTCTCCTAACTAACAGTTACAATTGTGGCCATCAATATGTACACCATGTTCTCCTAACTACCAGTAACAATTGTGGCCGTCAATACGTACACCATGTTCTCCTGCTCCTCAGCACACTGCCCTACGGCCTTGGTCACGTTGACCAGCAGAGCCTGGTTGGTGCCTGTCAGCAGGTTGACCAGCGGCGAGATGCCACCCGCCTTCCGAATCTGGAGGCGGTTGGGCGTCTCCTTCGCCAGCTCCCCCAGGGCCCCCACCACATTCACCAGCACCTGGAATATATGCCACGCAGCTTATGGGACCTCTGGCCATCATGGGGAAAAGCCCCATTCTCCACAGTAGGCGTAATCTGCTCATTACGCTATGGCTGTAACTGGAAATATGTCCTGTAAAGATGTCTATGGGGATTTAACATTAAGAATTTTTCCGTAATAAGATAAATATTGGACCAAACATCACAAAATAAAAGAAGGTTCATTCTTAAAGTTTGATACAATTTAATATTATCCCAAACTAAAAAATGTGTTCATAGAACACGGATGCCTCGCATATCGCTTTGATAGTAAATGAGGCAAAATTCCAGATAATCCATGGCTCAGTGTCAAAGTAAAAGTAGAAATTCATCTACACACCATAAAGAAGCTACATACCAAGTCGAAAAAAAGGGGTAGATAATCCATGAATAAATTGAAATAAACTTTGCGTACCTACTCCTCACAAGAAAGCTACGTACCAACTTTCAGGTGTGTAGCTATTAGGGTTTAAAAGTTTTATGAGTTACAAGGTTGGTGACGGACATACGGGACGGACAGGATGGACGTACGGACAGGACGGGACGGGACGAACGGGATTGATGATACTAACTGCCCCCTCCACTATTGTGGTGGGGCAAAAAAATTAACTTCTGCATGCATAATCAGAGCCTTTGTTTTTCAATATTTAATGCAAAATTACAAAGAGAGATACAAAAATGTTAACTTTGAATGGAATGGAATGGTGCTTAATGGCCAACAACACAAAAGAGTATCATTTAGGGCCAAGCAATGTAGATGAAGAATAAAAATAATAGTAAAATAGTATGTTAGATGTGGTATTCAATCAGATGATTAGGGTAAAAATATTAATATGATGAACAATATAAATGAAAAACATGTTGTTAACTTTGAATAATGAAGGTATTTATGGATGTCCAATATATGACCACAATATAGTCATACTGGCATAGAAGAGCCATGTTATGATTCCCTATTTCATACTGGAATATATATATCTGTATTAGCTGTGCCTACCTCCTCGGGCTGATCGTTGAGCAGGGAGACGAGCAGGTCTATGGCCTTCATCTCCTGGAACCTCATCACGTTCTCCGTGCTGATGGCGCACTTCCAGATGGCGCCGGTTGCCGCGGCCAGCAGCTCCTTGTTCTCGTTGCTCTGTAGGAGGAGCACCAGTGGGCCGAGGCCGCCGTACTGCCGCACAAGGTCCCGCGTTTCCTTCTCCTCCGCACACTGTATACAGGGTCAATACAACACACCGTCAGTGAACGAATGAACAAGCAAATGAACGAACAAATGAATGAATAAACAAACAAACAAAAGATTGAATGAATGAAGGAACTAGAGCACAAAAGCATAATCTCACAGACACCTGCAGCTGCATTCAGAAAATGGGTGGGATATTGAATATACATATAGGTGGCCATAAACAAGTACATGTATATTGTTACACCGACCATCTCAATTGTTGATTTACCTTTCCCCACCCACTTGTTTTACATAGGATCTAAGGCAACATCACCGATTATTTCTCAGAATGTGAAGGTATCCGACACGGGAAGCAATATAATTGTGCAACTACTTATTTGAAAGATGTTCCGTCTCTCAAGCGTAATATTATCACGTAATTTCGTCATATTTCATGTTAATCGACTGCAAATTTAGCAAAACAGCATCAACTTCCAGGTTTGCTTACAGCTTCGGATACCTTCAGCCTTTTTCATTGTACTGCAAATGCTGTGTTGCCGAGTATAGCCGAACATGCCGAACATTACTTTCACATCACAAATGATGTCACATCACCTCACCGAGAATGTACGGTTTTATCCTTCTACTATAAAAGGCCAGAATTTCTGTGAATCGAGGAGTGGCCTTGCAACACTCAAAGAGTTCAGTCGACTGTTAAATTTCTACTTTATAATTCACATCATGTCAGCCGAAGACATTGTAGAGGTAACTACCAACTGGGGCTATCACTCTCTCTCCAATATTGGTTAAACACTAGTAGCATTGTGTTTCAATGGGAAACAAAAGTATCTATATAACAAACCCTTGTATTAAATGTGTAAGTGGTGAGAGGGGTGTTACAATATGAAGTTTATAGTTAATCAATTATGGTTGCTAATAGGTAACTAAAACCCCACAAATATGTCAAATGGTGAAATGAAGAATGAAATAGTAACTGAAGAAGGTTATATTTGTTGCCAGCTGCAAAAAGGAACCTTTACGCCACGAAATCTGGAAAAATATGGGAGGCTTTTATTTTTTATTTTCCAGGACATAGCCAGATCCGAACGTGAAAGGCAAACCAAATAGTTGACGGTGGCCCGCCAGAATTGTGACTGCTCAGCTATGTCTCACTTTCTATTAAATGTGTGTGAAACAATAATCAGAAAGTAACCAGCCCTTTACACCACATATTTTAGCAACTACAAACATGATTCTCTTCTATAAATGTAAAACAAAAAAACCCAATTAATTCAGTCTCCGCAGACTGTTGTTGTTGTACCAAAGCAGAAGCTTGAACTATACTATAGCATATGTACTATATTACATTACATAAGGTGCCTATGCGACTATTGTATTGGGATGGGCATAAATACCATTACAGCATCGTGATGGGGATTGGAGGTTACTGTGGTTGAAGGAGGGGGTAGAGTATACTGTGTCGTGGAAACAAGGTGAGGGAATGTAGATGGGGCGAGTCGCGTAGTCTACCTTGAAGATGGCGGAGGCACAGTGCATCTGTAATTCCTGGTTGGAACTCTTCAGATTCTTGACGAGATCTTCTATCATGCCTTCTGTTCTAATAGCCAGTCGATAGCTCGGCTGCAAAGTAGGGCATCAACAAGGTCATATACAGACACGAGTAAATAATTTGTTTTCATATATTTTAATGGAACTGAAATGTGAAATGGACAGAAATGTGAAATTATAACTAATTTTACAGGTTATCTGGGAATTGGGGAAATACTTCATACAACCGGCAGAATATACTACTCAGAAATGAAATAATTGAGAAATAAATCAGAAACTAACTGGAAGATTTGCAAAATATTCCATAAGTGGTTTTGTATGTTACACTCAGTGCACCTCTGCACTGGCTTAGAAGAGATTTGTGTAAGATTGCGGTAAACATGTTCTTCCTACATGTTGCCTTTATGATGTATGATATCAGTACGTACCTCGGAGGCACATTCCTGGAGAGTGCCCACAACGGGGATGAGCATGTCCTCGTGCACGGACTTGAGGAGTTTGGCAAGCAGCGGGATGGCGCCCGCCTTCCTCATTGCCTCCTTGTTCTTCTTCGACTTGCTGCAGCTCCACAGGGCCAGGGCCCCGCACCGCGCCACCTCCACCTCCTTCTCCAGCTCTGGGGTCATCACCCCGCCCAGGGGTGCGCAGTCCAGCAGGCCAACCTGTCACCATAGTTACACCAGGGTCAGCATGTCGCAATAGTTAACATTTATCTAGCATGTCACCATAGTTACAACATCGTCAGCATGTCATCATAGTTACACCATGGTCAGCATGTCACCATAGTTACAACATGGTCAGGTCGGCATGTCACCATAGTTACACCAGTGTCAGCATGTCACCAGCATGTCACCATAGTTACAACATGGTCAGCATGTCACCATAGTTACATCATGGTCAGCATGTCGCCATAGTTACAACGTGGTCAGCATGTCACCATAGTTACACCATGGCCAACATGTCACCATAGTTACAACATGGTCAGCATGTCAACATAGTTACAACATGGTCAGCATGTCACTATAGTTACATCATGGTCAGCATGTAACATAGATACATCATGGTCAGCATGTCGCCATAGTTACACCAGGGTCAGCATGTCACAATAGTTAACACTTATCCGTCATGTAACCATAGTTACAATATGATCAGCATGTCGCCATAGTCACACCAATGTCAGCATGTCACCATAGTTACAAAAGTGTCAGCATGTTACCAGAGTTACAACGGTTTCAGCATGTTACCATATTTACAACGGTGTCAGCATGTCACCATAGTTACACCAATGTCAGTATGTCACCATAGTTACAACGGTGTCAGCATATTACCATAGTTAGAACGGTGTCAGCATGTCACCATAGTTACACCAATGTCAACATGTCACCATAGTTACAGCAATGTCAGCATGTCACCATAGTTACACCAATGTCAGCATGTCACCATAGTTACAACTGTGTCAGCATGTTACCAGAGTTACATGAGTGTCAGTATGTCACCCTACTTACACCAATGTCAGCATGTCACCATTGTTAGAACATTGCCAGCATGTCACCAAGGTTACAACATTGTCCGCATGTCACCATAGTTTCATAACAGTGTCAGCATGTTACCATAGTTACATCAGTGTCAGTAGGTCACCCTACTTATCACCATAGATACAACATTGTCAGCATGTCACCATAGTTACATTAGTGTCGGTATGCCACCATAGTTACATAAGTGTCAGCATGTCACCATTTTTACAACATTGTCAGTATGTCACCATAGTTACACCAATGTCAGCATGTCGTCATAATTACACCACTTCAGCATGTAACTATGGTTACACCACCAATGTAACTATAGTTACACCAATGTCAGTATATCACCATATTTACACCAATGTCAGCACATCGCTATGGTTACAACATTGTCAGTATGTCCCCAAAGTTACAATGTTGTCAGCATGTCGCCATCGTTACAACATTGTCAGAAAGTCACCATAGTCACACCATTGTCAGCACGTCGCCATCATTACAACATTGGCTGTACATAACCATAGTTACAACATTGTCAGCATGTCGCCAAAGGTACCACATTGCCAGTTACATTGTAAGCATGTTGTAATAGTTGTCATAGTTAGAACATTGTCAGCAGGTTACCATAGTTATAGCTGTGTCAGCATGTCGTTATAGTTACAACATTTTCAAAATGTCACCATAGTTACAACATTGTGTGCATGTTGCCATAGTTACAATATTGTCAGCATAGTATCATAGTTACAACATTGTTAGCATGTTGCCATACTTACAATAGTTTCAGCATGTCATTATAGTTACAACAATGCCAGTGTGTGGCCATAGTTCCAATATATCCAGCATGTCGCCATAGTTACAGTATTGTCAGTATGTGGCCATAGTTACAATAGTGTCTGTGTGTGGCCATATTTAAAACATTGTCAGCATGTTGCTATAGTTTCAGTATTGTCAGAATGTGGCCATAGTTACAACATTGTCAGCATGTCGCCATATCTACAATAGTGTCAGCATGTTTTCATAGTTAAAGCATTGTCAGCAAGTAGCCATAGTTACAACTGTGTCATAATTTTGCCATAGTTACAAGATTGTCAGTATGCCACCAAAACACTGTCAACATGTCACCATAGTTATAGCATTGTCAGCAGGTTGTCATAGTTACAATATTAGCAGCATGTTGCCATAGATACAACATTTTCAGTAAGTCACCATAAATACAACATTGGCCGAATATCCCCATAGTTACAAGATTTGTTGACATAGTTACAATGTCGGCATATCACCATAGTTACATCAGTGTCAGTATGTCACCATAGTTACATCAGTGTCGGTATGTCACCATAGTTACATCAGTGTCAGTATGTCATCATAGTTACATCTGTGTCAGTATGTCACCATAGTTACATCAGTGTCAGTATGTCACCATAGTTACACCAGTGTCAGCATGTCATCATAGTTACACCACTGTCAGTATGTCACAAGTGTCAATGGTTACATTATTGTCAGTATGTGGCCATAGTTACAACATTATCAGCATGTTGCCATAGTTCCAACATCTCCAGCATGTCACCATAGTTCCAATATCTCCAGCATGTCGACATAGTTACAACATTATCAGCATGTCACCATAGTTCCAACATCTCCAGCATGTCGCCAGTTACAACATTATCAGCATGTCACCATAGTTCCAACATTATCAGTATGTCACCATAGTTACAACATTACCAGCATGTCACCATAGTTCCAACATTATCAGTACGTCACCATAGTTCCAACATTATCAGCATGTCACCATAGTTCCAACATTATCAGTATGTCACCATAGTTCCAACAACACCAGTGTCAGCATGTCACCATGGTTACACTAATGTCAGCATGTCACCACAGTTACAACACTGCCAGCATTTCACCATAGGTAAATCATTGCCAGCATGTCACTATAGTTACAAAACTGTCAGCATGTATCCAAAGTTACAACACTGTCAGCATGTCGCCATAGTTACAACACTGTCAGTACATCTCTATAATTACAAGATTATCTGCATGTCGCCATAGTTCAGCATGTGATCATAGTAACATCACAGTCCTCCGGCTGGAGGAGTGAGATAGCAGATCAGTAGCTGGACTGGCCAGAAATTCAATAAGCCCTATTTGTCCAGTCACAGACACAAATCAGTCCTCAGATGAGAAAATGTACCTTATGACATTGGCAACATACATTCACTTAGTCGAGTTAGAATGTATGTGTATTCGTGAACAGCATACGCCCTGATCGGACTGTGCAGATGTACAGGTTGATCTGGGGCTATGCTGGTCGCCAACATCGTTCGATAGTGTTTCTCAGCTAGTAGTGGCCCAAATATGAATGTGCTCCATTGTCATAGAAGCCTTACCAGTTTCTTAATGCCGCCATGCTGCCTGACTGTGCGTCTGGCGCGGCGGAACTTGGCCACGTTGGCGATGGTTTCCGCGGCGAGACATTTCAGGTCCTTGTCCGGGTCACGCAGGATCTTCACCATGGTCTGCAGGCCGCCCAGGTCCGCGATGGACCGGCGTATCTGGATGTTCCGCGATATCTCCCTCAGGATCTTCAGCGAACCGATCTGCAATGGCACAATTGTTACAGCAAATTGCAATTGTTATTGAAACATGAGTTTTTGATATGAAGTAAATAATGAGGTTGGAACCCTTTCTTGCACAGCATTGATTTGAAAGCAAAGATACTGATCGCCACCAAGGTCAAGGTCACCAAGGTCAAGGTCACAATATGAGGAAGTCCAAAATTATTGATATGAGTGTCAGTCACCAAGGTCAATGTCACACAAATGAAACTGGGTGGATAGCCATTAAAGTGAGGAAGCTATTGGTGAAGTTTGGTAATGATCCGACGAACAGATCAGGAGTTATTCAACATTTGGATGTACATCCAAAATTATTGACACAAAAATGAAGGTCACCAAGGTGACTAACAAGGTCACCGGAATGACACTGGATGGATAGCTATCAATGTGAGCATGTACCTTTAAATACCATGCCTTTCATTTCTTTGTTGCGTGTTTGGACGTATGTACAAAATTATTGACACAAAGGTTAAGGTCAAGGTCACCGCATGGAAGTGGGTGGATAGACATCAATGTGAGAAAGCTATTGATGAAAATTGGTAATGATCCGACAAACGGACCAAGAGATATGCAAAATTAGGACTATGTCCAAAATTTACATCCCGCAAAGGTTAAGGTCAATAAGGTGAAGGTCAAGGTCACCCACCAACTGACACTGGATGGATAGCTATCAATGTAAGGAAGCTATTGATGAAATTTGGTAATGATCCGATTAACGGATCAAGAGATATGGGACATTTGGCTAAGTCCAAAACTTACGTCCCAAATCGTTGACGACGACTTCAACAACGACACCGGAATTGTGACCGCTATGTCTCACTTTCCACTACCGAGGGTGAGACAGTAAATCAAGGTAACACTTTCGGTTTTTCGAAGAGTTGACTGAAGGTTGGATAACAGATTTAATGTGTTTGATTAACAGGCCTGCAATTTCTCTGGCTTAGGCAATAAAAAAAAGTACTTTGGTTCTCAGACACAGGGTTTGTGGAATGTGACGCGGGAAGGCGATTTTTTTAATGTATTTTTATTTTTAGAGATGTTCGTCTTTGTTTTTTTTTCATGTCGCCAGATGCATATATGTTCTATAAAGTTACTATAACATCTTTAGACGTGGAAAATCACAAGATTTTTGTCCGACATGATTGGATTTAACATATTTTTGCATGGTAGTGTTTTTTATTGATCATCTGGCGAATTTACAGTATGATTTTATTTCTCCATGACGATAAAATGCTCGACGCGCAGGGATTTTTCTGACGCAGCACCAAAGTACTTCTTTTTATGGCCTTACATTACCATCAAATCACTATTTTACATAAAAATACACAGAACATGCCAATGATTTTCAAGGATTCTGACATTTCACTTTACAAAATTTTTCTAACATTCAAACTCTTTTTCAATGCAAAATCATACAATTTCACGCAAAATTTTAGAAATATTGGCTATAATGGCTTGATTTCATCCTTTTCCTCTGCATATTGTAAGTGAGCAAGAGAGTAGAGTGTACAATCGGTATGGCGTGACACCACAAGGTATAGTATAAAGCGTACCTTGCACTTGATCTCCTCGGTGTCGAGCAGATTGATGAGCACCTCGAGGCCTCCGACGTCGCGGATAGCCAGCTGACACGTCTCCTGGGCCAGGTTGAAGTCCCGCATGGAGCAGAGCGCGATGATCGTCGCTGTCTGGTTACCCCCCTGCAGCACAGAATAGTGGATCACATTATAGCTGCCGAGGTCACAAAGTTATTGTCAGTTTCTGTGTGTCTCCCGACAGCACAAAATGATGCGTCACATTGACTAAGTGGTCGATTGTGTAGGATACAGAACTACTGTCTGTTCCACGAAATGCTGCCTAAGATTTATTGCTATGAAAACACCCCAAGCTGCTTATTTTTTATATAAAACAATGTAAAACTATTTTTTAGAAAAGAGACTACTTTTTATTTCAAGAAAATCGGTCTAATAACAAAGTTATTTCGAATAAACAGTCTTGGATGGGCTTTTGCCTTATAAATTCATTTCACCGAATTTTAGTTGTTGACAATAAAACGAGAAACTAGTATTGCAATAAACACTTCCGGTAAACAACAACAACAAGTATTATTGCGAACTGAACACTAATTCTTAAGAAATTTGTGTATCAATTAATCATTTAATCTTCATATATTTAGCGACAGGGCTTCTAAAATTCAGAATGCCAATCGGTCCAGACGTAATTGTCGACCCGTAGGAGCCGGTACGATTAGTGCTACGCTCCCCTCCCCGCCCCCCCCCCCCCTCTCATGGTTTTATGTTTTGGGGGGGGGGGGGGAGGAAACGTTACAATCTCGCGTTTTTTTTATTACTGGTGAAGTGAACACGTTTTGGTCTTCGCTAGTCACATATCCAATAAGCCCGGTTTTGTCTGATCATGTCGTACATGCTATGCACGTGCGGTTGGTGGAAATCATTACTGACTGTGAGGTGGTGGAGGGTGAGACATCAAAGGTTACATGGTCGTGCCGATCTGACCTTTGATACACGCAGACATGATGTCAACAGAGACACACATTTACGATCAATTACTCAACACATATTTACCCATTTCGTGACACTATCACACATGGAATGAAATAGAACTTTAGTAGTAAGATTTGGCTCTGGAATTATCTTCCGCACATAATTATTCCGTAAATTTATGACGTCGAAATTTAAGTCTGAAGTGCAAAATCGCCGAAAAAAGCGGCGATGCGATGCAGTAACAAATAACACGTATCGAAATATGTTTTGGTAGCACATCAGAATCTTCTCCTAAGACGACGATTATCATGTTTTTGTCAAGCTATGTTGTTCTTTTTTTGTCATGAATTATTGGTTTGTCCACATTTGTTCTACTTCTTAATACAAATATGTTCCAGCAGCACATGAGAATCGTCTCCTAAGACTATTTTTACGTGTCTTGTTGGGGAAATGTTACAATCTCGCGTTATCGCGCATAAGTTGATCGCGAAAATGCGAAGTATGATCGCGAGATTGCGTGACTAAAACACGCGATTCTATCATATTCAATCTTGCTTTTTCGCAACCTCGCCACGCGATCTCGCGTTTTTGCTTCACGATCTCGCATCAGCACGCATGAGCAAAACTAACCCGAATTTTCTGTCTGTAATGCAGGCTAAGTCGCCCTGCGTTACCTGTGTTTTATAATTCGGGTTACAGTAAAATATATTTCCAAATGCAGAAGGCGAGATGGCGAAAACGCGAGACGATTCTCTTAATGAGTCACGCTTTTTAACACGACAGACACACCTTGTCATTTATCAAAATGTTTTTGAAAATTTGTAAATCACGTGAGCCGGCTCATCAGGATCTGCAGCATTCGTACGTACATGTACATTTTATATACAAAAAATAATTACCCATAATACAGCGTAATGTAACAGTTGCTAACTTAATATGGAATAGTCAGTTACTTGTGGTTAAATATTACGAACACAGATAAACACAGTGCATGGTTTCTTTATTTTATTTTAACATCATCAGAAATTGCTAGTCTTAGGGAAGATCGTATCTTTATGCTAGTTTCAAATCTCAATCGGTCTGAGAGTTCAAAAATCAGTCCAGAACGGACAAACTGAACATTTTAGAAGCCCTGTTTAGCGAATATCATTCATCCATAAGGTTCCAAGTCAATCTGATACTACTGCTAATACGTCCTAAGGTAAAGTAAACTTGATTTGATGACCTTCACCAATGGAAGCTCGATTACTTTATTTTTCAATTGGTAAGATTTGCTCTCATAAAGACGAGGTTAGTGTCTTTTTTTTTATGATGAAATCCAGCAAGCAGTGCGTTCGATGCTAGAAAAATGTTGAAAATCTGATCGCATGTGACATTTTAACATTAAAACCTTGCATTCAATTCTTGATTTAGGGCTATTACTTCATTATCGGACCGAATTTAAAAAAAAGAAAAGATGGCTAATCATTAAATTTGCTGAAAAATGATTTTATGCAAAAAAAAGGAGTTTTAGGGCGTTTAAATAGGCGTAAAAGTTGGGCAGGTTAACGTGAAACAGACAGTAGACACATAGTTATTGTGATACATATACCACACGACACATAATCTTCATGTAATTCTACCGACATACTTTTGACTATGAAACACATTCAATCGAAAAAATATTTACATGTAAGTACTTTTTCATCAATAACAATTTTCCTATGGGAGCTAAAAATAGATTTTCTTTTGGAAATTTTGGAGTTTGTGGACCGATTTTTGTTTTCTTCAAAATCTTTTTTGCTCCTATCCCAGCTACTCCACCTCTTTTTCCCACAAGTTAAATTCCCATAGGAAAGTTTGTTTTTTTTCCACAATAAAATCAATATTGGCTGGAATTTCATCAAATCATTTTTTAGGGAGAGTGAATGAAAAATTACTAAAAAGTAAATATTTTATAGATTTAATGTGTATAATAGTCAAAGGTTTGTTGGCAGCAAAATGTGTAAGAGACTGTAGGTATGGCCCTACCTTGAGGTATTTGACGAGTTTCTGTATCAGCCAGTACTCGGAGGACAGGTCGGCGTTCGTCTCGCTGTGCGAACTCCAGCCAATAAGGGAGGGAAAGTAAGATATGGGACTAGGTATGAGGCCTACCTTGGGAGGTATTTGACAAGTTTTCTGTATCTCCAAATTACTCGGTGGGACAGGTCGGCGTTCGTCTCGCTGTGCGAACTCCAGCCAATAAGGGAGGGAAAGTAAGATATGGGACTAGGTATGAGGCCTACCTTGAGGTATTTGACAAGTTTCTGTATCTGCCAGTACTCGGAGGACAGGTCGGCGTTCGTCTCGCTGTGCGAACTCCAGCCAATAAGGGAGGGAAAGTAAGATATGGGACTAGGTATGAGGCCTACCTTGAGGTATTTGACAAGTTTCTGTATCTGCCAGTACTCGGAGGGCAGGTCGGCATTCGTCTCACTCCGCCGCTCCACAGCCTCCTCCTCCTCCTCACTCTCCGATGAACTCTCGGAGAATGAGTCCTCTGGCTCGAGCGGTGTCCGTGACTTCCTGCGCGTCGGTGTCCGCTTCTTCTTCAGACTCCGCTGCTCCTTGTCCACCTGCTCTCTGTAACCAGACACACTTTGTCAGCATAACAATATGTTTGTTTCTTAAGCTAACATACATTTTGAGCAACTGGGACCAGTCTGATAATTACCGCATTTCCCCATGTATAGTAGGTGGACGGAAGTCATTTCCCCATGTATAGTAGGTGGACGGAAGTCATTTCCTCATGTATAGTAGGTGGATGGAAGTCATTTCCCCATCATTACTCTCAAATATGTAGCTCAGTACACACTTTACCAATTTGAATGAAATATAAAGTGTTAAAAAAAAGTGTTAAAAAAAATAGATTTATGCTGAATATGAATGATTTGCCATGGTTACTGATTATCACAAGCAGTTTGATAAATACATGTTTTTAAATATGGCGTAGTTATTTGGGTGTAATCATTTTTTGAGTAGTGACGTCACCATTGACGTCAATGGGAACAGAATTTCCCAAAAATGTGCATATACAGTCAAACTTGCATTAAGCGACCACCCAAGGGAGACACCAAAATTGGTCGCTTAGAACAATGATCTCTTAACACAAAAACGAAAAAAATCCGGGTACAGGTGTAATGGTCAGTAACACCCCCCCCCCCCCCCCGTCCAAAGTCCCACCAGTCGAAATCCCCCCAAACCTAATTTTTTTTCCCGAACAAAATAAGGAAGAAAAAATTGAGACATAAGTTAACAGAGTAGTATTTATGGTCGATATGTCAAAAATATATATATATATAAATATATTATGTTAGAGTTCAGAGGGGGGGGGGGGGATTATGGGCCGGCCCAAAGTCCCCCCCCCCCTGTACTACTTATTAGTGTATTGATGGTGACGAGTTCAGAGGAGGGAGGGGTGGATTATTGTATTATTATTCGAAGTCCTCCCCCCACCCCACCTAATAATTATCTTGCCGCTGATGTGTGTGCATGTTGACGAATTGAGAGTGGGGGGGGGGGGGGAGGGGAGATTATGGGCCGATTTGTATTTATGGTTACAAGTTTTGAGGGTGGGTATGGACCATCCCAAAGTCTCCAAACTCCCCACCCCACTACTTATCTTTGGGCCGGCCCATATCCCCCCTCTCAACTTTTTACGATGTACACAACTCACCTGCACAATAAGTATTAGGGGCGGGGTACATTCAGCCAGCTCATATTCCTCCCTCTCGACTCATTAAAATGCACACAAGTCAGCTGCACAATACTTATTAAGTGGTGGGGGGGGGGGGAATTTGGGCCCAAACTCCCCCCCCCCATCTGAACTTGTCAAAATTAAATTCAAATCAGCTGCAAGATAGGTAATTGGGGGGGGGGGGGTGGGGGGGGGGGGGTGAGGGGGGGGGGGGGGGGGGGGGGGTTTGGGCCGGCCCATATTCCCCCCCCTCTCAACTGGTTACCACGCACACAAATCAGCTGCACAATAAGTATTAGGGGGGAGGGGGGGCATTTTGGGCCGGCCCAAACTCCCCCCCCCCCATCTGAATTTGTCACATTGAATACAACTCGGCTGCAAAATAAGTAATTCGGGGGGGGGGGGGGGGGGGGGGGGGGTGGGGGGGGGGGGGGGGGGGGGGGGGGATGGGGGGGGGTGGGGGCCCATATCCCCCCTCTCAATTTTTTACGATGTACACAACTCACCTGCACGGCCCAAACTCCCCCCCCCCCATCTGAACTTGTCAAAATTGAATACAAATCAGCAGCAGGATAAGTAATTGTGACTTTGGGCCGGCCATGGGAGGGGAGGGGGGGGGAGGGGGGGGGGGACTTTGGGGGCCAGCCCAAACTCCTTCCCCCCATCTGTACTTGTCATATTGAATACAAATCAGCTGCAAGATAAGTAATTGGAGGGGGGGGGGGTGACTTTGGGCCGGCCTATACTCTCCCCCCTTTTCAAATGGTTACCATGCACACAAATCAGATGCACGATAAGTATTAGGGCGGGGGGGACTTTGGGACGGCCCAAACTCTCCCCCCCCCCCCCATCTGAACTTGTCAAAATTGAATACAAATCAGCTGCAAGATAAGTAAATGGGGGCGCGGGGACTTTGGGCCGGCCCATATTCTCCCCCCTCCTCTCAACTGGTTACCACGCACACAAATCAGCTGCACAATAAGTATTAGGGGGGGGGGGGGGACTTTGGGCCAGCCCAAACTCCTTCCCCCCCATCTGAACTTGTCACATTGAATACAAATCAGCTGTAAGATAAGCAATTGGGATGGGGGGCGACTTTTGGCGGCCCAAACTCCCCCCCCCCACCATCTGAACTTTGGGCCGGCCCATATTCTCCCCCTCCTCTCAACTGGTTACCACGCACACAAATCAGCTGCACAATAAGTATTAGGGGTGGGTGGGGGGGGGGGGACTTTGGGCCAGCCCAAACTCCTTCCCCCCCATCTGAACTTGTCACATTGAATACAAATCAGCTGTAAGATAAGCAATTGGGGGGGGGGGGGGCGGACTTTTGGCGGCCCAAACTCCCCCCACCCATCTGAACTTTGGGCCGGCCCATATTCTCCCCCTCCTCTCAACTGGTTACCACGCACACAAATCAGCTGCACAATAAGTATTAGGGGGGGGGGGGGACTTTGGGCCAGTCCAAACTCCTTCCCCCCCATCTGAACTTGTCACATTGAATACAAATCAGCTGTAAGATAAGCAATTGGGGGTGGGGGGCGGACTTTTGGCCGGCCCATATTCACCCCCCTCTCAACTTTTTACGATGTACACAACTCACCTCTCACCTGCACAAGTAATTGGGGGGGGGGGGACTTTGGGCCAGTCGATATTCCCCCCCCCCTCTCAACTGGTTACCACGCACACAAATCAGCTGCACAATAAGTATTAGGGGGGGGGGGGGGGGGGGGGGGGACTTTGGGTCGGCCCAAACTCCTTCCCCCCCATCTGAACTTGTCACATTGAATACAAATCAGCTGCAAGATAAGTAATTGGAGGTGGGGGTGGGGGGGGGGACTTTGGGCCGGCCTATACTCTCCCCCCTTTTCAAATGGTTACCACGCACACAAATCAGATGCACAATAATAAGTATTAGGGGGGGGGGGGGGGGGGGGGGGGGGGGGGGGGGGGGGGGGGGGGGGGGGGGGGGGGGGGGGGGGGGGGGGGGGGGGGGGTGGGGGGGGGGGGACTTTGGGTCGGCCCATACTCCTTCCCCCCCATCTGAACTTGTCACATTGAATACAAATCAGCTGCAAGATAAGTAATTGGAGGATTGGAGGGGGGGACTTTGGACCGGCCCATATTCCCCCCCCCCTCTCAACTGGTTACCACGCACACAAATCAGCTGCACAATAAGTATTAGGTGGGGGGAAGGAACGGACTTTGGGCCGGCCGAAAATCCCCCCCACAACCCCCCCCCCCCCCATCTGAACTTGTCAAAATTGAATACAAATCAGATAATTGGTGGGGGGGGGGGAGGACTTTGGGCCGGCCCATATGCTAAGCGACGATGAGTTAATTCCCTTTAGTAATCACTAAGGAAACTAGCAAATCAAAATGAGGTTTCAGGTCAATAATCATAAACAATGCAACATTCACACTTTGACATTTGTTTCCTTTGTTTCTCACACGCTTGAGGCAAATTTCACCTGGAGAAAGTGACATCCTGTCAATTAACGGTTGTTTAATACAAACGACCATTAATATCAGTTACAAAATATTTGGCCGCTGGTCGCATAAGACAAAAGTCGCTTAATGCACGTGGTCGCTTGTGCAAGTTTGACTGTATTTAACTGCATGCATCTTATAAACTACTTTGAATATTGAATACACATATGAATCAAATTCTGCGCAAATCTATTGGCTACTTAATGCATTTTATTTCATTAAAATATTTAATGTATATTTGAAGTAACATGCTAACAAGCACAGTTACAAATATATGCAAGTCTATGGGATTTCAACAGGTGGGAAATTATTATATCCACCTACTGTATTCCACGCAGTTTTTCAGCCGCATTTTTAACTCCAAAAGTCACCCTGCGCGTTATATTTAGGAAGATAAATTTCAAACATTTTTTCCAGCCGATTTCTCTGTTTTACACATTTTTTATTGTAAAGAACAAGTAATGTTTACCCAGAAACGGAAATATAGATTTTTGACAGGTGTCCGCTATAACATTAAAATATGCATATTGTTAAACACCAGAAAAAGTATGGGCAATTTCGTGTGTGGTAATTACCAGAGATGTGTCATATTTAAAGGCAAGACTGAAGGAGTTCTTAATGTCACTTCGAAAATTAATTAATGAAGCAATAACTAACTGGTATTAAATGGCGGTCTGAAGCCCTTAATTGGGAGATCAATAACTGTGTGCTGTATTAATCATAGCGCATTATGGTCAGTCAAAGACATTACACGCTACCCGCTAATCAACAAAGAATTAGTGTGAAATTCAAATTATCTTACATGTGCATTAGGAATAGGAAAATGCATATTTTGAACGAGGTTAAAACCAGTATAAACTAGCATACGCATGGATCTACATGGGTCGCAATGCCATAAGTCCCATTTCTCCAGACAAAGTCACATATGTCCTTTTCTGTCTTGAAATTAATTTATATTTGATGGGTGTCAATTCTTAATCGCCAGGCTAATAACGTAAGAGGCTACGTATATTAGAGTATTTTTTTACAAATTTTCTGGATCTACACTGGTGTCGCAATCTCATATCGGTTAATTGTTGTGGGCTTGTTATTGTTGTGAAATTTTCGATATGACGTCACACGACAGCCATTTTATGAATAATTAATGAGGACCGTCGGTGCAAAGCAAAGCAACCTTATGACGTAACACATGGCTGCCACACGTTACGCCACTCGCCCCCTCCCTGTACAAACCTCCCAATGTTACGCCACTTACCCCTCCCTGTACAACACTCCCAATGTTATGTCACTCACCCCTCCCTGTACAACACTCCCAATGTTACGCCACTCGCCCCTCCTTGTACAACACTCACAATGTTATGCCACTTGCCCCTCCTTGAACTACACTCCCAATATTACACCATTCACCCCTCCCTGTACAACACTCCCAATGTGACGTCACTCGCCCTTCCTTGTACAACACTCCCAATGTTACACCACTCACACCTCGCGTTACAACACTCCCAATGTTACGCCACTCACCCCTTCTTGTACTACACTCCCAATATTACACCACCCACACCTCCCTGTACAACACTCCCAATGTTACACCACTCACTCCTCCCTGTACAACACTCCCAATGTTACGCCTCTCGCCCCTCCTTGTACAACACTCCCAATGTTACACCACTCACACCTCGCGTTACAACACTCCCAATGTTACGCCACTCGCCCCTCCTTGTAATACACTCCCAATATTACACCACTCGCCCCTCCCTGTACAACACTCTCCATGTTATGCCACTCACCCCTCGCGGTACAACACTCCCAATGTTACACCACTCACCCCTCCCTGTACAACACTCCTAATGTTACGCCACTTACCCCTCCCTACACAACACTCCCAATGTTACGCCAGTCACCCCTCACGGTACAACACTCCCAATGTTACACAACTCACCCCTCCCTGTACAACACTCCCAATGTTACGCCACTCACCCCTCACGGTTCAACACTCCCAATTACGCCACTCACCCCTCCGGTACAACACACCCAATGTTACACCACTCCCTGTACAACACTCCCAATGTTACGCCACTCACCCTCGCGGTACAACACTCCCAATGGTATGCCACTTGCCCCTCCCTGTACAACACTCCCAATGTTACTACGCCACTCCCCCCTCGCGGTAGAACACTCCCAATGTTACGCCACTCGCCCCTCCCTGTACAACACTCCCAATGTTACGCCAATCACCCCTCCCTGTACAACACTCCCAATGTTACTACGCCACTTGCCCCTCGTGGTACAACACTCCCAAATGTTATGCCACTCGTCCCTCGCGGTTCAACACTCCCAATTACGCCACTCATCCCTCCGGTACAACACTCCCAATGTTACGCCAGTCACCCCTCACGGTACAACACTCCCAATGTTACGCCACTTACCCCTCCCTATACAACACTCCCAATGTTTGCGCCACTTGCCCCTCACGGTTCAACACTCCCTGTACAACACTCCCAATGTTACGCCACTCACCCTCGCGGTACAACACTCCCAATGGTATGCCACTTGCCCCTCCCTGTACAACACTCCCAATGCTACTACACCACTCCCCCCTCGCGGTAGAACACTCCCAATGTTACGCCACTCGCCCCTCCCTGTACAACACTCCCAATGTTACGCCAATCACCCCTCCCTGTACAACACTCCCAATGTTACTACGCCCACTGCCCCTCGTGGTACAACACTCCCAAATGTTATGGCACTTCGTCCCCTCGAGGTTCAACACTCCCAATTACGCCCCACTCATTCCCTCCTGGTAAAAACAACACTCCCAATGTTACACCACTCCCCTGTACAAAACACTCCAATGCTACGCCACTCACCCTCGCGGTACCCATACTCCCAATGGTATACCACTTGGCCCCTCCCTGTACAAAACTCCCAATGTTACTACGCCACTCACCCCCTCGCTTGGTCAACACTTCCAATGTTACGCCACTCGCCCTCCCTCCCCTGTCCAAACACTCCCAATGTTACGCCACTCACCCTCGCGGTACAAATACTCCCAATGGTATACCACTTGCCCCTCCCTGTACAACACTCCCAATGTTACTACGCCACTCACCCCCTCGCGGTACAACACTTCCAAATGTTACGCCACTCGCCCTCCTCCCGTACAAACACTCTCAATGTTACGCCACTTCACTTCGCGGGGTACAATATTCCCCAATGGTATACCCTTCTTGCCCCTCCCTTGTACAACACTCCCAATGTTACTAACGCCACTCACCCCTCGCTTGGTACTTCCACACTCCAATGTTATGCCACTCGCCCCCCCCTCCCTGTACAACACTCCCAATGCTACGCCACTCACCCCATCCCTGTACAACACTCCCAATGTTAGGCCATTCACCCCTCCCTGTACACTCATCCCTCCCTCCCTCCCTCCCTCCCAATGTCACGCCACTTACCAGTCCCTGTACAACACTCACAATGTTACGTCACTTACCCCTCACTGTACAACACTCCCAATGTTACGCCACTCGCCCCTCCCTGTACAACACTCCCAATGTTACGCCAATCACCCCTCCCTGTACAACACTCCCAATGTTACGCCAATCACCCCTCCCTGTACAACACTCCCAATGTTACTACACCACTCCCCCCTCGCGGTAGAACACTCCCAATGTTACGCCACTCGCCCCTCCCTGTACAACACTCCCAATGTTACGCCAATCACCCCTCCCTGTACAACACTCCCAATGTTACTACGCAACTTGCCCCTCGTGGTACAACACTCCCAAATGTTATGCCACTCGTCCCTCGCGGTTCAACACTCCCAATTACGCCACTCATCCCTCCGGTACAACACTCCCAATGTTACACCACTCCCTGTACAACACTCCCAATGTTACGCCACTCACCCTCGCGGTACAATACTCCCAATGGTATACCACTTGCCCCTCCCTGTACAACACTCCCAATGTTACTACGCCACTCACCCCTCGCGGTACAACACTTCCAATGTTACGCCACTCGCCCCTCCCTGTACAACACTCCCAATGTTACGCCACTCACCCTCGCGGTATAATACTCCCAATGGTATACCACTTGCCCCTCCCTGTACAACACTCCCAATGTTACTACGCCACTCACCCCTCGCGGTACAACACTTCCAATGTTATGCCACTCGCCCCTCCCTGTACAACACTCCCAATGTTACGACCCCACTCACCCCTCCTGTACAACTTCCCACTCCCAATGTTAGCCATTCACCCCCGAGGTTCACCCAACACGACCCTCCCTCCCCGGTACACTCCCAATGCCGTGGCCCTGACTAACTCCCCCAATACCCATCTCCCACCCTCCCTCCCACTCCCAATGTCACGCCACTTACCAGTCCCTGTACAACACTCACAATGTTACGTCACTTACCCCTCACTGTACAACACTCCCAATGTTACGCCACTCGCCCCTCCCTGTACAACACTCCCAATGTTACACCAATCACCCCTCCCTGTACAACACTCCCAATGTTACTACGCCACTTGCCCCTCATGGTACAACACTCCCAAATGTTATGCCACTCGCCCCTCGCGGTTCAATTCACTCCCACCCCGATTACGCCACTCACCCCTCCGGTACAACACTCCCAATGTTACACCACTCCCTGTACAACACTCCCAATGTTACGCCACTCACCCTCGCGGTACAATACTCCCAATGGTATACCACTTGCCCCTCCCTGTACAACACTCCCAATGTTACTACGCCACTCGCCCCTCCCTGTACAACACTCCCAATGTTACGCCACTCATCCCTCCCTGTACAACACTCCCAATGTCACGCCACTTACCAGTCCCTGTACAACACTCACAATGTTACGTCGCTTACCCCTCACTGTACAACACTCCCAATGTTACGCCACTCACCCCTCCCTGTACAACACTCCCAATGTTACGCCACTCACCCCTCCCTGTACAACACTCCCAATGTTACGCCACTCACCCCTCCCTGTACAACACTCCCAATGTTACGCCACTCACCCCTCCCTGTACAACACTCCCAATGTTATGCCATTCATCCCTCCCTGTACAACATTCCCAATGTTACGCCACTCACCCCTCCCTGTACAACACTCCCAATGTTAGGCCATTCACCCCTCCCTGTACAACACTCCCAATGTTATGCCATTCACCACTCGCGGTACAACACTCCCAATGTTATGCCACTTACCCCTCGCGATACAACACTCCCAATATTATGCCACTAACTACCTCACGGTACAACACTCCCTATGTTACGCCACTCACCCCTCGCGGTACTCCTCCATGCCGAGGGCGCGCCACTTCAGGGACGGCTCCAGTTTTTTCTTCTTGTTGGGTTTGCCCTTGTGTTTGCCGTCGAGGTCCTGTGTGTGTTCGTGCTGGGCTTTACGGTCCTGGGCCTTCTGACTGAACTCGTCGTCCTCGTCGTCCCGCCGCTCAGACTTCTGCTTCAGGTGACTGTCCTCCTTCTCCCGCACCTATAACACACATATTGTTTTAAATGTCATAAAATATACACTTGGATAATAAAAAAAACATTCTGTAAACTGCATCCAAAAACAACAAATAGCTAAAAAGTTGTAAAAAAAATTGAATTAATGAAGATAGAAATAACTCAAATAATAGGGTTGAGACCCATGTATTATTTTATTTATTGAAATTCTAAGTTGTTTGCATTATTTTTATTTTAAAAACCGAAATTGAAGTAACAAAGTTAATAACATCTTTATTCACAGTACAATTTGTTTTATTGTGAATGATGAAGCTGGCAATTTATTGGCATAATTTAATGTAAGCATGTGAATTTCCGACAGAAATATAATTTTCACTTCACATTTTCGACATTTAGTTACCATGATAACAAGGGCATCATTACTATGAAGCTAATCCCCTCGCTGGAACCCTTGATCATAAAAAACAACAACAAAAAAAAGACTTTAAAGTAGAAATGCAACATTTATTTGTATTTTCTGATATATAATATCATTTAGACTGATTGCCAATGGTAAACTGAACATAATGTTTAAAAACACCCAGTAACAAGAGTGCTGTAAGTCACAAAATACGCCCGTCGAATATGGGCCAGACAGCGAAGATGCAGAAATTTGAAGCTGTCACCACCAAGGCAAGAAACATTAATGAGAATTTGAAACTCTATAGCAATATTTCTCCATCTCGTTGTGCTAAACATGTATACTAATTTAGGCAGAGATGTGTAAAGTAGAAATGATATAGAATTGGATACAAAATGTAGAAAAAATGGCTAAGTTAAAAAGGTGATATTTTTGTTAAAAAATATTTTTTCGGCATAAAAAACCCCCCACCAAGGTGCACATCTTCAATATGTGTAGAAGACGTGTGTATAGTTTCAGATTGATCGACTGAACGGTTTCAGAGGAGTTGTGTACACAAACTCTGTACCCTATATGGAATTGTATGGAAAAATGTACACAAAATGGCGAAGTTAAAAAGGTGCTATTTTTGTTAAAAAATATTTTTTCGGCATAAAAACACCAAGGTGCACATCTTCAATATGTGTAGAAGATGTGTGTATAGTTTCAGATCAATCGACTGAACGGTTTCAGAGGAGTTGTGTACACAAACTCTGTACCCTATATAGAATTGTATAGAAAAATGTAGAAAAAAAGGGCTAAGTTAAAAACGTGATATTTTTGTTAAAAAATATTTTTTCGGCATAAAAACACCAAGGTGTACATCTTGAATATATGTAGAAGATGTGTGTATAGTTTCAGATCGATCGACTGAACGGTTTCGGAGTAGTTGTGTACACGAACTATGCACTTTTTCTGTCAGCCGCCAAGCCGCCCGCCCCGCGGTAAAACATAATACGTACCGTTTTTAACGTACCGTTTTTTAAAAACGGTCGTATAAAAAGTTACAAAGGTTTAAATTTTTAATTAGCAAAAAGTATGCATGAAAAAAGGCAGTTTGTCGATGACGTCAAAGAGGTAATCGCATATATTAAACTTATTTACTTAAAATGGAATATCGTTTTTCGGTTTTATGAATATTTATATTGTTCAATAGGCAAAATAACTTTCAATAAAAGAAATTGCATATTACAAAATTATTCTTATTAAATTGAGTTAATTTTTTTCATATTTGTTTATTATTATTAAGACCTCAGTAACCTTGACCTTGGGCAGTCAGACGGGGGTCGTATGCAAAACAAAGCACCACCCTTAGACACACATTGTGACCATATATTATCAAAATCGGTGAAGCGGTTCATAATAAAAATGAAAGGTGTTACTAACGTACGCACGCACATACGTAATGATCTAACGCTATATCTCCTCCTGCCTATCGGCGAGATGATCATTATCTTGACTGCCATGATTTACCTTCATTGTGAACGACTGTTTGTCAATCATCTCTGCAAACTTGGGGCTCTTGTCCTTGAGTAGTGTGACAAGGTCGCGGTACGAGTCGCCTTTCTTTGTGTACTCAAGCTCCCCGACCTTCGTGGCATCTATACCCTGCCACACAAACACGAGGTCCAATATATATTGGCAATAATTACAATCTCATCATAACCATGAACAAGCACTTTCACAAAACTAGATTCACGGATCTATTCATGACGAGGCATATCATGACATGTTTCTTTAGCATTTCCAAATATTGAGGGAAATAAATCAAAATGATAGATGAATAAATTATGTATTACATGCACCGAGTCAAATTGCGACTTAGGGGCTACTAGTATAACTAGGTAACTCAATAACAAATGTCAAGGTCACGTCAACGGTGGCATCCTCATTTCATATATGTTCACATGCAACAAGTCTTTGAATATTAAAGTAATCCAAGTTATGTAAAAGTGATGAATGATAAAAAAAAAAACTATTACAAACTTCATGACATAAAATGACCACAGGTGATATAAATGGACCTTCAAGGGCAATGCAACATGCCCCAACACTCCCAGCTATCATATATAGTATAATAGGCATTAAGTGAATTTCATAACCAAATTGTTGCAGAATATTTATTGAATATAACCGTACATCATATAGAGACATGAATGTGAAGCTTACACTATTGCAGTAATATCCGCTTGTGTTGGCTGTGACATACACACAGTCTGCATCATGGGGCTTCACTTGTATATAGCAGATATCGCCATGGAGCTGTCGCCATGGTTGTGCCCGACAGCCATTTTGGAAAACATACCCGTCACCTACAAATGTAATGTTGACATTTCTAAATGTACGAGATATCAGTCAACAGACATTCTAAAAACATGAGAAAGACGCAAGACAAAGATAACTCGATTTACTCCCTGGCTGGCAATAATTGACAAAGTTTGTGAAAAATATTGCTCAAATAACCAGATATTGTAACACAGAGCCATACACCATCATGACCCTATGTTAGTGACATTAATGTGAACCAAGATTACTCCAAAATTAATGCATTTATTGATTAAAACAGAAAACAACATCATCATGACTCCATGCCACACAAAGAACCAGTATATGAACATGTTACAAGCTAGGGAAAGGGATATTTGTTGTTCAAAAACCTGAAAATTACTGAGAAACATTAGAGATCGAGATTTAGCGGCCGGGTCATCTGTATCCAGGCTGTTTGCAGCACATGTATACATGGCCCGAGGGTTACCAGCAAAATACTCACCCCAATATTCGATGAATTCGAGAACACAGCGGTCATCGTCGGGGCCGGAGAGCTGGTACAGGATTTTGTATTCCCCATCCACCATCACCGGGGTGAGTCGCACCTCCCTGCAACCATACAACAACTGTACAGAGCTCCAGATAAGCTGTGTTGTCTAAAGAGTATTGTACACCCTGAGTTCAAATTAAATGCATATTCTATTTTACAAATGGACTATTTATTTCTTCATTATTAACTAGAAATGTGGCCTGTCGGCACACGAATGCCCCCGCTGGCAGCCAAAGAAAACGAGGCATATTTTATTATAAGCGTTAAGGTTTCGAACGCACCAAGTCTGTGACCTTGACCCCGGGCTTAGTGGGGGCGGGACGAATGTGGGTTTGTCACAGGGCGGTAGAGGACCATTGTAGCAATGCGTGTGTGAAATGTGAAGCAGATCCGAGCAAGGAAACACAAATTATAAGCCATTTAACTGAATGTTAAGGTTTCAAAAGCACCAAGTCTGTGACCTTGACCCTGTGCTTAGCGGGGGCAGGACGAATGTGGATTTGTCACAGGGCGGTAGAGGACCATTGGAGCAATGCGTGTGTGAAATGTGAAGCAGATCCGAGCAAAGACACAGAAATTACAAGCCATTACCCGAGCGTTAAGGTTACAAACGCATCAAGTCTGTGACCTTGACCCTGGGCTTAGCGGGGGCGTGATGAATGTGGATTTGTCACAGGGCGGTAGAGGACCATTGGAGCAATGCGTGTGTGAAATGTGAAGCAGATCCGAGCAAGGAAACAGAAATTACAAACCATTTACCCAGCGTTAAGGTTTCGAACGCACCAAGTCTGTGACCTTGACCCTGGGCTTAGCGGGAGGCGGGACGAATGTGGATTTGTCACAGGGCGGTAGAGGACAATTGGAGCAATGCGTGTGTGAAATGTGAAGCAGATCCGAACAAGGAAACAGAAATTACAAGCCATTTACCCAGCGTTAAGGTTTCGAACGCACCAAGTCTGTGACCTTGACCCTGGGCTTAGCAGGGGCGGAACGAATGTGGATTTGTCACAGGGCAGTAGAGGACCATTGGAGCAATGCGTGTGTGAAATGTGAAGCAGATCCGAGCAAAGATACAGAAATTACAAGCCATTTACCCAGCGTTAAGGTTTCGAACGCACCAAGTCTGTGACCTTGAACCTGGGCTTAGCGGGGGCAGGACGAATGTGGATTTGTCACAGGGCTGGTAGAGGACCATTGGAGCAATGCGTGTGTGAAATGTGAAGCAGATCCGAGAAAGGAAACAGAAATTACAAGCCATTTACCCAGCGTTAAGGTTTCGAACGCACCAAGTCTGTGACCTTGAACCTGGGCTTAGCGGGGGCGGGACGAATGTGGATTTGTCACAGGGCGGTAGAGGACCATTGGAGCAATGCGTGTGTGAAATGTGAAGCAGATCCGAGCAAGGAAACAGAAATTACAAGCCATTTACCCAGCGTTAAGGTTTCGAACGCACCAAGTCTGTGACCTTGACCCTGGGCTTAGTGGGGGCGGGACGAATGTGGATTTGTCACAGGGCTGTAGAGGACCATTGGAGCAATGCATGTGTGAAATGTGAAGCAGATCCGAGCAAAGACACAGAAATTACAAGCCATTTACCCAGCGTTAAGGTTTCGAACGCACCAAGTCTGTGACCTTGAACCTGGGCTTAGCGGGGGCGGGACGAATGTGGATTTGTCACAGGGCGGGTAGAGGACCATTGGAGCAATGCGTGTGTGAAATGTGAAGCAGATACGAGCAAGGAAACAGAAATTATAAGCCATTTACCCAGCGTTAAGGTTTCGAACGCACCAAGTCTGTGACCTTGAACCTGGGCTTAGCGGGGGCGGGACGAATGTGCATTTGTCACAGGGCAGTAGAGGACCATTGGAGCAATGCGTGTGTGAAATGTGAAGCAGATCGGAGCAAGGAAACAGAAATTACAAGCCATTTACCCAGCGTCAAGGTTTCAAATGCACCAATAAGTATGTGGGACTGACCTGGGCTTAGGCTTGACCCTGGGCTTCCAGCGGGGCGGCGATATGATGGAATTTTGGTTCACAAGGGCGGTAGGAGGACCATTGGGCAATGCGTGTGTGAAAGAAGCAGATCGGAGCAAGGAAAACAGAAATTAGAACCATTTACCCTGCCGTTAAGGTTTCAAATGCCCACCAAGTCTGTGACCTTGAAACCCGGGGCTTAGCGGTGGGGCGGGACGAATGTGATTTGTCACAGGGCGTAGAGGACATTGAGCATGCGTGTGTGAAATGTGAGCAGATCGAGCAAGGAAACAGAAATTAGCCATTTACCCAGCGTTAGGTTTCGAACGCACCAATGTCTGTGACCTTGAACCTGGGCTTAGCGGGGGCGGGACGAATGTGCATTTGTCACAGGGCTGTAGAGGACCATTGGAGCAATGCGTGTGTGAAATGTGAGCAGATCGGCAGCAAGAAACAGATTTACAGAATTAAGCATACGCCCAGCGTTAAGGTTTCAATGCACAATGTCTGTGACGTGACCCTGGGCTTAGCGGCTTGGCGACGAATGTGATTGTCACAGGGCGGTGGTAGAGGACCATTGGTGCAATGCGTGTGTGAAATGTGAAGCAGATACGAGCAAGGAAAAACAGAAATTATAAGCCATTTACCAGCGTTAAGGTTTCGAACGCACCAAGTCTGTGACCTTGAACCTAGGCTTAGCGGGGGCGGGACGAATGTGCATTTGTCACAGGGCAGTAGAGGACCATTGGAGCAATGCGTGTGTGAAATGTGAAGCAGATCGGAGCAAGGAAACAGAAATTACAAGCCATTTACCCAGCGTTAAGGTTTCAAATGCACCAAGTCAGTGACCTTGACCCTGGGCTTAGCGGGGGCGGGACGAATGTGGATTTGTCACAGGGCGGTAGAGGACCATTGGAGCAATGCGTGTGTGAAATGTGAAGCAGATACGAGCAAGGAAACAGAAATTATAAGCCATTTACCCAGCGTTAAGGTTTCGAACGCACCAAGTCTGTGACCTTGAACCTGGGCTTAGCGGGGGCGGACGAATGTGCATTTGTCACAGGGCAGTAGAGGACCATTGGAGCAATGCGGGTGTGAAATGTGAAGCAGATCGGAGCAAGGAAACAGAAATTACAAGCCATTTACCCAGCGTTAAGGTTTCAAATGCACAAAGTCTGTGACCTTGACCCTGGGCTTAGCGGGGGCGGGACGAATGTGGATTTGTCACAGGGCGGTAGAGGACCATTGGAGCAATGCGTGTGTGAAATGTGAAGCAGATACGAGCAAGGAAACAGAAATTATAAGCCATTTACCCAGCGTTAAGGTTTCGAACGCACCAAGTCTGTGACCTTGAACCTGGGCTTAGCGGGGGCGGGACGAATGTGCATTTGTCACAGGGCAGTAGAGGACCATTGGAGCAATGCGGGTGTGAAATGTGAAGCAGATCGGAGCAAGGAAACAGAAATTACAAGCCATTTACCCAGCGTTAAGGTTTCAAATGCACCAAGTCTGTGACCTTGACCCTGGGCTTAGCGGGGGCGGGACGAATGTGGATTTGTCACAGGGCGGTAGAGGACCATTGGAGCAATGTGTGTGTGAAATGTGAAGCAGATCCGAGCAAGGAAACAGAAATTATAAGCCATTTACCCAGCGTTAAGGTTTCGGGACACGTACGTACGTACGTACGTACGTAGTACGTACGGACGCCGGTAACACTATATGCCCCCCTCACCATTCGGTGGCGGGGGCATAAATAGGGAACAAATGATCAAAATAAATTTAAACAATCACTTAATGCAGTGTATTATTACTTATTCACTTATTTATACTGTAATAAAGTTGAAAAATTATGTAGTTGAGCTGCAAAATCATTGCAACTGAACTAGAGTAAATTTTCAACTTTATTACAGTATTTCGACTACTCAATTTGAAAATTAATGCGTATTTTCACATTGCTGTGTGTATTTTGTACTCCCACTGTTGATATTTATTGCGTATTCAGCTAAATAAGTGCACAAAATACGCCAAAACGCACCTTATCTGAAGCTCTGACTGTAGCAGGATCAAATAGCACACTCTTGTGGCCTGATAGCAATCTACATTGCTTAAGCATGACATGTGTTTCATTGATGGAATAGCAAACAGTGCAGATCCTGATCAGTCTGTGCAGATGCACATGCTGATCTGGATCTACACTGCTCACAAAACCCATATGCCTAATTTCTCCAGTCACAGCCACAAATAATACTCTTGGCAAATATCATCCATGTCTTAGTCATTCTGGGTTCAACTATGATGTATATCGGGATAGGAATGCAATACAAATGTTTTGCCTTCCGATTACTGACTATTGGAACAAATAATACATGTAGAAGGCATATAAGAAACTACATGCAACACGTTTCTTGACCTTCGCTTATCTTCACCCTTCATTGTTACTTGTTCAGACAGATTATTAAGCTAAAATCACATTATTTATTTCATTTGATTTGATATGTACGAGAATGGGTTCAATAAAGTGTGGATGTTTTAGTACAGTGTGCATGGTTTATCAGAATCGTTTGGGCCATCAAATGAGTTTGGATATACAAATAAGTTGATGGTCCCAGAGCATGTGTATGTATGTGGTTAGAGTAGTTACACAAAAAATCTGTAATGAAATTTCTCAAAGTCATTTAACATTCACCTTCACATGGGGACTGCATGGGTGGATGATAGAATAACAATAATAATGACGATAAAGACACATATTTCAAGTCAGACTTGCAGTTGCAGAGATATAAGTTGTACATGAGTTGAAAAATAACATAACATTCAGAGTTGGGGCTGCATAATAATAAGGTACTTAAAAAATGTTAACACAAATCCAATAGCATCAACTACAATGCACTCACCGCAAGTGGGCACGATAAAAAATGCAAAAATGAGGATACACAAGACCGAAACATTTTTGTTACGCTTTTGATGGTTTTCAAGTATAGCAAGTACTGGACGAGCGAAGTGTTTATGAGTTACCGTGTGATGGACTTAATGGACTGCTGCAGCAACTGTTGGTCAAGTCGCTGGATCTGCAGCTGCAACTTCAACTGTGACATCTTCTCGACGACGTCCGCCCGTCCGTCCACTGTCTGATCCTCCTGGCTCTGTCGGTTCAGCTGCTCCATCTCCTTTGTGATCTCCTCAATAAACCTGTACGCACGGACAGTCATACACAACTGACAGGGTGATCTCCTCAATAAACCTACACATACAGACAGTCATATACAACTGACAGGATGATCTCCTCAATAAACCTACACACACAGACAGTCATATACAACTGACAGGGTGATCTCCTCAATAAACCTACACATACAGACAGTCATATACAACTGACAGGGTGATCTCCTCAATAAACCTGTACACACAGACAGTCATACACAACTGACAGAGTGATCTCATCAATAAACCTACACACACACAGACAGTCATATACAACTAACATGGTGATCTCCTCAATAAACCTACACACACAGACAGTCATATACAACTGACATGGTGATCTCCTCAATAAACCTGTACACACAGACAGTCATACACAACTGACAGGGTGATCTCCTCAATAAACCGGCACATACAGACAGTCAAACACAACTGACAGGGTGATCTCCTCCATAAACCTGCACATACAGACAGTCAAACACAACTGACAGGGTGATCTCCTCAATAAACCTACACACACAGACAGTCATACACAACTGACAGGGTAATCTCCTCAATAAACCTGCACATACAGACAGTCATATACAACTGACAGAGTGATCTCCTCAATAAACCTGCACACACAGACAGTCATACACAACTGACAGGATCTCCTCAATAAACCTGCACACACACACAGTCATATACAACTGACAGGGTGATCTCCTCAATAAACCTACACACACAGACAGTCAAACACAACTGACAGAGATCTCCTCAATAAACCTGCACACACAGACAGTCATACACAACTGACAGGATCTCCTCAATAAACCTACACACACAGACAGTCATATACAACTGACAGGGTGATCTCCTCAATAAACCTACACATACAGACAGTCATATACAACTGACAGGGTGATCTCCTCAATAAACCTGTACACACAGACAGTCATACACAACTGACAGAGTGATCTCATCAATAAACCTACACACACACAGACAGTCATATACAACTAACATGGTGATCTCCTCAATAAACCTACACACACAGACAGTCATATACAACTGACATGGTGATCTCCTCAATAAACCTGTACACACAGACAGTCATACACAACTGACAGGGTGATCTCCTCAATAAACCGGCACATACAGACAGTCAAACACAACTGACAGGGTGATCTCCTCCATAAACCTGCACATACAGACAGTCAAACACAACTGACAGGTGATCTCCTCAATAAAACCACACACACAGACAGTCATACACAACTGACAGGGTAATCTCCTCAATAAACCTGCACATACAGACAGTCATATACAACTGACAGAGTGATCTCCTCAATAAACCTGCACACACAGACAGTCATACACAACTGACAGGATCTCCTCAATAAACCTGCACACACACACAGTCATATACAACTGACAGGGTGATCTCCTCAATAAACCTACACACACAGACAGTCAAACACAACTGACAGAGATCTCCTCAATAAACCTGCACACACAGACAGTCATACACAACTGACAGGATCTCCTCAATAAACCTACACACACAGACAGTCATACACAACTGACAGGGTGATCTCCTCAATAAACCTACACAACAGACAGTCAAACAAAACTGACAGAGTGATCTCCTCAATAAACCTACACACACAGACAGTCATATACAACTGACAGGGTGATATCCTCAATAAACCTGCACATACAGACAGTCATACACAACTGACAGGATCTCCTCAATAAACCTACACACACAGACAGTCATACACAACTGACAGGGTGATCTCCTAAATAAACCTACACACACAGACAGTCAAACGCAACTGACATAGTGATCTCCTCAATAAACCTACACACACAGACAGTCATATACAACTGACAGGGTGATCTCCTCAATAAACCTACACACACAGACAGTCAAACACAACTGACAGAGTGATCTCCTCAATAAACCTGCACACACAGAGTCATATACAACTGACATGGTGATCTCCTCAATAAACCTACACACACAGACAGTCATACACAACTGACAGTGATCTCCTCAATAAACATGCACATACAGACAGTCATATACAACTGACAGGGTGATCTCCTCAATAAACCTGCACCCACAGACAGTCATACACAACTGACAGGGTGATCTCCTCAATAAACCTGCACATACAGACAGTCATACACAACTGACAGAGTGATCTCCTCAATAAACCTGCACACACAGACAGTCATACACAACTGACAGGGTGATCTCCTCAATAAACCTGCACATACAGAGAGTCATACACAACTGACAGGATCTCCACAATAAACCTGCACATACAGACAGTCATACACAACCGACAAAGTGATCTCCTCAACAAACCTACACACACACACAGTCATACACAACTGACAGGGTCTCCTCAATAAACCTGCACACACAGACAGTCATACACAACTGACATGATCTCCTCAATAAACCTACATGCACGGACAGTCATACACAACTGACATGGTCTCCTCAATAAACCTGTACACACAGACAGTCATACACAACTGACAGGGTGATCTCCTCAATAAACCTGCACACACAGACAGTCATCCACAATGCAATTGGTGAAACCTCCTCAATAAAAAACCTCACACCACAGACCAGTCATACACAACTGACAGGGTGATCTCCTCAATTAACCAACCGCACACACAAACAGTCATACCACAACTGACAGGGTGGATCTCCTCAATAACCTACACACACAGACAGTCATAACAACCGACTGGTGATTCTCTAATAAACCTGCACACAAAGACTCATACACAACTGCAGGGTGATTCTCCTCAATAAACCTACAACAACACAGACAGTCATATACAACTGACAGGGTGATTCCAAGAAAACCTCCTCAATAAAACCTAAAAAACCACACACAGGACAAGTCAATATTACAACGATGTGGTGATCTCCTCAATAAAACCTACACACACAGACATCATATACAATTGACAAGGGTGACTCCCATCCTAAAACACACAGGGCAGACAGTCATAATACAAGACGACATGGTGGTCTCCTCAATAAACCTACACACACAGACAGTCATACAATTAGACAATGGTGATCATCCTCAATAAACCTGCACATACAGGACAGTCATACACAAACTGACCGGGTGATCTCCTCAATAAACCTACACAAAAACAGTCATACAACTGACATTGGTGATTTCCCTCAATAAACCACACATTACAGCGTCTTATACAAACAGACCAGGGTGATCTTCCTCATAAACCTACAACATACCATACAGTCATATACAACGACAGGGTGATCACCTCATAAACTAACACCACAACAGTCATATACAATTGACAGGGTAATCCCTCCAATAAACCTACACACACAGACATCATATACAAACTGACAGTGAATATCCTCAATAAACCTGCAATACGACATCATACACACTGACAGGATTCTCCTCAATAAACCTAACAAACAAGACAGTCATACACAATGACAGGGTGATCTCCCTCAATAAATAAACCACCAAACAGACATCCAAACACACTGGCCTTGTATCTCCTCAATAAACTACACACAACAGACAGTCATATACAATGACAGGGTGATCTCCTCATAAACCTACACACACAGCCAGTCAACACAACTGACCAGAGTGAAATTTCTCCAATAAACCTGCACACAAAGGGAGTCATATACAAACTGACATGGTGATCTCCTCAATAACCTACACACACAGACAGTCATATACAATTGACAGTGATCTCCCAATTAAACCTGCACCTTACCAGGACAGTCAATATACAACTGAACAGGGTGATCTCCTCAATACCTGCACACACAGGACAGTCATACACAACTGCAGGGTGATCTCCTCACCTGCACATCAGGCAGTCATACACAACTGACAATGATCTCCTCAATAAACCGCACATACAGGACAGTCATACACCAACCGACAGTGATCATCATAAACCTAACACACACACACACAGCTACACAACTGACAGGGTCTCCTCAATAAACCTGGCACACACAGACGTCATACAACAACTGACCATGACTCCTCAATAAACCTACATGCACGGGTACAGTCATACACAACTGACTGGTCCTCCTAATACCTACACACAGACAGTATTACACAATGGACCAGGGTGAACTCCTCAATAAACCTGCACCTACAGCAGTCATACACAACTGACATGTGGGGATCTCCTACAATACCTGACAACACAGACATCATACACAACTGACAGGTGATCTCCTCAATAACCTGCCACACACAAACAGTCTTACACAATGTAAGAGATTTCATCAATAAACCTGCAACACAGACAGGGTGGATACACAACTGCCAAATGGTGATCAATCAATAAACAATGCACACACAGACAGTCATATACAACTGACAGAGTATTCTCCTCAAAAAACCTGCACATACAGACAGTCATATTACCAACTACAGTGAATCCTCCTCAATAAACCTGCACATCAGACAGTCATACACTGAACAGAGTGACTCCCTCATAAACCTGGCACATAACAAGACAGTCCATATACAACTGAAACCAGAGTGGACTCCTTCAAACCTACACCACACAACAAACACAACTGACAGAGTGAATCTCCCAATAAACCTGCACATAACAGACAGGCATACAAATGACAGGGAGGTGATCTCCTCAATAAACCACAACACACAGACAGTCAAACACAACTGACAGTGATCACCTGCCATAAACCTGCAAACATACAGAACAGTCAATAAACATGACAGTGAATCTCCTCAATAAACCAACACCACACAAGCAGTCCATATAACAACTGACAGAGGATCTCCACAATAAAACCCCGCACATACAGCAGTCATATACAACTGACAGGGTGATCTCCTCAATAAACCTGACAACAGACATCATATCAACTGACAGTGGATCTCCTCAATAAACCTACAACATACAGACAGTCCATTATACAACTGACAGGGTGATCTCCTCAATAAACCTGTACACACAAGACCAGTCATATACAACTGACATGGATGATCTCCATCAATAAACCTACACACACACAGACAGTCATATACAACTAACTGGTTATCTCCTCAATAAACCTACACACACAGGACATCATATACAACTGACATTGGTGTTCTCCTCAATAAACCTGTACACACAGACAGTCATACACAACTGAACAGGGTGATCTCCTCAATAAACCGGCCACATACAACAGTCAAAAACACCACTGACGGGTGATCTCCTCCATAAAACCTGCACATCATACAGTCAACACAACTGACAGGGTGATCTCCAAAATAAACAACACACAAACGGAATAAACCACAACTGACAGGGTAATCTCCTCAATAAACCTGCACATACAGGACAGTCATATACAACTGACAGGTGATCTCCTCATATAAACCGCACTACAGACCAGCTAAACCACAACTGACAGGGGGATCATCCTCAATAAAACCTGCACACACACACATCATATACAACGAACAGGGTGCTCCTCAATAAACCTACAACACACAGACAAAGTCAAACACAATGACAAGATCTCCTCAATAAACCTGCACAAACAGACAGTCATACCAACAATGACGGATCTCCTCAATAAACCACACACAACAGACATCATACACTGACACGGGTGATTCTCCTCAGGGTAAACCTACCACATACAGCAGGGTAATATACAACTGACAGGGTGATTCAATTAAACCTGTACACCACGACAGTCATACACAACTGACAGAGTGATCTCATCAAAAAACCTACACACAACAACGACAGTCATATACCAACTAACAGGTGATTCTCTCAAAAACCTACCAAACACAGACAGTCATATACAACGGACATGTGATCTCCTCATAAACCTGGCCCAGACAGTCATAACCACAACTGCCAGGGTTTGGATCCTCCTCAATAAACCGGCACTACAGCAGTCCAAACACAATGACAGTGATTCTCCATAAAACCTGCACTACAGGACAGTCATATAACAACAGACAGGGTGACTCCCCTCAATTAAACCTACCACACAGACATCATATACAACTGACAGGGTGAATCTCCTCAATAAACCTTACTGACAGGGGGGGGGGGGCAGGGGGTCATAATTACAACTGACAGGGTGGATATCCTCAATAAAACCTGCACATACAGCCATCAATTAACAACAAATGACAGGATCCCCTCCAATAAACCTACAAACCACGGAACAGGTTCATACCAAAACTGACAGGGGGATCTCCTCAATAAACCTAGCACACACAGACAGTCAAACACACTGGCATAGTGATTTCTCCATAAACTACACACACAGACAGTCCATATACAACTGCCAGGGTGATCTCCCTCATTAAACCTACACACACAGACAGTCAAACACAATGACAGAGTGATCCCTCAATAAACCTGCAACACAAAGAGTCAAATATACAACTGACATGGTGATTCTCCTCCATAAACTACACACACAAGACGTCATACCACAACTGACTAGTGATCTCCTCAATAAACCAGCACATACAAGAACAGGTCCATCTACAACCTGACCAGGAGTGACTCCTCAAGAAACCTGCACAAACAGACAGTCATACACAACCTGACTGGTGTCTCCTCATAAACTCACATACCAGGGAGCAGTCATACCAAACTGACATGGGAAATCTCCTCAATAAAACCTGCACAACACAGTCAACACAACCGACAAATGATCTTCCTCAATAAACCTACAACACAAACACACAAACGGAGGTCAATAAAACCACAACTGACAGTTTGGTCCTCCTCAATAAAACCTGCTCAACACCAGGACAGTCCATACCAATGAAAACATGACTCCTCAATTAAACCTAACATAAGCACGACAGGTCACACAACTGACATTCATCCTCATAAAACTGTACACAACAGACCAAGTCCATACACAACTGACAGGGTGATCTCCTCAATAAACCTGCACACCAGACAGTCTTACAACAACTGACATGTGAATCCCTCATACTGCAACACACAGACAGTCAATAAACAACTGACAGGAGTGATCAACCTCCAATAAACGGCAACACAACAAACAATAAATCCATAAACACAACTGACAGAGATCTCCTTCATACTGCACCACACAGACAGTCATACCAGCAACTGACAAGGGTGATCTCCTCCAATTAAACCTGCACACCGACAAGACAGGGTCAATAAACAACAACGACAGAGGTGATCTCCTCAATAAACTGCACATACAGACTCATAAATACACTGACAAAAGAATGATCTCAAAACTCAATAAACCGCACATACAAGACAGTCATATAACAACCTGACAGAGTGATTCTCCCAATAAACCTCCACATAAACAGACAGGTCATATACAACGAACAGGTTATCTTCCTCAATACCTACAACACCACAGTCCACACTAACAAGAGTGATCTCCTCAATAAACCTGCACATACAGACAGGGCATATAACAACTGACAGAAGTGATTTCTCCTCCAAATAAAATAAACTACAACTCCACAGACAGTCAAAACAACTTACAGTTATCTCCTCCATAAACCTCACATACAGACAGTCATACACTTGACTCAGTGGATCTCCTCAATAAACCACACACAACAGTCATAATACAACTGACAGGGTGATCTCCTCAATAAACCCCTACCACAGACAGTCAAACAACCTGACAGATCTTCCTCAATAAACCTGCACATAACAGACAGATCCATAAAATACAACGACAGGGTGATCTCCTCATAAACCTACCTCATACAGACAGTCTTATACAACTGACAGGGTGATCTTCCTCAATAAAAACCTGTACACACAGACCGTCATCACACAAATGACAGGGAGTGATCTCCATCAATAAACCACACACACAGACAGTCATATCAACTAACATGGTGATCTCAATTAAACCTACACACACAGACAGTCATATACAACTGACATGGTGATCTCCTCAAAAAACCTGGGTACACACAGACAGTCAAACATCCTGACAGGGTGATCTCCTCAATTAAACCGGCACATACAGTCACCAACTGACAGGGTGATCTCCTCCATAAACCGGCACAATTAACAGACAGTCAAACCCACAACTGACAATCTACTCAATAAACCTACACACACAGATCACCAATGACAGGGTAACTCCTCATACCTGCACATACAGACAGTCTATACAAAACTGACAGGAGTGATCTCAATAATAAACCTGCACACACAACAGTCATACTCAACTGACAGGATCTCCCCATAAACTTGCACACACACCAGTCATATACAACTGACAGGGGGAATCTCCTCAATAAACCTTCACACACAGGGAACAGCAAACACAACTGACCAGAGATCTCCTCAATAAACCGGCACACACACAGTTGCATACACAACTGACAGATCTCCTCATAAAACCTACACACCCAGACAGTCATACACTGACAGGGTGTTCTCCTCAATAAACTACACAAATACAGGAAACAAAATCATAATAAAACCAACTGACGAAGGGGTGATCTCCTCAATAAACCTGACAACAGACAGTCATACACAACTGACAGGATATCTCATCAATAAACCTAACACACACACAGACAGGGTCAATAACAAAACATGTGACTCCTCAATAAACCTAACACCACACAGACAGTTTAATAACCAACTGACATGGGATCTCCTCAATAACGACAAAAACACAAGACAGTCCAATACACAAACTGACAGGGTGATTCTCCTCAATAAACCACATACAGCAGTCACACAACTGACAGTGATCTCCTCCTAAAACCTGCACATACAAGACAGTCAAAACAACTGACAGGGTGATCTCCCTCAATAAACCTCCACCCACAGACAGTCAATACACAATGACAGGGTAATCTCCTCAATAAACCTGCCATAAACAGACAGTCATATACAACTGACAGAGTGATCTCCTCAATAAACCTCCGGCACACAGACAGTCATAAAACAACTGACAGATCTCCTCAATACCTGCACACTCACACAAGTCATTAATACACTGGACAAAAGGGTGGAATCTCCTCAATAAACCTACACACACTTGACAGTTTCACACAACCGACAAGAGATCTCCATAAACCTGCACAACACAGACAGGGTTCGATCACAATCTGGACAAGGAATCTCCTTCAATAAACCTAAACACCCAGACAGTTCCATCACAACTGAAACCGGGTGATCTCCTCAATAAACTACACAACCATAACAGTCACACTGACAAGAAGGGTGATTCTCAATACTACACACACAAACAGTCAATAAACAAGACAGTGTGACTCAATAAACCTGCACATAAACAGGACAGTCATACACAACGACAGATTCTCCTCAATAAACCTACACACACAGACAGTCATACACAATGACTGAAATCTCCTAAATAACACACACACAGACAGTCAAACCGCACTACAAAATAGGGTAATCTCCTCCCAATAAACCTACACACACAGACAGTCATATACAACTGACAGGGTGGTGGATCTCCCCTCAATAAACCTACACACACAGCAGGAAAAAACTGACCAAGGTGATTCTCCTCATAAACATGCACAACAGAGTCATAACCAACCTGACTGGGTGATCCTCCTCAATAAACCTCCACAACAGACAGGTCCATACCAACTGACAGGGTGATCTCCTCATAAACATCCATACAGACAGCATAAAAAACTGAACAGGGTGAACTTTCCTTCCATACAGACGCACAGACCAGGGTCATAAACACAACCTGACAGTGTGACTCCTCATAAACCTGGCACATACCAGACAGTCATACCCACAAACTGGACAGGGAGTGGATCTCCTCAATAACGGCACACAAAACAGACAGTCATACACAACTGACAAGGGTAATCTCCTCCAAACCACCTGACAGGGTAAACAGAGGAAAGTCAATAAACCACAACTGCAAGAAATCCTCCCAACAATAAACCTGCACATGACAGACAGTCATAACACAACGACCAAAGGTGATCTCCTCACAAACCTACACACACACAACAGTCATAAACAAACCATCTGACAGGGTCTCCAATAAACTGCACACACGACGTCATACACAATGACAGTGATCTCTCATAAACTCACACAAACTGACAGTCATACACAGACAGTCTAAACTGCACAAACAGTCTACACTGACAGGGTGATCTCCTCTAATAAACTGCACATACAGACAGTCATACACTGAACAGTGATCTCCTCAATAAACCTGCACACACAGACAGTCATACACAACTGACAGGGTGATCTCCTCAATAAACCTGCACATACAGACAGTCATACACAACTGACAGGGTGTGTCTCCACAATCCTGCACCTACAGCAGTCACAACACTGACAATCTCCTCAATAAACCTGCACATACAGACAGTCAAAACACACTGACAGGGTGTGACTCCTCAATAAACATGCAACATACAGACAGTCATACACAACTGACAGGATCTCCTCAATAAACCTGCACATACAGACAGTCATACACAACTGACAGGGTGATCTCCTCAATAAACCTGCACATACAGACAGTCAAACACAACTGACAGGGTGATCTCCTCAATAAACCTGCACATACAGACAGTCATACACAATGAGTCTCCTCAATAAACTGCACATACAGACAGTCATAAACAAACTGACAGGGTGATCCCTCAATAAAACTGACATACAGACAGTCAAAAAACACTGCAGGGTGTCTCCTCATAAACCTGACATACAGACAGTCATACACAACTGACAGTGATCTCCTCATAAACCACAATGACGGGTGACTAATAAACTGCACATACAGACAGTCAAACACAACTGACATGGTGATCTCCTCAATAAACCTGCACATACAGACAGTCATATACAACTGACATGGTGATCTCCTCAATAAACCTGCACATACAGACAGTCATACACAACTGACAGGGTGATCTCCTCAATAAACATGCACACACAGACAGTCATACACAACTGACAGGGTGATCTCCTCAATAAACCAATAAATACTGTAATACTAATAGGGTACCAGCTCATCGTCTGTTTTCACTTTCGGCTTTGATTGGAGATAAACGCTGAGGCAGTCCGTCCAGAATTCAGCTGTTACTGTAATTATGCTTCGAGTATATTCAGGACGGGTGGGTAAAATATTGTAATATATTGTAGTATATCTAATATCTAATATTACCTGCGTGTTGTGAAATGAACAACAATCCAGAATAAGTTTATCACGGGATGTAAACTTGACTAATCCTGTGCTTAGAAATTGCTATAAGGTATAATAAAACTCAATAAGGCCAGAATGACATGTTTCATACTTAACTAATATATTGGCTACGATATACCAAACCGGGTTGTTTGTTACACGATCATCTGGTCTGGGTTTATACTGGTTACACAAGTAATAAGACTGGGTTTGTCAGAATGTAGCCCACATATCAAGATGCTTCTCATGATTTACAACCAATCCATAGTGACATAATACAGTTTTCTCTCCAGAGCACGTTTTCGCGTTTTTGGCGCAGTAAAATCATTGACGCAACAAAATTTCTATATTGCATTTTCCATGACGCAAGTACTTTTCTGATGTTGCAAATGTCCAGGGCTTGAAACTTACGCTCGCCTGCTCGCCCATACCTAGAAAATTTTATTAAGGGCTGGTTATTTTTTACGTCTGATCAGCCAGTATGGCGAGTAAAATAAAATCCAGCTTATAAGCCTTTACTTTTAGAACATGAAATTGCTATGTTTGTTTACAAAAAAATGTCAGTAAAAATGGTTGTAAGCAGCTTCGTTATTGGTGAGTAGCAATCCTAAAGTCAAATATCATTGGTCTGCATGCCAATAGACAATCAAATATCGTATTTTGTAAACTACACGCACTAATAAGGAAATTGAGTAATTTTGATTCTAGGAATAGAACCCACGCTTGATTTCGCGGGAACTAAAATCGAAAGTACGTCTAAACAATGGCTTCCAACTTTCTTGAAAGCGATGATGTAATTGTTGCGAGTGATTTTGAAGGTTGTAATCCTTCAGAAGTGGGTTCAGATATTCACGTTAGTGAACTATCATCCGCAATTGATGAATCGTCCGACAATGAGATCTTCAATGACGACAACATCGGCGATTATGATGATGGATGGACACAATGTCCATTTTTCCGACATTGCGGTGCAATTTATTTTGGGTAACATCCAACTTCCAAGTTATAGTTTTGCATATTTAGCGTCAAAGTCGATCTAAACTGGCAAGAAACACTGAATATATTCAATTGAGAATGTGTTTTAACAAACAATTGACATTGATTTACGATCGAAAGCGAGTTTTAAGTTGAAAGAAAAATGGTCTTATCATCGATTGATACCCAAGCATGTCGCACTCATGCGACAAAAACTCACCAAACAACTTAACCAAAAACTTCAAAGTAATTTGACGTTGACATTGGGCACAGGGGCCGCACGGGAGGGGGGTAGAATGAAAATATAGATGATGATAAACACCCATGTGAAGTTTCAAGGTAATGGGCAAAGCAGTTGCAGAGATTATAGTATAACGAAAAACTTTAACCAAAAAACTTAACCAAAAACTTTAACCAAACAACTTAACCAAAAAACTTAACCAAAAACTTTAACCAAAAAGCTTAACCAAAAAGCTTAACCAAAAAGCTTAACCAACTTTAACCAAAAAACTTAACCAAAAACTTTAACCGGACACACGTACGTACGTACGTACGCCAAAGTGCCGACTATATCGCGCTTTCCGCAAGCGGGCGCGACAATAATTCTGGAAGCATTATCAAAAGTTCAATGTAACTATTTCATATTCAAGTTTACTTCTATAAATGGATGCAACAGAAAGTCAGATGTTGAAATAACCAGAAGAATCAGCTTAAAACTAGGTACAGATTGTTGTTAATTATTGGATGCAAACCATCAATGTCCTGTTAGAGAGTTTATGAAACAATCCATATTGTAGTAAAGTGTCTCATTGACATCATCACACACTGTCTACAGTAAGTCCGACATAATGTTGATCATACATGTTCAGAGAACATTATCAGCTTGAAAATAAAGTAGAGTTTTTGTTGATGGTACTATTTCTGTCTGCAATAACTTATATTGATACACTTACCTAAAAATAGAATTATCATCTCCTTCTACAGTGGCAAATCTGTCTCCGAGCATTTTTGTAACCGGGTCTCTGTTCGCTGAAAGGTGCAAAGAAAAGTATAACAATCGTCAAACCTGAGACCCATCAGCGTACGATTGTTCTGTAATAACTATCACATTAACCATCAGATTTGTTTAGCAACTACAATGGTGTCGGCTAATTCTGCGCACCTAAGGCTTTCCAAACAAATATAAATGTCACTAACATGCCCATATTCAGTACAAATTCCAAACAAATATAAATGTCGCTAACATGCCCATATTCAGTACAAATTCCAAACAAATATAAATGTCACTAACATGCCCATATTCAGTACAAATTCCAATCAAAGTACTGAAAGTACTGAGCTGCGAGCCCAAGTGAAATGGGTGGTGAACAGTGTTTTAGTATATTCTCATTTAAATATTTCAAATAGAGTAATTGTAGTAAATGGTGTTATGGGAAACTGTATAACACTCGACATATTTTGTATGTGGAGAGGGGAAGGAGCTGTATAGAAATAGGAAGAATCCAGTAAGGCTTCGCATTTGTTTTTTATGCAATACATACACATCCGCATGAGCTCTGAAATTTTTATAAATTTTTGACATCATTTACGGAAAATATGATATATTTTCAAAATCAATATCAGCGAAATACGGCGATGTGATAAGGGTGTTAATTCCATATCCGGGCTCAATTATTGTAAGTGAAAGTGTACACTATTATCACTCATTCAAAACATGCCGACGTGACAATTAAAATGAGTGAACCATCTAGACGACACGTTTCAAATGAGTGGTAACAGTATCTTTTTATAAATTTTCGACATCATTTAAGGAAAATATGACTGATTTTCGAAATCAATATCGGTGAAATACGGCGATGCGATAAGGGTGGTAATTCCATATCCAGATTCACTCTTCAAACACCTGTGGTTATAGTGTTGTTTTATGCAAATTTGTACACGCTGTAGACAGGTGCCAGACAGGTGTGATTCAGGTTTACACACCATTAATGCGCGACCAAAATAGTACGTTTTATTTGTGGAAAATGAACGGCTAAATCTGAGGTTCCATTGGTTTTTATTCAATTATGTACCAAAGATATACATTCTAATAAATGTGAAATGTAAAATAGCATAAAACGAGTCGTTAACAATGACCTAGATACAAGATGTAGCGCCGTGATATCTGACTGTATTTTGAGAACCGGTTACACAGCTAAAAAATATAAATGTCGCTAACATGCCCATATTCAGTACAAATTCCAAACAAATATAACTGTCATTGACATGCCCATATTCAGTACAAATTCCCTGAATATCCAAGACAGTCAAAGACGTCTGTGCTGGTAAAATGTCAGAAAATGACGTAAATTGTGTGATGTATGACATCACCTGCGTGTTTGCAATGTCACATTTTTTTCTGATAATGCTACGCATCTGGTAGTGTAAACAACAAAAGTTGTCAAAAGACAACGAAGCTCGCCTGTTGGCAGCCTTCACTCAAACTTGGCACAGTTGCATAAAAAAACATGAATATTATATAACTTGACCTTGGGTTAAGGGGCGTGCGGTGGACCTTGACATTGGGGTCAGTGGTGCAAGGTGGGTTGTGGGTTTGCTATAGAATAATATAGCATATAAAGATGAATGCATGTATGAAATATCAATGCGCTCCCTGAAAACAGAAGTAAAACAAAATTTAACCCAACGTTAAGTTTATGAACGCACTAAGTTGGTGATTTTCTACAGCATGATAGCTATTCACACGTTCAGTTTATAAACATGCTAAGTTTGTGACCTTGCCATTGGGGTAAGGGTTGGGTGGTGGGTTGTGGATTTGCTACAGCATGATAGAGAGTCATCTGAGGAATGCATGTATGCAATATCAAGGCGTTCCATGAATGGAAACAGATGTTATAAGATATTTACCCCAAAGTTAAGTTTATGAATGTGCTAAGTTTGTGACCTTGACCCTGGGGTAAGGGGTTGGGTGGTTGTTTGGAATAGTGAAACAAACTATACTAATTATGCTCATTCTAAAAATACATGTTCCAAATATGGCACCTAGCTATAGTGAGCTCCCTGCCGTATCCAGGAGGTCCGGCTGCATAAGTAATTAGCCCATGCCTGTTTGTTTGTTTGTTTGTTTATTGGTGTTTAACGGCCTATCAACAGCTAAGGTCATGTAAGGCCGGGCAAACAGGTTCGATCCCGTTTTAACCTGCTGCATTGGGGGGAAAATCCCAAAATCAGAACGGAATATTTACATCGAGATACAACATATTCAGCCCTGAAATTAGAATAACCTGACCTGGTGCCAGGTCCATACCGCACCAAAGTCACTTGGCCCCTTCCCCTTTTTATAAGTAATACCGGTAGGATTACTCTTATAAGGGGTATAACCAGATTCAACTGTCACATACAAAATACCAAAGACGTATGTGAGGGCCAAACCAGGTCTCCAGTCGGGATTCCGGTAAGGATGAACCCCGATCGTTAAATTACCCATCGCGTGCTCCCACCTGCCACCCACAGCCCATGCCTGAAGAGTTGTGTACAATATTAAAATGATCAACTATATCTGGACTTATTAAGTTTATGAAACCACCAGCGACTAATAAAGAATAAGACAGTGGTGGGTCATGGATTTGCTATAGCATGATAGAGTATCATCAGATGAATGCATGTATGAAATATCAAGGCGTTCCATGAAAGTAAACAGAAGTTATAAAAAGACATTTACTCCAACGTTAAGTTTATGATGTTGATCTTGGGGAAAGAGGTGGGGGGGGGGGGGTCATGTAGCACAATAGAGGATCATCAGATAAATGCATGTATGAAATATCAAAGCGTTCCCTGTAAAGAAACAGAAGTTACACAACATTTACCCCAACGTTAAGTTTATGAACATGCTAAGTTTGTGACCTTGACCTTGGGGTAAGGGTTGGGTGGTGGGTTGTGGATTTGCTACAGTATGATAGAGGGTCATCTGAGGAATGCATGTATGCAATATCAAGGGGTTCCATGAAAGGAAACAGATGTTATAAGACAATTACCCCAACGTTAAGTTTATAAATGTGCTAAGTTTGTGACCTTGACCTTGGGGTAAGGGGTGGGCGGTGGGTCCTGGATTTGCGATAGCACGATAGCATGATAGCACGATATGGTATAATCAGATGAATGCATGTATGAAATATCAAGGCGTTCCATGAAAGGAAAGATGTTATAAGACATTTACCCCAACGTTAAGTTTATGAATGTGCTAAGTTTGTGACCTAGACCTTGGGGTAAGGGGTGGGTCATGGATTTGCTATATCACAACAAATGAATGCATGTATGAAATATGAAGGTATTTGCTGTAAATAAACAGAAGTTACACAACATTTACCCCAACGTTAAGTTTATGAACATGCTAGGTTTGTGACCTTGACCTTGGGGTAAGGGTTGGGTGGTGGGTCATGGATTTACTACAGCATGATAGAGGGTCATCTGAGGAATGCATGTATGAAATAACAAGGTGATCCATGAAAGGAAACAGAAGTTATAAGACATTTACCACAACGTTAAGTTTATGAATGTGCTAAGTTTGTGACCTTGGGGTAAGGGTTGGGTGGTGGGTCATGGATTTACTACAGCATGATAGAAGGTCATCTGAGGAATGCATGTATGAAATATCAAGGCGTTCCATGAAAGGAAACACTCAGATGTTATAAGAAATTTACCCCAACGTTAAGTTTATGAATGTGCTAAGTTTGTGACCTTGACCTTGGGGTAAGGGTTGGGTAGTGGGTCATGGATTTGCTACAGCATGATAGAGGGTCATCTGAGGAATGCATGTATGAAATAACTAGATTGGTCAGTAAGCGAGGCTTACGGAATACCCCCCGCGTGGGCCCAGGTACCCCTAAAATATGTAAAAATTTCCAAGTGTGTGGGCTTGTGACCTTGACTCTGGGATTAGCGCGAGCGGCATGAAAGTGAATTTGTCACAGGGTGGTAGAGGTCCATTGGAGCAATGAGTGTGTGAAATGTGAAGCAGATCCGAGCAAGGAAATAGAAGTTATAACCGATTTCTCTGATGTTAAGTTTTGTAAAGAGACTACTGTATAACCTCGAATTAACGCCCCCGGAGGCGTTACATTTTACAAAAGGGGGGCGTTTATTAGCCAGTAAAAAAAAAGAAAAGAAAAAAAAAAGAAATTACCAAGGACCGCGAATTTCAAACACAAATAAGGATTTAAGGATTATTTGTGTTTGAAATTGGCGGTCATTGGTAAATTTTTTTTCTTTTTTTTTTCTTTAATTTGGAGGGGGGGGGGGGGGGGGGGGGGGGGGGGGAGGGGGGGGGGGGGGGGGGGGGGGGGGGTGGGGGGGGGGTCGTTTGTTAGGTTAGGATGGGGGCGTTAATTCGAGGTTATACGGTATGTATGTGACGTTGACCTCGAGATCAGCGGGGATTTGTCACAGCATATGAAATATTAAGAATTTTCAATGAAAGAAGTTATAACATATTTCTCTGATGTTAAGTTTTGTAAAGAGATTAAGTATGTGACCTTGACCTTGGGATCAGCGGGGGTTGGACAGTCGTAGATTTGTCACAGCATGATAGTACAACCTTAGAGGAATGCACAAGTGAAATAATAAGAATTTTCAATGAAGGAAATAGAAGTTATAACTTATTTCTCTGATGTTAAGTTTTGTAAAGAGACTAAGTATTTGACCTTGACATTGGGATCAGTGGGGGTTGGACGGTCATGGATTTGGCACAGCATGGTATTAGAGCCTTACAGGAATGCATGTGTGAAATATTAAGAATTTTAGATGAAGGAAATAGAAGTTAGGACAATATTTCTCTGATGTTAAGTGTTGTAAAGAGACTAAGTATTTGACCTTGACCATGGGATCAGCGGGGGTTGGACGGTCATGGATTTGGCACAGCATGGTAGTAGAGCCTTACAGGAATGCATGTGTGAAATATTAAGCATTTTAGATGAAGGAAATAGAAGTTAGAACAATATTTCTCTGATGTTAAGTTTTGTAAAGAGACGAAGTATTTGACCTTGACCTTGGTATCAGCGGGGGTTGGATGGTCGTGGATTTGACACAGCATGGTAGTAGAGCGTTACAGGAATGCATGTGTGAAATATTAAGCATTTTAGATGAAGGAAATAGAAGTTAGAACAATATTTCTCTGATGTTAAGTTTTGTAAAGAGACTAAGTATTTGACCTTGACCTTGGTATCAGCGGGGGTTGGATGGTCGTGGATTTGGCACAGCATGGTAGTAGAACGTTACAGGAATGCATGTGTGAAATATTAAGCATTTTAGATGAAGGAAATAGAAGTTATAACAATATTTCTCTGATGTTAAGTTTTGTAAAGAGACTAAGTATTTGACCTTGACCTTGGGATCTGTGGGGGTTGGACGGTTGTGGATTTGGCACAGCATGGTAGTAGAGCCTTACAGGAATGCATGTGTGAAATATTAAGCATTTTAGATGAAGGAAATAGAAGTTATAACAATATTTCTCTGATGTTAAGTTTACGGACTAAGTATTTGACTTTGACCTTGGGATCTGCGGGGGTTGGACGGTCGTGGATTTGGCACAGCATGGTAGTAGAGCCTTACAGGAATGCATGTGTGAAATATCAAGCATTTTAGATGAAGGAAATAGAAGTTATAACAATATTTCTCTGATGTTAAGTTTACGGACGGACGGACGGACGGACGGACGGACGGACGGACGACGTTCTTACAGTACTATACTTATGTGGCTTATCACATGTTAAATATTAGCCACATTAGCCACGATTTTTAGCCACATAAAAGGATTTTTTAGGTGGCTAATTGTAACCAACCCTATCCTTTACCAAGTCCATAACCCTGTGGGGCTAGCCACATAAGTACCCTAATGTGTGCCCGGACGGACGGACGGACAACCTGACTCCAGTATACCCCCCCACAACTCATTGCGGGGGTATAACAAGGTGATCCATGAAAGGAAACATAAGTTATAATACATTTACCCCAACGTTAAGTTTGTGGACGCCGACGACGCCGACGACGCCGACGACGCCGGGGGTATGCAGGCGAGCTAAAAATGGCGAACAGCATACTGGATCAGCATAGCAAAATTGGTATTAAACTTGAAGCAGAACTATCCAGTGACACCATGACTGGTTAGTGTCTTAGTTGAACTGTTAATTTAGTATTTGACATGAATCGTGCATTAGCCGATGCGCAGAATTAGTCGAAATGACAGTACCTAAAATCCATTTAAACAAATACTGACAAAATTGTCCTTAACCCTTTCAACACTAATATATATAGTGTAGATCATGACGAGCAAGCTCGTAAAGAGGCATCTCACCAACATCTCCATCATTTGTGGATATTTATTTTATATTTTTACAAAATGACCTCTTTTCTGCACAATGGAAGTCTCAACAAATTTAACATGAAATAGTCCATGTCCGTTTCTTTTATCTTATGGGTGAAAACGTTCATGCTCAGTGAAAGTATATATATATCTCTCGTTAGTGGGCAAGATATTTGTGGCTGTGACCTGGCTTTGTGACCAGTGTAGATCCAGATAGGTGGTGCTAATGTTAGAAAGGCATCGTACAAACATGAAAACATATCATCAAACGGACAAGGAAACAGAAACTATAAGAAAACAAATTCAATTCAATGATCTTGGCCTTAGGAGCATTTGGCGTACATCATCATGTATTTGTCACACTATTTGTCAAGGAAATTTGTGTGTGAAATAGTGAAGCAGGTCTGTGTCAGAAAATAGAAATTACCGATCAGAAATCAACAATACCAGGCTGATGTCTTTTGGTATCATTAGCTTATGAGGCATGGCTAGGAAACGAGTAGGAATTCAGAGGCTTGCAGAGGAGTTCCTACTGTTTCCAAGCCGAGTCTGGTAAACTGGGTATCAAGAGACATTAACATGGTATTCTACTTATCAGGCAACGCTTTATGCTAGAGATGGATAAATATTGAATAGAAGATTGCATCATTACACTGACATCATTAGGCAACACCATGTGACATTGTTCGACCAATGAAACATCAAGATAAGTAGTTATGACCCAGATATGCGTCTCTAGCCAGTGTAGAATATATTACCATGTGTTACATCAGTCAGTATGTATTCGGCCAATACAAAGTTTGTTAACTAATAGAGTATTTGTGGCTGTGACTGGAGAAATGGGGCTTATGGGTTTTTGCAACCAGTGTAGATCCAGATCAGCCTGTGCATCCACACGAGTGTGCAATTTATTCAGGAGCTACACTGGTCACAAGTCCCATAAGTCCCAATTCTCCAGTCACAGCCACATTTCAGGTATTGAGGGATGTACGGGTTTGATCACATCCTTTCGAGTATTTCAGACATTGCCGGGTGTACAGCTATTGCAGGCTGTACAAACTTTCGAGAGAGTATTCATGTATTGCGGGGTGTACGGGTTTGATCACGAACCTTCAAGAGTATTTCATGTACAGAGGCGTCGGAAGCAAATTAATATTGGGGAGGCGGCAGTTGAGTGAGTGAAACGAGTGAGTGCTATGGGGGGGGGGGGCCGGGGGCATGCCCCCCTCCCCCCACCCCCCGCCCAGATTTTTTTGAATTCTAGATGGCATTTCCTGCATTCTGCTGCATTTAAGAGACAACATTAGTAGGTATCTGATACACATTTTTGTAGCAAAAGCACTGGTAAAAAGGTGTAATTCACTGGTAATTTTATGATTTGTATGAGGTTTCACCATCTATACATAATTGGAAGTGTTCAAAATGCAAATACCAATAGTATACTTATACTATATCATTTTGCATGTGTGTAATCTGTTTTAGTATGTACATGTATTACAAACAATTAAACAAACAGCATATTACAGTCAGTTGTCAGGAATGACACTGTTCCCGCGGTGATCGGTAAAGTCAATATTTTACATTTGAAATTACATAATCTAATTAACATTTTATTACCAGGATAATCACTACATTACACGGGGTGTTTGTTTACCCAAATTACGAACACGTCCAGATCCCAAACTCACAGCAAAACAAGAAACGAGGCAAAGCCACGAAGGCCAGGTTTTTTCCAAGCATAGACACTTGGATAACATAATTATACCCACTTTTTGTAGACTAGATGGCCGTGGCCTGCATGTCGCGCCTTGGGGCGAGGCATGGACACTAAAAAAATATATATAGTAGATGGAAAAACTTTAACCAAAAAACTTTAACCGGACACACGGACATACGGACGGACGGACGGCCCACCAAGGGGCCATTTCCATTGTTCTAGATCAAAGGGATGGCCTCTTGTAAACAATAGAACAAGGGGCCATACGGAATAAATCAAATATTTCTTTTGTGTTAGGCTCCGCCCCATGGCCCCTTGTACACCCTTGGTTGCTCGGACGGACGGACGGACGTATGCCAAAATGCTGACGATATCACGCTTTCCGCAAGCGGGCGCGACAATGAAAAACACCCATGTGAAGTATCAAGGTAATGGGTGAAGCAGTTGCAGAGATATAGTACACGAAAAAACTTTAACAAAAAAATTCAAAGTAATTTGACCTTGACATTGGGCACAGGGGCCGCACGGTTGGGGGATAGAATGAAAATATGGATGATGATAAACACCCATGTGAAGTTTCAAGGTAATGGGCGAAGCAGTTGCAGAGATATAGTATAACAAAAAACTTTTAACCAAAAAACTTTAACCAGACGTACGTTAAAAAGTTAACGTTGAAAATGGCTAAGTCAATTACGTAGAAATAATAGGTGAGGGTAAAAAAAATGGTCACATGTTGGATAGTTGTATGTGGTAGACACCCCTTGGTTATGAAGCTGTGAAAGTTTGGTGGTCCTAGGTGGTACAGTACCAAAGAAATGGACTTAAACACGAAAACTTAACATTGTAAACGCAAAAACTTAACATTGAAAATGGCTAAGTCGACTGCGCGGAAAAAATGGGTCAAGTTAAAAAAAAGGTAACATGTTGGATAGTGATATGTGGTGGGCACCCCTTGATTATGAAGCTGTGAAAGTTTGGTGGTCCTAGGTGTTACAGTAACAAAGAAATGGACTCAAACACGAAAACATAACATTGATTGTGGACGCCTCCCGCCGCCCGCCCGCTCGGCTTTCGCCAATCCAATAGCCTGGATTTTTTTTCAAAAAACCTGGCTAAAAATAATAATTTAATTTTAGTCCAAATATTGGGGCGGCGGAAACCGGGGTGGCGGTCGCCGCCCCTGCCGCCCCGGTTCCGATGCCTCTGATGTATTGCGGGGTGTACGGGTTTGATCACGAACCTTCGAGACAGCATTCATGTATTGCACAGTGTATGTGTTTGATCACGAACCTTCGATAGTAATTCATATATTGCAGGGTGTATGGGTTTGATCACAAACTTTCGTCAGTAGTTCATGTATTGCGGGGTGTACGGGTTTCGATCGTGAACATTCGAGACAGAGTATTTCAGTAATTTGAAGGTGTATGGGTTTGATCATGAACATTTTAGAGAGTATGCAGGGTGTACGGGTTTGATCGTGAACATTCGAGAGGGCATTTCATGTATTGCTGGTGTACTGGTGTTTTGATCACAAACTTTAGAGAGAGTATTTTATGGATTGCCGGGTGTACAGGTTTGGAGAGAGTATTCATGTATTGTGGGGTGTACGTGTTTGATCATGTACCTTCAATAAAGAGTATTTCAGACATTGAAGGGTGTATGGGTTTGATCACATACCTTCAATATAGAGTATTTCAGACATTGAGGGGTGTATGGGTTTGATCACGAACCTTCGAGGGCGCTGCGGACCTCGAGCAGTTTGTTGTCACCGGCGGCGCGGAGTACAGCCTCAGCCGTCTCCAGGGAGAGGACAGACACGACAAACTCGCCCACCCCCATTTTCTTCAGGGCCAACATCGGGGCGCCGTCCTTGTCGCTGGTTGCAGTCGACACCACACCCTCACCCCTGTAACCATGGTAATGCACAGTCACTCGATGTCCAGACCAACATGGCTCACACCGTCACTCGGTGTCCAAGCCAACATCGCACACACCTTCAGAAGAGTGTCATATTCAAACACTTATATCAATAGCAACTTTACAAGTAAAAACTATAAAGGATCAACTTAATATCATCATTTGCTTCAAATATAGTAGTTTCGTAAATGTGGTTGAATATTTGTACAAGGCGATCGCCGGGAAGTGTCTCTCCCACTAAATGAGGCGATCGTCATGAAGGTCACAGTCACCAAGGTCAAGGTACAAATGACACTGGGTGGATAGCCATCAAAGTGAGGAAGGAAGCTACTGTTGAAGTTTGGTAATGATCCGACTAACGGATCAAGAGATATTCAACATTTAGACATACATAAAAAGTAATTGACACAAAAGTCAAGGGCAACCGGAATGACATTGGATGGATAGATATCAATGTGAGGAAGCTATTTATGAAATTTGGAGATATTCAACATTTGGACATATGTCGAAACATGTTGACACCAAGGTGAAGGTCACCAAGATGAAGGTCAGCCAAGTTACACTAGTAGATATCCATCAATGTAAAGAAGCTATTGATGAAGTTTGGAGATGATCCAACGAACGGATCAAGAGATATTCAATGTTTGGATGTATGTCCAAAATTAATGACATGAAGGTCAAGGCCACCATGGTCATGGTCAACCAAATGAGACACTGGGTGTATAGCCATCAATGTGAGGAAGGTGTTGATGAAGTTTGGTAAAGGATCCGACTAACGGATCAGGAGGTATACGACATTTGAACGTATGTACAAAATTATTGACACAAAGGTTAAGTTCACCAAGGTGAAGGTCAATGTCACCCGAATGACAGTGAGGGAATTGCAATTAATGTAAGAAAGCTATTGATGAAATTTGACACAAAGATTAAGGTCGCCAAGTGAAGGTGAAGGTCACCCAAACGACACTGGATGGATAGCTATCAATGTGAGGAATCTATTGATGAAACTTGGTAATGATCCAACTAGCGGATCAAGAGATATGGGAAAATTGGCTACGTCCAAAATCTACGTCCCACAAAGGTCAAGGTCACCAAGGTGAAGTTCAAGGTCACCCGAATGACAGTGGGTGGATAGCCATCAATGCGAGAAATATATTGAAGAAATTTGGTAATGATCCGACTAACAGATTAATAGATATGGGAAATTTGGCTATGCCCAAAATTTACTTCCCACAAAGGTTAAGAAGGTCAAGGTCACCCAAATTGACGATGACGACGCCGGAATTGTGACTGCTGTCTCACTTTCCACTATCGTGGGTGAGACAATAAAGTAAATCTAACCCTGTTCTTCTTAGTGTATACTATACTGTGCATCGAGTTGGCACAATTGAGTGCGCCCATTACGTCTTATAGTTGTTCTATAAATACAATGAATTCTATAAAAAAAAAAATTCCCAGAAGCGAAGGGCGACTGATTTTTCCGCAGAACTACACAATGTTGTTTATATGCTATGATCAGGGGTAGAACGGGTCCTTAAAGGTACATGCCCACGTGCCAGGTTTTAATATAGGGAGGCATATTTTTTTTGTCCATACATTAGATAAAACATATTCGGGCAAACTGAACAGTCATGAACCATTTCCGGCATTTTTATACTTCGTATATCAAACGTGAATTTTCACAATTATATCAGGGGCGATAACCGTGTTTTCTTAAAATGTTAACTGACATTACTATTTCTTCTCTGTAATTACTTTTTGATGTGCAATGATCATACTTATTAATCGGTCGAAAATATTATTTGTTCAGGTGATTCATTTAATTAGCATAAACTAGAACTATCACAGGAGTGATCATAATACCCCCACAAAGAGTTGGACTTACAAATAGCTTAACATTAGAAGAGTTTTATAGGTTTGAATAAAAACGTCATGCTGGCCTTAGAGATGTGTGACATTGACCTTTTACCTGCGTACGTGGTCAATGAAAATGAGATAATCTGAAAACATTTGAAAATTCATTCATCAGTTATAGAGGATCTTACACGAGTAATGGATTAATATGATTTTGATTAAAAACTCTGTGCCGAGTTTGTCAAGAACGCAATGAATCAATTTAATAAAAATAGAAAAAATGGCTAAGTTAAAAGGATGATATTTTTGTAAAAAAAATATTTGTTCGTCATAAAAAGTGTGTATAGTTTCATATCAATCCACTGAACGGTTTCAGAGGAGTTGTGTACACAAACTATGCAGTTTATCTGTCTGCCACCTGCAATAGGTTTGACCTTTGACCTACAACTGTGACCTTGACCTTGGACGTAGGTGCGTGGTTATTGATCGCGACACACCTTCTCATCCTGAGAAACATTTGTGCCAAGGCATTTGATAATCCATGCATCGGTGTAGAAGATGTAGAGCGGAAGGGAATTTCAATAGGTTTGACCTTTGACCTACAACTGTGACCTTGACCTTGGACGTAGGTGCGTGGTTATTGATCACGACACACCTTCTCATCATGAGAAACATTTGTGCCAAGGCATTTGATAATCCATGCATCGGTGTAGAAGGTATAGAGCGGAAGGGAATTTCGATAGGTTTGACCTTTGACCTTCAACTGTGACCTTGACCTTGGACGTAGGTGCATGGTTATTGATCGCGACACACCTTCTCATCCTGAGAAACATTTGTGCCAAGGCATTTGATAATCCATGCATCGGTGTAGAAGGTATAGAGCGGAAGGGAATTTCGATAGGTTTGACCTTTGACCTTCAACTGTGACCTTGACCTTGGACGTAGGTGCGTGGTTATTGATCTCATCATGAGAAACATTTGTGCCAAGCCATTTGATAATCCATGCATGGGTGTAGAAGATATAGAGCGGAAGGACCGACCGACCGACCGACCGACAGACAGACAAGCTGACTCCTATATACCCCCTCAAACTTTGTTTGTGGGGGTATAATAATTAAAAAATACCATGCCTCATTTGCATATGAAAATAGCCGCGCGTCACTATCAGTAAAATAAATATTACTAAATGATTATATCTGTATAGCGGGCACTCGTAATTTTTAGAACTGGTGGAATAGTGACACAATTATACACTTATTTAATTCCTATAAAGAACATTTTGTGCCTACTGCGTGGGCATGTACCTTTAAGGTAACTAACTTAGGCATGTATACTTACTGCTCTGTATATCCGCCGCCCGACAGCATATTTGGTCTCAGACTGGATGACCAACTGAGTGCAGACTTAAACACCAGTTTGCCCTCCTCCGGATTTTTGGCACTAAACCCATCGACCCACTGCATGATTGCGTTCAGGAGCTCCTCGTTAAGCTTCGTGAACTCAAGTTTCCCTCCGGAGCCGCCTTTGGCGGAGGTCCACTGGGCGGCACGCGCCAGTGCTTGACCCATCCTGCTGCTATAGTCACCACGTCACTCTTCTATAACTGAGATCTGAAAGCAAAATAATCTACTTATCCAATTTTCTACCAACTTATTTTTGGTCGTTCAAGTGAATGTGTCTCATACATATTCAGTATGTCAGCTAATTATTATATTACATGTCAGCTTTCGATGTTGAGTGAGTGAGTGAGTGAGTGAATAGGGTTTAACGTCCGCTTTTCTGACATAGAGGTACAAGCCTCAGAGAGTCTACACGCAGACGGGTCAACGGGGTCGTGTCCCGTATCCACCTGTCCGAGGGGGGTAAATCCCAACTTCAGAACTCAATATTTACAATCAAAATATATATTCAGTCCTGAAATTAGAACAACCTGATCTGGTGCCAGGCCCTCGCCACACCAGCATCATTTATCCCATCCCTAAAAGTAATAGGATTAGCGCTAATATTACTTTTATATATGGGGCATAGCCTGACTCAACTCTCACATACAAGAAAGCCAAACATGTACATGAGGGCCCAATCCGGTATAGTGGGTTCCGGAAAGTATGAACCCAATCGTTAAGCCAGTTTAGTCACCTTTTACGACAAGCAATGGCTACTGCAGCACTATTCTCAGGATCAGTTGATCCCGCCCCGGTGACTGCATGGGGCTCGATGTTGAGATTGATGCCCCAAATACTAGGGGAGTCTAGGGGCATACTCCCCTGGTCATTTCATTTTTTTTTACATATTATTTCATTCACACCTATAATTGGTTAAAATACCGTGAGCATATAATATTATACCGGTAAATAAGCTATACCTAGTTTCGAGCATTTGAGCAGTCTACAATTCGAAGATGTATTTAAAACACTAGTGAAAGTGAGCAGGGACTCACGGATACCCCTGACCTGTTGGCCTGGTCAGACCAACAAATATTTTGTAAGTCATTTGGACTTGACATGGGGCACAACAGCTGCATGGGTGGGCTATAGAACGACAAGAGTTGTCAGAGGACATAGAAGCATGCCTGGTGGTGCTTTAGTTTAATGCATACCAAGAAGCTGTGTTAAAGGAAACAGAAATTATCACAAATATTTTCCCCGATGTTAAGTTTGTGTAAGATTGTGACCTTGGGGTTATCGTGGGTCTGAGGGTCGTGGATTTGGCATGGCATGGTAGAGAACCATTAGAGGAAGGGCTGTGTAAAATATCAAGAAGAGCGGTGAAAGGAAACAGAAATTATAACAAATTTTCCCCAACTTTAAGTTTATGAAAGCACTAAGACCTTGACCTTGGGGTTAGCGGGGGTCTGAGCATCGTGAATTTGTCACGGCATGATAGAGAATCATTAGAGAAAGGCATGTGTGAAATATTAAAACGTTTCGTGAAAGGAAACATACATTATAACAAATTTCAGCGACATTAAGTTTATGAAAGCACTAACACTGTGACCTTGACCCTGGGGTTAGCGGGGGTCTGAGCGTCGTGGATTTGATAGAAAATTTAAGACCAAATGATGGAATGTGTATAAAACCATACATTTTATTAAATAAAATACAATTCTAAACATATTTTTTTTATAATATTGTAACGTCCCTATGTCGTATCCGTCTTCAGCAATACGGTATAAACCATAGTTTCCTGTTCACGCAGGGGGTTGGTAGCGGGCCCTCGTAAATCGGGGTAGGGAAATTTAACGACTATATCTACTTGGCAATGAAAAGACGACAGTGACGAGATTTTAGTAACATATGATATTTTGATAATAGTTCTAACATGCAGTATTACTCAACGTGTACAATTAAAGAGTGGTGACAAACTATGATAACAACGATGAGGGTGATCTGATTATGGACAGATAATCATAATGACTAATATGAGATGTACACATGGCAAGATACAAAAGCACAACAGGCGACTGTGGGAGTAAGCAGACTCAAGAAAGGATATTAGCGCATGTAAACACGGACTAGATTTATGCTAAAATCTGGCGGAAAATCACACTAACACAAACCCAAGTCATGATGGGGAATCACGAAGCTGGGGTGGGAAATAATGCTGGGTGGGGGAGTCACACAGCGGGGATCACGAAGCTGGGGGTGGGAAATAATGCTGGGTGTGAGAGTCACACAGCAGGGATCACGAAGCTGGGGTGGGAATAATGCTGGGTGGGGAAGTCACACAGCGGGAATCACGAAGCTGGGGTGGGAATAATGGGCTGGGGGTGTCACACAGCGGGGATCACGAAGCTGGGGGTGGGAAATAATGCAGGAGGACACGAAGCAGGGTCAGGAATCGCACAGCAGGGGTTGAAAGGGAGGGGGTACGAAGCTATGGTGGCGAGTCACACATCTGGGGGCAGGTCAGGAAGCTCGTTGGGGACTAATGTTGGGTGGGAAGTCACACAGCTGGGTGGGGAATTACACAGCAGGTCGGCACACAGCAGGGGTGGGGAGTCACACAGCCGGGGGTCACGAAGCTGGGGTGGGAATCATGACACATAGCTGAATGGGGGGGCACACAACAGCTAGGACGCATGCCAATGGAATGGGGATCACCTAACAGGGGTGGGAGGGGGGCACGAAGTTAGGGTGGGGCGTCACACAGCAGGGGGGTCATGAAGCTCAAATTGGGAATCGTATCGCAATGGGGAAAAAGTGGGTGGGGTAATAGGATATTGGCATTATTATGGTTCCAGCCAATATTAATAATCAATAATGCCAGAATGACGTTCAAATCATCACATCTCACGACTAACGGACCATTGGTAACATCATCGGTGAGTAATGTTTAAGGGGAAGGATAGTTGGGCCTTGGGAGTTCTGAGACGCGAGTTGCGTCTCGAGTTGCGTCGCTCAGGACAAAGTCGCCAACTGACATATTTCACTCCTATTTATAGGTTTTGTCAGGCCGAGTTGGACAAGTTCCGTGACTTACGGAACTTGTCCAACCTCCCGCATAGTGATTGGCTGGATTGTGATGACGGCCAGTTCCGATCAGATACGAGCCAAAACAAGCACAGCCAGTAAACATGGCGGCTGCATTTAACACACACCGGAAATGCCAACAAACTATTGTGAATTATAACGAACTAAACAAGTTTCCTGGTGTGTGAAGATGACAATCATAAACTATTGACACTTGTGAACATTCAGGCATGCATCAGAGATCGTGGTAAGTTGTGTGCACAAAATGACAGACGTGTTTTGTTGGCCAAAATGTGTGATAAATTCGAAGCGAGAAATACGCAATACACAAGCGTGTATAGCGATGCTTCGCTGGCTGGGTCGCTTCAATATGTCAACCTACAGTGAAATTACGATGGCTCAAAATACGATGCCTCATAATGTCATGTCGGGCTCGCTTGAAATAGCGACGCAGTCCCGATAATTTTACCTATATGTTTAATGTATTTCAAATGTCTATGGTTCAAAATGCAACTCCTCGCTACCATTGTTGAGTGTGATAATTTTCAACTTTAATTAAATAATTGGTTTCTTAATTTGTTGTTTTTTCATGTCCTGTAACTACGGAACAACTTTCAGCGATTTATCAAATATTATAGGCTTTTGCCACTCGGAGCATTTAATAGAGTGTCGTAAATGGTCGTTTTTCGTTGCAACTCCCAGGTGAAACTCGAGCAACACGAGTCGCACAGGAACAAGCAGTTATTGTTCGGCTCAGACTCGAATTGGAGCACTAGTAATCCATCACAACAGCATGGGTTCCAGTTGAGTAAGGTTCAAAGGTCAAGTTCTTTAACTCAAATTGGAACTCTGCTTGTTCCAGAGATACTTGCGTTATTCGAGTTGCTACCCGGTACAACGGAAGAACGCACATAGATAATTCAGAACTTCACAGTTACGCATAGGAGAATCGGCCAAAAACTGTAGCAGTAGTTCACCGGCCAAGAAAAAGTAACTGCACATGGATCGGTGGGAGAGCAAAAAAAATTCTGTTACACACTCCTGTACTTGATGGTAGGGCTGTATACCGAATAGAATCTGGCAAAAACTGTGGAAGTAGTTTGCAGGACAAGAAAAAAATATATTTTTAGAGTCGAAAAAGGGGCATAACTCTGGATGTATCAGTGGGACAGTAAAAAATGTTTACGTTACGCACTCCTGCACTTGATGGTAGGGTTGTATATCGAATATGAAGAAAATCAGCCAAAAACTGTAGAAGTAGTTTGCCGGACAAGAAAAATTGTCTACTGACAGACCGACGGACAGGGTGAACACTATATGCCACCGACAACTATCGTTGCAGTGACATAATAAAGACATTTTTGTAAATAGTGTAATATTTAATTTAACATGCTGACTACAATCTGAAAATAAGTACTATAATCAGCTGAAACATGGATACACTTATAATATTGTGCTACGTCATTCATAAATCTGACGGGTACATTAGTCGACAAATATACAAAACTCGCGAAAAAACGTGCATGCTCGTAGGCTTTCGAGCCATCGCGTTTTGACAGTATATTGAAATTAATTGTTTATTAGAATTAAAATAAATTGTAAACAAGAGGGCCATGATGGCCCTATATCGCTCACCTGTGCAAATACTGGTATGTAAAGTTGTCACTACATATACATTTAAACAAGAGCTGTAGGAGAACAGCATAGCTCGACTACGAGGGTTGTCGATGTACACATAGCTTGACAAAGAAGGTGGCTGCGGCCTGCATAAAAACCTTAACCAAGGTTGACTAAAAACCGTAACCAAGGGAAATTAAGTAAGTAATTCAAAGTTAAATGTAGGTCAATGTCAGATATAGGTCAGGGGTTATTGATGTACATCACTAGGAGATGAAGTTGTCCAAGTATGGTTGCTGTAGGCCCAGGAGTATTCCATATACAAGGTTGACTAAAAACCTTAACCAAGGGGAGATAACTAAGTAATCCAAGGATAAAAGTAGGTCAAGGTCAAATATAGGTCAGGGATTATTGATGTACATCACTAGGAGATGAAGTTGTCCAAGTATGGTTGATGTAGGCCCAGAAGTATTCCATATACAAGCTTGACTATAAACATTAACCAAGTAATTGAAGGTTAAATGTAGGTGAAGGTAAAATAAAGGTCAGGGGTTATTGATGTACATCCCTATGAGAAAAAGTTATCCAAGTATGGTGTCTGTATGCACAATAGTATTCCATCTACAAGCTTGACTAAAAACCTTAACCAAGGTTGAGTAAAAACCTTAACCAAGGGGAATTAAGTAAGTAATTTAAGGTTAAATGTAGGTCAAGGTCAAATATAGGTCAGAGGTTGTTGATGTACATCACTAGGAGATGAAGTTGTCCAAGTATGGTTGGTGTAGGGCCATGAGTATTCCATCTACAAGCTTGACTAAAAACCTTAACCAAAGAGAATTAAGAAGTAATTAAAGAGGAAATGTAGGTCAAGGTCAAATATAGATCAGGGGTTATTGATGTACATCATTATGAGAAAAGGTTGTCCAAGTATGGTGTCTGTATGCACAAATAGGTACAATATAGATCGGGGTTATTGATGTGCATCACTAGGAGATGAAGTTGTCCAAGTATGGTGGGTGTAGGGCCAGAAGTATTGCATATACAAGCTCGACTAAAAACCTTAACCAAGGTTGACTAAAAACCTTAACCAAGGGGAATTAACCAAGTAATTCAAGAGGAAATGTAGGTGAAGGTCAAATATAGATCGGGGTTATTGATGTACATCACTAGGAGATGAAGTTGTCCAAGTATGGTGGGTGTAGGGCCAGTAGTATTCCATATACAAGGTTGACTAAAAACCTTAACGAAGGTTGACTAAAAACCTTAACCAAGGGGAATTAACCAAGTAATTCAAGAGGAAATGTAGGTCAAGGTCAAACATAGATCAGGGGTTATTGATGTACATCATGGAGATGAAGTGGTCAGTAGGTGTAGCCAGTAAAGATTCCATACAAGTTGACTCCAAGTAAGTGGGTGTAAGGTGGGCCAGTAGTATTCCATATACAAGGTTGACTAAAAATCTTAACCAAGGCGTGACGGTGACGCCGACACCGACGCCGGGGTGACAACATAAGCTCTACTTATTCTTCGAATAGTCGAGCTAATAAGTCCAGGACAGGCACAAAATGTCAATGCGACAAACTTGAGAAGTCACCAGGGTAGGATTTGTCTCGCGATATGTACAGCATCTTACACAACTTTGAGAGGTTTGGAGACCACAACAGGATGTTTCCAGCCAACTTTTTATTGCAATCCTTAGAGTGGGATGTTGTTTGAAGATTGTGTTAACATCCGCTGTACACTGCGACTGAGAAGATGCAATAAGCCAAACACAACACGGGGCTTATAGGGCGTTTGCGAACACAATATTTTCACTACTCAATTTGAAAACTAATGCGTATTTTCACATTTCTGTGAGTATTTTGTACTCCCACATTTGAGAATCAATGCGTATTCTGCTAAAAAATAAGCGTGTAAAATACGCCAATATCTAATCTGGAGCTCTGGTGACATGTCATCAGTCCCTAGTTCTCCTGTCATAGCTCAGGAACAAGACTAGTCACATAATAGTATGTCATCAGTCCAGTTTCTCCTGTCACAGCTATAGCTTATAGGGCGTTTGCGAACATTGTAGATCCAGTTCAGCCTGTACATCCGCACAGTCTGAACAGGATCTGCACTTTTCGGCATTCCTTCAATAAAACACACTAACATGCAATATAGATCGTATTTAGACTACACGAGTGTTATATTTGATTAGGACCTACACTGGCCACAAATCACACAAACCCCATGTCTCCAGTCACAGCCACATATAGGACCAAGCTTCGACGTCACCCCCATTTGGCAAAACAACAATTTTCTTCTGGAAAACATCTTTAGTTTTTAACATCAAGTCCAAACATTTTCTATTTATTTGAAACAAGTCAGTAGGAAAATAGATTAGAAATCGTAAATAATTTACTGTACATGTGAAAATTGAATATATACTTTTAATTCTTTTTATCTGTCAACGAATGGAATGGAATGGTGCTTAACGGCCCATCAACACAAAAGAGTATCATTTAGGGCCAAGAACAAAATAAGTGATTAAGTTACATTTCAGTATTCGAAAACAGTATTTACGGAAAAATAAGCGATATTCAAGTTACACAATTTTAGTCCTGCAATATAACATTCATCCATGTGTAAAAACAAACACATCAAGATTGGATTTTCGGAACTATTCTATTCAGCTTATATTTAAGGGTGGGAATTGGCTCGAACACCTTCCATACCCGGTTTGGAACTGTGGAAAGCACCCTGATGTGCACAGTGTATCTATTCTACCATGTCTGTCAAATTGGACTCAACCAATCAGCTTGGCATAGGTGTGGCCTCGCGGATTCAATATACACCTGCCGCATTATTGTTGACATCCGTTTGAACGTAGCTTCACACGTCTGTCACTGACTAGGACAGATAAACAAAATGGATAAAACCAATCAGCATAGAATAGGTGTGGCTTCATTGAATTCAGAATACACCTGTCCCAAGATCCACTTCCCTATTTGCCTGCAGTCAAATCATCGGATAAGTTGTTTGCTATGCCAAACTATTAATGACCTCAGGCGGCATCCGTTTGAACATAGCTACACATGCGTGTCACTGATTATTTCAACTCGAAATTGTCAAAGCACAAGTATGCTGAAGTAACATTCTGCAATTTACGAAATGTCGGAGATTATGTCAGTATTTTGTAAAAAAAAATAGAAATATAACATTAAATTTCACATTTTTTCTGATTCTGGCTCTGCTGTCTGTTTGACCGTGAATTACAACCAACTTCCGCACAGATAGTCGTCGCCGACGATTGCAACCAACATATAAATAATCCAAGTATAACTAGGCGAAGGAAAAAATAACGATTAACGTATATATTAAACGACAAAAACAAAGAAATTATGCAACAAATACATGATGTCCGTAAATCCAAACGATATTATATAAGAAACCGTCATCCACCAATCAGGTAAGCTGTACTACTGCTACGTCATAGCGGTTATTTTTACAGCGCCACCTTGCGGCAGTAGGTAGGTCACAGTAACACGAGAGATAAGCGATGACCAATTCATTGCATGGCTCTGTATAGGTGGCAGATAAGGTGCGATACGAGAAATCTCAATATCACGAAAAATACAAACGAACCGGAAATCGGTTATTTGGGTAGCCTTTGTTGTTCTTTTAGAGCATTTTCAAGAAAATAAGTGATAGTTTTTAATGTGACCTTTAAACAAAAATGAAAAGGCTTGACCCAATAACCATTACCGTGATGTTTGGCCAATATCGGCCAAGCGGTTCACGAGAACAAGACGTTTGAAATCTTTATTAAAAGAACGACCTTTTGACCTTTCGGCGGCCAGGCCATCTTGGATGACCTGACCATCCAATTTCGACAAAAAATATACCAGAGCGATCACCTCTTTGATACCTTCGAATTGATATAGACATGACCATATTCGGTCAAAAATAAAATTTGACCCCACAGGCCACGCCCATTTTTGACCCCGGGGTCACCATTTTAACAACTTTGAAAGAGCATTGTACATCGATCATTCCTACCAAGTTTTGTCGAAATCCGCTTGTCTGTTCTTGAGAAGAATATTTTTGAAGAATTTGCGCTATTTTTAGATGGCAGCCATCTTGGATTACGTAATGATGTCATTTTAACAATTTTGTAATCCCCCTACCTAAGGACCATGATCAAGAAGTTTGGCGACTATACGCCCAATGGTTACCGAGGAGAAGACGTTTGAAAATGTTCACGGACGACGGACGGACACATTGCGGTAACAATAGCTCACATGAGCTTCGCTCAGGTGAGCTTAAAAGCATGTTGTTTAGCATAAAATGCTCCACTTTTAAATATAATTCGTACTTTAAATACAATTCATGAGCTTTTAACATAAATTGGAATATAATCTCAGTATCATATAATTATTGTCATACACAAGGTAGAAATATCTTGTCAATAAAATGTACAATAATTTTACGAAAAATTGGTTACCAAGGCAACAATTTTTGAAAATGTTCTTTTAGTCTCGAAATTGAACATTTTAAGCCAAAAAAAAAAAAAATATTTAGCAAATGTAAATATATACTAGATGGCCGCGGCCTGCATGTCGCGCCTTGTGGCGAGGCATGGACACTAAAAAAAAAGATATAGTATAACGAAAAACTTAACCAAAAAACTTAACCAAAAAACTTAACCAAAAACTTTAACCAAAAAACTTAACCAAAAACTTCAAAGTAATTTGACCTTGACATTGGGCACAGGGGCCGCACAGGAGTGGGGTAGAATGAAAATACAGATGATGATAAACACCCATGTGAAGTTTCAAGGTAATGGGCAAAGCAGTTGCAGATATAGTATAACAAAAAACTTTAACCAAAAAACAAAAAATTAACCAAAAAACTTACCAAAAACTTTAACCAAAAAACTTAACCAAAAACTTCAAAGTAATTTGACCTTGACATTGGGCACAAGGCCGCACAGGGTAGGGGGGTAGAATGAAAATATAGATGATGATAAACACCCATGTGAAGTTTCAAGGTAATGGGCAAAGCAGTTGCAGGGATATAGGATAACGAAAAACTTTAACCAAAAAACTTAACCAAAAACTTTAACCAAAAAACTTAACCAAAAACTTCAAAGTAATTTGACCTTGACATTGGACACAGGGGCCGTACGGGAGGGGGGTAGAATGAAAATATAGATGATGATAAACACCCATGTGAAGTTTCAAGGTAATGGGCAAAGCAGTTGCAGAGATATAGGATAACGAAAAACTTTAACCAAAAAACTTAACCAAAAAACTTAACCAAAAACTTTAACCAAAGAACTTAACCAAACAACTGAACCAAAAACTTTAACCGGACACACACGTACGTACGTACGTATGCCAAAGTGCCGACTATATCGCGCTATCCGCAAGTGGGCGCGACAAAAAATAAAAGAAATTAAAGTCATGTTAATTTTGTAAAACACAAATTGTTGCTATAGTAACCATTTTAATATATAACCTAAAAATTCATATTTACTCTACTTAAAATAAATATATTTGTCTAATCAGTACATCTTCAATGCATGATTTTCTTCCTTATTAAATAGGGAACAAATGATAACAAATAAAACAATTTTCAAAATTCACTTATTTGAGCTGCAAAAAGCAGCAGCTCAACTATAAAGTAAATATTCAACTTTATTACAATATTCCTCATTAACAGTCTGCATTGTGAGCATTTGATGCAGTGGTCAGAGATGCTTTCTATAGTGTCTGCGTTGCTTTATAGTATAAAGGGGATTTGTTTGGGTTGCCAGGGAGCTCTTGGGAATATTACATTATAGAGTCAACATGTGTCTTGTCTTTTAATCTTTCGATCAAATTGAGCTGTATTCCCAAATTCAAAATTAATCTGTCTCCCAATAAAGTCCCAGACATGTTCTATTGGATCCAGGTTCGGGGATCACGCTGCCATTCCAATACCGCAATACCCGCACTTTGAAGATAGGCCACAGACACTCTGGCCGTATGTGCACGGGCATTATCCTGCATTAGAACAAACTTGTCACCAATGGCATAGCAAACAGTCTCACAATGGGTCAGAGAATCCTGTCCCTATATCGTGCAGCCGTCATTGTTCCTCCATTAAATACAGCTCCGTGCGACTGCCTAAACATATCCACAACTACTCCCTCCCCCATCCAACCTGAAAACTTATGCTATGTTACAATCGGCGTATTGTTCTCCAGGGCGCCTCCACACATTCACACGATGGTCACACGTGCTCAGGTGAAACCTGCTCTTATCTGTGAAAAGTTTGTTTGTTTGTTTATTAGTGTTTAACAGCCTATCAAAAGCTAAGGTCATGTAAGGCCGGGCAAACGGGTTCGATCCCATTTTAACCTGCTGCATTGGGGGGAAAATCCCAAAATCAGAATGGAATATTTACATCGAGAACAAATATATTCAGCCCTGAAATTAGAATAACCTGCCAGGTCCATACCACACCAAGTCAGTTGGCCCCTTCCCCTAAAATAGGATTATGAATATCGTAATACTCACATAAGGGGTATAACCAGATTCAACTGTCACATACAAAATGCCAAAGACGTATGTGAGGGCCAAACCAGGTCTCTAGTCGGGATTCCGGTAAGGATGAACCCCGATCGTTAAATTACCCATCGCGTGCTCCCACCTGCCACCCACTCTGTGAAAAGTACAGAGTGCCAGTCATTTACAGTCCAGTATTGGTGCTCACAAGTGAACTCAAACCTACACCTTTGATCATGCATTGTAAGAACGAGCTCGTGGCAAGACGTCTAGCATTGCATTCATTTTTCATGCAACCTGTTACGCACAGTTTGGGTAGTTAAGACGCATTCCTGATGCATGTTAGAACTCCATTACGAGCATTGTCGCCGTACTCTGTCGGTTTCGCAGGGCAGACAGTCTGATGTACCGATACTGGGCAGGATTGGTAATGCATCCCCAACCCTGTCCTGGATGTCTAGTGTATTCAGCCGTCTCTGATAGTGTTTCCAGAGACGGGCGATGACGCTTCGAGACACGCCCATGGTTGCTGCGACGACCCTCAGAGACGGGCCGTATTCCAACATGTGCACTGTCTGTGCAAACTCCACAACCAATAGGTGGCATCGAAAAGCACTGACGGACACGCACATAGCAACAAGAAATGAAATAGGCGCGTAAAAACACATTCTGGAAAAAACAGTGATGTGATCCCACTCAAAAAGTGCATGCTTTAATAGGGGTGGGATGCTAGAAAATTGGCTTGACAGCTTTCCAGACACACAATTCCGTGCAATCCGCACAAATACATATGCTCGGGTGTATTAAGTAGGGATGTAACGATACAACGATATTTGGGTATCGCGATACTAGTACTTCATTCACAAAATACAATTTCAATGGTCAATATTCTTGATATAATGCATAAATTCAAATAAAACATATTCCACGATATACTGGAGCCTCTTCATAATATAAATGGGCAATAGAGCTCGCCACCATGGTTATACATTTTTCAAATGAAATTTAATGATTTTCATGTCACTAATATAAGGTTTCATCATGTCCAGCTGTGTGCAAACATTTGCTGTGGCCCGAGGGAACTGTTTGAACCCAACGTTATTGTTACATTTCCAACAAAAAACTGATGTAATTTGAGCATTATATTCAGTATTTTTCAGTACTATTATAAATTGTCCCATTCACGTAGATAATTTTCGGTATTCATATTCCGGGGCCGCGTCATGAACGTCATGAAGTAGTTGCGTCATGAACGTCATGAAGTAGTGACGTCATGAAGGCACTTCCGCGTAGTGACGTCATGAAGGCACTTCCATTACGCGCGGCCCCGGAATGAGCTTTGCCTAAAGCCATGTGCAAACAGCACACGCTATATGTTTGTACATATGTGCAAACAACGGAAACCAAGTAACAATATTCAATACCCCACCCATTTTTTATTACATGCTCCCTCATAGTGCGTTTAAAAATAAGTGAATTCCTATGTGAATGCTATAATTGAAAACTGTTTCATAATATAATAATGTTGGGTTATTTACAGAATGATAATTTCAACCACAACATGTCAGACGAACAGCAAAAAAAATAGCTTTAAAACTTTTCATTTAATTTCAGACACGGAAACAGAGTCATAATATTTACAGTTAGAATTTATGCCATACCGCACCGCGTTATCGATCTCCGTATAAACTTGAAGGTTGGAATTGTTATGATATGTGGTTGTGTATATTCTTTCTAATAATTTAATTTTACTATTAGTATTCGTAAAATTGCCCCACAATAATGTTATCACGCAATTTGGGATTCCCAAGCATTCAATTGTGAAGAGAGTATCAAATATCAGGGTTGCGCTTCGTGAATTGCACTCGTCGGAAAAATATCGCGGTGCATCGAATAAAATACATATGGTCGAGATGTCGGTTTTCGGTGTATTCACATATTTTGTAATTTATAGACATGTGTGCAGCCGTGATGTGCTTTACGTCAGGTGATTAAAATAAGCATGACTGCATGTACATTAGGTCCTTTAAAAATGCTACCAAATCCAATGTTTGAACTAAATATGGAAAATTATTACTAATTTTAGTTTTTATTATTCATACTCACCTGAATGGTTGCAAACGATTAGGTTGCTATGAAATCGTCCTAATAATAAAAATCTGCCTACTCTAATCACTCAAATAACCCACCATAGACCATTCCGCTCTACACACAGCCAGTTGGCTAGTCCGCTATTTAAACCCCTTCTATTATTGTTAGGTATACAGCTTCAAAAAGTTACTCATTTCCATAAGGAAATGAAACTGCTAGTAGAAACAGCCCGAAGTAACTTAAGTAGAGAGAAGATGAAACCATCAAGCGGGGTACGGGAGGAGGGTCTACCTTACCATTCAGGTGAGTATGAATAATAAAAACTAAAATTAGTAATAATTTTCCATTTTTATGTCTTCAAACTAACCTGAATGGTTGCAAAGAATTCATAGTGATGGTGGGAGGTATTCTCACTACTCATCCTCGACCGGAATGGCAGATTTAAAAACCCTCAAAACGGACAAAAATATTTGGCCTAGGTACAAACTTGGGTGTTACCTATATAGTAATAACATGGTCTCACCCTAGAATCATAGGGGAGCCCAAAGCGGGCCCCCCCCCTTTTCTACGAAAGTAGATGAGAGGTGGATAAAGACAAGCACCACCATGCTAGTCTCGTAGACTGACTCGTAGACTCCAACCAGCTATACTTGGTTAGCACGCCGGAGAATACTCATGGTATAGCTGCTGCTACCAGACGAAGCCCTGGCGAATGTAGTCGCCCGGCACTTCACACACAATAGCTCAACTGAGATATACTCAAAGTCTTAACATTGTCTCATGACGACACATGACTCGTACATATCGAGAACACAGTATAAAACGCCCTAAGCACTAAGGTCATCCTAGCAAGCAAGTGCTGAGGAGTCAAATTGGCCCTAAAGCCAGATCAAAACCTATACATATAAACCCATGTATAGTAGACAAAGAGAATAAATCATTAACCCAAAGTGAAACACTATCCTTTTGCAACAACACTGCAACAAACTAGATAGGTAGCCTCGCCCTAATCGAAACATGTACAAAACAATGCCTCCTGGGCTAGCGTGATGAACCGTAAGAACCATAGATCACCACAGATCCCCGTTCATCAACAAAAGCAAGTGAAGCTCATCGAGCGGTGAGCCACACATACCAACCCCCAGGATTCCACTGGGACTGTAAAGACAAAAACCGAATAATCGGGTAATCAGAAAAAATCGCAGCCTATCGCGAACAGGTAGATCCAAACAGCCTCCTAGACTTGATGCTACCGGCTGATAAACTCACAACTGCACCCGCTGCTACTAACGGACCCAGTTGCAGCACATTTCCCTGAGCTGCCAACCCCATGTCGGTCACATGAGGAACATGGAGAGAAAAGGGGGTTATTTTCCGGAACACCACATATGTATTCCGGAACACAAATCAGTACTCACTTATATGCATAAAATAACTTTAAATATAGCCTGGGCCCTAGTTTCGGCTACCATGAGCAACCGAAAACTACAATAACACTGCTTGCAAGAAGCAACTAGATTGGTCAGTAAGCGAGGCTTACGGAATATACCCCCCGCGTGGGCCCAGGTACCCCTAAAATATGTACAAATTTCCAAGTGTGTGGGCTTGTGACCTTGACTCTGGGATTAGCGCGAGCGGCATGAACGTGAATTTGTCACAGGGTGGTAGAGGTCCATTGGAGCAATGAGTGTGTGAAATGTGAAGCAGATCCGAGCAAGGAAATAGAAGTTATAACCGATTTCTCTGATGTTAAGTTTTGTAAAGAGACTACCAAGTTACCAAGGACCACCAATTTCAAACACAAATAAAGATTTAAAGACTATTTATTTGTGTTTGAAATTGGCGGTCATTGGTAAAAAAAAAAAAAAATTATTTGGGGGGGGGGGGGGGGGGGGCGTTTATTAGCCATTAAAAAAAAAAAAAAAATAAAAATAAAAAAAAAAAAGGATTTTTTTTTTTTTTTTTTTTGTTTTTTTTATTTGGGGGGGGGGGGGGGCGTTTATTAGGAGGGGGCGTTAAGCCAATGTTATACGGTATGTATGTGACGTTGACCTCGAGATCAGCGGGGATTTGTCACAGCATATGAAATATTAAGTATTTTCCATGAAAGAAATAGAAGTTATAACATATTTCTCTGATGTTAAGTTTTGTAAAGAGACTAAGTATGTGACCTTGACCTTGGGGAGCAGCGGGGGTTGGACACTCGTAGATTTGTGACAGCATGATAGTACAACCTTAGAGGAATGCACAAGTGAAATAATAAGAATTTTTAATTTTCAATGAAGGAAATAGAAGTTATAACTTATTTCTCTGATGTTAAGTTTTGTAAAGAGTATTTGACCTTGACATTGGGATCAGCGGGGGTTTGGACGGTCATGGATTTTGCACAGCATGGTAGTAGAGCCTTACAGGAATGCATGTGTGAAATATTAAGCATTTTAGATGAAGGAAATAGAAGTTATAACAATATTTCTCTGATGTTAAGTTTTGTAAAGAGACTAAGTATTTGACCTTGACCTTGGGATCTGCGGGGGTTGGACGGTCGTGGATTTGGCACAGCATGGTAGTAGAGCCTTACAGGAATGCATGTGTGAAATATTAAGCATTTTAGATGAAGGAAATAGAAGTTATAACAATATTTCTCTGATGTTAAGTTTTGTAAAGAGTATTTTACCTTGACATTGGGATCAGCGGGGGTTGGACGGTCATGGATTTTGCACAGCATGGTAGTAGAGCCTTACAGGAATGCATGTGTGAAATATTAAGCATTTTAGATGAAGGAAATAGAAGTTATAACAATATTTCTCTGATGTTAAGTTTTGTAAAGAGACTAAGTATTTGACCTTGACCTTGGGATCTGCGGGGGTTGGACGGTCGTGGATTTGGCACAGCATGGTAGTAGAGCCTTACAGGTTGGAAGGCATGTGTGAAATATTAAGCATTTTATAGATGGAAAGGTATGAAGTTATAACAATATTTCTCTGATGTTAAGTTTTGTAAAGAGACTAAGTATTTGACCTTGACCTTGGGATCTGCGGGGGTTGGACGGTCATGGATTTGGCACAGCATGGTAGTAGAGCCTTACAGGAATGCATGTGTGAAATATTAAGCATTTTAGATGAAGGAAATAGAAGTTATAACAATATTTCTCTGATGTTAAGTTTACGGACTAAGTAATTGACCTTGACCTTGGGATCTGCGGGGGTTGGACGGTCGTGGATTTGGCACAGCATGGTAGTAGAGCCTTACAGGAATGCATGTGTGAAATATCAAGCATTTTAGATGAAGGAAATAGAAGTTATAACAATATTTCTCTGATGTTAAGTTTATCCGGACGGACGGACGGACGCACGGACGGACGGACGCACGGACGGACGGACGCACGGACGGACGGACGGACGGACAACCTGACTCCAGTATACCCCCCCTCAACTCGTTGCGGGGGGTATAAAAACATCACCGCGTTGTGACAGGACCAAATTGGGCCATGTCTCGCTGTAATCATAGATCAACAGATGTGTTATCCTAACTTCTTCCGATAAAACAATCCCCAAATTCGCTGGCTGCACGCTTAGAGCAGACATTATACGAATTACGTGATGAATAAATCAATATCTCTGAGCGCTCGAAAAATCAAATGGTAAGCGCCTAGACGAGTATGATTACGGGTAAATAAAACAATAGGATTATTGGCAGAATTGTGTTTAAACGAAATAATTATTTAATTATTTCCAGATATACCCGCGCTGATTAAAAATCGTACTTTTAATTGTAATCTGTACTACCATCTATCTAACGTATTTTCCGGTAACAAATACGGAAAAATCGTAACAGTTGGCAGTTACGCATCTCCTGCCAGTGCAGAAAGCGATCATAGAAAGAAGAGACTACACGCACCTCGTGCATTTAGGGCCTAAACAACCCAGCTGCAGAACCACTTACTGTAGTATAAGCTCAAGTAATGGCCCTATCTATCCAACAGACGACAATGGATTGCGATACCTCCCGTTGGCCTAAAATTGGTAAGAAGAAAATTTACGGTCGTACCGGATGTCCTAATTCTTCCGAACCTAATGCTTCACCGCACGGACTGGACAGAAAGTGAGAACCACTGCCGCTGACAGGCGTGGCGGAGGGAGGCCCGAACCACAACTGATTCCAGATCATGTGAGGAGGGATAAAGTATCTGAGGGAGAATCCCGGTTCATAGGAGAAACTAACCGAGTTCCACCCACATACAACGCTGATTAACCAACAGAAGGCAAGGAACTAGCCTCTATGCTAAGCCCAAAGCGAAGGCCAGAATAAAAAGAACAAAAGAAAATCACTTAGATCACCTAGTGGGATTGAGCGGATCGACCGACTAACGATGGCCCTAATCCACCCAGGCTCTCCACATAGCGTTAAACAACTTAGAGGTGGATGGACGCTGAAACTGAGCGATGACCTAGCAGCGTCATCTGAAAATACTCCCGCGACTGAAAACCCTCCTGATAACCGCCAGGCGTGAAGGTAAATCATACGCACATAGGAGTCTACCCTCCATGCTGAGACAGAAAAACCTGGCTGACCGGAAGAACTATTGGCCGGACTGTCAGCAGGACCAAAGGCATAACGAACCAGCTCCTGGTTGGCCCAACATGGGCCACCAGAGCGATCCGTGACTGAACGTCGCAAATCTTCCGTAAGACTAGGAGCAGCATCACGAACGGTGGAACGCGTACCCGTCCTGACTGATACAAGACAAGGACAAGCGTCCACTGCCAAAGCCAATGGCAGGGCACCGGAGACACAAACAGTGGAAAACCGACGGTTGAGCCTTGCCGCAACAAATCCACAAATGGATACCACCATCCGGACAAGATAGCACTGGACACCAACGGATGCAGAAGCCATATTCCGTCAGAACCGGAGATGACCGCAGAAACCATACCCACCTGCCCGTGCAGACCAGAATCCGCCGCTGTCAACCCCCGGAACACTGCCAAAAACTGTAACATGTTGATGTGTCCCTGAGTTCCTGCACTGACCACCAACCCGAAAAACACCGATGTAGGGGCTCCAAATGAGCCCCCCCAGCCTTCTCACGACGCGTCTGCGGACAGAAAGCGAGTAGGAGGAGGTAACACCATGGGAAATCCCTGTAGGAACTAGACCTCCACTGCCCACCATCTGATACAACGTAGGAAGATGGTGATCCTAGGCAGAGACCGATCCAAAGGATCGCGTTGCGGCCTCCATAGCCCTAGTAAGTAATACTGGAGGTCGCAGACATAACCTTCCCAGCACCACATACCCGCATCTGCACCCCGAATGTCCAGGAGTGACAGAAATTTCCTAGCTGACAGAGAACCTCTGACCAGTACCCGGAAAACTTAGGTCAAGATACCACGCACCCTGTCCAAAGGTACTATGATGACTGATCGATTAAAAGACACGATACTCGGAAACAACCTAAAACTTCCGAGAGCATCTGCGGAAGGGCACGTGGAAGAACGAGACCCGCAGATCTATGGAAACAGCCCAGTCTCCCGGGCAAATGGCGCTCCGACCACGCCCCGAACTTCCTCTATAGCACTATACTTTTAGAGGGAGAGGCTATACTAAAACCCTTAAAAATACCCTCGTCAGGGGAAACGACCCCACAGGAGGTTGAAAAGACGGAGCAGCAGGAGGGACCATCGGAACCGTAGCTGCCCTTTGGCCGTTCGATCGCACAATTTGTCAGAGGTCAAAAGAGGCGAACGGAGCAAAACTCTGGCAGGACCGTTCAAGAAAGACGAGCCGGCTATCACTGCGTCTCACCTGGACAAGAGCATGTCCATAGAGACCTCCAAAGACATGTTGACAACAGGCTTAGCGGCACAAACCGCCGACTGAAGCACTGCGTCCCGAGACGATGAATCATCGTGATTCAAACATAAATCGAAAGTTGACGCCATAGCCACAATCGACTTAAATTAAAAAACAGCCTACACCCATGCCTTCGCAAAATGCGAACCAGGGCCAGCAAACGAAGATATCCCAATCGCTGCGGCGTCCTTGTCCAGAAAGAGAGATCTCAAAAACCACGCCGCATAGAGGGGCATGTAGAACTTAGACCCCAGTGTGGCGATCAAAGTTTTGGGCACTCGGAACCCCGCAGTGGCCAAATCATACCAAAAGCTCCCTCAATCTACGTAGCAAGAAGCCCTACTGTAGGAGTGAAAGGAAACCTCGGCAACTCCGGCAACTCCACCACCGAATCAGCCTCATACAAGGCATGAACCTCGGCGGTGGTGGCAGCAGAAGCGGAAACACATCTGCAGGCAGCAGAGTGTAACTGCATTCAGAACAAACCAGAAGGAAGGAGGAGGCGAAACAAACTCATCCTCCACCGCAGATCATGAACAAAGCTGCCCTCTGCTGAGGCGCCGTATAGGACCGCGGAAACTGTAACGTGATCCAGAATGTACCTTTACTCAGGAAAACCCTTCACTAGCAAAAAGGTATGAGCAACAGGAACCGAATGGCCGTCTACAACAGCCATCCGAGGAAGTACCCACACGGGAGGCTCCACTGGCAAACCACCGGCTGTGAAGGAGCCGACAAACCCACTAAGTACTGGGACTTAGACAGGAACTCCAGAATCTTAGCTAACTGAACCATCATAACACTATCGCGTGTAGAGTCCTGAATAGACTGGGAATACGAACTCATATACACTCGAATAAAAGAGCAGGCCAGACAAGTACGGAGCCAAAGCACCACGGCGTCCAATACCACCTCGACCGTCTCCTCCGAGAACGGAAGATCTAGATCTCGAGGAGCCGGATACAAAAACAAAATATGTTCACAGGATACGAACCCACGAACACACCGGTCATAAACTTGTTGCTACCCCGGTGCCCGGTACCCGGTGCCTGCCCGGTGCCCGGTGCCCGGTGCCCGTAACACAATACCGGGCACCTCTCCTGCGAGAGTTTGGGTCCGCTGTGACCGGGTGAATGTGATCAAGCACCGGCCGCAGCAACCCTCGACTGGCAGTCATCTACCACATACGTGGAAGGCTAAAACCGGGAGGATCCACTGGCACAACCACCTGCTGTGGAGAAGCCGACAAGAAACCTCGGCAACTCCGTGGCTGACCGGAAGAACTATTGTCCGATCTGTCCCACTAAGTTCTGGGACTTTGTCAGAGCCCCCAGAACCTTCGCCATCTGATCCAACAGAACTGTACTACTTGTAGATGCCCTATACGACCGTCTCCTACGACGAACAGGAGAACGAGATCTAGATGAACCGGTTCCAAAACCTGAGAAAGACCTCGAGGAAGAAGAAGAACAAGACCTAAACTCTGAACCCGAAATCGAAGAGCTAACCCAATCCCGACCCTACGACGAGATCGACTCCTTGACTTACGTGAACACGTAGAACGAAGACCAACCGAAGACAAGAACGTCTTCCTACCAGAAGCAGCAGGCTGTCCAGGGAAGAAGGAACCTGAAGGAGAGTCTGGTGCCCGGTGCCCGGTGTTTGACCGGTGCCCGGTGGCTGCCCGGTGCCTGGTGGAAGCCCGGTGCCCGGTAGCTGCCCGGTGCCTGCCCGTTGGCTGCCCGGTGGCTGCCCGGTGGCTGCCCGGTGGCTGCCCGGTGACCATTGCCCGGTTCGGTGACCGGTGCCCGGTTCTGTGCCCGGTGACCGGTGACCGGTGCCCGGTTCGGTGCCCGGTGCCCTTCGGTGCCCGGTGCCCGGTGCCCGGTGCCCGGTGCCCGGTGCCGGGCGCCTCTACTGTGAGAGGCTGGGTCCGCTGTGAACCGGGTGATATGGGATCAAGAACCGGACGCAGCAACCCTGTGATAGGTAAAGCTCAATGAGCACCGGGTGATATAGGATCAAGCACCGGTCCCAGCAGCCCGGTATCCCCTGTATGGATCACCGGCCTATCACATGAGAAAAGTTACGAAGTCAGAGAACCTGACCGTACTTTCTCAACGTAACCCGACCCCCCCGATGGGGGGATCCCATCTGACGCACCCTCCGAAGCCTTACCTACCTCGGAAGGCACCACCGCTCCCAAGAGCTGGGATGCGGACACAGACTACTACGACCGTGAGGTATGGGACCTACGAGAAGTTACGGGAACGAAACCACTAGGGGACGAACCCGTCAGGGTACGAATCGCGTACACGCGAACCGCGAAAAAACGTGACACAGTGTAAAACACAGTGAAAAACCCAAAAAACACAATGGAGAATTAATCACGCAACACAATTGAGTGACAATAATAAGTATTGAACAATATCAAATGACAAATAAGGCACAATACACGGCAGAAATTCAAAATTAGAACGAAATTATGGGAGATACAAAATATACCTGCACCCTGATAGCGTCCTAAAAATAATGAAGGGGTTTAAATAGCGGACTAGCCAACTGGCTGTGTGTAGAGCGGAATGGTCTATGGTGGGTTATTTGAGTGATTAGAGAAGGCAGATTTTTATTATTAGGACGATTTCATAGCAACCTAATCGTTTGCAACCATTCAGGTTAGTTTGAAGACATAAAAACTGGTATTTTTTTCCATTTAGGTCATTTTGTTCATGAACCTACCGTCATTTTCTGTGTCTGCCATTAATCTGCTCTGTAATATTGTTAAAATCACAAACAACAGAAAAGTTTCAAGTTTGTGCCCTATTCATCTGCGAGATGATCAACAGCCAATGAAAACTCGGGGTGAATTATCAGATTTATTGACACTTTCGGAGCATACCCCGAAAACACCAACCATAAGTGAAGATTTAAGATGGCCGACTCCTGTGTTGCTAAATGCGCTAACACAAATTTAAATCTAACAACACTCTTATTTTGAAGGCAAGAAACATTAAAAGAAATGTTTACCATTGGATTGAACTGACAAGTAAGCTCATATGTTATGTTTTATAGCCTTTAACCAACTGAGACACTATTCACACTAATACAAGAATCCTTTAATTAATTTGAGCAGTGTAGATTGGTTGATTCTTTAGTAAAATGGACACGGGTTAATAATGTTTCTACTTTATATCAACGTCATTTTGCTGTCAGATTTTATCGAGCCATTGTAAAGTTCACCATTAATCTGATTGGTCATACAATAAATGAACAAAATAATGATTATATTACGGTGCTGTCCGGTGATTTCGCGCAGCTAAGGAAACAATAACAGTAACCGATCAATAAATATATCGCATATTCAGACCTACAACTTTATATTCATATTAACTCACCATTTCGCCGTATTTTTACTAAATATCATGTAATAAAACAAAGTGCAACAATGTAAACGACCGCCATTTGTGAACTCACCTTGGGTATTCCACGAAAATCTGGATGTCTGGTGTACTTGCGTAGTGCGATTTTAGTGATGTCAGTTAATTATATTTGTCTATGGTGGCCATTACACGCCAACATGAGTGTCAATTCTATGTTCAGGGAAGGGGATCAATACGTTGGTAAGTGATAAATTAATTAAAGTCAGGGAACAAATTAATGACAGTATAACACATCCAGCGTAGATTAATACCCAGATTAATGCAAGTAGCCCCAATTCTCATTATATTCGTGCCTTCTCATTGATTCATGCCCCTAGAAAACAAGTGAATAAGCATATTCCAAGAATAGTGTTAATTGAAAAATAATTGAAAAATGTATTTTAAGTTGTTTCCCACGGTTTTCTAAGTTACAGTTACATACAATTGTAATTTACCACCTATTTTATGATTTTTCTACATACTTCCTTAATCTGAAGAGGGCATGTTCGCAAATTATGCATAAAATGTGATATATGTTGATTTCTAGGTGAATCTGGACTTCACCATGCATATTTAAATTTGATGCATCAAGGCAGCAACACTTCTTTATTGTATGGGTGATCAAGGAATGTCACTCAAATGTGAAAAGTTGTAAGGCACGAACCTGAGGAGAAGTTTCAAGATAAATTACTGTCTGTTCCACGAAATGCTGCCAAAGATTTATTGCTATAAAAACGCTCTAAGCTGCTTATTTTTTTTATATAAAACAATGTAAAACTATTTTTTAGAAATGAGCCTACTTTTATTTGAAGAAAATCCGTCTAATATCAGAAGTCATAAGTCGACTTCTGGAAGTAGGCTATCCTCAGCCTCTGACTCCAGCTCTTCGTTATTATTACTGTCGCGTCCGGTTGCGATTTGCTCATTATAATTATACAAAATTTCTTGATTTTTCCAAAATTTGTCCAAACGTCTCACAATTTGCACTGTTCGGGAGAGAATTTCATGTGTCTATCACTCTGTGAGTACAAAGTTATTTTGAATAAACAGTCATGGATGGGAGTTTGCCTTATAAATTCATTTCACCGAATTTTAGTTGTTGACAATAAAACGAGAAACTACTATTGCAATAAACACTTCCAGTAAACAACAACAACTATTATTGCGAACTAAGAAATTTGTGTATTAACAGCATTTTCTGGCATATAACTTAAACAGTTTGCATTAAAACATATCAATTAATCATTTAATATTCACATATTTAGCGAATATCATTCATCGATAAGGTTCCAAGTCGATCTGATACTACTGCTAATACGTCCTAAGGTATTGTATATGCTTCAAAGTCTTGATGTGATGACCTTCACCAACCAATCAGAGTTTAGTAAACCAAGTTGTCCGCAGGAAATTTGTCCGGCAAAGAAACTGGCTCACAGGAAGTGACTAGTCTACTTCCGCCGGAAATGACATATCTATGGTGTTCCCAAGTCATACCATTAGAGAAAGCAGATTTACACCAGTGTAGATGTACGAGGATATGTGCAATTAATTTTGCGTGGTAGTAACAGCGTGCCAACCTCAGCCTGCCGTTGTCAATAGATACGAAAGCTGTAGCAGATGATGATGACATCATGTTGTATTTTGACAAAATTCTCGACATTTTCTTCTGGAATTCTTGTACGAACACTGAGAAATGGAGGCTCGATTCCTTTATTTTTCAACCTGGCAAGAATTGCTCTCATAAATAAAAGGTTAGTGTCTTTTTTTTTATGATGAAATCCAAGCGATTCGATGCTAGAAAAATGTTGAAAATCTGATCGCACGTGACATTTTAACATTACAACTCTGCATTCAATTCTTGATTTAGGGCTATTACTTCATTATAGGACCGAATTAAAAAAAATAAAAAGATGGCTCATCGCTAAATTTTGCTGAAAAATGATTTTATGCAAAAAAATAAGACTTTTAGGGTGTTTAAATAGGTGTAAAAGTTGGGCAGATTAACGTGAAATAGACAATAGGTGACTTGGGTGGGTTATTTCTAGGGACTCTAAGACTTACATAAACAACAATTTTGGCGAATTCCTTATGTGCACTCATAGTCAAGTGTTTGAACTTTATGTTGATGTATACATTTTCAGGAATTAATCAGAATATAACAGACAATATAAATTTATGTGCTTAGGGGCACGGATCCAGGCGCGGATACAGGGGGTGGGTCCAGGGGGTACGGACCCCCACCCCCCTGCTCCCGGCAAAAAGAAGAAAATCTACAATACTCGAATAGTTGGATGACTTTTTTCGTGGCCTAAGTGTCAGGAAATCGCATCTGCAGCGATCTGGCATCTAAAAATTTCCTGGGGGAGGACCCCCAGACCCCCCTACTTTATGATTTCGCGCTCGCAGGGTCGGCTATGCTGACTTGTAATTACAGACCCCACTGCAATTATTTCTGTATCCGCGCCTGGGATCCATGACTAACACACAATATGAATGTAGCCTTAGGAACCCATTCACTGGTGCATTAATAATTAAATCGGTACACACAAGCCTAACAATAAACAATATCAAATGAATTACACACTACATTCACGTACATCTTATTTTCTTTAAAAATACGAGATATAGTGTGCGTGTGTGGTTCCCACATCGTAAATATTGCCCGCCATCTTGTATTGACCTACATAGCTGACGCAATACCATACACCGGTGTAATGACAAAAAAATCCCCAGCTAAAATGTTAATTACTTAAGGTGACTCCAGAGCTGGATGTGGTTTCATGCAGATATATCACTCTATCTTTTGTAATACTAACAAATGTTGGTTTTAACATTGTTTTGTTTTTTTAAATGATAATAAATGTAATTGGTTCCTGTTATTATTGAGTGGTAACTGAAAATGGAAAAGGAGGTATCATTATCAAATTTATACGTGTATATACAGGCCCGTAACCAGACCTGTTTGAAGGGGGGGTCGTTTCGAAGGCTCAATGGGTCTGAAGTATCTACCTGTTTGAAGGGGGGGTCGTTTCGAAGGCTCAAGGGGTCTGAAGTATCTATGGGGGTCTAAAAAAGTGGACCTCAAGGCTAAAAAAGTGAACCTCGAGGCTGGGCGGGGGGGGGGGGGGGTCGTCGTCCGACCGCCCCTGGATACGGGCCTGATATATGTACATTTGTAATCCTCTCTGCAGCTGATCAATGTCTACAATTGATTAAGGTAGGAAACACTACTGACAAATAGTACATGTCATAATTAGTTCATTAATATAGATCCTGGGGTGATTTACAGCCTTATTTAGAGAACATGGTATTAGAAAATTAAAAATACACCTAAGTCACCTTAATGGATAAATTTATAGAGGATACTGCAGGTGCGTGCACCGGAAAATTACCATATTTGGCAATAACATGACCTCTGATTCGTGGAAAAGCATGAGAGATGTAACTCTTATATAACTTGGCTGATGATGAAAATTCAAAGTATGCAAAGACATAGTTGGGAAGGGACTTGTTGGATCTATGTTATTACCTAGCTAGAAAATTGTTTCATGAAGTTAGAAATTATAATAACTAGAAATGGACGCTTGTCGACAAGCGCATGTGTATCCCCCTCCCCAGATACACAAGTAGTTTGAAAAAAGGGTGTTCGAGTTATGCTCCGGAGACAAAATCAGTGACGGAAAAACAAAGGGAGATAAATAAAAATTAGTGATGCAAGAGTTGTCATTCTTGCGTGACACACCTTTAGGGTCATGGTCTATGCATGTGTGAAGTTTCATGAAAATAATCCAAAGGGTGTTCGAGTTATGCTCCGGACATGAAATCAGTGCACGAAACAACAAAGGGAGATAACTAAGAAATTAACGACGCAAGAGTTGTCATTCTTACGTGCGACACACCTTTGGGTCGTCTTCTATGCATGTGTGAAGTTTAATAAACTAGAAAATGTGTTCATAGAACACGGATGTCCCACATATCGCTTTGATAATAAATGAGGCCAAATTCCAAGTCAAAATTTTCTTTTACCTGAGCGTTAAAGTTTTTGAAGCACCAAGTATGTGACCTTGACCCTGGGCTTGGCGGGGGCAGGACGAACGTGGATTTGGCACAGGGCGGTAGAGGACCATTAGAGCAATGCATATGTGAAATATGAAGCTGATCCGTGAAAGAAAACAGAAATTATAAGATATTTACCTGAGCGTTAAAGTTTTTGAAGCACTAAGTATGTGATCTTAACCCTGGGCTTGGTGGGGGCAGGACGAATGTGGATTTGGCACAGGGCGGTAGAGGACCATTAGAGCAATGTGTATATGAAATATGAAGGAGATCGGTCGAAGGATGAAGAAATTATGAGACATTTACCCGAGTGTTAAAGTTTTGTGACGGACGGACGGGACGCACGTTCCTACGAATGAATACTTGTTGGGTTTTTACTCTATAAAAATACCCAACAAGAGTACACTATCCTAACCCTACCCAATAAGATCCCTGTACGCTTACAACAAGTACCCATTCGTGTGTGCGGACAGACAAGGGTAACACTAAATGCCCCCTCCACTATCGTGGTGGGGCATACAAATATTCCAAAGGATGTTCGAGTTATGCTCTGGATACAAAATCAGAGCACGAAACAACAAAGGGAGATAAGTAAACAAGAATTCCGCGGAATCAAATGCCTCGCCTTGTCCAGCCTTGACCTCGAGCCTGGGCCCGAAAGCAATTTTCACTGGCCCGAACATATTATACAATTATTGACTAGTGAGCCATAGAATATCAGATTATATTCTATGGCTCACTAGTCAATAATTGTTTTATTATATGATAATAGTCTGTATATAGCACTTATGACCTTATGCTACTAGACAAAAATTGAAAAAGAATTTGAAAAGAAAAATGAAAAAAAAAAGTTTAAAAATCAAAAATAATAATGCTTGCTACTGGAACCCAGAATTTTTTTTTAATAGTCCTATATTTATCTACATATATCTGCACAGGTCCACATAATGCCACAATATTTTCAACACAGTTTACGGAAATGTAATATACAAACAAGAAACGAGGCAAAGCCACGAAGGCCAGGTTTTTTCCAAGCATAGACACTTGGATAACATAATTATACCCACTTTTTGTAGACTAGATGGCCGTGGCCTGCATGTCGCGCCTTGGGGCGAGGCATGGACACTAAAAAATATATATAGTAGATGGAAAAAACTTTAACCAAAAAACTTTAACCGGACACACGGACGACGAGGCGATATGCCAAAATGCCGATGATATCGCGCTTTCCGCAAGCAGGTGTGACAATGATGATAAACACCCATGTGAAGTATCAAGGTATTGGGTGAAGCAGTTGCAGAGATATAGTTACACGAAAAAAAACTTTTTAACTTTTAAACAAAAAAAAATTCAAAGTAATTTGACCTTGACATTGGGCACAGGATCGCGCTTTCCGCAAGCAGGTGCAACAATGATGATAAACACCCACCATGTGAAGTATCAAGGTATTGGGTAAAGCAGTTGCAGAGATATAGTACACAAAAAAACTTTAAACAAAAAATTCAAAGTAATTTGACCTTGACATTGGGCACAGGATCGCGCTTTCCCGCAAGCAGGTGCGACAATGATGATAAACACCCATGTGAAGTATCAAGGTATTGGGTGAAGCAGTTGCAGAGATATAGTACACGAAAAAAAAACTTTAACAAAAAAATTCAAAGTAATTTGACCTTGACATTGGGCACAGGATCGCGCTTTCCGCAAGCAGGTGCGACAATGATGATAACCACCCATGTGAAGTATCAAGGTATTGGGTGAAGCAGTTGCAGAGATATAGTACACGAAAAAACTTTAACAACAAAATTCAAAGTAATTTGACCTTGACATTGGGCACAGGATCACGCTTTCCGCAAGCAGGTGCGACAATGATGATAAACACCCATGTGAAGTATCAAGGTATTGGGTGAAGCAGTTGCAGAGATATCGTACACAAAAAAACTTTAACAAAAAAATTCAAAGTAATTTGACCTTGACATTGGGCACAGGATCGCGCTTTCCGCAAGCAGTTGCGACAATGATGATAAACACCCATGTGAAGTATCAAGGTATTGGGTGAAGCAGTTGCAGAGATATAGTACACGAAAAAACTTTAACAAAAAAATTCAAAGTAATTTGACCTTGACATTGGGCACAGGATCGCGCTTTCCGCAAGCAGGTGCGACAATGATGATAAACACCCATGTGAAGTATCAAGGTATTGGGTGTGAGCAGTTGCAGAGATATAGTAGAGGAAAAAACTTTAACAAAAAAAATAAAAATTCAAAAAAGTAATTTGACCTTGACATTGGGCACAGGGCCGCACGGTTGGGGGGTTAGAATGAAAATAATGGATGATGATAAACACCCCATGTGAAAGTTTCAAGGTAATGGGCGAAGCAGTTGCAGAGATATAGTATAACGAAAAGTTTTAACCAAAAAACTTTAACCAGACGTACGTTAAAAAGTTAACGTTGAAAATGGCTAAGTCAATTACGTAGAAATAATAGGTCAAGGTAAAAAAATGGTCACATGTTGGATAGTTGTATGTGGTAGGCACCCCTTGGTTATGAAGCTGTGAAAGTTTGGTGGTCCTAGGTGGTACAGTACCAAAGAAATGGACTTAAACACGAAAACTTAACATTGTAAACGCGAAAACTTAACATTGAAAATGTCTAATGTCTAAGTCGACTGCGCGGAAAAAATGGGTGAAGTTAAAAAAAAAAGTAACATGTTGGATAGTGATATGTGGTGGGTACCCCTTGATTATGAAGCTGTGAAAGTTTGGTGGTCCTAGGTGGTACAGTACCAAAGAAATGGACTTAAACACGAAAACTTAACATTGTAAACTCGAAAACTTAACATTGAAAATGTCTAAGTCGACTACGCGGAAAAAATGGGTCAAGTTAAAAAAAAGTAACATGTTGGATAGTGATATGTGGTGGGCACCCCTTGATTATGAAGCTGTGAAACGTTTTGGTGGTCCCTAGGTGGTACAGTAACAAAGAAATGGACTCAAACACGAAAACTTAACATTGATTGTGGACGCCGCCCGCCCACCGCCCGCCCGCCCGGCTTTCGCCAATCCAATAGCCTGGATTTTTTTTCAAAAAACCTGGCTAAAAACAAGAAACGAGGTAAAGCCACGAAGGCCAGGTTTTTTCCAAGCATGGACACTTGGATAACATAATTATACCCACTTTTTGTAGACTAGATGGCCGTGGCCTGCATGTCGCGCCTTGGGGCGAGGCATGGACACTAAAAAAATAGATATAGTAGATGGAAAAAACTTTAACGAAAAAACTTTAACCGGTCACACGGATGTACGGACGGACGGACATATGCCAAAATGCCGACGATATCGCGCTTTCCGCAAGCGGGTGCGACAATGATGATAAACACCCATGTGAAGTATGAAGGTAATGGGTGAAGCAGTTGCAGAGATATAGTACACAAAAAAACTTTAACAAATAAATTCAAAGTAATTTGACCTTGACATTGCGCACAGGGGCCACACGGTTGGGGGTTAGAATGAAAATATGGATGATGATAAACACCCATGTGAAGTTTCAAGGTAATGGGCGAAGCAGTTGCAGAGATATAGTATAACGAAAAAGTTTTAACCAAAATATTTAACAAGACGTACGTTAAAAAGTTAACGTTGAAAATGGCTAAGTCGATTACGTAGAAATAATAGGTGAAGGTGGTAGGCACCCCTTGGTTATGAAATTGTGAAAGTTTGGTGGTCCTAGGTGGTACAGTACCAAAGAAATGGACTTAAACCCGAAAACTTAACATTGTAAAAGCGAAAACTTAACATTGAAAATGGCTAAGTCGACTGCGCGGAAAAAATGGGTGAAGTTAAAAAAAAAGTAACATGTTGGATAGTGATATGTGGTGGGCACCCCTTGATTATGAAGCTGTGAAAGTTTGGTGGTCCTAGGTGGTACAGTACCAAAGAAATGGACTTAAACACGAAAACTTAACATTGTAAACGTGAAAATTTAACATTGAAAATGGCTAAGTCGACTGCGCGGAAAAAATGGGTCAAGTTAAAAAAAAAGTAACATGTTGGATAGTGATATGTGGTGGGCAGCCCTTGATTATGAAGCTGTGAAAGTTTGGTGGTCCTAGGTGGTACAGTACCAAAGAAATGGACTTAAACACGAAAACTTAACATTGTAAACGCGAAAACTTAACATTGAAAATGGCTAAGTCGACTGCGCGGAAAAAATGGGTCAAGTTAAAAAAAAAAGTAAGTAACTGTTGGATAGTGATATGTGGTGGGCACCCCTTGATTATGAAGCTGTGAAAGTTTGGTGGTCCTAGGTGGTACAGTACCAAAGAAATGGACTTAAACACGAAAACTTAACATTGTAAAAGCGAAATTTAACATTGAAAATGGCTAAGTCGATCTGCGCGGAAAAAAATGGGTCAAGTTAAAAAAAAAGTAACATGTTGGATAGTGATATGTGGTGGGCACCCCTTGATTATGAAGCTGTGAAAGTTTGGTGGTCCTAGGTGGTACAGTACCAAAGAAATGGACTTAAACACGAAAACTTAACATTGTAAACGCGAAAAATTTAACATTGAAAATAAGGCTAAGTGACTGCGCGGAAAAAAATGGGTCAAGTTAAAACAAGAAACGAGGCAAAGCCACGAAGGCCAGGTTTTTTCCAAGCATGGACACTTGGATAACATAATTATACCCACTTTTTGTAGACTAGATGGCCGTGGCCTGCATGTCGCACCTTGGGGCGAGGCATGGACACTAAAAAAATAGATATAGCAGATGGAAAAACTTTAACGAAAAAACTTTAACCGGACACACGGACGTACGGACGTATGCCAAAATGCCGACGATATCACGCTTTCCGCAAGCGGGTGCGACAATGATGATAAACACCCATGTGAAGTATCAAGGTAATAGGTGAAGCAGTTGCAGAGATATAGTACACAAAAAAACTTTAACAAATAAATTCAAAGTAATTTGACCTTGACATTGCGCACAGGGGCCGCACGGTTGGGGGTTAGAGTGAAAATATGGACGATGATAAACACCCATGTGAAGTTTCAAGGTAATGGGCGAAGCAGTTGCAGAGATATAGTATAACAAATTTTTACCAGACGTACGTTAAAAAGTTAACGTTGAAAATGGCTAAGTCAATTACGTAGAAATAATAGGTGAAGGTAAAAAAATGGTCACATGTTGGATAGTTGTATGTGGTAGGCACCCCTTGGTTATGAAGCTGTGAAAGTTTGGTGGTCCTAGGTGGTACAGTACCAAAGAAATGGACTTAAGCACGAAAACTTAACATTGTAAACGCGAAAAGTTAACATTGAAAATGGCTAAGTCGACTGCGCGGAAAAAATGGGTCAAGTTAAAAAAAAAGTAACATGTTGGATAGTGATATGTGGTGGGCACCCCTTGATTATGAAGCTGTGAAAGTTTGGTGGTCCTAGGTGGTACAGTACCAAAGAAATGGACTTAAACACGAAAACTTAACATTGAAAATGGCTAAGTCGATTGCGCGGAACAAATGGGTCAAATTAAAAAAAAAAGTAACATGTTGGATAGTGATATGTGGTGGGCACCCCTTGATTATGAAGCTGTGAAAGTTTGGTGGTTCTAGGTGGTACAGTACCAAAGAAATGGACTTAAACACGAAAACTTAACATTGAAAACGCGAAAACTTAACATTGAAAATGGCTAAGTCGATTGCGCGGAAAAAATGGGTCAAGTTAAAAAAAAAAGTAACATGTTGGATAGTGATATGTGGTGGGCACCCCTTGATTATGAAGCTGTGCAAGTTTGGTGGTCCTAGGTGGTACAGTACCAAAGAAATGGACTTAAACACGAAAACTTAACATTGAAAACGCGAAAACTTAACATTGAATGGCTAAGTTGATTGCGTGGAAAAAATGGGTCAAGTTAAAAAAAAAGTAACATGTTGGATAGTGATATGTGGTGGGCACCCCTTGATTATGAAGCTGTGAAAGTTTGGTGGTCCTAGGTGGTACAGTAACAAAGAAATGGACTCAAACACGAAAACTTAACATTGATTGTGGACGCCGCCTGGCTTTCGCCAATCCAATAGCCTGGATTTTTTTCTTCAAAAAACCTGGCTAAAAAAGTAACATGTTGGATAGTGATATGTGGTGGGCACCCCTTGATTATGAAGCTGTGAAAGTGTGGTGGTCCTAGGTGGTACAGTACCAAAGAAATGGACTTAAACACGAAAACTTAACATTGTAAACGCGAAAACTTAACATTGAAAATGTCTAATGTCTAAGTCGACTGCGCGGAAAAAATGGGTGAAGTTAAAAAAAAAAGTAACATGTTGGATAGTGATATGTGGTGGGTACCCCTTGATTATGAAGCTGTGAAAGTTTGGTGGTCCTAGGTGGTACAGTACCAAAGAAATGGACTTAAACACGAAAACTTAACATTGTAAACTCGAAAACTTAACATTGAAAATGTCTAAGTCGACTACGCGGAAAAAATGGGTCAAGATAAAAAAAAGTAACATGTTGGATAGTGATATGTGGTGGGCACCCCTTGATTATGAAGCTGTGAAAGTTTGGTGGTCCTAGGTGGTACAGTAACAAAGAAATGGACTCAAACACGAAAACTTAACATTGATTGTGGACGCCGCCCGCCCGGCTTTCGCCAATCCAATAGCCTGGATTTTTTTTCAAAAAACCTGGCTAAAAATGAAAAAAAAATGGAGAAAAAAAAAGTTTGACCCTGTGCTTAGCGGGGGCAGGACGAATGTGGATTTGTCACAGGGTGGTAGAGGACCATTGGAGCAATGCGTGTGAAAAATGTTTAAAAAGTTTAAAAATAATAATGCTTGCTACTGGAGCCCAGAATTTTTTTTTAATAGTCCTATATTTATCTACATATATCTGCACAGGTCCACATAATGCCACAATATTTTCAACACAGTTTACGGAAATGTAATATACAATGTAGTAATTTACCTGTATAAATTACCTGTGGTCAGATACAGTGGTCAAGACTGGACATTTGCACATGGACAGGTGAATGGTTCTCCCAGTCTCTATTGTTCTCTCGACAGGTAAGGTGTACAGAGCACACGAGAAAAGGTGTACAGAGCAGACGAGAAAACGGGTCTTCATGCATTATTGTCCAGTTTGTAGAGTGCGCAAAACAAAAAAGGGAGATAACTAAAAAATTAGCTACACAAGAGTTGTCATTCTTGTGCGCGACACACCTCCGGGTCGTGGTCTATGCATGTGTGAAGTTTCATGAAAATATTCCAAAGGGTGGTAGAGTTATGCTCCGGACAGGAAATCAGTGCGTGAAAACAAAAAGGGAGATAACTCAAAAATTAGCTATGCAAGAGTTGTCATTCTTGTGCACGACATACCTCGGTTCGTGGTCTAATTGAATGTGTGAAATTTCATAAAAATATTCCAAAGGGTGGTCAAGTTATGGTCAATCAGTGCGCGAAACAAAAAAGGGAGATAACTAAAAAATTAGCTATGCAAGACTTGTCATTCTTGTGCGCGACACACCTTCGAGTCGTGGTCTATGCATGTGTGAAGTTTCATGAAAATATTCCAAAGGGTGTTCGAGTTATGCTCCGGACAAGAAGTGTCTGTGGCGGACGCGGCCCGCTGTCAAATCCATAGTATCCCCCGACGGAGTCCGGGGGATACAATTATGATCATTTATCCGTAGGTAGCTCATTCTAGTAGATTATTCACCTTCAACAGGTGGCAGATGCATTCGTAAACAAGCCCGGATGTAAACAATACCATGAGACTTATATTCGGATATTTCGGATTGCACCGGTGAATGGTAGCCTTGGGAACCCGTTCACCGGTGCATTAATAATTAAATCGGTACACACAAGCCTAACAATAAACAATTCCAAATGAATTACACACTACATTCACTTACATCTTATTTTCTTTAAAAATACGAGATATAGTGTGCATGTGTGGTTCCCACATCGTAAATATTGCCCGCCATCTTGTATTGACCTACATAGCTGACTGCGATGACGCAATACCATTCACCGGTGTAATGACAAAAAAATCCCCAGCTAAAATGTTAACTTAAGGTGACTCCAGAGCTGGATGTGGTTTCATGCAGATATATCACTCTATCTTTTGTAATACTAACAAATGTTGGTTTTAACATTGTTTTTTTTTTTTTTTAATGATAATAAATGTGATTGGTTCCTGTTATTATTGAGTGGTAACTGAAAATGGAAAAGGAGGTATCATTAGCAAATGTATATGTGTATATATGTACATTTGTAATCCTCTCTGCAGCTGATCAATGTCTACAATTGATTAAGGTAGGAAACACTACTGACAAATAGTACATGTCATAATTAGTTCATTAATATAGATCCCGGGGTGATTTACAGCCTTATTTAGAGAACATGGTATTAGAAAATTAAAAATACACCTAAGTCACCTTAATGGATAAATTTATAGAGGATACTGCAGGTGCGTGCACCGGAAAATTACCATATTTGGCAATAACGTGACCTCTGATTCGTGGAAAAGCATGAGAGATGCAACTCTTGTGTAACTTGGTTGATGATAAAAATTCAAAGTATGCAAAGACATAGTTGGGAAGGGACTTGTTGGATCTATGTTATGACCTGGCTAGGAAATTGGTTCATGAAGTTAGAAATTATAATAATTATGATCATTTATCCGTAAGTAGCTCATTCTAGTAGATTATTCACCTTTAACAGGTGGCAGATGCATTCGTAAAAAACATACGCGTGACAAGCCCGGATGTAAACAATACCATGAGACTTATATTCGGATATTTCGGATTGCACCGGTGAATGGTATACACCGGTGAACGGGTTACCCACCCTATACACCGGTGAACGGGTTACCCACCCTACTTAAAATACTACAAAAAAAAATAATTATAACAAGTTTGGGCTTCCATACATTAAAAATTTCATCAGCGGTTTCCCCAATGACGTCATTTGTATGTTTTAATATACTTGATCCGGGGAAAACTATTTCATTCACAAAACAGAAGTAAACATGGTGTTGACAGACGATGTCTTCTGTAAAATGTGATCTATTTTTGAAGAAAAAAACATATGCGTGTATCCTGAACTGCCCATTATTGGAGATTCTAAGGATCTTAAAAAACGTTTGTATTAAATAATAGAGTTGAAACATAGAAAAACTATTTACCTTCAAATAAAAACCAATGTATGATGGTGGGTCGAGTTTTCGGGGTATTAATAAGTTCATCAACTAGCGGGTTTTATAAAACATAACATATGAGCTAAATTGTCAGTTCAATAGAATGATAAACATTTCTTTCAATGTTTCTTGCCTTCAAAATAAGATTGTTGTTAGATAAAAATTCGCGAGAGCGCGTTTAGCAACACATGAGTCGGCCATCTTGAATATTGACTTATGGTTGGAGTTTTCGGGGTATGTTCCGAAAGTGTCAATACATTTGCTAATTCGTCCCGAGTTTTTATTGGCTATACGATCATCTCGCAGATGAATGAGGCACAGTGAAGGAAAACTTCAAACGTTTCTATTGATTATGATTTTAACAATTAAAGAGCAGATTAATGGCGGATGCAGAAATTTAAATCACGAAAATCACGGTAGTTTCGTGAACAAAATGACCTAAATGGCAACAATTAGACTCCTTCTTCCTAACTCCGGGGGTACGAACAACTCCGTGGGTTTTTGTTTTTGCACGCTGTAACATTTCACACGAGTGCAAAGTTTGACCCAGCTTCTGTAGATACCAGGTCACGTGATATGCAATGTTAACACAGAACAGAACATGGTCTACTCGACTGTCTCCCAAGTTTGTGTCATGAAACCAGTATGGGATTTTTTAACTAAAAAAACAGTTAATTTTGTATACTGTCTCCATTTCATAGGCTTATATTTCCAAATCAATTAACTAAGCTACAAACAATTTTGGATGAAATGCGAAATGATGGACCACACGTTTGACAGGGGTGAACATTTTGATACTTTTGCCATGTGGAGTAAAGAAAGTCAGCCTAGTAGACCATTTCCCCGGAGTTGGGTTAACTTCCTGTCCCGGGCACCTGCAAGATGGCGGACAGCTGAGAGGTCAGAAATGTTTATTGTTTTTTTATTTGTTTTATTATGGTGATTTCACATGTTTCAAAGAAAACAAATATGTAAAGCAATCAATGTTTAAACGTTGATGAATACCCAAAAGTCCCCGGATGTTCTTTACACCCCCGGAGTTCGGCAGTAAGAGGCTACCAGTATTTAGTCCAAACACTGGATTTGGTGGCATTTTTAAGAACTTCCTATAGGTAATGCCATGCTTATTTTAATCACCTGACGTAAAGCACATCGCGGCTGCACACAGGTCTACAAATTACAAAATATGTGAGTACCCCGAAAACTCCGACTACCCCGAAAACTGGCGTCACGACCATACTGAACCCCCTAATTCAGCCTGCAAGGCCACGTTCCTGATGGACTTGATTCTTGTAGGGGCCTTTGGCCATATAACCTCAGTGGTTTTTCTTCTGAGTATTGTCTTCTAAGGGTTCCTTGCTTCTAAGGTAATAACACACTGGTATTAACATTTCATGATAAAATAACTACCACGAAAACACATTGCAAAGACACTATTTGCAATAAATGTACACTTTGGCTTTGCAATAGGTAGTGGTCTCATATATTCACGAATATTCAATCGGTGATATACTACATAATTATTTGAACATGCATAAATACTGCCAATAAGATAATAAGTTTTAAAAACAAACCGTGATTGACTTACATTCGTTTCCTACGCCGCCAAATGTTTCCAGAGTGGTTGCTATGTCAATTGCGCATGCGCTGACGGAAGCATAACAAACTGGACAAACGGAATAAAAATCACCAACATGAAGTATATCAACCAAATGGCGGTAAACACATAGAATTGGAAAGGGATACTTTGTTTGACAAGCTGTCTGGGAAAGTTACTGGAAAAGATAATAGCATGGTGGTTATATGGTTTTGCGGAAGTCAACACAATTCTAGACAAAGAACAAGAGGGATTCCGTAGATTCCACAATGCCACACAAGCTTTGTTGAGATTCTCGCAGGATGTACAATGGTGTCGGCTAATTCTGCGCACCTAAGACTTTCCAAACAAATTTATATGGCATTACCATCTCCATATTCAGTCAAACTTTCCTGAATATTCAACGCATTTCAAAGCCGTTGTGCAGGTAAAATGTCACAACGTTCTGACATCAGTAAGAGACGTAAATTGTGTGATGTATGACCTGATGACATCACATGCGTGTTTGCAACGTCACATTTGTTTCGGCTAATGCTGCGCATCTGGTAGTGTAAACAAAATGGCGAGCAGCATACTGGATCAGCATAGCAAAATTGGTATTATACTTGAAGCAGAACTATCTAGTAACATCATGGCATGTTAGTTTGTTCGTTTCACAGTTAATTTAGTAAATATATAAGACAGCTATTCCATCAGTAGGGTCTGAGGATTTTACACATTTTTAATATATTGGGAATAACTTTTTACCAAACGATCGGAATGTGATATAATTGTGACACAGTGTGGCAATTAATTATCTTGTTTATTCCCAAATCCACATATTTTATTATGACATACGCAAGGCTAAATTTGACGTGAATTGCGCATTAACTAATGCGCAGAATTAGCCGACATGACAGTATATAATGGCTTTAATGCAAGAGAAAGTACTGTTGCTATATCTTTATTGATTTTGATTCTGTTTGGCGGGAAGGTCTTATGGTTAAATTGTACAAGAATGGAATCAATGGCAAAGTATAGTCATGGATTTTAGACTTCTTATTATCCAATAAATGGGCCCAATGCAGCATGCAACATTTCAATGGACCCACCTTTCAAACAAGTACAGTATTGCCACAGGGATCTGTCATTGCGCCCCTATTATTCAACTTACACGTTATATACATATTTGATGGTATTATTATAACAGTAACAAAGTGAAATTTGCCGACGATAGTACAATATGGAGGACAGGTTCGGATTTAGATGCAATGATCAGTGGACTAAACGAGGACATATTGAAAGTATTTAAATGGAGTTCGCAATGGCGTTTAAAACTGAATGTTGAAACAGAAGTATGTTGTTTTTCAAATGACAAAACAAGCTCCCAATGCAGTTAGAAACAAGACAATTCACATTGATAATTCAATAATTCCACACAACACCAATCCAAAAATGTTAGGGATACATCTTGACGAACAGATGACATTCGATCGGCATATACATGAGTTGGAACGAAATAGAATGAGAACAGTATCACTGTTGCAACACGTTAATGTGGTGGAGGATATTAATTCTGCAAAAATGTTACAGCTATATAAGTCAATGGTCTCACCACAATTAGAATATGCTGCCCCTGTATGGCAAATCACGAACTGTGAGAAATTGGAAAAGATACAACAAAAAGGTATGTCTTTATGCCTGGGTGCTGTAAGAACTGCAGGTGGTCCCGCACTGGACGTGGAGGCTGGGGTGCTCCCACTGGACCTGCGGCGAGAGGAGCTATCAGTGAGGGAGGCAGGAGCCATTATGTCCAAACAGTCTACTGAAACAATAAAAACTGCTTGGGTGGATTGGAAGGACAACACAGCTAGTTAGAGAAATTAAGGTACCTTTCACCATTTGGAAAACAATATTACAAGTGAGTAATTTAACTTCTCTGACTGGTGTGACCCTTCATAATATGGAAGAGGAATGTGTCTACGAATATAGTCTACACCCTACTAGAACTCGCCCAGGTTACTGGAGTACCCTTGGTTCTTCTAAATCCAGGTCTCAGCACCAGACAGAGTTGGCCAGAGACACGGTTGAAAGATTGATGGAAAATGACTCCGATGACTGCATTTTAGCCTTCACAGATGGTTCATGTCTACAAATTCCAGGGCCATGTGGAACCGGAGCTTGTTTATTCATCCCAGGACAATCGGAACACATAGCAATCAAGAGACCAGTGCAGAAGTATGGATCGATCCTGCTCGCAGAGTTAATTAGTTGCAGTTCTGATAACGTTACAGTTCTATCTGGAAGATCTATCTAATATCTACAGGAAAATTTAATTCATATATTTACAGACTGTCAGTCAGTTGCGGGTATATTAACCTTAGGGTGGAAGGAAACGTCATATAAATCAACTATAGAAAGAATAAAACGGGTAACTGAAGCAATTAAAAATAAAAATCAAGATATACAAATTTCTTGGACTCCTGGTCATGCAAATATTACAGGCAATGAACTTACAGACAACCTGGCTAAACAAGCAGCTAAAGAAGCAGACCTACTACAGGATACAGCATCAGCTGTAACAACAATGGCTGACATTAAAAGGGGTGGACGAGATTCAACATTAAAGAAATGGCAACGTAGATGGGATATTGAAGACACAGGCCAGACTTTACACTAGTATCGACCGACAGTATGTTGGAAAAGGCTCCTAGATGTTCCAGATAGGAAAACTTTGCGCTTTATTTAACTTGATATTAATTAATATACATTTATTAATAAATGCTGGCAGACTACCAGTACATAAACTTCCAGAGCATAACCTACTTTGTTTACAAGTGTACATGCTTGTACATAATTGAGAATCAACCAATCCAGTAACTTAGTAATTGGAATCGATATCTGGACTTGCATGTAAAACAAGCACTATATCATATGTTTCCTACATGTGCATGACAGTGACACAATGTGATTAAATGTATAGTTTGGGATATTTGTTAATTGTTGAATTATATGAACTCTAAAATTAGAAGGGAGCATTTGGATATTTGTTGTAGCAAAGGAAGTTATTTGAAATACATGTACAGTCTGTATAACTTTATGAAATAACATTGATATATGTGTTAATAGCTGTGACTATATTAACTATATTAACTAATAACGTGTGATGAAGAAGTATAGAGTTATTATTGTGAATGCTTAATTTATGTGACTGTGACATTGGAGAATTATCTGTACTTTATATGTCAACAAATGTGATATGTGTTAATTTTAAATTATATGCGAACCGCATGTTATATATGTGATGAAATATACTACAAGTGTGTCTACCTCGCCCTGGAGGCTTAGAAGATTGAAGAATTCTCTTTCAGATTTTGAAAAGGACATATCCTGAAAAGTATTTCTGCAAATAACTTTTTTTCTTCAATAAAGGCTTTGTGAGATGACATTGCAATGGATATATAGTGTCCGGCTGTGGTGGTGAGACACGATCGCCCGGTTATCTCAGTTGGTAAGAGCGTCGTGTTAGTGTTACGAGGGCCGTGGGTCAACACCACATCGGGCGACACGTTTTCCCTTAAAAAATACTTCAATGGTGTCAGAAGTAAACATGATTATGCCTGGTGTACTTGTTGCAGGTTGCAGGCTATATATTCCTCATAAAGCTGTGAGGTTGATGCCTGTCTCCCAAAGGATGAGAAGTGGAGGAGTGTAGTGTCCGGGTGTGGTGGTGAGACACGATCGCCCGGTTAGCTCAGTTGGTAAGAGCGTCGTGCTAGTGTTACGGTGGTCGTGGGGTCAACACCACATCGGGCGACATGTTTTCCCTTAAAAATACTTCAATGGTGTCAGAAGTAAACATGATTATGCCTGGTGTACTTGTTGCAGGTTGCAGGCTATATATTCCTCATAAAGCTGTGAGGTTGATGCCTGGCTCCCAAAGGATGAGAAGGGGAGGAGTGTAGTGTCCGGGTGTGGTGGTGAGACACGATCGCCCGGTTAGCTCAGATGGTAAGAGCGTCGTGCTAGTGTTATGGGGGTCGTGGGGTCAACACCACGTTGGGCGATACGTTTTCCCTTAAACATACTTCAATGGTGTCAGAAGTAAACAGGATTATGTCTGTGTACTTGTTGCAGGTTGCAGGCTATATATTGCTCATAAAGCTGTGAGGTTGATGCATGGTTCCCAAAGGATAAGAAGGGGAGGAGTGTAGTGTCCGGGTGTGGTGGTGAGACACGATCGCCCGGTTAGCTCAGTTGGCAAGAGAGCCGTGCTAGTGTTACGGGGGTCGTGGGTTCAAACCCCACCATCATGTCGACACTTTTTCCCCATAGAAATACTTCAGATATGAATTGTTAAGAGCACCTCCAAGTTTTAATATGTTAGAGCACGTAATTACACCGTAAATCATTTAGATATACATTGAATGAAAACCAACATGGTTTTAGACATGGAGGTCATAGCAAGCAAAAGCATGCATACCAGACTTGTAGTTCAAAAGTTATAGCGGCATGTAAGATGACATATTTTTGCATAGCGGCAATATTGAATGTGAAAAGTATGGACAATTTTAGCGGCTTAGACTCCTTTATTTTATTATCGTGGAAAATGTAGTTCCAGAATAATTCTTATAGCTCTGTGGTTGAAAGATATGATATAGACATTATCAAAATTCCTTTTAATACGTACAAACAGACATCGCCTGAAATGACCTTGACCATGTCCCTTTCCGATGAAGGGAAAATTGTCACCAAACTGATCATGAGTTTTATGTAATCCTATGCCAGCATGGAATATTACAGTAAGAAACAAAGTTGACAAGCAATATATAACGTATGTTCAAAAATAGTGCACCAGCATTTGAACAAATGTGCTCAAGTTGAAATATCCATCCCAGATTTTGCAATATCGTTTGATAAGTTTTCTCACCACATACTCTTCACAAAGTTGTCATTCTATGGCAACAGAGGTACAACACTTAACTGGATAAAACAATTTCTACTGAACATGAAACAGCAATTCATACTGGATGGTGCGGTATCATCGACAGTTCTAGTCTCACCCGGCTTCCCGCAAGACAGAGTACCGGGACATACACTGTTTCGAATTTATATAAACAGAGACATACATTTAAATACTAAGCATAACTCCTTGATATATATACTTGCATTGCTGACACTCTTAACTCAACAGTTCGCCTCTTCGCATTTCTGTCGTAAATATCTATCACTATCAGTCGCAGAATACAAATTACTAAGCAAAAGATTCAACTTCCATTGTCCGTCGTATGAGGAGAAGGTAATGACGAGGATGAAGATTGAGAGAGGTGCAATGTAATTATTCATAGCATACAATAGTCGAAAGAAATGGATACGTAGGGTAGAAGGATCATCGTTTGGTGAGTATGGTGAATTAAGCGATATAATGGAAACGGATGAAGGAAGTGTATAGAATGTCGCAAGACTGGGGAAACGGGTAAAAGATGATGATGGAAATATTAAATCGCGACCGATGAAAGTCATAGTTAGGGATGAAAGAAACAAGAGTGGGTTTATGTGAAAGTGGGGTGGGGTGTGTGGTGAGGCGGGGCGGGGCGGGGCGGGGCGGGGCGGGGCGGGGCGGGGCCGGGGCGGGGCGGGGCGGGGCGGGGCGGCGGGGCGGGGTTCTGTTGTCCTATTTTCAATCTCCGAGGCCACAACCCCCCCCCCAACCCCCCCCCCCCCCCCCCCCCCCCTCTCCCCCCCCCCCCCCCGCCCCCCCCCCCCCCCCCCCCCCCCCGGTAAAGATTTGAAATATAGATGGCCGGAAATGTACTTTCCTGTGTTTTACGGCATTTAAAATCAGACTCCAACTGGTGGTAAACTGTGATCTATGTAAACTCCGTGGCTGAACGGGGGGGGGGGGGGGGTCGGGGGTGGGGGCGGGGGGTTGCAACCCCGGAACCCCCTCCAGATTAGCCCCTGTATCAGTAGGCTAGTCAATACATTGACTGGGTGAAATACCTTTTGAAAGACGGGAGCCAAAGAGTGATTGTGAACGGTGCAAAATCAGAAATAAAGGCAGTTACTAGTGGAATCTCGCAGGGAAGTGTGTGCAACCCCGGAACCCCCTCCAGATTAGCCCCTGTATCAGTAGGCTAGTCAATACATTGACTGGGTGAAATACCTTTTGAAAGACGGGAGCCAAAGAGTGATTGTGAACGGTGCAAAATCAGAAATAAAGGCAGTTACTAGTGGAATCTCGCAGGGAAGTGTGTTAGGGCCAATCCTGTTTTGTCATTTACATAATTGATATGCCAGATGTTGTATCAAAGCCACGTCATACATCTTTGTGTACGATACTAAAGTATATCAACAAATCACGAAAGATGGGACAACAGCGAACTGCAATCTGACTTGGATAACCTGCAGAGATGGTCAAACACATCACTATACTGACATTCCATCCAGACACAAGCAAGGCTGTGACAGCGACACACTGAAAATGAAAGAAAACTATCACCTGTATATATAAAGCGATAAAGGAAAGGAAGTGAAATTGACAAGATCAGAGGCATAACAAGATATAAGAGTGCCAGTGCACAACAAAGTATGCGTTTCTTCCCATATTCATGCAGCAACAGGTAAACAATGCAAATAGTATAATGGGACTCAGAAGAACATACACATTCATGGATGAAATTCGTTTCAAATACTTGTTACAAGCCTTATCTCGTACACACATAGACTATGCGGAAGCAGTATGGTAACTGCACCTGAAAACGAATATAGAATGCAGTGAACGTGTGCAAAGACGTGCGACAAAGCAGGTACCATCTCTAACAAAGTTGTATAGTACACTGAAAGACTAATGAAATTGAAACTGCCAAGAATGAAATATAGGAGCGTGCGAGGTGAGATGATATAGAGACATACAGAATAATGACCGTCGCATATGTTAAAGCAGTCACAACAGGAATGTTCGAGAAGTTGAAGTGTGGCATATCCTGCCAGAACAAGTCGTGTCAGCCAAAAATGTCAAATAATTTGAAATCAGACTAAATTATGTGAAAATCAGAACATGTAAAATTGACTACAATGCAAGTTATCAATTCAAACCGGCAAGCGGAAATGAGACCATAGTAGAAGACAATAAGGCCTAAATTAAAATAGTGTTTGTTTGATCTTTACCTACCCAACATTTCAGGCTTGGGTAGGTAGGTAGTTAAAAAAAAATATTTTATTTTATTAAAAAAATAAATTTTATTTTTGTGCACATTGTACATAACACCTTTGTTCGGTCATACAAATTGTTTCCTGTTGATGACCATATTATTTGATTCATGCTCTGATATTAAATGCCATTATACTTTCGTATACAAACAGCTTCGATTTATCTATTAATACTTCTCCCAAAACAGCCTTCCACGTCAATGTATTTGACAATTTCCTAATTGTATTTGAAACAAGTAAGCATGTCCCATGCTCCTCCGCCAGGACTACATAAATACACAAAATGATGCTGTTGAAATCGGAAAGCCCCTCCTCGCCGGCCAACGCAAAAGAAAAGAAAAACAAATTAAAAAAATAATTGAAATTGGAATAAAAACTTTGGAGTCGGCGGGAAAAAACAAACAAACAATATTTTAATTTAGGCCTAATGATGCGGACATAGAGGTACTCGATGTCAGCGTACGCGTCCACAGAAGAACCTAAAGTAACATAAATTAAAGACTAAGTCGATCCTGAGCACTCGGATTGCAGAATTGACTAGCTTTTCCCAGTTTTTTTTCACTCAGGTGATGTGATCGAATTACAGTCAAAACGGCCCCTGGTCAAAACGGCCCCAGGTCAAAACGACCCGGATTTTGTCAAAACGGTCCCCCTAAATTGGTCAAAACGGCCGATATTTGGTCAAAACGGCCCAAAAAAAAATCAGGTATAATGTTTTTTGGTGTTTTTTTTGTAGTTTTTTATAGTGTATAGCTTGCATAATGTAGTATAATAAATAATTAATATAGTTTAATAAAACAACACAAAAATTGTGTTATATTACCGTATTTTATCCGTATTCGTTACAAAATATTTTCATATTTTTCGTAAAAATCGTTACGCGATGTCACTAGCATGATGATCAATTATTTTCTATTTATTGCATAGCAGGATTAATCCAATTATCGCTGGGTGGGGTAGTTTTTGCTCTAACGTGTTTCAACTACTAATTGGTAAATAATAATAATAACAACAAAAATTATTTACTCATTTACATATCAATGCTTGCAGGTGATGCGTAAACCCTTCGAGACCCAGGCATATGAAGTATGTCGAGTGGTTTATAGTTTTCGTCATTCCGTCCATTCGTCTGTTTGTCCGTTCGTCCGCCCGTACGATTTGCGTATAATTTCAGACCATTCTTCTCGGACTGAAGGGTGAACAGTGTGTAGCAGAAGTCGTCTGCGACTTTGAGATTGCCCTTTGTTCATTCCACTGGAACCATGTGGAGCCATCTTGTACATAACCACTTGATGATGTTATAGATATATGGGAATTTGCACACACAGTCTGATCAGGATCTACATTGTTTCCCATCTTGTACATAGCCGCTTCTTGATGTTATATAGCTATATGGGAAATTGCACTCACAGTCTGATCTGGATCTACACTGTTTCCCATCTTGTACATAGTCACTTGTTGATGCTATAGATATATTGAAATATGCTCACACATTCTGATCAGGATATTCACTGTTTCCCATCTTGTACATAGCCACTTGTTGAGGCTATAAATCTAGATGGGAAACTTGCATTCACAGTCTGATTAGGGTATACACTGTTTCCCATCTTGTACATAATCATTTGTTGAGGCTATATCTATAGGGGAAACTTGGTATCCGGACAAAAACCCCTTGGACAAAACCCCCTTCGTCTGAAAATGACAACATGGACAAAACCCCATTCATGATTTTACAGGGTGGACAAAACCCCTTTCAGGATTTGTACAGGGTGGACATAACCCCTTTCATGATTTTTATAGGGTGGACAAAACCCCCTTCATTTGAATGAATCTTTGCCAAAATTGTTTGATATATATAATTGTTACTGCCATCGCTCATCAGAAGAGGATGAATTAGACACTGTGCGAACAGTACAATGGTGGACAAAAGACATTTATAGAGTTCATGGTGGCAATTGTACAGTGTATACGCATTCATTAAGTGCATGTACACGAGTAGGATTGGTCAATGATGTGTAATGGTATAGTGTGTTGTAACTGGAATGAGTAGTGCTGGTTGTTGATATGTGTTGATAATAGTACTTGATAGTTGAAATGTGTTCAAATTATTAATCTGCTATTGGACATTATATGTTGGAATAAATTTGCTATGCGCTGTTTATTTGCCATCTGAAATTATTATTGGCCCACAACATCATAATTTATATTTATACATTATATCTGAACAAAACAATGACTCCACTACCGCCATCAAATATCCCAATTATCCATATTATATTATCATATACGCCACTATTATCCACCATTACGCCCCAATTTTCACCATTATCCAAATGTATACAATACGATATATATTTAAAAAAAACAACCTATTCTTTCCAATCGCCAGTTTATATGTTGCGACAGCTATATCCATATGTGGAAGAGAATATAATTATGTTGACTCCCAGTATTAAAAATAACATAAAATAAATACTGTTATTCAACATTAAATATGCAAACATAAAGTTCAATAACGCCACCAGCATCAATCATGGTATACAAGTATCACCATTATCCATAATATAGTATCATAATCCACTATTACGCCATTATTATCTACCCTTATCCACCATTATCCACTATTATCCACCAATATCCCCCATTACGCCCCATTATCAAAAAATTCTACAATTACGCCATTTAGTGACACCGGTTTAAAAAGTCATTTTCGTATTCTAGTCATACCTGTCAAAAAGCGACATCTGCTGGCAAGGTCAACTGTCATGGTGGATAAGAAATGAAAACATGTCAATAATTTTAATTTTATTGTTGTTTATTTCCTTCTCTGGTAAGTAATACTTCCTACAGACAAACTGTTACAATATAAGACTAGGAGGTACATGATATTTATATTGTATTCCGCCTAAGAAGCAAGCTTTTTCAGAAAAGTGTGTTTTTTAATTTGACAATTTTTGGACAGACTTTCTGGCTCCAGTTAAAATTCCAAAACTGAAATTTTCTTCCAGCAATAAAGAACATATTTTAGCTTGCTATGGTGTAAATCATCCCTCCCGTTTAGTGGCTCTTACAGTCTTGGAAGAATGGAACCCACTAGTAAAATTCCAAGAACCATTATCCCCATTGCGCCATCTAATGAGACCCAATAGGGACTATATACAAACAATATATATTGACCATCCAAGACACGCTAGAATCAACTGTGGTTGGAACGGTAACTGGAATTACCGGAAACCTATTTTTTACCGAAAACCACCGAAATACCAGAAACCCCTGTAAATCACTGTATAATAACATAAATATGTGTTTGTTGTGTGATAAATGGTTTGTTTACTATATTATGAGAGACATATGCACTAATTACAAACTATTTGTGTGAAATAAAATGAGTTTGGATCATCTTGTTTGGTTTTTGTCGCGCCCGCTTGCGGAAAGCGCGATATAGTCGGCTGTTTGGCGTACGTACGTACGGTTAAAGTTTTTGGTTAAGCTGTAAGGTTAAAGTTTTTGGTTAAGTTCTTTGGTTAAAGTTTTTGGTTAAGTTGTTTGGTTAAGTTTTTTGGTTAAAGTTTTTGGTTAAATTCTTTGGTTAAAGTTTTTGGTTAAGTTTTTCGTTAAAGTTTTTCGTTATACTATATCTCTGCAACTGCTTGGCCCATTACCTTGAAACTTCACATGGGTATTTATCATCATCTATATTTTCATTCTACCCCCATCCCGTGCGGCCCCTGTGCCCAATGTCAAGGTCAAATTACTTTGAAGTTTTTGGTTAAGTTTTTTGGTTAAAGTTTTTGGTTAAGTTTTTTGGTTAAGTTTTTTGGTTAAAGTTTTTCGTTATACTATATCTCTGCAACTGCTTTGCCCATTACCTTGAAACTTCATATGGGTGTTTATCATCATCTATATTTTCATTCTACCCCCTCCTGTGCGGCCCCTGTGCCCAATGTCAAGGTCAAATTACTTTGAAGTTTTTGGTTAAGTTCTTTGGTTAAAGTTTTGGGTTAAGTTTTTTGGTTAAAGTTTTTGGTTAAGTTTTTTGGTTAAGTTTTTCGTTATACTATATCTCTGCAACTGCTTTGCCCATTACCTTGAAACTTCATATGGGTGTTTATCATCATCTATATTTTCATTCTACCCCCTCCTGTGCGGCCCCTGTGCCCAATGTCAAGGTTAAATTACTTTGAAAGTTTTGGTTAAGTTCTTTGGTTAATGTTTTGGTTTAAGTTTTTTGGTTAAAGTTTTTGGTTAAGTTCTTTGGTTAAGTTTTTTGGTTAAGTTTTTTGGTTAAGTTTTTCGTTATACTATATCTCTGCAACTGCTTTGCCCATTACCTTGAAACTTCACATGGGTGTTTATCATCATCTATATTTTCATTCTACCCATCTCCCGTGCGGCCCCTGTGCCCAATGTCAAGGTCAAATTACTTTGAAGTTTTTGGTTAAAGTTTTTGGTTAAGTTTTTTGGTTAAAGTTTTTCGTTATACTATATCTCTGCAACTGCTTTGCCCATTACCTTGAAACTTCATATTGGTGTTTATCATCATCTATATTTTCATTCTACCCCCCTCCCGTGCGGCCCCTGTGCCCAATGTCAAGGTCAAATTACTTTTAAGTTTTTGGTTAAGTTCTTTGGTTAAAGTTTTTGGTTAAAGTTTTTGGTTAAGTTCTTTGGTTAAAGTTTTTGGTTAAGTTTTTTGTTTAAGTTTTTTGGTTAAAGTTTTTCGTTATACTATATCTCTGCAACTGCTTTGCCCATTACCTTGAAACTTCATATGGGTGTTTATCATCATCTATATTTTCATTCTACCCCCTCCCGTGCGGCCCCTGTGCCCAATGTCAAGGTCAAATTACTTTGAAGTTTTTGGTTAAGTTCTTTGGTTAAAGTTTTTGGTTAAGTTCTTTGGTTAAAGTTTTTGGTTAAGTTTTTTGGTTAAAGTTTGTTGTTAAAGTTTTTCGTTATACTATATCTCTGCAACTGCTTTGCCCATTACCTTGAAACTTCACATGGGTGTTTATCATCATCTATATTTTCATTCTACCCCCCTCCCGTGCGGCCCCTGTGCCCAATGTCAAGGTCAAATTACCTTGAAGTTTTTGGTTAAAGTTTTTGGCTAAGTTTTTTGGTTAAGTTTTTTGGTTAAAGTTTTTCGTTATACTATATCTCTGCAACTGCTTTGCCCATTACCTTGAAACTTCATATGGGTGTTTATCATCATCTATATTTTCATTCTACCCCCCTCCCATGCGGCCCCTGTGCCCAATGTCCAGGTCAAATTACTTTGAAGTTTTTGGTTAAGTTCTTTGGTTAAAGTTTTTGGTTAAGTTTTTTGGTTAAAGTTTGTTGTTAAAGTTTTTCGTTATACTATATCTCTGCAACTGCTTTGCCCATTACCTTGAAACTTCACATGGGTGTTTATCATCATCTATATTTTCATTCTACCCCCCTCCCGTGCGGCCCCTGTGCCCAATGTCAAGGTCAAATTACTTTGAAGTTTTTGGTTAAGTTTTTTGGTTAAAGTTTTTGGTTAAGTTTTTTGGTTAAAGTTTTTCGTTATACTATATCTCTGCAACTGCTTTGCCCATTACCTTCAAACTTGATATGGGTGTTTATCATCATCTATATTTTCATTCTACCCTCCTCCCGTGCGGCCCCTGTGCCCAATGTCCAGGTCAAATTGCTTTGAAGTTTTTGGTTAAAGTTTTTGGTTAACTTTTTTGGTTAACTTTTTTTGGTTAAGTTTTTTGGTTAAAGTTTTTGGTTAAGTTTCTTGGTTAAAGTTTTTCGTTATACTATATCTCTGCAACTGCTTTGCCCATTACCTTCAAACTTCACATGGGTGTTTATCATCATCTATATTTTCATTCTACCCCCCTCCCGTGCGGCCCCTGTGCCCAATGTCAAGGTCAAATTACTTTGAAGTTTTAGGTTAAGTTGTTTGGTTAAGTTTTTTGGTTAAAGTTTTTCCCCTGTGCCCAATGTCAAGGTCAAATTACTTTGAAGTGGGTCGGGCGGGCGCATGCGCGGTGGCAAGTTGTAAAATTTTCAAGAGAGAAATCTGAAATCAAAATAGGCGATTTAACTAAGAAACTTAAACATTGTAAATTACTAATGTATGGTGAGAAGGTACAACAAGACTTACTTTTTCGATTGGGTTAGAACTTGATGTGAACTTATTTGCAGTTTAGCCATATTAGTGGTCTAAAGTGGTCTAAAGGTGAATTTGTACAACTTCCGGTGGAAAATCCAAGATGGCTGCCCCCATGAAAAACCATGCCGAGTTCGTTTATTATAGAACAATTGAATAGTAACCACATATAAACGCTTCTATGAAGTAGAAAATCAACTGTAATTATATTCTACACATGTATATGTCCTATAAATAGTATCTATTGAAGATTTATTGACATAACTTCACAAATATGTCTAGAAACAGTCTCGGCACGTTGTACAGAAAGGGAAAAGAAAATATGGCATCAAAGCAGGTACAATGTTTGATATGCAAGAGAGACGACTACAAGGAGAGTATTCAGTGTGACATGTGCAGTAGTTGGATTTGTTTTAAATGCTCACATCTTAATAAAGTCATGTTTGAAGATATAAACAACCACAAAGAGGGCGTACTGAAATTTAGTTGTTCCCACTGTGCTCCAGTATTTCCAAAACATAGTAGTATCAGTTCTACACTCAATGAAATTAAAACTGACAACCAGATACGGTTCGATTCTATTGAGAACAAGGTGAAGGATCTTGAACTTTCATTTAAAGACACGATCGTGGCGGAAAACTAATATTTTGAAAACTAAAATACGAGAGGAAGTTGCATCAGACTTGTCAACAATGAGAGAAGAATTATCTAAAGAGCTAACAAATGCCATGGAAACGAAATTCAAAGAAAGGGAGGACATAGCCAAGCGCGAAAGAAAACTTATTTATATATAAAGTACAGGAATCAAAGGAAACCGACGCTAAAAAGAGAGTAGACCATGATAGACAATTTATGAAATGCTTAGGTACTGAACTGGGTGTTCCAGACCCCAAAATATCATCTATTATACGTGTTGGCAAATTACGTAGAAATGAACAGGGGAGATTATTAACACTAATCCACGGCCAATCCGTACAACCTTCATAGAGAAGTCCGAGAGACGGCAAATATTGACTAACGCGCGATTATTGAAAAATCCGACAAATAAAGACTTAGCTTCTGTTTCTATATCCAGAGATATTAACGGTGGCGGAGAGAGAAAGTTACAAACTGCTTGAAACTGAATTACGTTCAAGGAAAGACAAAGGTGAAACAGACTTGTACATTTAGGGGCAAAATATTGAAACGCTCATCTGCACAAGGCGGTGGTGCCACAGCATCTTCCACCGGGGAGCCCTTTTAGGGAGTTCTATTTTACGAAGAATAATGTTTTAAATAACACTGTAAATAGTGTTTTTAAAAGTTGTATATCAAACTGTGATTCACTGTTGAATAAAAAAAGATGAACTTGAGTGCTTAATTTCAACAGAAAAACCTAATAATACGTTATTTTGACGGAAATATTTCCCAAACATTCGAGCAGTCTTATGGAGAGAATAGAATATGAACTTGAAGACTACGAATCATTCATTCCTTGTCTAAGCAAAGGTAGAGGAGTTGCAATCTACATTCATAAAAGCCAATCAGCACTGAGTGTAGAACCTATTTAAGGACATAGAATATGAAGAAGCAGTGTTTTGTGAAATCAAGCTATGTAGTAGCGATAAATTACTAGTTGGATGCATATATAGAAGCCCAGATAAGAGCGATGCAGATAACAATAGAAATCTGAACATTTTGTTGAAACGTGCTGCAGATGCAAACTATTCACACGTATTAATATCAGGTGATTTCAACTATAAGAGCATTAATTGGTTTGAAGGACATTGTAGTCTATCGATTCAAAGTGAAACATCAATTTTCCTGGAGGTTGTGAAAGATACATTCTTTTTCCAACACATGCTTGAACCAACAAGACTCAGAGAGGGTCACAGTGCTAATATTCTTGACCTAATTTTTACAAACGAGGAATCAATGGTTAGTAATCTAGAATACTTACCTGGACTAGGGAAAAAGTGACCACCGTCTACTAACATTTGATTATAAGTGCTATACTCAGCCCCATGATGCAGGTGCTCAAAAAAGACTAAATTATTACAAAGGAGATTATACTGCTATAAGTGAGTACCTGCAAAGTGTAGACTGGGAGGATGTTTCCTTACATTACTCGTGGACGGATACTGGGAATTTCTCTCAGGGAAAATAGATTTACTCTATGAAGGAACACATTCCAATCTCCAGAAGTAGAGCATGTTTCAGAAAGCCTTGGATGAATAAGGACACTGCAAAAGCTGTTGACAAGAAACGCAGAGCTTGGGTCAAGTATCAAAACCAAAGAAACGACACTAATTTCTGTACGTATGCAGAGCAGCGGAACGAAACGACAAACATTATCAGAACTGCAAAGCAGAACTATGAGAAATCTCTAGCTGAGAACATTCAAGAAGATAATAAGTCATTTTGGAGATACGTTAAATAAATCTAAAAACTAAAACAAAGGATAGTGTAAGTGACTTAATTATGGAAAACAACCAACTAAAATACATCTGACTTGGAGAAAGCGAATGTACTAAATAGTTTTTTCGCAAGTGTATTCACACAGGAAATTACAACAACAATTCCATCAATTATTGATAGGACATTCACATCAGAACTGAGTGAAATACAGATAACTCAAGAAGATGTAATGAGACATTTAACCAAATTAGACACGAAGAAGACACCAGGTCCGGATGGAATACACAACAAAGTACTATTTGAACTGAGACACGTACTGTGCGAACCGTTGACAACTCTATTCAATCTGTCAGTATCAACTGGATCAGTCCCCACTGAATGGAAGAAAGCATTTATCACACCTATATATAAAAAGGGTAGTAAAAAATTAGCGGAAAATTATAGGCCAGTGAGTCTAACGGCAACAACATGTAAACTTCTTGAACGAATAGTAAAGGAGAAACTTATGAAACATATGGACAATCATGATCTATTCTCAAATCACCAACATGGCTTTCGTCGTGGACATTCCTGTGTAACTCAGTTGCTAGAAGTGATAGAAATATGGACTGATATACTAGACAGTGGCGATTGTATAGACATTTATATACTTAGACTTTCGAAAAGCGTTTGACACTGTGCCATTTGAACGTTTACTGAGTAAACTCCATGCGTACGGAATAAGAGGTGTGTGTTTTGTGGATTCGAAGTTTCTTGGAGAGAACCGTAAACAGAGAGTAGTTATCAATAATGAAAAGTCAGAATGGGCAGAAGTAATTTCAGGAGTTCCGCAGGGTAGTGTCCTCGGACCCGTGTTGTTTTTACTCTTTATCAACGATCTACCAGAAATAGTCGAAAATCTTGTTAAAATTTTCGCAGATGATACCAAGCTGTCAGCTACAGTCAAGGATGCTTCAGATTGTGAGAGACTTCAGTCAGACTTAATTTCGCTCTCAAAGTGGTCAGACACCTGGCAGTTACGCTTCAATGCAAGTAAGTGCAAATGTATGCATATTGGTCGAACTAACCAACAGCAAATATACTACATGCATGGGGGAGACGAATGGCCAATGTCCCAATATCAAAAGTAACCGAGGAGAAAGACCTGGGAGTTACATTTACGGATGACTTGAAGTTTAGCACACATATTGCAAAGTCCGTCAATCAAGCAAACAAGATGATCGGTATAATTAGAAGAACTTTTACATTTATGGACAAATCTATGTTCTTACCACTTTACAAGTCATTAGTGCGACCCCATTTAGAGTATGGATCCGTATTTGGTCACCTTTTCTCAAAAAAGACATCCTATTAATTGAAAACGCTCAACGTAGGGCCACAAAGCTAGTGAAGGACATACAGATGAAACCATATGATGAAAGAATGAGGATACTCGGTTTACCGACACTTCAATATAGACGCGACAGAGCGGACATGATACAAGTATTCAAAATAATGAATGGAATCGACGAGCTCGACGAGAGGAAATTCTTCAAACCACAGGAAACAACACGAACCCGAGGTCACAATCGTAAACTTCAAAAGAGTCAATGCAGACTGCGAATCGACAGAAAGTGTTCTCACAGAGAGTTGTCACTGGCTGGAACTTGTTACCCAGTGAATGCGTGAACGTCTCAACAGTTAACAGCTTCAAGAGCTCGTTGAACAAGGCCTGGAGGAACAGACCAGGGAAATTTAATATTTAGTAATGTATAGTTGTACATAGTTATGCCCGCCCGACCACAAGTTATATGTATTTATATGTAAATGGCTAAAATAGGCCAGAACAAGCGACTGCTTACAGAAACGGCCTTCAACCAAGGTAAACCAAGGTAAACTTCACATGGGTATTTATCATCATCTATATTTTCATTCTACCCCCATCCCGTGCGGCCCCTGTGCCCAATGTCAAGGTCAAATTACTTTGAAGTTTTTGGTTAAGTTTTTTGGTTAAAGTTTTTGGTTAAGTTTTTTGGTTAAGTTTTTTGGTTAAAGTTTTTCGTTATACTATATCTCTGCAACTGCTTTGCCCATTACCTTGAAACTTCATATGGGTGTTTATCATCATCTATATTTTCATTCTACCCCCTCCTGTGCGGCCCCTGTGCCCAATGTCAGGTCAAATTACTTTGATTTTTGGTTTTTGGTAGTTCTTTGGTTAAAGTTTTGGGTGTTAAGTTTTTTGGTTAAAAGTTTTTGGTTAAGTTTTTTGGTTAAGTTTTTCGTTTATTTACTATATCTCTGCAATGCTTTTGCCCATTACTTGAAACTTTCTATGGGTGTTTATATTCATCTATATTTTCATTCTACCCCTCCTGTGCGGCCCCTGTGCCCAATGTCAAGGTTAAATTACTTTGAAAAGTTTTTTGGTTTAAGTTCTTTGGTTAATGTTTTGGTTTAAGTTTTTTGTTTTTGGTTAAAGTTTTTGGTTAAGTTCTTTTGGTTAAGTTTTTTGGTGGTTAAGTTTTTTGGTTAAGTTTTTCGTAATATACTATATTGCAACTGCTTTGCCCATTACCTTGAAATAAACACATGGGTTTATCATCATCTATATTTTCATTCTACCCATTCTCCGTGCGGCCCCTGTGCCCAATGTCAAGGTCAAATTACTTTAAGTTTTATGGTTAAAGTTTGGTTAAGTTTTTTGGTTAAAGTTTTTTCGTTATACTATATCTCTGCACTGCTTTGCCCATACCATGAAACTTCATATTGGTGTTTATCATCATCTATATTTTCATTTCTTACCCCCCTCCCGTGCGGCCCCTGTGCCCAATGTCAAGGTCAAATTACTTTTAAGTTTTGGGTTAAGTTCTTTAGGTTAAAGTTTTTGGTTAAAGTTTTTGGTTAAGTTTTTTCTTTGGTTAAAGTTTTTGGTTAAGTTTTTTGTAAGTAAGTTTTTGGTTAAAGTTTTTAGTTTTATACTATCTCTGCAACTGCTTTGGCCATTACTTTGAAACTCTATGGGTGTTTACATCATTCTATATTTTCATTCTACCCCCCTCCCGTGCGGCCCCTGTGCCCCATGTCAAGGTCAAATTTACTTTGAAGTTTTTGGTTAAGTTCTTTGGTTAAAGTTTTTGGTTAAGTTCTTTGTTGGTTTAAAGTTTTTGGTTAAGTTTTTTGGTTAAAGTTTGTTTGTTGTTAAAGTTTTTCGTTTATACTATATCTCTGCAACTGCTTTGCCCATTACCTTGAAAAACTTCACATGGGTGTTTATCATCTTATTTATTTTTCATTTCTACCCCCTCCCGTGCGGCCCTGTGCCCAATGTCAAGGTCAAATTACCTTGAAGTTTTTGTGGGTTTAAAGTTTTTGGCTAAGTTTTTTGGTTAAGTTTTTTGTGGTTAAAGTTTTTTCGTATATACTATATCTCTGCAACTGCTTTGCCATTACTTGAAATTCAAATTCATGGGTGTTTATCATCATCTATATTTTTTCATCCTACCCCCCCCTCCCATGCGGCCCTGTGCCCAATGTCCAGGTCAAATTACTTTGAAGTTTTTGGTTAAGTTTTCTTTGGTTAAAGTTTTTGGTTAAGTTTTTTGGTTAAAGTTTGTTGTTAAGTTTTTCGTTATACTATAATTCCTGCAACTGCTTTGCCCATTACCTTGAAACTTCACATGGGTGTTTATCATCATCTATATTTTCATTCTACCCCCCAATCCCCGTGCGGCCCCTGTGCCCAATGTCAAGGTCAAATTTACTTTGAAGTTTTTGGTTAAGTTTTTTTGGTTAAAGTTTTTTTTGGTTAAGTTTTTGGTTAAAGTTTTTCGTTATACTATCTCTGCAACTGCTTTGCCCATTACTTCAAACTTGATATGGGTGTTTTCATCATCTATATTTTCATTCTACCCTCCTCCCGTGCGGCCCCTGTGCCCATGTCCAGGTCAAATTGCTTTGAAGTTTTTGGTTGTTTTAAAGTTTTTGGAAGTTAACTTTTTTGGAATTTTTACTTTTTTTTGGTTAAGTTTTTTGGTTAAAGTTTTTTGGTTAAGTTTCTTGGTTAAAGTTTTTCGTTATACGTATATCTCTGCAACTGCTTTCTTTGCCCATTACCTTCAAACTTCATTGGGTGTTTATCATCATCATATTTTCATTCTACCCCCCCTCCCGTGCGGCCCCCTGTGCCCAATGTCAAGGTCAAATTACTTTTGAAGTTTTAGGTTAAGTTGTTTGGTTAAGTTTTTGGTTAAAGTTTTTGTTTTTCCCCTGTGCCCAATGTCAAGGTCAAATTACTTTGAAGTTTTTTGGAATTAGTTTTTTTTTTTTTTTTTTTCGTTATACTATATCTCTGCAACTGCTTTGCCATTACCCTTGAAACTTCACAGGGTGTTTATCATCATCTATATTTTCATTCTACCCCCCCTCCGTGCGACCCCTGTGCCAATGTCAAGGTCAAATTAATTTGAAGTTTTTGGTTATTTTTTTTTTTCTTTTTCGCGCCCCGCTGCGGAAAGCGGTGATATAGTCGGCACTTTGGCGTAAGTTACGTTGGATTGTTTATGGGTGTTGTCGGTTAAACTTTTTGGTTAAGTATTTTTGGGTTAAAGTTTTTCGTTATACTATATCTCTTTTTTTAGTGTCCATGCCTTGCCACAAGGCGCGACATGCAGGCCGCGGCCATCTAGTTAATTCCAAATGACTGTGAAATTTACCGGAAAACACTTGCAGTTAAGAATGGACAGTACTAAAAGTCTATTCCTCACAAATAATATATAATAATAATAGAGTATGTTAGTCATGGTCTAATAATTATTATAATTAGCCTATTATAATGATTAGCTTAAATATTATATATTGCCGGAAAACACCTTCGCTGACTCGATGTCCGTGATTTACCGGAAAACGGTTTACCGGACGGGTCGAAGTATACGATTAAGTAAATTAAGCAATATCATCCACATCAAAGTGTTTTGACAGGAATTATGATTAACAAGTTGATTTGGTCGTATTGCTCAATAATTACACTAGCAAATTTTACTAATTTACAACAAACATACCATCATTTAAATAATTTATTTACATACAAGTATATTAAATATTACATACAATCAATATGTTTGCGAATAAACCGTCGAATGGCATAGAAATCTGACTGGCCGATTACGACGCCTTGCATACATATACTGTCAGGGCTGTACAAATCGGCACGCCCGACGCCCGGGACAAGTCGGTTTTGGTCTCGGGCAAGTGGCTCTATGCTGAAAGTTAGTCCCGGGCAAGTCACTATTTTCCGTTGAAACGTCCCGCCACAAGCCTGTTTTCTTCACTAGACTAATCCTAAATTGTAACATTTCATCGATCGATAACGCCTAGGGTGTGTGTCGGGTTCCCTGTGGCGATACACACTTACACAGAAGCTGCTATACTGTGTATATAGCAAGTAAAGTAAAGCTGTGACCCTGATTAGATTAATTTATTCGAACTTTTCAACACCATTTACAGAAAATATTTTCGAAATCAATATCGGCGAAATATGGCGACAGATCTGCGTATAATCCAGAGTTTTTTTTAATCCATTCCTTTCGGAATACACATTTACGGTTATGAAATTATTAAAAAAAAATTATTTTTGTTATTTCTCAATGAAAGTATACGATGTGACCACTCATTTGAACCGTCTCGACGAGACGGATTAAATGGTGGTCGCGGCATATGCTTCTGAGTGCATAGAAGGAAAATATTTGTCCGCAAACATAAGCGTATCCTCAGCATGAAATGGGTTACTGCATGATTGCCCCGTGATGCGATGATGAAAGTCGCACGTTCGCGACGTCTGTGGCACATCAAAAGGCGTGTTGACCAATCAGTAACATTTCAAAACATAGCCTAAAGGTCACACAGTTTACAGCCTCGTGCTGAATGAGGTCATACAATAAACACCTGTACACACATCTGGGTTTATCGATATTTTGCACAAAGCATCACACAAATCTCGTCTGTGTAATATGTGTCGGGTTTAATCGCATCTGGATTTGGAATTCATATATCCCCTGGCATGGATACTGCACTGTATGCATATTAACATGATTACCTGATTAAAGGTATTACATTTGCTAACATACTAATAATAATTATTTCATGTACTTTGAATGTCGTTGTTTGAATAAACTTACAGAAATCACGAATCAACTAATTACACGATGACTACGACGTCCGACGATTTTTTTTTGATTTTTTTTCTTTGTTTTCCTTTTTCTTCTCTATTTTTAGCCAGGTTTTTTAAAAAAAATCCAGGCTATTGGATTGGCGAAAGCCGGGCGGGCGGCGGCGTCCACAATCAATGTTAAGTTTTCGTGTTTGAGTCCATTTCTTTGTTACTGTACCACCTAGGACCACCAAACTTTCACAGCTTCATAATCAAGGGGTGCCCACCACATATCACTATCCAACATGTTACTTTTTTTTTAACTTGACCCATTTTTTCCGCGCAATCGACTTAGCCATTTTCAATGTTAAGTTTTCGCGTTTACAATGTTAAGTTTTCGTGTTTAAGTCCATTTCGTTGGTACTGTACCACCTAGGACCACCAAACTTTCACAGCTTCATAATCAAGGGGTGCCCACCACATATCACTATCCAACATGTTACTTTTTTTTTTTTTTTTTAACTTGACCCATTTTTTCCGCGCAGTCGACTTAGCCATTTTCAATGTTAAGTTTTCGCGTTTACAATGTTACGTTTCTGTATCATACTTCCCTGTATATGTTGCTATACGTGACTATAGGTCCAAATTCCTTTCCAAACCTCAATTTATCATCCCACACTCAGTACTGCACTTTACACTTACCCTTTGACAGGTGCCCGGTGTCCGCGCATGCGCGGTAGGAAGCCTCCTCTTTATTTGGAAACTTCAAGAAGTGAGTATCTCTATTCTGAATTTCCAAGTTTTTGTGACTTCTAAGGCAGTCTAAGGTCGCGGATATTGTTGTTTAACGACAATATAGGCCTTTTAGATTGCTGGCTCAACCTTTCTGAACGTTTTGGTCGCGGAAATTGACGAAATTTGAACTTTTTCGCGTTTTTCGTGACGTGGCCACGCGAGTGACCGGTAGCCGTGGGGTACCAGTACTCGACGGTTTTGGAAAATATTTTTAAATTTTTTTTTTGAAATTTATTCGCGTGGTACCTTGTGAGGGTTACTATGGGTAAGGGTGATCCTCCCAAGGCAGTGACCGGCCAGAAAACTCTGGGCTGTGGCCACAAGGCGGGAACATGGGATTCGCACAAAATCATATGTTTCCGTTGTTGTCAAAAACAGAATGGCTGTTCACAAGATAAGCCATGCTATGTTGCGGCTCTTTGGGGGCCGAAAACATGGTCGCAAGCGCTATCAATTCGCTCTTATGCAGATAAGAGGAAGGTAGCCCTGGGCAGGATAACGAAACTTAACGTTTCGAAGTCCACGCCCAGTTCGCACAGTTACCACACGTTCGACGGGTGACGGGGTCACGGTTCTGGATTTCTCGCAACCCACTGAACCGGCTCTGGGTTTATCGCAACCCACTGAGCTCCTTCGTACGCAGGGTACCCTACCGCAAAAACCGTACACGGCATCCGGCCAGCGGAATTTGCAACAGGGTGACTCGGCTCTGGGTTTCTCGCAACCCACTGAGCAGGTTCTGGGTTTCCCGCAACCCATTGAGCCACGTCTGGGTGTTCCACCGGACACAGGCCATCGGACATCGGCCACCGGACAATACCGGGAATGTCAAGGCTATCGATGCACATGGTGGCGACCACATCGATACCACTGGCTATGCCACGGGGGAATGTAGTAATATTCCACCGGACGGGTTGGTAGCTCTAGGGCAAGGTCTAGGGCTACCAGGTCTCCGTCTAGTGGGGAGCGTTCTCGGACACGTTCGCCACATAGACATAGCAGACGCAGAGCGACCAGCAAGAGGTATAGATCTAGATCTAGTTCCTCTTCTGGTAGCTCGTCGAGCAGTCCGCTGGCGTATAGATCTAGTAAACACAGACATGAGTCTAGATCAAGCCAGTCGAGACGAGATCGCCGTAGGCGGCATGAGAGACATAGGTCTCGTTCCCATTCAGATGATGACAGAGCGTCGTCAAGGGAGCAGACCAAGGGCTTGTTGTCCTCCATCACCATGATGATGGAGGAATTTACTAAGTGAAGTATGCCTAACGTGCCCACGGTCAGCGACGTGTCACCAGATCAAGTGGATAATGCGAGGATGCTTTTGCGCAATTTGAGCTACCATGGGGTAGTGAGCACTGTGAGGTGGCTACCTCTCTAGGGGAGGATAGTGCGCCTTCATATTCTGAGGCAATACAAGCGGTATACCAGTATCTGCCTCAGGAGGTTTGTCCGCCGCAGCCGGCGACGGTACCAAGGGCGAAATCTCTCTGGGAGGCAGACAAGGCTATGTCCACCAAAGAGATGCCCAGGCTCCCACAGTCACCCACAGTAGGGGCGCTGTTGGAGGACTTGGCCAGGGCTCAGGGGTCAGAATCCAAGAAACTTGGAACGCTGACCCCCAAGAGTTTTTTGGCACAACGGGGGCTCAAGTTTTACACCGCACACACGGAAACTTGGCCCATCAAAACACCAGGCTTGGATGAGGACGCCCAAAAGATTTGGGTCTCTAAACCTGCCTATCCAAAGTCATCAGAGGTCCTGTTAGACTCCTTGGACGCAAGGGCGAGGTCTCTGGTGGCAATGGCCTCCCATACAGACTTGTTTCTTGGAGCGGCTAGGGCAGCTATTGAAGCAGGAGACTCCCGAGCGGTGGAGTCACTGCTACAATCATCCGCCAGAGCGGCGAAGCATGCTATGGCAACAGCGCTGACGATGTCGGCGGACATCGTACTGTCGAAGAGGTATGCGACTCTGGCAGTATCCTCTATCCTGCCAGGGCAGGGTAGGGATACGCTGAGGGCAGCACCACTCCAAGCAAAGACACTTTTTGGGGATAGGTGTGCCCAGGTGTCAACGGCTGACGCTGCCGAGAGGCAGAATCAGCAATTGGCTAGACTAGCGATGGCGGCACAAACCAGGGGGTTGCCGGCCAGGAGACAAGCAGGTAAAAGGGGAGGTGTTAAAGCCTCGGCTTCACCTGCCAATCCCCACACTTCCGGTACTGGCGGGGGGGTTTCAAACAACCTGTAGCGCCTATTCCTCCACCCCAAACGGGTAGAGGTAGAGGAGGTGCACCTCGCGGTAGGAGCAGGGGGAGGGGTTTCTCCCGTGGGAAGCCTCGTGGGGCTTCATGCTAGGGATGCGTGGGGCGTTCGGGGGAATGGTCCATTACAGACTCCTACCAGTCGGTAGGAGGGAGAATATCCGAATTCCTTCCGCAATGGAAGGACATTACGGATTCCAAATGGGCCATTCAGGTGGTGAGCAAGGGACACTTTATTCCCTTCCACACACAACCCCCCTTGAGATGGTTTCCGCCGAAGTGGGAACCATACAAGAATTCGCTAAAAAGGCAAGCGCTAGTGTCAGAAGTGCAAGCCTTGTTAGCGAAAAACGCCATCGTGGAAGTAGGAGATTGGCTATCTCCGGGCTTCTACAGCAGGCTTTTCGTTGTACCAAAACGAAACGGCAAGCTGCGCCCCGTATTAGATCTGTCAGCTCTGAATCTGTTCATTCAGACAGATCATTTCAAGATGGAAACGACCCGGTCGATACGACGCACTATACGGGTAAACGACTGGGCCGTATCCATCGACCTACAGGACGGTTATCTACATGTACCGATGTGCGCGGCATCTCGGAAGTTCCTACGATTTCTTTCGGAGGGCCGAGTATATCAGTTTCGTGTCCTACCCTTTGGGATATCCACGGCACCAAGGGTGTTCACGAAACTCATGGAGATAATCGGGGCAGAAGCCAGGCGGAGGGAGAAGGTATTTCAATACTTCAATTACCTGGACGACTGGCTCCTGCACGATCAGTCGAGGGACACCCTACTGCTCAATCTGAGGGTGTTCTGGGGGCTGATAACGATGTTGGGACTCATCCCCAACATAGAGAAGTCAGAACTGATTCCGACTCAGGACTTCTGCTATGTGGGGATGAACTTCCTGACCAGTCAGGGAGGATAGTGAGACTGCCGGCAGACAGAGTGGAAAGGACACTGAAATTGGTTTTCAACGTTCTGGACACAATATGTCTGACGGCAAGGGAATTTCTGTCACTGCTGGGGGTGCTGAATTCAGCAGCAGATCTTCTTTGTCTGGGTCGGCTACACTTACGACCCCTACAGGTTTTTCTGCTGTTTCACTGGAAACCGCACTATCAATCGTTAGAGATCTCGATACCGCTGTCAGTACAGTTCAAGCGTCATCTCAGACGATGGGCTCGACGGATGTGGTATCAGGAAGGTGTTCCCATGGCCACGCCGGATCCCGAGTTGGTGCTCACAACGGACGCGTCCAACTCGGGTTGGGGTGCACATCTGGAACCTCTGAGGCTGATGTTCTCGGGGATTTGGGCAGAGGAGTCGATCGGGCTCCACATCAATATGCTCGAGCTAAGAGCAGTATCGCTAGCTTTAGTGGAAGCACTACCCCACGTCAGGGGGAAGTCTGTTCAGGTGGCCACGGACAACACTACGGTGGTGGCTTACCTGAACATGCAGGGAGGAACCCGGTCGATAGACCTTTGCCTGGAGACTCGGGTGTTGTTGCTATGGTGTCATCGGAACGGCATGGTGCTGGTGGCAAGGCACATTACAGGCAAGTCCAATATTCTGGCGGACTACCTGTCGCGGGGGGGGTCCCCTGTTCTTACCGAATGGAGCTTACAGAGAACAGTAGCCCATGCGGTAGTCAACAGATGGGGCAACCCATGGGTAGACCTGTTCGCAACCAGGTTGAACAACCAGCTACCCATGTATGTGTCGCCAGTGCCAGATGCCAGGGCATGGGCGGTCGACGCAATGTCCTTGTCGTGGAACCGAGTGGACGCATACGCGTTTCCGCCATTCGCTCTACTGACACAGGTCTTGCAGAAGATCCCGCCTGTCGGACTGCAGGGTGACGCTGATAGCTCCATGTTGGCCTAACCGAGTTGGTTTCTCCATGCCTCATAGAGCTGTTAGTAGAGCGCCCGGTAGTTCTACCAATGTCGCCCGGGATTGTGTCACAGCACTCGGGCAAGACATATCATGCAAATCCGGCCATTCTGAACCTACACGCCTGGCGACTATCAGGAAGGGTATCGAAAGGACGGATTTTCTCGACAGGCTGCAGAGATCATTGCCAAGGCAAGGCGTCCCTCCACGACAGCCTGTTATGACGCGAAGTGGAAACGTCTGGGTTAATTGGTGTCAGCGAAGGCCAATTGATCCAGTCAGTCCCACTATAGGAGACGTGGGCGAGTTCCTCAGATATCTGTTCGAAGAGAGGAAAGCGTCAGCGTCAACTATTAAGGGCTACAGATCCGCTTTGGCCAGCTGCTTTAGGTTTAGTGGGCCGACAATCATGGTATAGGTACTGACCACAGATTGTCGCAATGATTTCCTACTTTTTACCCTCCCCGGAAAGACCACTATCTAGGTCAGTTGCCTCGAAGTGGGATCTTACAGTAGTGCTATGGGCTCTGGCGCAAGCTCCGTACGAGCCCATGGCACACAGCTCGCTCATGGAGCTGGTCGATAAAGACTGTGTTTCTCCTCGCCTTTCGCTCAGCGAAAAGAAGAGGAGAACTGCATGCTTTATCGATAGACGGTGGGAATCTAGTGTTGACTAAGGATTCCGTGACCTTGTGTTGCGAGGCTGGGTTTCTGGCTAAAACCCAGCTTCCGGGACAAGCACCGCGGCCGTTCGTTATTCCGGCGCTGGCTAAGGCAGGCAAAATAACCGCGACCGAAACTAAGTTATGCCCAGTCAGGGCAATCCGGCACTACATCTCAATGACCGATTCGTTGAGAGGTAAGCGCACGAAACTATTTATCCCGTGCACCGGTAATCAGGACCTGTCGAAGTCGTCAGTGTCCAGATGGATCTCGATGGCGATAGCGAGAGCGTATCAGTCGTCATCGGGGAAAGCGCGGAAAAGATTGAACGTCAAAGCACATGAGGTAAGAGCAGTGTCTACCTCATGGGCTTTTCTCAATGGTATGCCGCTGGACAAAATTATGGCAGCGGCATCATGGAGATCTCAATCAACGTTCGCCCAGTTCTATTTGCGCAAGCTGACCGCGCAGAGCGCAGATATCTACAAATTGGGTGGGCCCTTGGTCGCGGCCGGCAGGGTCGTTGCGAGCAGGGAGCCTAAGGTGTAGAGGACTCACATGGAGTCTCTGTTAGCATGAACCAGTGGATCCGGGTCATGTTAACAGGATAGGAAGGGTCATAATTATTTGGAACATTGTCTAAATTATGAGTAATTCACGATGACCAATTAAGGCCAATTTAGAACAAGTATTGGATTCTTAATGTTTTTATCATGTACCTAGTATTGTAAAGTCCCGGGTAGGGTACCGGGGAATTCCCTGTGCTCCGGTGCACTATCCGTACTATTTAGCAGCACACTGGAAGCCAGTCATAACAGACATCCAGGGTCCTGGGTTAGGGCTTATATATTAGTACTATGACATAATTTTGCAAGTATGCTAAGACTATGACATTATATTGTAAATATGCTACCACCATGTCATTGAACAATGGCAGTTATTGACATTCAAAGTTGCCCTGTTATTACCGTTGCATGTATGCATCACATGGTTACTCATATGCGCACTGGACAATTGGCATTGTGTATAGGAGTGTATTAGCAGCAGTAGGCGAAGCTAGCGAGGGCAGGCCAGTAGACACGACAGCGGTTCCGAGGGCTCCGACAGTCAACTGGGTGCCGAAAAAATGGGGGTGCGTCAGTCGAGAGGGCGCATCTGAGTTCTACGGATTTGAGGTTAGTAGAATCAATTTATTATACCCAGGGTCAGTATTCACAGCGACAGGTTTATTTAGAGAATCACTTTATTTCTGTATCAGCCTTCCCACCTACTAGACGAATTCTAGCAACATATACAGGGAAGTATGATACAGAAATCAGAATTTTTCTAAGTAAAATTAGTTTCTGTGAATACTTACCTGTATATGTATTACACACCCACCTCCCGCCCCGCAAGGTAGTTGGTTTCCGTCATAAAGAGGAGGCTTCCTACCGCGCATGCGCGGACACCGGGCACCTGTCAAAGGGTAAGTGTAAAGTGCAGTACTGAGTGTGGGATGATAAATTGAGGTTTGGAAAGGAATTTGGACCTATAGTCACGTATAGCAACATATACAGGTAAGTATTCACAGAAACTAATTTTACTTACAAAAATTCTGATTTTTATGTCTTCAAACTAACCTGAATGGTTGCAAACTGATAGGTTGCTATGAAATCGTCCTAATAATAAAAATCTGCCTACTCTAATCACTCAAATAACCCACCATAGACCATTCCGCTCTACCCACAGCCAATTGGCTAGTCCGCTATTTAAACTCCTCCTATTATTTTTAGGACGCTATCAAGAGTGCAGGTATATTTGTCTCTCTCTTTATTTCGTGCTTATTTTGAATTTCTGCCGTGTATTGTGCCGTATTTGTCATTATATTTTGTTCAATACATATTATTATCACTCTTGTGTGTTACGTGATTATTCTCCATTGCATTTTTTGGGGTTTTTCACGGTGTTTTACTTTGTGTCACATATTTTCGCGTGTACGCGATTCGTACCTTAACGGGTTCGTCCCAAGTGGATTCGCTCCCGTGACACATTTTTTGTAGCGTTTTTTTTTTTGCGTTTCTTCTATCAGGTTTTGTTATACAATACTTGTTAGAATGCCGCAATCACGCGCTGCGTGTGGACACATGACTTCTCCTTGGGATACCCATACGGACAGGTGCTTTGCTGTTGCGGGTGTTGCAAAGAGAGGCCATGTGATTTGTCCGTCCGTTGGACGGATTCGACGTGGGGCAAGGCTGGGTCTAGTAGGTCCCATACCTCACGTCTGAAGAAGTCTGTGTCCGAGTCTCAGCTCTTGGGAGCAGTGGAACCGTCCGAGGTTTCGGAGGTTGTGTTAAGTGATAGGCCGGTGATCCATACAGGGGATACCGGGCTGCTGGGGCCGGTGCCTGATCTCTATCACCCGGTTCGCAGAGGGCTATACCTATCACAGGGGTGTTTCGGCTGGTTCTTGATACTATATCACCCGGTTTGAAGCTGACCCAGCCTCTCTCAGTAGAGGCGCCCGGCACCGGACACCGGGCACCGGGCACCGGGCACCGGGCACCGGGCACCGGGCACCGGGCACCGGGCACCGGTTATGTCACCGGGCACCGGGCACCGGGCACCGGTTATGTCACCGGGCACCGGGCACCGGTCACCGGGCACCGGTCACCGGGCACCGGGCACCGGGCACCGGTTATGTCACCGGGCACCGGGCACCGGGCATTATGTCACCGGGCGCCGGGCACCACGCACCGGGCACCGGTTAGGCTACCGGGCACCGGTCAAACACCTGGCACCGGGCACCAGACTCTCCTTGGAAAGCCTGCTGCTTCCGGTAGGAAGACGTTCTTGTCTTCGGTTGGTCTTCGTTCTACGTGTTCACGTAAGTCGAGGAGTCGATCTCGTCGTAGGTCAGGATTGGGTTAGCTCTTCGATTTCGGGTTCGGAGTTTAGATCTTGTTCTTCCTTTTCCTCGAGGTCATTCTCAGGTTTTGGAACAGGTTCATCTAGATCTCGTTCTCCTGTTCGTCGTAGGAGACGGTTGTATAGGGCTTCTACATGTAGTACTAGCTTCGGCAGTACATATACTATTTGGAACGATACAGTACAGTACTGTTGAATCAGATTCCACGTATGTGGTAGATGACTGCCAGTCTAGGGTTGCTGCGGCAGGTGCTTATCACATTCACCGGTCACAACGTACCCTAACTCTCGCAGGAGAGGTGCCGGTATTGTGTTACGGGCACCGGGCACCGGGCACCGGGCAGGCACCGGGTACCGGGCACCGGGGTAGCAACTATTTCTGACCGGGGTGTTCGTGGGTTCGTATCCTGTGTACATATTGTGTTTTTGTATCCGGCTCCTCGAGATCTAGCTCTTCCGTTCTCGGAGGAGACGGTCGAGGTGGTATTGGACGCCGTGGTGCTTTGGCTCCGTACTTGTCTGGCCTGCTCTTTATTCGAGTGTATATGAGTTCGAATTCCCAGTCTATATTCAGGACTCGACACGCGATAGAGTTATGATGGTTCAGTTGGCTAAGATTCTGGAGTTCCTGTCTAAGTCCTAGTACTTAGTGGGTTTGTCGGCTCTTTCACAGCTGGTGGTTTTGCCAGTGGAGCCTCCCATAGGGGTACTTCCTCGGATGGCTGTTGTGAGGCTGATTCGGTGGTGGTGGAATTGCCGGAGTTGTCGTGGTTTCATTGCTCTCCTAGTAGGGCTTCTTGTTACGTACATTGGGGAGCTTTAGGTAGGATTTGGCCACTGCGGGGTTCCTAGTGCTCAAACTTTGATCGCCACACTGGGGTCTAAGTTCTACATGCCCCTCTATGCGGTATGGTTTTTGAGATCTCCGTTTCTGGACAAGGACGCCGCAGCGTTTGGGATATCTTCGGCTCCTGGTCCTGGTTCGCGTTTGCGAAGGCATGGGTGTAGGCTGTTAAGTCGATTGTGGCTATGCCAACTTTCGATTTATGTTTGAATCAGTATGATTCATCGTCTCTGGACGCAGTGCTTCAGTCGGCGATTTGTGCCGCTAAGCCTCTTGTCAACATGTCTTTGGAGTTTTCTATGGACATGCTCTTGTCCAGGTGAGACGCAGTGATAGCCGGCTAGTTTTTTCTTGAACGGCCATAGTTTTGCTTCGTTCACCTCTTTTGACCTCTGTTAATTGTGCGATCGAACGGCCAAAGGGCAGCTACTGTACCGATGGTCCCTCCTGCTGCTCCTTCTTGTCTACCTCCTGTGGGGTCGTTTCCCCTGACGGGGGTATTTTCAAGGGTTTAGTAGAGTCTCTCTCTTGAAGTATAGTGCTATAGAGGAAGTTCGGGACGTGGTCGGAGCGCCATTTGCCCGGTAGACTGGGTTGTTTCCATAGATCTGCGGGTCTCGTACTTCCACGTGCCCTTCCGCAGATGCTCTCAGAAGTTTAAGTTGTTTCCGAGTTTTGTGTCTTTTAGATCTAGAGTAGTCGTAGTTGGTTCCCACACAGGATTTTTCTTAGGTGGGAATGAGCTTATTGACCGATCTATCAGTCATCATAGTACCTTTGGACAGGGTGCGTGGCATCTTGTTTTAGTTTCCGGGTACTGGTCAGAGGTTCTCTGTCAGCTAGGAAATTTCTGCACTCCTGGAATTTCGGGGTGCAGAATAGGGGAAGGTTATGTTTGCGACCTCCAGTATTACTTACTAGGGCTATGGAGGCCGCATCCCGATCCTTTGGATCGGTCTCTGCCTAGGATCACCATCTTCCTACGTTGTATTAGATGGTGGGCAGTGGAGGTCTGGTTCCTACAGGGATTTCCCATAGTGTTACCTCCTCCTACTCGCTTTCTGTCCACAGACGCGTCGTGAGAAGGCTGGGGGGCTCATTGGAGCCCCTACATTGGTGTGTTGGTGGTCAGTGCAGGAAACTCAGGGACACATCAACATGTTTTAGCTTTTGGCAGTGTTCCGGGGGTTGACAGCGGCGGATTCTGTTCTGCACGGACAGGTGGTTATGGTTTCTGCGGTCATCTCCGGTTCTGACGGAATGGCTTCTGCATCCGTTGGTGTCCAGTGCTATCTTGTCCGGATGGGGGTATCCATTTGTGGTTTTGTTGCGGCAAGGCTCAAACGTCGGTTTTATTTTTTCCACTGTTTGCGCCCACGTACCGATTCGGACTTTTTCAATTTACTCGTTCCAGTATAACTTCGGACCCATGTACTGCATGTTGGACATTGCTAAGGAAGTGATTTGAGATACCAACTGTTCGTGTTTATAAGATTGCATGTAATTCACTCAATTGTAATTATTATAAACAAGCGTCCGTTAATGATTATGGCATTTACGGATCGATTCATGTCAGGCATATAATTGGCTATTAACAAGAGTATTTTTGTGATTTCACGTCACACTGTCGTTAATTGGTTGACCACGGCTTACGTGGTCGGCTTTGACGGTATTCCGCGATTGTAACACGGTTACCGGCGGCATGTTTTGATCACTTTGTATGTGTGAAAAACTTACCTGTGCCAATTAAGTTTGATTAGACTTTACGACGCCCGCTGTTCAAATTGCATATCGACATTACAGTATAATGTGTATTAATTATACCATCGGGACTTGTTTTGTCCACATCGTTATAAACGAAATGTCGACATTTCCGATATCTATATATCAGGTATGTAATGTATGAGTTATATAGCAGTTCGGCCGGGACCACTAGCGTATATCGACATAAGCAGGTATATCGATGTAAGCAATGTCGACATAACGCGTATCGACTGTATATACAACATGCTGTTGTCACTCCATCATTTCTGAAGCAATTGGGTATTTCTAAATGTTAATTGTGTTAAATAGAAGCACACTACTGTTTACACATCAGCAGTTTCTCCTATGACCGAGATTTCTCCCTCAGATACTTTATCCCTTCTCACATGATCTGGAATCAGTTGTGGTTCGGGCCTCCCTCCGTCACGCCTGTCAGCGACAGTGGTTCACACTTTCTGTCCAGTCCGTGCGATGAAGCATTAGGTTCGGAAGAATTAGGACATCCGGTCCGACCGCTAAGTTTTTTTTTTTTATTACCAATTTTAAGCCAACGGGAGGTATCGCAATCCTTTGTCTTCCGTTGGATAGATAGGGCCATTACTTGAGTTTATTCTACAGTAAGTGGTTCTGCAGCTGAGTTGTTTAGGCCCTAAATGCACGAGGTGCATGTAGTCTCAACTTCTTTCTATGATCGCTCTCTGCACTGGCAGGAGATGCGTAACTGCCAACTGTTACGATTTTTCCGTATTTATTCCGGGAAATACGTTAGATAGACGGTAGTACGGATTACTATTTAAAGTACGATTTTTGATCGGCGCGGGTATATCTGGATATTATTATTTCGTTTAAATACAATTCTGCCAATAATCCTATTGTTTGATTTACCCGTTATCATTCTCGTCTAGGCGATTACCATTTGATATTCCAGCGCTCAGAGATATTGATTTATTCATCACGTAATTCGTATAATGTCTGATCTAAGCGTGCAGCCAACTTATTTGGGGATTGTTTTATCGGAAGAAGTTAGGACAACACTTCTGTTCATCTATGATTACAGCGTGACATGGCCCAATTTGGTCCTGTCACAGCGCGGTGATGTTTTTGCGTCTTGCAATCAGTGTTATTGTAGTTATTCGGGTGCTCATGGTAGCCGAAACTTGGGCCAAGGCTATATTTAAACTTATTTTATGCATATAAGTGAGTACTGATTTGTGTTCCGGAATACATATGTGGTGTTCCGGAAAGTAACCCCCTTTTCTCTCCAGGTTCCTCATGTGACCGACATGGGGTTGGCATCTCAGGGAGATGTTTAAGAACTGGGTCCGTTAGTAGCAGCGGGTGCAGTTGTGGGTTTATCAGCCGGTAGCATCAAGTTTAGGAGGCTGTTTGGATCTACCTGTTCGCGATAGTCTGCGATTTTTTCTGATTACCCGATTATTCGGTTTTGTCTTTACAGTCCCAGTGGTATCCTGGGGGTTGGTAAGTGTGACTCTCCGCTCGATGAACTTCACTTGCTTTTGTTGATGAACGGGGATCTGTGGTGATCTATGGTTCTTACGGTTCATCACGCTGGCCCAGGAGGCATTGTTTTGTACATGTTTCAATTAGGGCGAGGCTACCTTTCTAGTTTGTAGCAGTGTTGTTGCAAAAGGATAGTGTTTCACTTTGGGTTAATGATTCTATTCTCTTTGTCTACTATACATGGGTTTATAGGTATACAGTGGTCGACACTCGCAGTGTCCCGAGATCCCGAGGATCCCGGTTTTGTAGGAGGAATCACTGCATTTTCAAGAAAATCCCATTCAACATTATGTAACATAGGGATGTCCATGCTGCGGAATCCCTGGGCCAAAAGTTAGTGTCAAAACCTGGTATAGGTTTTGATCTGGCTTTAGGGCCAGTTTAACTCCTCAGCACTTGCTTGTTAGGATGACCTTAGTGCTTAGGTCGTTTATACTGTGTTCTCGATATGTACGAGTCATGTGTCGTCATGAGACTATGTATAGACTTTGAGTTTATCTCAGTTGAGTTATTGCGTCTGAAGTGCCGGGCGACTACATTCGCCAGGGCTTCGTCTGGTAGCAGCAGCTATACCTTGAGTATTCTCCGGCGTTTTAACCAAGTATAGCAGGTTGGAGTGAGTCTACGAGTCAGTCTACGAGACTAGCGTGGTGGTGCTTGTCTTTATCCACCTCTCTTCTACTTTCGTAGAAAAGGGGGGGGGCCCGCTTTGGGCTCCCCTATGATTCTAGGGTGAGACCATGTTATTACTATATAGGTAACACCCAAGTTTGTACCTAGACCAAATATTTTTGTCTGTTTTTGAGGGTTTTTAATCTGCCTTACCATTCCGGTCGAGTATGAGTAGTGAGAATACCTCCCACCATCACTACGAATTCTTGCAACCATTCAGGTTAGTTTGAAGACATAAAAATGGAAAATTATTTCTAATTTTAGTTTTTATTATTCATACTCACCTGAATGGTAAGGTAGACCCTCCTCCCGTCCCCGCTTGATGGTTTTATCTTCTCCCTACTTAGTATACTTCAGGCTATTTTTATCTAGCAGTGTCATTTCCATATGGAAATGATTTACTTTTGAAGCTGTATACCTAACAATAATAGGAGGAGTTTAAATAGCGGACTAGCCAATTGGCTGTGGGTAGAGCGGAATGGTCTATGGTGGGTTATTTGAGTGATTAGAGTAGGCAGATTTTTATTATTAGGACGATTTCATAGCAACCTATCAGTTTGCAACCATTCAGGTGAGTATGAATAATAAAAACTAAAATTAGAAATAATTTTCCATTTTCGTGTTTAAGTCCATTTCTTTGGTACTGTACCACCTAGGACCACCAAACTTTCACAGCTTCATAACCAAGGGGTGACTACAGGGTGACTACAGGTGACTACAACTATCGAACATGTGACCATTTTTTTACCTTCACCTATTATTTCTACGTAATTGGCTTAGCCATTTTCAACGTTAACTTTTTAACGTACGTCTGGTTAAATTTTTTGCTTAAAACTTTTTCGTTATACTATATCTCTGCAACTGCTTCGCCCATTACCTTGAAACTTCACATGGGTGTTTATCATCATCCATATTTTCATTCTAACCCCAAACCGTGCGGCCCCTGTGCCCAAATGTCAAGGTCAGATTACTTTGAATTTTTTTGTTAAAGTTTTTTTGTGTACTATATCTCTGCAACTGCTTCACTCATTACCTTCATACTTCACATGGGTGTTTATCATCATTGTCGCACCCGCTTGCGGAAAGTACGATATCGTCGGCATTTTGGCATACGTCCGGTTAAAGTTTTTTCGTTAAAGTTTTTCCATCTACTGTATCTATTTTTTTAGTGTCCATGCCTCGCCCCAAGGCGCGACATGCAGGCCACGGCCATCTAGTCTACAAAAAGTGGGTATAATTATGTTATCCAAGTGTCTATGCTTGGAAAAAACCTGGCCTTCGTGGCTTTGCCTCGTTTCTTGTTTTAATATTTGTTTGGGATCCACGAGAGACCCGCGTTATAATGGAGATCGCGCTATACGCGATCGCGTTATAATGGAGCTGCAGTGTAATTAGCGAATTAACAGCTGTTGCCAACAAAAAACTTTATTAAAAAAGTTTATTATTTACCGTTCCGCGAACATACTGATAGACATTAAATATTGTAAATATAGACGTGATTTCATTTTCGAGACGGTCAAATGTGTGGACTCCCCGGAATATGTATACGTAAATTATAATTTCCAGGACAAGTCGGGGCAAGTCACTTTTGTCAAGTCACTTGTCCGGGACAAGTGGCTAAGAAATCAATTTGTACAGCCCTGACTGTACACATGTGTTTTCCGGTAAATCACTAACATCTTCTCACACCCAGTATTTAAAAAAAATGGTTTTCGGTATATTCCCCTGGCGAGTCTGACTTGCCGATTACGACGCCTTGCATACATATACTGTACACATGTGTTTTCCGGTAAATCACTAACATCTTCTCACACACAGCATTTTAAAAAAAATGGTTTTCGGTATATACCCCTGACGAGTCTGACTTGCCGATTACGATTGTGTTTTACGGTAAATCACTGACATCTTCTCACACACAGTATTTAAAAAAAATTGTTTTCGGCATATTCCCCTGATGAGTCTGACTTGGCGATTACGACGCCTTAGATACATACACACGTGTTTTCCGGTAAATCACGGACATCGAGTCAGCGAAGGTGTTTTCCGGTAATATATAATATTTAAGCTAATCATTATAATAATTATTATACCATGACTAACATACTCTATTATTATTATCTATTATTTGTGAGGAACAGACTTTTAGTACTGTCCATTCTTAACTGCAAGTGTTTTCCGGTAAATTTCAGTCATTTGGAATTAAACACCAAACAAGATGATCCAAACTCATTTTATTTCACACAAATAGTTTGTAATTACCCGGTAGTGCATATATAGTTTGTAATTAGTGCATATATCTTATAATATAGTAAAAAAACCTTTTATCACACAAGAAACACATGTTATTATATAGTGATTTACAGGGGTTTCCGGTATTTCGGTGGTTTTCAGTAAAAAAATAGGTTTCCGGTAATTCCAGTTACCGTTCCAACCACAGTTGATTCTAGCGTGTCTTGGATGGTCAATATTTATTGTTTGTATATAGTCCCTATTGGGTCTCACTAGATGGCGCAATGGGGAGAATGGGGCGTAATGGTGATTGATATGGCGGATAATGGTGGATTTAAAAGCAAATTATTGTATATCCAGTATATTAATGACACAATATATGCATAAGGAGTTCATATATGCCAGATAGACTAACTTATATGGTCTTACGCGACGGGGTAATAGCTAATTCCTCACCGGCGTAATGGTGTATGAGTTAAAAATAAATGAATGTATATCCGTTATATTAGTGACAGAATATATGCATAAGGAGTTCCTAAACGCCAGATATGTCCAATTACTGGCTTTACGAGATGGCGTAATGGTGTGAAATGAGGCGCAATGGTGATTATTATACCCCCACAAACAAAGTTTGTTGGGGGTATATAGGAGTCAGCTTGTCGGTCGGTCTGTTGGAAGTTCCCTTCCGCTCTATATCTTCTACACCGATGCATGGATTATCAAAGGTGTGTCACGATCAATAACCACGCACCTACGTCCAAGGTCAAGGGCACAGTTGAAGGTCAAAGGTAAAACCTATAGAAATTCCCTTCCGCTCTATATCTTCTACACCGATTATCAAATAGTTTGGCACAAATGTTTCTCATGATGAGAAGGTGTGTCGCGATCAATAACCACGCACCTACGTCCAAGGTCAAGGTCAGAGTTGAAGGTCAAAGGTCAAACCTATCGAAATTCCCTTCCGCTCTATATCTTCTACACCGATGCATGGATTATCAAATGGCTTGGCACAAATGTTTCTCATGATGAGAAGGTGTGTCACGATCAATAACCACGCACCTACGTCCAAGGTCAAGGTCACAGTTGAAGGTCAAAGGTCAAACCTATTGAAATTCCCGTCCGCTGTATATCTTCTACACCGTTGCATGGATTATCAAATGGCTTGGCACAAATGTTTCTCATGATGAGAAGGTGTGTCGCGATCAATAACCACGCACCTACGTCCAAGGTCAAGGTCACAGTTGAAAGTCAAAGGTCAAACCTTCCGCTCTATATCTTCTACACCGATGCATGGATTATCAAATGGCTTGGCACAAATGTTTCTCATGATGAGAAGGTGTGTCGCGATCAATAACCACGCACCTACGTCCAAGGTCAAGGTCACAGTTGAAGGTCAAAGTTCAAACCTATTGAAATTCCCTTCCGCTCTATATCTTCTACACCGATGCATGGATTATCAAATGCCTTGGCTCAAATGTTTCTCAGGATGAGAAGGTGTGTCGCGATCAATAACCATGCACCTACGTCCAAGGTCACAGTTGAAGGTCAAAGGTCAAACCTATTGAAATTCCCTTCCGCTCTATATCTTCTACACCGATGCATGGATTATCACACTATGCCCAGGGTCAAGGTCCCAGACTTGATGCGTTTGAAACCTTAATGCTCGGCTAAATGGCTTATAATCAAAAATGCCTCGTTTTCTTTGGCTGCCAGTGGGGGTATTCGTGTGCCGACAGGCCACATTTCTAGTTGTTATGGATAATGGTGGATAATGGTAGATTTAATAACAAATTAATGTATACACAGCAGGGCTTCTAAAATTTCAGAATGCCAATCGGTCCAGAGTCCAGACGTAACACTGTCGGCCATTGTCAGAGCAGACCCCCCCCCCTATTAAACACTTTAACTGGAATTTAATTTTGAAGTTCAAACAAAGTACTAGAAATAATGGAATAAATGTTGTATTGGGATAAAAGTGGACAAAATTGTGTATGCACCGGGTCACGTGGTGTGCCTAAATAGCGCAAAGATGGAAAAAATGCGAAACGACTGAGACGAATCGTGATGCCGATTGATTGCAGGTAAATTTTCAGTAGACTCAAATAAATTAAAATTTTACAAGTCTGTGTCTTGTTTCGTTTTTTATTTATTCCTCTCTGCCGGGTTTCCAAGTTGTCTTTGTGAATAACGACAAAATAGTTTGTTGTGCCGTTTCAATAATAATCGAATGACGGACAACATAAAAAAAATGTGCGTTATATACCCAACTCGTAATTCATTGCTAATTATGCTATTATCACTGTTCACACCGATTTCAAAATTAATTGTCGGCCTGTACAATTGAATTAACATTCAGTGTTTCTAACCCTCAGATCGAGTTCAAAGTACATCGGCGGTGTGATTTAGCACTTCAATTGATCCCTGATCCCTAATGAGTCACGCTTTTAACACGACAGACGTACCCTGTCGTTTATCAAAATGTTTGCGAATTGTAGATCACGTGAGCCGGCTCATCAGGATCTGCGGCATTCCTACGATCATGTACATTTTATATACACCTGTGTGTTAAGAAAAATCGATACTACACTGAGGAGAAACTGAATACACAGCGAGTTGTTGGACAATGGTTTAACACGGATATGGCCCGCGGATATGTCATAAAATGGACATTACTTGGTGGTCAAAAACGGTAAATTTACAAGGTTTATAGCGAAATAGCAGCCGACTGGCAATTTTTCTCGGACCGATTTTTAAGACTAGTTTTCAAATCTCAATCGGTCTGAGTTCAAAAATCGGTCCAGAACCGGTAAACTGAAAATTTTAGAAGCCCTGATACCCAGTATATTAAAGACACAATATATGCGTAAGGAGTTCATATTTGCCAGATAGACCCACTTATATAGCTTTACGCAACGACATAATGGCTAATTTCACACCGTTGTAATGGTGAATGGTGGAATAACATGCGTAATGGTGATTATTATGGATAATGGTGTATAATGGTATATTATTTCATGTATATCCAGTATATTAATGACACAATATATTCATAAGTAGTTCATATACACCAGATATCGATGGTCTAGTAACACAAGGTCATAAGTGCTAATCTGTCATGACTCAACGTTAATTCAATAAGCCCCATATTGTCGGGGCGAGATACATATGTTAGTACCATGAAGGTGACATGAGCATACGACGAGGAGACGAACTACCATATACACTCTTTAGATCTGAGCTACTGGGCGGGCTAGATCCACAAATGATCAACGCTGAAAATCTGCGTCACTGAAGCGTTAACTATGGATGTGGATTACATTTGATTACACCCGCAGGCGGTACACATGGATGATATCCCTGGTTTATTCCTGATTCCCCCTCTTTTAATTTCCAGTTTAATTTTACAGGCAAATCAGAATGTATAATTATTTTTTTGATATTTCCATATGACAAAATGAGAATATATAGTTGAGAGTCCATTAGAATCATCTGAATGAGACGATTCTAAACTTGCCATTTTAATTGAACTAACAGGAAATTTTGAATGTATCAATGTGCTGTAAATTATGTATTTGCGTTGAAAATAAGAAAATATATGATATAATACTCTATCATTTATCTTCTGTATTATATATTGCCTTAATTACATCTTTAAAATAAGAAAACAGGACAAGTTTCCAGCATTTTCCATCAATGTTTCTAATTGAAAAGTTAAACAGAATATAAGATTTTCACGCCCCCAAGGCTATGATACCACTAATCCCCCAACTGGACAAATCCCGGTTTACCCCACACCTGCACATCTGACATGCGTGGATCACGGAGAAATCAACATTGTGGCACGTCATTACATCAAAGCGACTGATTTGTAGCATAATGCAGGACACAACTGTTGGTCCATGTTTCTCTTGGTACATGTGGAAGAACGTGGTCTAACTTGTTACATATTATCCATGTACATATGTCGATGGTCCAATAACCGACGGTCGTGACTGCTACATGTATGGTTTAACATAGCAGTTACGACGTTTGGCTACTGCACCGTCGATGTGTAACTGTGTAACTGTATAGTTATATTACTACTTACCTCGCAAAGAACACAGTCTGTTTCGCAGTCTTTCCTGCATCCTCCACACGGAAATCGTGCTTTCCAGATTCCTAGAACGACCCTTGGCCATTCTAACGTTATGTTAATGACAGGGTTGGCAATTTCTCGGGAAATAAAGAGTATTTCCCAGGACGGCGGGAAATACTGGGAAATACCGGGAAATATGAATGTTGGTGGTATTTTTCATTCCAAGATGAGTCTCTATATTCCCCTATATCTACTATGGTTTATATCTGTGTAGACTGATAAGCCTACAGGTAAAACATTCTGCAATAAAAAAAGAAATAATAAGTTTATTTAGAGAAAAAAAACATAATTATTTTCTAGACAATTTTCTTCCCTATATACAAGTCGATGTAGTATTTGCCAACTGTCTATTTTATTGTATATGAGAACACCCCTTATTACTATAGTAACCTGCCACTAATAAAAGCTGCTTTTAGAATTTTGAGAAAATCCCTGTTGATAACAGGGATAATCCATGTACAGTGTAAGTGTAATTGTTTTACAACTTGACATGACCATATACAGACCACCTGGGTTCTTATTATACAGTATGACACAAAAGGTGTGAGAGAAGGCTGACATTTAACAGCCTGTTGTCATTGTCTGATATGGTTTATTAAAGTATATTAAAGTCTCATCAATGTACATGCAAATAAGTAGACATTAGTAGGCTTTTGGCTAATTTTAACGATTTTAGGTACTGTATCTCATACGTACCATCATGGCCCACTTCACGTTAAATAAATGTCATACTAATAATGCAAATAAGTAATACAAATGCAAAGCATAAAATAACAGTACATTGTCAGTCATATAAGACGTGTAAGAGACTATGTGTATGCACATCATGCATGTTAAGATCATTTATTCTCATTTCTTTATACCGAAGGTTGACAATTAACAGCCTGTTGTCTAAACATAGTCTGATCATGATGGCGTTATCCTTGTGAATTGTATCTAGCAGACACTCAGATGCTTCCTAAAAAATGAAGAAGTAATTTACAAAAAAATAATACAACCAAAATATAAATGTCATGGTTGCCAAATATTCCACCTGATGAGTCCCTAAATGTAGTTGGAAATGAAACAGATCTATACATTGTAATTAACCCATATATCTAATTATTAAGTTGTTGACTGTTTAATTAACTATTACTGAGCTTAAAACTTAATTTAAATAACTTTAATTATCAAATAATAACATCAAAGTTCATCACATATTTCCCGGGGGGGTATTTCCCGGCCAACCCTGCTCAGTGTCGTAATCAGCATCTGTCCGTCCGTCCGTTTGTCTTCAAAAATTCAAAAACTTAACGTTGGGGGAAATTTGTTATAATTTCTGTTTCCTTTCACACATGCCTTTTCCTTATGATTCTCTATCATGCTGTGACAAATCCACGCTGCTCAGACCCCCGTTAACCCCAAAGTCAAGATCACAGTCTTAGTGTTGGGGGAAATTTGTTATAATTTCTGTTTCTTATCACCAAACGATTTGATATTTCACACATGCCTTTTTCTAATGATTCTCTATCATTCTGTGATAAATCCACGACCCTCAAACCCCCGCTAACCCCAAGGTCACAGTCTTAGTGCTTTCATAAACTTAACGTCGGGGGGGGGGGGGAATTTGTTATAATTTATGTTTCCTTTCACCACTCTTCTTGATATTTTACACAGCTCTTCCTCTAATGGTTCTCTATCATGCCATGCCAAATTCACAATGCTCAGACCCCCGCTAACCCCAAGATCAAGGTCACAATCTTAGCGCTTTCGCAAATTTAACATTGGGGGAAATTTGTTATAATTTGACACGTCTTCTTGATTTTCGTTAAACTAAAGCACCACCAGGCGCGCTTCGTTGTCTTCTGACAACAGTTGTTTTTAATTTCATGAATGTTTTTTTCAGTTGAGATGGCAACTGAAGGTATGCATGGACGCCTGCTTGCATGCTGTACAATTAAACATTACCAGTATTTGTGGCTGTGAAAAGGGACTTATGGACTTTGTGTCCAGTCTGGCTCCTGGTCGAATGGTACTCTAGTAGCCTGATCATGCTGATCATCTCAAATGTTTGTATGCAGCATGACGGGTGTGCCACTGACTGAATTGCGAACAGTGCAAAGCAAGATCAGACAACGCAGATGCGCAGGCTGGTCTGGATCTGCACTGGTCACAAAATCCATAGGCCCATATCTCCAGTCACAGCCACATATACATCTACTTCATTTTCCATTTCATTTCTGTTTGTAAATATTGACATAGTGCCATTTCTTCAATAATGGGAGGTTTTACTGCGTATCATATTCACGAGGCTCTTACGATTGCTAGCATTCAATTGTGACAGTTTACTTCAATGCTAATTAAACTTTATACTAAAGAAAAATCAAGTGCGTCGTTGCCTTGCAATCAGCATAGACCCAATCCAGCTTCTGTACATGTATGATTGTATCATATACATACATTCACAATCTTCATACTAGTAGGGTCTCCACCATTGATATTCAGTCAATGAAATTTCTTGGTGCGCTTCATTGTCTTATGACAACTCATATTACTCACTGACATCTTTTTTGTGTGCACTTTCTCTAAATATACCCGCGGGTACCCATTATCTCTGCAACCGTCAGACTGACTTGAAAGTTCAAATACTTTTTTATCATTATCCATATTTCCATTCTATAGTTGCTTTCATGCTGAAAGTCAAGGCCAAATGACTTGGATCAATTACCCCCTGCTCACTTGCTCGAGTTCTGCTGGCCCACATGTATATGACCTTGATCCTGAACGCACATGAAACCTGTCTAATATGGTTTTAAATCTTTTCTGTGGCAGCATGTTTTAACTTTTAGTTACTGATGTGGTGTGACAGCACACTTTTCTACTTTCAGTCAAAATGAGCTATAAACATTTAAATTTATACAATTCAGAAATTAAATCTGAAAGCCGAAAAAAGGACATGAATGTATATTTAGATATATTCTATTGAGTATTTGTGAGGTATGACGTCATGACATGACAATTGTAGACCATTTCATTGTCATTTCTATCAATACAAGTCAATCATGTACACATACACGTAGTGACACCACACCAAACATCCTGCCCAGCGTAATTGTAGACCATTTCATTGTTGGTTCTATCAATTCAAGTCAATCATGTACACATACACGTAGTGACACCACACCAAACATCCTGCCCAGCGTAATTGTAGACCATTTCATTGTTGGTTCTATCAATTCAAGTCAATCATGTACACATACACATAGTGACACCACGCCAAACATTCCGCCCAGCGTAATTGTAGACCATTTCATTGTTGGTTCTATCAATTCAAGTCAATCATGTACACAAAAATGTAGTGACACCACGCCAAACATCCCGCCCAGCGTAATTGTGGACCATTTCATTGTTGGTTCTATCAATTCAAGTCAATCATGTACACATACACGTAGTGACACCACACCAAACATCCCGCCCAGCGTAATTGTGGATCATTTCATTGTTCGTTCTATCAATTCAAGTCAATCATGTACACATACATTGTACACGTAGTGACACCACGCCAAACGTCCTGCCCAGCATAATTGTAGACCATTTCATTGTTGGTTCTATCAATTCAAGTCAATCATGTACACATACACATAGTGACACCACACCAAATATCCCGCCCAGCGTAATTGTAGACCATTTCATTGTTGGTTCTGTCAATCATGTACACATACATGTAGTGACACCACACCAAACATCCCGCCCAGTGTAATTTAGTAGACCATTTCATTGTTGGTTCTATCAATTTCAAGTCAATCATGTCACACACGTAGGTGGTTCACCTCTCCCGAAAAATCCCCGTCCAGCATAATTTGTAGACATTTCATTGTTGGCTTTCTTTACAAAAATTCAAGTATTCATGTTACATACACGTAGTGACACCCACCAAATAATTTCCCGCCCAGCGTAATTGTGGACCTTTTCTTGTTGGTTCTATCAATTCAAGTCAATCATTGTACTCATACACGTAGTGACACCACGCCAAAATGTCCTGCCCAGCATAATTGTAGACATTTCATTGTTTGGTTCTATCAATTCAAGTCATCATGTACACATACACTTAGTGACAACCACCACCAAATATCCGCCGCCCTGGGTAATTGTAGCACTATTTCATGTTGGTTTCTGTAATCTGTACCCACTACAGTAGTGGACACCATACCAAAACATCCCGCCCAGCGTAATTGTAGTAGACCATTTCATTGTTGGTTCTATCAATTCAAGTCAATCATGTACACATACACGTAGTGACACCACACCAAAAATCCCGCCCGCATAATTGTAGACCCTTTCATTGTTGGTTCATTTCAATTCAAAGTCAAATCATGTACACATACATGTAGTGATACCACGCCAAACATCCCGCCCAGCGTAATTGTAAATCTTTGTAGACCATTTCATTGTTGGTTCTATCAATTCAAGTCAATCATGTACACATACACGTAGTGACACCACGCCAAACGTCCCGCCCAGCGTAATTGTAGACCATTTCATTGTTGGCTTTCTCTTCAATTTCAAGTCTCATGTACACTACACGTAAATGGGGGGAAACCACCAACCAAACCAAAATTTCTGCCCAGCGTAATTTGTAAACCATTTCATTGTTGGTTTTACTATCAATTCAAGTCAATCTTGTACACATACACGTAAGTGACACCACGCCAAACGTCATCGCCCAGCGTAATTGTAGACCATTTCATTGATTGTTCTATCAATTCAAGTCAATCATGTACACATACACGTAATGACACCACACCAAACATTCTCGCCCAGCGTAATTGTAAACCATTTCATTGTTGGTTCTATCAATTCAAGTCAATCATGTACACATACACGTAGTGACACCACACCAAACATCCCGCCCAGCGTAATTGTAGACCATTTCATTGTTGGTTCTATCAATTCAAATCAATCATGTACATGTAGTGACACCACACAAACATCCTGCCCAGTGTAATTGTAGACCATTTCATTATACACGTAGTGACACCACGCGAAACATCCTGCCCAGCATAATTGTTGACCATTTCATTGTCGGTTCTATCAATTCAAGTCAGTCATGTACACATACACGTAGTGACACCACGCCAAACATCCCGCCCAGCATAATTGTAGACCATTTCATTGTCGGTTCTATCAATTCAAGTCAATCATGTACACATACACGTAGTGACACCACACCAAACATCCCGCCCAGCATAATTGTAGACCATTTCATTGTTGGTTCTATCAATTCAAGTCAATCATGTACACATACACGTATTGACACCACACCAAACATCCAGCCCAGCGTAATTGTAGACCATTTCATTGTTGGTTCTATCAATTCAAGTCAGTCATGTACACATACACGTTGTGACACCACGCCAAACATCCCACCCAGCGTAATTATAAACCATTTCATTGTTGGTTCTATCAATTCAAGTCAATCATGTACACATACAAGTAGTGACACCACGCCAAACGTCCCTCCCAGCGTAATTGTAGACCATTTCATTGTTTGTTCTATCAATTCATGTCAATCATGTACACATACACGTAGTGACACCACGCCAAACATCCCGCCCAGCATAATTGTAAACCATTTCATTGTTGGTTCTATCAATTCAAGTCCGTCATGTACACATACACGTAGTGACACCACGTCAAACATCCCACCCAGCGTAATTGTAAACCATTTCATTGTTGGTTCTATCAATTCAAGTCAATCATGTACACATACATGTAGTGACACCACACCGAACATTCTCGCCCAGCGTAATTGTAAACCATTTCATTGTTGGTTCTATCAATTCAAGTCAATCATGTACACATACACGTAGTGACACCACGCATAATATCCCGCCCAGCGTAATTGTAAACCATTTCATTGTTGGTTCTATCAATTCAAGTCAATCATGTACACATACATGTAGTGACACCACGCCAAACATCCCGCCCAGCGTAATTGTAAACCATTTCATTGTTGGTTCTATCAATTCAAGTCAATCATGTACACTGTACACGTAGTGACACCACACCAAACATCCCGCCAAGCGTAATTGTAGACCATTTCATCATTGGTTCTATCAATTCAAGTCAATCATGTACACATACATATACACGTAGTGACACCACACCAAACATCCCGCCCAGCGTAATTGTAAACCATTTCATTGTTGGTTCTATCAATTCAAGTCAATCATGTACACCTACACGTAGTGACACCACACGAAACATCCTGCCCAGCGTAATTGTAGACCATTTCATTGTTGGTTCTATCAATTCAAATCAATCATGTACATGTAGTGACACCACACAAAACATCCCGCCCAGCGTAATTGTAAACCATTTCATTGTTGGTTCTATCAATTCAAGTCAATCATGTACACATACACGTAGTGACACCACACCAAACATCCCACCTAGCGTAATTGTAGACCATTTCATTGTTGGTTCTATCAATTCAAGTCAATCATGTACACATACACGTAGTGACACCACGCCAAACATCCCGCCCAGCGTAATTGTAAACCATTTCATCATTAGTTCTATCAATTCAAGTCAATCAAGTACACATACACTTAGTGACACCAAGCCAAACATCCCGCCCAGCGTAATTGTAGACCATTTCATTGTTGGTTTTTATCAATTCAAGTCAATCATGTACACATACACGTAGTGACACCACGCCAAACAATCCGCCCAGCATAATTGTAGACCATTTCATTGTTGGTTCTATCAATTCAAGTCAATCATGTACACATACACGTAGTGACACCACACCAGACATCCGCTCCCAGCGTTATTGTAGACCATTTCATTGTTGGTGCTATCAATTCAAGTCAATCATGTACACATACACGTAGTGTCACCACACCAAACGTCCCGCCCAGCGTAATTGTGGACCATTTCATTGTTGGTTCTATCAATTCAAGTCAATCATGTACACATACACGTAGTGACACCACGCCAAACATCCCGCCCAGGGTAATTGTAAACCATTTCATTGTTGGTTCTATCTATTCAAGACAATCATGTACACATACACGTATTGACAACACGCATAACATCCCGCCCAGCGTAATTGTAAACCATTTCATTGTTGATTCTATCAATTCAAGTCAATCATGTACACATACATGTAGTGACACCACGCCAAACATCCCGCCCAGCATAATTGTAAACCATTTCATTGTTGGTTCTATCAATTCAAGTCAATCATGTACACATACATGTAGTGACACCATGCCAAACATCCCGCCCAGCGTAATTGTAGACCATTTCATTGTTGGTTCTATCAATTCAAGTCAATCATGTACACATACACGTAGTGACACCACACCAAACATCCCGCCCAGCGTAATTGTAGACCATTTCATCATTGGTTTTATCAATTCAAGTCAATCATGTACACATACATATACACGTAGTGACACCACACCAAACATCCCGCCCAGCGTAATTGTAAACCATTTCATTGTTGGTTCTATCAATTCAAGTCAATCATGTACACATACACGTAGTGACACCACACGAAACATCCTGCCCAGCGTAATTGTAGACCATTTCATTGTTGGTTCTATCAATTCAAGTCAATCATGTACACATACACGTAGTGACACCACACCAAAAATCTTGCCCAGCGTAATTGTTGACCATTTCATTGTTGGTTCTATCAATTCAAGTCAGTCATGTACACATACACGTAGTGACACCACGCCAAACATACCGCCCAGCGTAATTGTAGACCATTTCATTGTTGGTTCTCTCAATTCAAGTAAGTCATGTACACATACACGTAGTGACACCACGTCAAACATCCCGCCCAGCATAATTGTAAACCATTTCATTGTTGGTTCTATCAATTCAAGTAAGTCATGTACACATACACGCAGTGACACCACGCCAAACATCCCACCCAGCGTAATTGTAGACCATTTCATTGTTGGTTCTATCAATTCAAGTCCATCATGTACACATACATGTAATGACACCACGTCAAACATCCCTCCCAGTGTAGTTGTAAACCATTTCATGGTTGGTTCTATCAATTCAAGTCAATCATGTACACATACACGTAGTAACACCACACCAAAAATCCCGCCCAGCGTAATTGTGGACCATCTCATTGTTGGTTCTATCAATTCAAGTCAATCATGTACACATACACGTAGTGACACCACACCAAACATCCCGCCTAGCGTAATTGTAGACCATTTCATTGTTGGTTCTATCAATTCAAGTCAGTCATGTACATTACACGTGTGACACACAAACGTCTGCCCAGGCGTAATTGTAGAACCATTTCATGTTGGTTCTATCAATTCAAGTAATCAAGTACACATACCACTTAGTGACATAAGCAAACATCCCGCCCAGCGTGACCACATTGTCAATCATACGCCCAGCCGTTATTGTAGACATTTCATTGTTGGTTCTATCAATTCAGTCAAATCATGTACACATACACGTAGTGACACCAACACCGAAACATCCTGCTCCCAGGTAATTGTAGACCATTTCATTGTTGGTTCTATCAATTAAGTCAATTAATTGTACACATACGTAGTGACTCCACACATATCTGCTCCCACGTATTGTAGACCAAATTTCATTGTTGGTTATCAATTCAAACGTCATCATGACATACACGAGTGTAACACACCAAATTCGTGCCCAGCGTAATTGTGGACCATTTCATTGTTGGTTCTATCAATTCAAGTCAATCATGTACACATACACGTAGTGACACCACGCCAAACATCCCGCCCAGGGTAATTGTAAACCATTTCATTGTTGGTTCTATCAATTCAAGTCAATCATGTACACATACACGTAGTGAAACCACACCAAACATCCCGCCCAGCATAATTGTAGACCATTTCATTGTTGGTTCTATCAATTGAAGTCAATCATGTACACATACACGTAGTGACACCACGCCAAACATCCCGCCCAGCGTAATTATAAACCATTTCATCATTGGTTCTATCAATTCAAGTCAATCAAGTACACATACACTTAGTGACACCACGCCAAACATCCTGCACAGCATAATTGTAGACCATTTCATTGTTGGTTCTATCAATTCAAGTCAATCATGTACACATACACGTAGTGACACTACGCCAAACATCCCAGCAGCATAATTGTAAACCATTTCATTGTTGGTTCTGTCAATCATGTACACATACATGTAGTGACACCACACCAAACATCCCGCCCAGCGTAATTGTAGTAGACCATTTCATTGTTGGTTCTATCAATTCAAGTCAATCATGTACACATACATGTAGTGACACCACGCCAAACGTCCCGCCCAGTGTAATTGTAAACCATTGTTGACCATTTCATTGTTAGTTCTATCAATTCAAGTCAATCATGAACACATACACGTAGTGACACCACGCCAAACGTCCCGCCCAGCGTAATTGTAGACCATTTCATTGTTGGTTTTCTAATTCAATCAGTCAATTCAGTACACCATAACAGTATTGAAACACACACAATCATAATGCTACGTATGTACATCCCATGTGGTTTTATCATCAAGTCAATCTGTACATACACGTAGATTTTGACTACACCGAAAACTAACAATTCCGCTTCAGTCGTCAAGTTGTAAACCTTTTAACATTCCCCCCGTGTTGTCTATCAATCAAGTCAATCATGTACACATACATACAGTTAAGTGACAGCATAACAATCAACATGCTACATGTGACATTATGTTGTCCTTTATCATTTCAATGTCATGTATGCAGACCAGGCACAACAACATGCAAGTAATATGTAAGACTTTCTCATAATTAAGACGTATGTCACCACGAAACATCCTTTAGCAGCGTATGTACGCCCTCATTGTTGGTTCTGTCACTCATGTACACCTATAACATTTGGTTAGTCGACACACACACACATCCCGCACAGCGTAATTGTAGGACCATTTCATTGTTGGTTCTATCAATTCAAGTCAATCATGTACATATACACGTAGTGACACTACAAAACATCCGCAGCTAATTGTACCATTTCATTGTGGTTATATTCAATGTCATCTGTCACCATTTTTACATAGAGCGTAGTGACACACAACGAAAACATCATCGCAGCCAAATATGTGCGTTATTTGTAAACCGCTTGTGACATTCATGTAGTCATCAATCCTTCAGATTTGTCAATCATGACACATACATGTAGTGACACCACACCAAAATCATCGCCCAGCGTAATTGTAGACCATTTCATTGTTGGTTCTATCAATTGTCAAGTCATCAGTACACATACACGTGTGACCACACCAATTCTGCCCAGTATTGTGACCATTTCATTGTTGGTTCTATCAAATTCAAGGTCAATCATGTACATACACGTAGTGACACCATAAAAAACATCGTCAGTGAGTGTACCATTTTCATTGTTGGGTTTATACGCTCAAGTCCAGCAGCATACGATGCACCCAGCCCGTAATTGTGACCATTTATTGTTGGTTCTATCAATTCAAGTCATCATGTACACATCCCATAATTAACATTTCGTTAGTGACACCACACAAACCACTCGCCGCCCCCCAAGGCCATCCATTTTTGGTTACCATCAATTGTTGGTTCTATTCAATTTCAAGTTCATAATTGTACACATACATGTAGTGACTATAATTCAAGTTCATTCACCGTAAAAACATCATACAGTAGTGACACCACACCAAACATCCCGCCCAGCATAAAATTGTAGACCATTTCATTGGTTGGTTTTATCAAATGAGTCAATCAGTAAACCAATTCACGTGTGACACCACGCCAAAACATCCCGCCCAGGTAATTATTAAACCATTTCATCATTGGTTCTATTCAAATTCAAGTCAATCAAGTAAACAACACTTAGTGACACCACGCAACCATCCTGCAGCATTAATTTTAGACCATTTCTTGTTGGTTCTATCAATTCAAGGTCTTTCTGTACACATAAACGTGTGACAATACGCCAAAACATTCCCAGCAGATAATTGTAAACCATTTCATTGTTGGTTCTGTAATCTTGTCACATACTTGTAGTGACAACCACACCAAACATTCCGCCCCAGCGTAATTGTAGTTGACCTTTTCATTGTTGGTTCTATTCAATTCAAGTCAATCATGACACATAATGTAGTGACACCACGCCAAACATCCCGCCCAGCGTAATTGTAAACCATTGTTGGCCATTTTATTTGTTAGTTCATCAATTCAAGTCCAATCAGGACAATACACGTAGTGACACCACGGCCAAAAGTCCCGGCCCAGCGTAATTGTAGACCATTTCATTGTTTGGTTCTATCAATTCAAGTCAATCATGTCACATACACGTAATGGACACCACACCCAAACTTCTCGCCCGCGTTAATTGAAAACCATTTCATTGTTGTTTCTATCAATTCAAGTCAATCAAGTACACAAACCGTTAGTGACACCTTGCATAACATCCCGCTAGTGTAGTTGTAAACCTTTTCATTGTTTGGTTCTATCAATTCAAGGCAATCATTTAACACATTACAAGTAGTGACGCATACCGAAAATTCCCACCCAGCTTTAATTTGGGACCATTTCATTGTTGTTTATAATTCAAATTCAAATTATGTACATGTAAGTGACAGCACAAAAAAACAAAATCCTGCCCAGTTATAATTGTAGGACCCATTTTATTATACAAGTAGTGACACCACACGAAACATCCTGCCCCGGTAATTGTTAAACTGCTTCATTGTTGGTTTTGTTCAATCATGTTAAACATACATGTAATGACCACCACACCAAACATCCCGGCCCAGCGTAATTTGTGGACCTTTTCATTGTTGGTTTATCCAATTCAAGTCAAATCATGTACACCAAAACCGTAGTGGACACCACCCCAAAATCCCCGCCCGCATAATTGTGGGACCATTTCCTTTTGGTTTTTTTCAAATTCAAGTCAATCTTGTACCATTCATATACACTGGTGGGAAACCACCACAAAACATCCCCCGCCCGCCATAATTTGTAAACCATTTCATTGTTGGTTTCTATCAATTCAAGTCAATCTTTGTACACATACATGTAGTGGACACCACACCATAATCACCCCCGCCCAGCATAATTGTAGACCATTCTTCAGTTTTTGGTTTCTATCATTTCAAGTCAAATCATTGTACACATACAGTAGTGACACCACACCCAAAAATCCTGCCCAGCGTAATGTTGACCATTTCATTGGTTGGGTTCTATCAATCAAGTCAGTCATGTACAACATACACGTAGTGACACCACAAACGCCAAACATCCCGCCCAGCATAATAAGTAAAAACCCATTTCATTGTTTGGTTCTATCAATTCAAGTAAGTCATGTACACAATACACGCAGTGACACCACGGCCAAACATCCCGCCCAGCGTAATTGTAGGACCATTTCATTGTTGGTTCTATCAATTCAAGTCAATCATGTTACATACATGGTAATGACACCACGTGAAAACCCACCTCCCTCCCAGCGTATTGTAGACCATTTCATTGTTGGTTTCTTATCAATCAAGTCAGTCATGTACACATACACGTATGACACCACGCCAAACATCCCGCCAGCGAATTGTAGACCGATTTTCATTGTTGGTTCTATCAATTCAAGTCAAATCAGTGTACACATACAGTAAATGACACCACGTCAAACATCCCGCCCAGCGTAATTGTTAAACCATTTTCATTGTTTTGGTTCTCATCAAGTCAATCAGTCACATACACGTAGGTGACACACCAAAACCAAATCCGCCCAGCGTAATTGAAACATTTAATTGTTGGTTATATCAATTCAAAGTCAATAATTGTACACATACACGTAGTTAAACCCACACCAAACATCCCCCCAGCACATAATTGTAGCCATTTCATTGTTGGTTCTATCAATTGAAGTCAATCATGTACACATACACGTGTGACACCACGCCAACATCCCCCCCAGCGAATTATAACAAACCGATTTCATCTTGTTCTATAATTCAATCATCAAGTACACACTTAGTGACCACCGCCAACATCCTGCACAGCATAATTTAGACCATTTCAAAAGTTGGGTTCTATCAAATTCAATCAATCACATACACTGCACTACGCCAAACATCCCGAGCATAATTGTAAACCTTTCATTGTTGGTTCTATCAATTCAAGTAGTCATGTACATACACTAGTGACACCACGCCAAACATCCCGCCCACGTAATTGTAACCATTTTCATTGTTGGTTCTATCAATTCAATCAATCATGTACACATACATGTAATGACACCAGTCAAACATCCCCCCAGCTAATTGTAAACCATTTCATTGTTTGGTTCTAATCAATTCAAGTCAATCATGTGCACATACACGTAGTGACACACCAACACCAAACATCCCGCCCAGCGTAATTGTAAACCATTTCATTGTTGGTTCTATCAATTCAAGTCAGTCATGTACACATACACGTAGTGACACCATGCATAGCATCCCGCTCAGTGTAGTTGTAAACCATTTCATGGTTGGTTCTATCATTTCAAGTCAATCATGCACACATACACGTAGTGACACCACACCAAACATCCCGCCCAGCGTAATTGTAGATCATTTCATTGTTGGTTCTATCAATTCAAGTCAATCAAGTACACATACACTTAGTGACACCACGCCAAACATCCCGCCCAGCGTAATTGTAAACCATTTCATCATTGGTTCTATCAATTCAAGTCAATGAAGTACACATACACTTAGTGACACCATGCCAAACATCCCGCCCAGCGTAATTGTAGACCATTTCATTGTTGGTTGTATCAATTCAAGTCAATCATGTACACATACACATAGTGACACCACACCAAACATCCGCTCCCAGCGTAATTGTAGACCATTTCATTGTTGGTTCTATCAATTCAAGTCAATCATGTACACATACATGTAGTGACACCATGCCAATCATTCCGCCCAGTGTAATTGTAGACCATTTCATTGTTGGTTCTATCAATTCAAGTCAATCATGTACACATACACGTAGTGCAGGGTTGGCCGGGAAATACCGGCAGCGGGAATTCCCGGCGGGAAATACCGGTATTTCCCGTCCCGGGAAATACTCCCCAAAGTGGGAAATACCGGGAAATATGAATTTTGATGTTATTATTTGATAATTAAAGTTATTTAAATTAAGTTTTAAGCTCAGTAATAGTTAATTAAACAATCAACAACTTAATAATTAGATATAGGGGTTAATTACAATGTATAGATCTGTTTCATTCCCAACTAGGGGTACTCATCAGGTGGAATATTTGGCAACCATGACATTTATATTTTTGTTGTATTATTTTTTTGTAAATTACTTCTTCATTTTTTAGGAAGCATCCGAGTGTCTGCTAGATAAAATTCACAAGGATAACGTCATCATGATCAGACTATGTTTAGACAACAGGCTGTTAATTGTCAACCTTCTTCCACACGAATACATGTATTCGGTATCAAGAAATGATAATAAATGATCTTGGCATGCAAGATGTGCATACACAGTCTCTTACAAGTCTTATATGACTGACAAGTACTGTTGTTTTATGCTTTGCATTTGTATTACTTATTTGCATTATTATTATGACATTTATTTAACGTGAAGACTGGGCCACGATGGTACGTATGAGATACAGTACCTAAAATCGTTAAAATTAGCCAAAAGCCTACTTATTTGCATGTACATTGATGAGACTTTAATATACTTTAATAAACCATCAGACTATGACAACAGGCTGTTAATTCAGCTTTCTCTCACACCTTTTGTGTCATACTGTATAATAAGAACCCAGGTGGTCTGTACGTATATGGTCATGTCAAGTTGTAAAACAATTACACTTACACTGTACATGGATTATCCGTTATCAACAGGGATTTTCTCAAAATTCCAAAAGCAGCTTTTATTAGTGGCAGGTTACTATAGTAATGAGGGGTGTTCTCATATACAATAAAATAGACAGTTGGAAAATACTTAACATAGACTTGTAAATAGGGAAGAAAATTGTCTAGAAAATAATGATGTTTTTTTTCTCTAAATAAACTTATTATTTCTTTTTTTATTGCAGAATGTTTTACCTGTAGGCTTATCAGTCTACACAGATATAAACCATAGTAGATATAGGGGAATATAGAGACTCATCTTGACATTTTGGAATGAAAAAGACCACCAAGATTCATATTTCCCGGTATTTCCCAGTATTTTCCCGGTATTTCCCGGTATTTCCCAGTATTTCCCGGTATTTCCCGCCGTCCTGGGAAATACTCTTATTTCCCGGGAAATTGCCAACCCTGACGTAGTGTCACCACACCAAACGTCCTGCCCAGCGTAATTGTGGACCATTTCATTGTTGGTTCTATCAATTCAAGTCAATCATGTGCACATACACGTAGTGACACCATGCCAAACATCCCGCCCAGGGTAATTGTAAACCATTTCATTGTTGGTTCTATCAATTCAAGTCAATCATGTACACATACACGTAGTGACACCACACCAAACATCCCGCCCAGCATAATTGTAGACCATTTCATTGTTGGTTCTATCAATTCAAGTCAATCATGTACACATACACGTAGTGACACCACGCCAAACATCCCGCCCAGCGTAATTATAAACCATTTCATCATTGGTTCTATCAATTCAAGTCAATCAAGTACACATACACTTAGTGACCCCACGCCAAACATCCCGCCCAGCGTAATTGTAGACCATTTCATTGTTGATTCTATCAATTCAAGTCAATCATGTACACATACATGTAATGACACCACGTCAAACATCCCTCCCAGCGTAATTGTAGACCATTTCATTGTTGGTTCTATCAATTCAAGTCAATCATGTACACATACACGTAGTGACACCACGCCAAACATCCCGCCCAGCGTAATTATAAACCATTTCATCATTGGTTCTATCAATTCAAGTCAATCAAGTACACATACACTTAGTGACCCCACACCAAACATCCCGCCCAGCGTAATTGTAGACCATTTCATTGTTGATTCTATCAATTCAAGTCAATCATGTACACATACATGTAATGACACCACGTCAAACATCCCTCCCAGCGTAATTGTAGACCATTTCATTGTTGGTTCTATCAATTCAAGTCAGTCATGTACACATACACGTAGTGACACCACGCCAAACATCCCTCCCAGCATAATTGTAAACCATTTCATTGTTGGTTCTATCAATTCAAGTTAATCATGTACACATACATGTAATGACACCACGTCAAACATCCCGCCCAGCATAATTGTAAACCATTTCATTGTTTGTTCTATCAATTCAAGTAAGTCATGTACACATACACGCAGTGACACCACGCCAAACATCCCGCCCAGCGTAATTGTAGACCATTTCATTGTTGGTTCTATCAATTCAAGTCAATCATGTACACATACATGTAATGACACCACGTCAAACATCCCGCCCAGCATAATTGTAGACCATTTCATTGTTGGTTCTATCAATTCAAGTCAATCATGTACACATACATGTAATGACACCACGTCAAACATCCCGCCCAGCGTAATTGTAGACCATTTCATTGTTGGTTCTATCAATTCAAGTCAATCATGTACACATACATGTAATGACACCACGTCAAACATCCCGCCCAGCGTAATTGTAAACCATTTCATTGTTGGTTCTATCAATTCAAGTCAATCATGTGCACATACACGTAGTGACACCACACCAAACATCCCGCCCAGCGTAATTGTAAACCATTTCATTGTTGGTTCTATCAATTCAAGTCAGTCATGTACACATACACGTAGTGACACCACGCCAAACATCCCGCCCAGCATAATTGTAAACCATTTCATTGTTGGTTCTATCAATTCAAGTCAATCATGTACACATACACGTAGTGACACCATGCATAGCATCCCGCTCAGTGTAGTTGTAAACCATTTCATGGTTGGTTCTATCATTTCAAGTCAATCATGTACACATACACGTAGTGACACCACACCAAACATCCCGCCCAGCGTAATTGTAGACTATTTCATTGTTGGTTCTATCAATTCAAGTCAGTCATGTACACATACACGTAGTGACACCACGCCAAACGTCCCGCCCAGCGTAATTGTAGACCATTTCATTGTTGGTTCTATCAATTCAAGTCAATCATGTACACATACATGTAATGACACCACGTCAAACATCCCTCCCAGCATAATTGTAGACCATTTCATTGTTGGTTCTATCAATTCAAGTCAGTCATGTACACATACACGTTGTGACACCATGACAAACATCCCGCCCAGCGTAATTGTAGACCATTTCATTGTTGGTTCTATCAATTGAAGTCAATCATGTACACATACATGTAATGACACCACGCCAAACATCCCACCCAGCGTAATTGTAAACCATTTCATTGTTGGTTCTATCAATTCAAGTCAATCATGTACACATACACGTAGTGACACCACGCCAAACGTGCCTCCCAGCGTAGTTGTAGACCATTTCATTGTTTGTTCTATCAATTCATGTCAATCATGTACACATACACGTAGTGACACCACACCAAACATCCCGCCCAGCGTAATTGTAAACCATTTCATTGTTGGTTCTATCAATTCAAGTCAGTCATGTACACATACACGTAGTGACACCACACCAAACATCGCGCCCAGCGTAATTGTAGATCATTTCATCATTGGTTCTATCAATTCAAGTCAATCATGTACACATACACGTAGTGACACCACGCCAAACATCCCGCCCAGCGTAATTGTAAACCGTTTCATTGTTGGTTCTGTCAATCATGTACACATACATGTAGTGACACCACACCAAACATCCCGCCCAGCGTAATTGTAGACCATTTCATTGTTGGTTCTATCAATTCAAGTCAATCATGTACACATAGACGTAGTGACACCACACCAAAAATCCCGCCCAGCGTAATTGTGGACCATTTCATTGTTGGTTGTATCAATTCAAGTCAATCATGTACACATTCATACCCTAGGACACACAAACATCCCGGCCCAGCTAATTGTAAACCATTTTCATTGTTGGTTCTATCAATTCAAGTAATCATGTACACATACACGTAGTGACAACACACCAAAAATCACGCCCACTTAAGTGTTTAGACAATTCAATTGTCTACAGTCCAAGCATCAATTAACAACAGACATGTATGACACCATACCAAAAATCAGCCCAGCGTAATTGTGACCATTTCATTGTTGGTTGTATCAATTCAAGTCATCTGTACACATACATTTATACAGTAGTGGACCACACAAACCATCCGCCCAGCGTAATTGAAACCATTTCATTGTTGGTTCTATCAATTCAAGTCAATCATGTACACATACACGTAGTGACACCACACCAAAAATCACGCCCAGCGTAATTGTAGACCATTTCATTGTTTGTTCTATCAATTCAAGTCAATCATGTACACATACATGTAATGACACCATACCAAAAATCACGCCCAGCGTAATTGTAGACCATTTCATTGTTTGTTCTATCAATTCAAGTCTCATGTACACTACACGTAGTGACACCATACCAAAAATCACGCCCAGCGTAATTGTAGACCATTTCATTTTTGGTTTTATCAATTCAAGTCAATCATGTACACATACACGTAGTGACACCACACCAAAAATCCTGCCCAGCGTAATTGTTGACCATTTCATTGTTGGTTCTATCAATTCAAGTCAGTCATGTACACATACACGTAGTGACACCACGCAAAACATCCCGCCCAGCATAATTGTTGACCATTTCATTGTTGGTTCTATCAATTCAAGTAAGTCATGTACACATACACGCAGTGACACCACACCAAACATCCCGCCCAGCGTAATTGTAGACCATTTCATTGTTGGTTCTATCAATTCAAGTCAATCATGTACACATACATGTAATGACACCACACCTAACATCCCGCCCAGCGTAATTGTAAACCATTTCATTGTTGGTTCTATCCATTCAAGTCAATCATGTACACATACACGTAGTGACACCATGCATAGCATCCCGCTCAGTGTAGTTGTAAACCATTTCATGGTTGGTTCTATCATTTCAAGTCAATCATGTACACATACACGTAGTGTCACCACACCAAACATCCCGCCCAGCGTAATTGTAGACCATTTCATTGTTGGTTCTATCAATTCAAGTCAGTCATGTACACATACACGTAGTGACACCACGCCAAACGTCCCGCCCAGCGTAATTGTAGACCATTTCATTGTTGGTTCTATCAATTCAAGTCAATCATGTACACATACGCGTAGTGGGCCCACGCCAAACATCCCGCCCAGCGTAATTGTAAACCATTTCATCATTGGTTCTATCAATTCAAGTCGATCAAGTACACATACACGTAGTGACACCACACCAAACATCCCGCCCAGCATAATTGTAAACCATTTCATCTTTGGTTCTATCAATTCAAGTCAATCATGTACACATACACTTAGTGACACCACGCCAAACATCCCGCCCAGCGTAATTGTAAACCATTTCATCATTGGTTCTATCAATTCAAGTCGATCAAGTACACATACACGTAGTGACACCACACCAAACATCCCGCCCAGCATAATTGTAAACCATTTCATCGTTGGTTCTATCAATTCAAGTCAATCATGTACACATACACTTAGTGACACCACGCCAAACATCCCGCCCAGCGTAATTGTAAACCATTTCATCATTGGTTCTATCAATTCAAGTCGATCAAGTACACATACACGTAATGACACCACACCAAACATCCCGCGCAGCGTAATTGTAGACCATTTCATTGTTGGTTCTATCAATTCAAGTCAGTCATGTACACATACACGTAGTGACACCACGCCAAACGTCCCGCCCAGCGTAATTGTAGACCATTTCATTGTTGGTTCTATCAATTCAAGTGAATCATGTACACATACACGTAGTGACACCACACCAAACATCCTGCCCAGCGTAATTGTAAACCATTTCAGCGTTGGTTCTATCAATTCAAGTCGATCAAGTACACATACACGTAGTGACACCACACCAAACATCCCGCCCAGCATAATTGTAGACCATTTCATTGTTGGTTGTATCAATTCAAGTCAATCATGTACACATACACTTAGTGACACCACGCCAAACATCCCGCCCAGCGTAATTGTAAACCATTTCATCATTGGTTCTATCAATTCAAGTCAATCAAGTACACATACATATAGTGACACCATGCCAAACATCCCGCCCAGCGTAATTGTAGACCATTTCATTGTTGGTTGTATCAATTCAAGTCAATCATGTACATATACACGTAGTGACACCACACCAAACATCCGCTCCCAGCGTCATTGTAGACCATTTCATTGTTGGTTCTATCAATTCAAGTCAATCATGTACACATACACGTAGTGACACCACGCCAATCATTCTGCCCAGCGTAATTGTAGACCATTTCATTGTTGGTTCTATCAATTCAAGTCAATCATGTACACATACACGTAGTGTCACCACACCAAACGTCCCGCCCAGCGTAATTGTGGACCATTTCATTGTTGGTTCTATCAATTCAAGTCAATCATGTACACATACACGTAGTGACACCATGCCAAACATCCCGCCCAGGGTAATTGTAAACCATTTCATCATTGGTTTTATCAATTCAAGTCAATCAAGTACACATACACTTAGTGACCCCACGCCAAACATCCCGCCCAGCGTAATTGTAGACCATTTCATTATTGGTTCTATGAATTCAAGTCAAGCATGTACACTACACGTAGTGACACCACGCCAATCATTCTGCCCAGCGTAATTGTAGACCATTTCATTGTTGGTTCTATCAATTCAAGTCAATCATGTACACATACACGTAGTGTCACCACACCAAACGTCCCGCCCAGCGTAATTGTGGACCATTTCATTGTTGGTTCTATCAATTCAAGTCAATCATGTACACATACACGTAGTGACACCATGCCAAACATCCCGCCCAGGGTAATTGTAAACCATTTCATCATTGGTTTTATCAATTCAAGTCAATCAAGTACACATACACTTAGTGACCCCACGCCAAACATCCCGCCCAGCGTAATTGTAGACCATTTCATTATTGGTTCTATGAATTCAAGTCAAGCATGTACACTACACGTAGTGACACCACACCAAACGTCCCGCCCAGCGTAATTGTAAACCATTTCATTGTTGGTTCTATCAATTCAAGTCAATCATATACACATACACGTAGTGACACCACACCAAACATCCCGCCCAGCATAATTGTTGACCATTTCATTGTTGGTTCTATCAATTCAAGTCAATCATGTACACATACACGTAGTGACACCACACCAAACGTCCTTCCCAGCGTAATTGTGGACCATTGCATTGTTGGTTCTATCAATTCAAGTAAATCATGTACACATACACGTCAAGTCAACCATTAACCCATTGAAGTATATGGATACAACAAACTTTGTTGAAAACATATTATTATTTTTCTGAGAAACTCGCCATAAAAGTATATTTTGTTACGGCTTATTTGAACCGTGTCATGGGGATACATGTAGTTCATATGAGTGGTAACAAGAAATACTTTCGAACGGAAATAGAGGAAATAAGGGGTTGGAAAATCTCCAAATTGTCTTTCTACTGTAGCTTGCGATGAGACGACCATCATCATTAAGAATCTCTCTATATATGGACCACTGGCTTAGAAACCAGGTTTACACCACTGACTAGTTATACTGAGTTTAATTTCAGAGGTAGTCGCCTTCTTTCGTTTTAAAAATCCCCATATTAGTGTTGCATCTTTTGATTTAAAAATCCCTATATTATCATCCCATCCCCGATAGGCAAGAGGGGATATACATGTAGCGTTAGTCCATGTACATATGTGGTTGCGTTAGTAACACATTTCACTGATGAACCGCTTCACCGATTTTGATAACAATGTTTGTATAGGAATGGTGCTTTGTTTTGCATACGACAGTTCCGTCCACCCAAGGTCAAGGTCACTGAGGACTTATGTTCACCTTGTTTGTAAGGCAAATGTGTTTTTTGTTTATTCAATAACTTATGAGCCACTTCCCGATTTTGATAATATCTGGCCCGTGTTTCATATTATACATGTACATGTGGTTGACTACACAGCAATACTCAGCAATTTACATCGTTCTGTTATAATTTACGCAAATTTATATTTTCCAGTGCTGAATGTGACATAGATCGTTAAACTAACACGTATTATTAAATCGTCACAAAGTTAGATTGTTTTCATTACGTAACCAGAGAATCATGCATTGAAGCTGCTCTCATTAAACATTGTGTTTTCGGTTTGCACGTTTTATATGCTAGTACATTTATCTACTATGTACATACAGGTACTGTTACACTTGACTATCAAAACCCATTTTTTAGCTCGCCTGCACAAAGTGCAGAAGAGCTTATGTCATACCCCCGGCGTCGTCGGCGTCGGCGTCAGCGTCGTCCACAAACTTAACGTTGGGTAAATATCTTATAACTTCTGTTTCCTTTCACGGAACACCTTGTTATTTCATACATGCATTCCTCAGATGACCCTCTATCATGCTGTAGCAAATCCATGACCCACCACCCAGCCCTTACCCCAAGGTCAAGGTCACAAACTTGGCACATTCATAAACTTAACGTTGGGTAAATGTCTTATAACTTCTGTTTCCTTTCACGGAACACCTTGTTATTTCATACATGCATTCCTCAGATGACCCTCTATCATGCTGTAGCAAATCCATGACCCACCACCCAGCCCTTACCCCAAGGTCAAGGTCACAAACTTGGCACATTCATAAACTTAACGTTGGGTAAATGTCTTATAACTTCTGTTTCCTTTCATGGAACACCTTGTTATTTTATACATGCATTCCTCAGATGACCCTCTATCATGTTGTAGCATATTCATGACCCACCACCCAGCCCTTAACTCAAGGTCAAGGTCACAAACTTGGCACATTCATAAACTTAACGTTGGGGTAAATGTCTTATAACTTTTGTTTCCTTTCATGGAACACCTTGTTATTTCATACATGCATTCCTCAGATGACCCTGTATCATGCTGTTGCAAATCCATGACCCACCACCCAGCCCTTACCCCAAGGTCAAGGTCATAAACTTAACGTTGGGGTAAATGTCTTATAACATCTGTTTCCTTTCATGGAACGCCTTGATATTTCATACATGCATTCATCTGATGATAATCTATCATGCTATAGCAAATCCATGACCCAGCGGCCATCCCTTACCTCAAGGTCAAGGTCACAAACTTAGCACATTCATAAACTTAACATTGGGGTAAATGTCTTATAACTTCTGTTCCCTTTCATGGAACGCCTTGTTATTTCATGCATGCATTCCTCAGATGACCCTCTATCATGCTGTAGCAAATCAATGACCCATCACCCAGCCCTTACCCCAAGGTCAAGGTTACAAACTTGGCACATTCATAAACTTAACGTTGGGGTAAATGTCTGATAACTTCTGTTTCCTTTCATGGAACACCTTGTTATTTCATACATGCATTCCTCAGATGACCCTGTATCATGCTGTAGCAAATCCATGACCCACCACCCAGCCCTTACCGCAAGGTCAAGGTCACAAACTTAGCACATTTATAATCTTAACGTTGGGGTAAATGTCTTCTAACATCTGTTTCCTTTCATGGAACGCCTTGATATTTCATACATGCATTCATCTGATGATACTCTATCGTGCTATAGCAAATCCATGACCCACCGCCCACCCAATCGTTACCCCAAGGTCAAGGTCATCTCTTTGCATGTTCATAAACTTAACGTTGGGGTAAATGTTGTGTAACTTCTGTTTATTTACAGGGAACGCCTTCATATTTCATACATGCACTGCTGATACTCTATCGTGCTATAGCAAATTCATGACTCACCGCGCACCCCTTTCCCCAAGGTCAAGGTCACAATCTTAGCACATTCATAAACTTAATGTTGGGGTAAATGTATTATAACATCTGTTTCCTTTCATGGAACGCCTTGATATTTCAAATATGCATTCATCTGATGATACTCTATCATGCTATAGCAAATCCATGACCCACCGCCCATCCGTTACCCCAAGGTCAAGGTCACAAACTTAGTACATTCATAAACTTAACGTTGAGGTAAATGTTTCCTTTCATGGAACGCCTTACTATTTCATACATTCCTCAGATGACCCTCTATCATGCTGTAGCAAATCCACAACCCACTACCCAACCCTTACCCAAAAGTCAAGGTCACAAACATAGCATGTTCATAAACTTAACGTTGGGGTAAATGTTGTGTAACTTCCGTTTCTTTACACTTTGAACACCTTGATATTTCATACATGCATTCATCTGATGATACTCTATCTTTCTATAGAAAATCCATGACCAACCCCCACCCCTTTCCCCAAGGTCACGGTCACAAACTTAGCACATTCATAAACTTAACGTTGGGGTAAATGTCTTATAACATCTGTTTCCTTTCATGGAACGCCTTAATATTTCATACACGCATTCATCTGATGATACTCTATCGTGCTGTAGCAATTCCATGACCCACCACCCACCCCTTACCCCAAGGTCAAGGTCACAAACTTGACACATTCATAAACTTAAGGTTGGGGTAAATGTCTGATAACAACTGTTTCCTTTGATGGAACGCCTTGATATTTCATACATACATTCCTCAGATGACCCTCTATCATGCTTTAGCAAATCCACAACCCACCATCCAACCCTTACCCCAAGGTCAAGGTCACACACTTAGCATGTTCATAAACTTTACATTGGGGTAAATGTTGTGTAACGTCTGTTTCTTTACACTTTGAACGCTTTGATATTTCATACATGCATTCATCCGATGATCCTCTATTGTGCTACAGCAAATCCATGACCCACCCCACCCCTTTCCCCAAGATCAACATCATAAACTTAACGTTGGAGTAAATGTCTTTTTATAACTTCTGTTTCTTTACAGGGAACACCTTCATATTTCATACATGCATTCATCTGATAATCTATTGTGCTACAGCAAATCCATGACCCACCCCCCCCACCCCATTTGCCAAGGCCAAGGTCACAAACTTAGAACATTTATACATGCATTCCTCATGTGAATAGCTATCATGCTGTAGAAAATCACCAACTTAGTGTGTTCATAAACTTAACGCTGGGTTAAATTTTGTTTTCCTTCTCATTTCAGGGAGCGCATTGATATTTCATACATGCATTCATCTTAATATGCTATATCATGCTATATCAAATCCACGATCCACCTTCCACCACTGACCTCAATGTCAAGGTCCACCGCACACCCCTTATCCCAAGGTCAAGTTATATAATATTCATGTTTTTTATACAACTGTGACAAGTTTGAATGAAGGCTGCCAACAGGCGAGCTTCGTTGTCTTCTGACAACTCTTGTTTTCAATAAAGTACATTACTGTCTGGTCTGTAATGTTTGTAATAGGATCAGTAGCTACTGGCGTAATGAGGTCAGCCTTAAGTCACTGTATGCACCTGTTGATAGCAAATAACTTGGGTGGATTGAGATATAATTCTCCCATTATCCCTGGATTGTGATATAATTCCCCCATTGTGCCCGCCCATTGTCCCGGTGGCACTTGTCAGCACAAACCACGGAATTACATCTCAAGGGGTTTACGCCATTGTCCGTGTCATGCCTCTCATGTTGTCAAATTTGGGTAGGCAGGATACATATGTACTTTTGGGCATTTGCAAACAGTGTAGCTCCTGATCGTCATGCACATACAGGTATGCACAGACAAATCAGGATCTGGTCAGTGATGTACTGGCGTATTGCGTAGTCCCTTATCCGACTGCATGGATCCAAGATGATCTGGGTCCCTGCTGGTAACCAGTGTTGTAAGGTGCCTCCTGTCACCCACCGGCCTATCTCTGACTCACTGGAAAATGGGGCAGCGTATTTGTGGCCAGCATACCGTTGGATCTGCCAGCACGTTCCTGCTGCCTGTTATGGATATACATGTATACTGTTGGTTAGACATGTGATGGGTGCTCCACCGGCTCAGTGGCAACCGGGGCAGACCTTGGTCAAACTGTGAATGTGCGGCTGATCTGGGTGTACACTGGCCGCAATTTCATAAGCCTAATTTCTCTAGTCTCAGTGAGCTTTATTCAAGTTATTCAGGTTTTCAAGAGGCTGGGAATGGTTTTGTTGATTGTCATTCATACTTCTCTTGGAATTTGGCTTTGGTCTTTTAAGTTTCGTTTTCATCCATCAATATGATCATGAGAATATGTCAGGTTTCTGTTGGGCATGGAGGTACATTATACATGAATGGGGGATCATAGCTACATGTAGTTATCCTCCGTTAAATTTATTTATAGAATCCAGTCAAAATTGTGTAGTTTAGGGCCTTATATTGTTGCTTGTAAAAAGAGCGAATGTAGCATGATTTGTTGTGTAAAGGAGCAATTATAGTGATTTCCACTAGTGTTGATCCAGAGCATCCTACATATCTGCACAATCTGATCCGGAACTGCATTATTTGCCACATTAATATTTTCACACTTATTAATTGTATTGCAATCGGTGTAGACCCAGATCATACTGCACACAGAAGTGCAGTCTGATCTGGGTATCTGTGCAGTCTGATCTGGGTCTACCCTGTTAGCAGTCTTTATTTTTGCAAGTTATTCAATAAGAAATAAATGCTAAAATAAACCAAAAGGACCACATCTCTATAAATAGATTTGCAAAGGGAAATAACTAGCTACGATCCCCCATTTATTATGGTTTATCGTTGTTAATGTACCTACACGTAGGCACACACTTTTATAGTTCTGTCGTGTACAATAACATGTACATGTAACGCGGTTTGCCATATTTTGTCATTATTAGAAATTCCACATGGTGTAGCCTAGATATATACAAATGTATATACCGGTATATATGCACACAAAGACTGTTACAAAACTAGTATCACATGATTGTCAATTCTAGTCGTGTGATATTTTAATGTGCAGCTACATGTACTTGTTGATAGTAAGCAAACTTGTAGTATACCAGTAGAAATGGTAAAACAATGCTGATTTGGCATAAACAAATGAGACAAGCTATGTGATTTTGTACCCAAAGAAGATGTGAAATATCTCGTGAAAAATATTTACACAATTTATGATATTTTCCGTAAACATGGTAAATGACATCTTAAGTTGACAAAGTGTTCAGTGCAAATGCGAAATATAATTCCGCATTTGCTAGGAAAATGTTGTCACCTGTTGATGTCATTTACATATAATATCACAGTTTCTTAGGTACAGAATCACATGACTTGTCTTGAATTTCTGAACTTAGCAGCTGGACAATCGGGTTGCGACCAATGTGAAGATTGGCGAGACACTGTCCAGTAATAGATAGATGCACATCATCATCTAATCATTTCACCCCGGTGTAACTAGAATAGACTAATTGGGCAGTGTCATTGCATGCTCATTTGCAGATTATTCCTTAATTAATGAGTACCGGTTATTTTGTAAAAAAACCTCATCTATCCACAAATCTTCTAACCTGTTTGTAAACATTAGGATAGAGGTGTGCAGTGTTTACAAGGTTACAAGAATATTGGATCATTGTCTTGGTACATTCTCACCTGTTGGATATGTTCCGACATTCTATTGCTCTGAAGCCTTAGCCTGAGGGTGTTAGCCTGACATCTAGATCTCCCATGGTCACCATCGGTCATGACCTATATGTTGTTTATGTTTCGTCTATTTTATCAGCTGGTTCATGAGTTTGAATAAAGATTAAGATTTTGTACAACTTGATAAAAGGAGTTTGTAATTACAATAGTCTATACTTTTCCTTTCAATAGAGGGTAAACCGAACGAGAGTGTAGTTAAAAACATAGTGTATGTGAAGTGTGACCGGATAAGGATAAATTTGGGCCTGTGGTGTTTTTCTCCGGTGTAGATCCAGAGCCCTCTGTATTAACACAGTAGATCAGGGTCTTCACTGTTCATAGGTAGTCAGTGAAACATCCATTCATAAAAGAATGAGATAGAGCCTTATCAAGCTGCAGGATTGTGCCAGCGGACCAGGAGCTAGAATGGCCACACATACAATTAGCCCCAATACTCACATATGAGTCACAAAGAGTTTCAACGAGAATCTAATCTATACCTACATTTGTACATGTAGGGATCTGCAGTCGTAGCGACTGTCTTGCGATACAGAGGCTGTGTCCCAGAAACTGTTTACTTGGTCTGTCTCCATCTGTCAGAGATTTGCGTTAAAGCTTTCGGCTACAATTGTACAATCTCTGTTACCGCAAGTAGGATTAGCTTGAAACTTCAGATGCATATTTGTCGGCATCCATATTTTCATTCTATAGGCCACCCATTCTGACCCAGCACTGAAGGTCAAATGACCTTAAATTTGTATTAAAGCTTTATTTGCATTAATTATAGTTTTTTGTCTCGCCCGCGAAGCGGAAAGCGAGACATAGGTTTTGTTTTTCCGGCGTCGGCGGCATCGTCGGCATCGTCTGCATCGTCGGCGTCGTTGTCGGCGTCGTCGTCATTATTCAATGTTAAGTTTTTGTGTTACGGTCATTACTTCAACACCTTATCAGCTACAGTCATCAAACTTTATACATACCTTTACTATGATATGTAGATGAATATAGGATTATTAAAAAAAAATCCGGGCTCCAGGGTCAAGGTCAAACTCTATTTCTTTCTATGCTACAAACTGAACATGTTAAGTTTTCGTGTTACGGTCATTACTTCAACACCTTATCAGCTACATTCATCAAACTTTATACATACCTTTACTATGATATGTAGATGAATATAGGACTATTAAAAAAAATTCCGGGCTCCAGGGTCAAGGTCAAACTATTTCTTTCTATGCTACAAACTGAACATTAATGCATGAAGACCCGTTTTCTCGTGCGCTCTGTACACCTTACCTGTAGAGAGAACAATAGCCTTCTCCAGTTGAACACTTCTGCATGTGCAAGCATGTGCAAATTTTCAGCTTGACCACTAAATGTCCAGCTAAATTATTACAGGTAATTTATACAGGTAAATTATTATACCTGGGTATTACATTTCCGTAAACTGTGTTGACAATATTGTGGCAATATGTGGACCTGTGCAGATATGATATGTAGATAAATATAGGACTATTATAAAAATTCTGGGCTCCAGTAGAGAGCATTATTTTTTTGTTAATTTTTAAACTTTTTTTTTTTTAACTTTTTTTCCATTTTTAGCCATGTTTTTTTGGAAAAGATCATTTTAAACTTTTTTTAAAAAACTTTTTTTCCATTTTAACTCATTGAACCCTGGCTACAAATAGCCAGTTCACCCCTAGAGATAACTGCTAAGCCATCCCCTAGCTACTGCAGTGGGCTTATCAGCTCTGACTCCCTGGGAATATTTGATGCAATTCCAAAATAGGATTGTCAGGCAATGGGTGTCTTACATTAACTGGCTAAAAACGTGTTATATATTATCCAATACATCTGAAAATTTATATGTATATTCATCCATTATTTATCTAACCAATGATGTAATTTTTATTATAAACGTCCCTTGTGCCACTATGCAAAAAATTATCAAACAGACATAATAATAAAACAATCTGTATTTATTGAATGAACCTACATGTATGTACATCAAATCATTTGACAAAACAAGGCTTATTTCATTTATGACCAGCGTATATCCTGATCAGCCTGCACATTGATGGTGACTGCCAGAAATGCAAACAATGTAGATCCTGATTAGACGGTGTGGATGCACTGGCCTGTATGGTTATTCACTGATTGCAAAGGTAATAAGCCAGGTTTTATCAGATCATAGCTCAGTTGGTTTCACATTATTGGTGGTGATAACATTTGTTTGCGGTATATTTGGTATATTGTTAATTTCTATAGTATGTACAATAAGCACGGAAAAAATAAAATTGTAGATTCTCATTAATTTATTTTTGCAAAGGTGTGGTGGATGTGAAATTTTATTTTTTAATTGTTTTCTTGAAAATTAGTACAAATTATTATACAAATAGAATGATGCCTAGATTGTTTTTGAAAATTTATACAAACATAAATAATTTAGCAGTTTATTTTAGGGGGATGTGTGGATGAGAATCTGCAAACTTATTGTATCCGGCCTTGTTATCTACATGTACATGCACCATAACTTCATGCTCATGCAGGTGGGGTAATAATTTATGTCACCTATAGGGAAAATTATCAAATAGACATAATAATAAAACAATCTGTATTTATTGACTGAACCTACATGTATATACATCAAATCATTTGACAAAACAAGGCTTAATTTCATTTATGACCAGCGTATATCCTGATCAGTCTGCACATTGATGGTGACTGCCAGAAATGCGAACAATGTAGATCCTGATTAGACGGTGTGGATGCACTGGCCTGTATGGTTATTCACTGATTGCAAAGGTAGTAAGCCAGGTTTTATCAGATCATAGCTCAGTTGGTTTCACATTATTGGTGGTGATAACATTTGTTTGCGGTATATTTGTATATTGTTAATTTCTATAGTATGTACAATAAGCACGGAAAAAATAAAATTGTAGATTCTCATTAATTTATTTTTGCAAAGGTGTGGTGGATGTGAAATTTTATTTTTTAATTCTTTTCGTGAAAATTAGTACAAATTATTATACAAATAGAATGATGCCTAGATTTTTTTGGAAAATTTATACAAACATAAATAATTTAGCAGTTTATTTTAGGGGCATGTGTGGGTGAGAATCTTCAAACTTATTGTATCCGGCCTTGTTATCTACATGTACATGCACCATAACTTCATGCTCATGCAGGTGGGTAATAATTTACGTCACTTACAGGTCCTAAACGTCACAGTGAGTCTCGAGACATTGTTGAATCTTCATACAATCCGAGATTTAAATCCTTACCGTATTTTCATAGAATTAACTTCACATTTCACACAGAACAAACTTCACATTTTTCACAGAAATGAATTACATTTTTCACAGAAATGAATTCCACATTTTTCACAGAAATAAATTCATTTTTTAAGAAATGAATTTCACCTTTTTCACACAAATGATTTCACAGAGGACAAACTTCACATTTTTCTCAGAAACGAATTTCACATTTTTCACACAAATTAAATTTATTTTTCAGAAATAAATTTCACCTTTTTCACACAAATGAAATTTCACATTTACACATAATTTGCTTATATTTCCAATGATCATGATGATGTACAAATGTAGTTTCTTTACACTTTATTTGTACATCATCATGATCATTGTAAACCTACGGAAGCCGATAGGTGTCACCTAGAATTGTTTTATATGTTGTTACGTTATAACGACTTATTATGTCGTTATACCGACATAGTAAAAAAAGCCGTTGTAACGACATAGCTAAGTCGTTATAATGACATATACAAACATTCTAGGTGACACCTATCGGCTTCCATATAAACCCGTCAACAGTGCCATGTCCACTAATGTATCAACTGCTTTCAGACAGGGGTAGGTAGTGTTTGTAGTTAGTGTTTCAACAGATCACGATGCCACGGCTGAAAGCAGTCGACACACAAGTGGACATTGCACTGTTGGCAGGAGTTGACAACCTCGCGTCTCCTCTTTTTCTTGCTGCATTGTCGGCAACGACCTTTCTTCTCGGCTCTCTTTGGAAAATGTCCCGCACCGATTGTAGCCAGCGCTGCCCGTTCATTCTCAATATATTCTCCGATCAACTGTTTTGACAGAGCCATTCGAAATTCCACCATGGTCAGTAGTTTGTTGCGTCCGGTTTTTGTTTGTTTCTGGTGGTTGGCCGACTCCTTCATCAAAATAAAGCCATTTGTGATAGCAACATCGAATAAAAACCAGAAAATGTACTGCCACCATTTCCTGGATGTCCTATATGTGCTGTATTCCGTGCGCAGCTGGTCCGCATGATCCACACCATTCATATTATTATTGTATTCGGGAATGATGGACGGGGCTCTCACTTGTCGCAACTCGCCATTCCTTGATTTCCGCGTCACCACGCTGTCCAGAGTTGCGGGATTTTCAGCCGTAGACATGCAGTGGACGGGTTTCTTGTCCTTCCATAAACAGGCAGTCAATCTTCCTTTTGTGCCGTGTTGAACTGTCCTTGCTCTTTAACTTCTTTTGGCTTCAGCATTTGGGCTGGAAATCCCTTCCGATTGGCTCTCACTGTACCGCGGGCATACGTTTTGTTGTCTAGAAGGGTCTGAAGCAGATCAGGGCTGGTGAAGTAGTTGTCAATGTTCACGATGTGGTGCTGTCCCCAAATTTTCTCCGTCATGTCCTTCACCACCCTGGAAGCAAGTCCAACCTCACGCGCGCCATTTTCTTTCCCAGTGTACACTTGAAATTCGTTGGTAAATCCATTTGTAGGGTCACCCCTCATCCACACCTTGATACCATACTTGGTGGGTTTGGCTGGTAGGTACTGTCGAAATGCGAGCCGGCCACGGAATTTGACCATTGCTTCATCGACACTGGTATTTTGATGTGGGTTGTAATTTCGGAGGCAGCGGTCCAGAACTTCTTGTAGTACAGGCCGGACGTGGTGGAGCTTATCGTGACCAGGCTGACCTCTTGCTGGGTTCTTCGTGCGATCACTGGTGTGCAGGTATTGGGATATCTTGTCGAAGCGGTCTCTCGTCATGACTCTCCTGATGTTCAGGTTTCCGAAGAGGGCATCTGTCGACCAGTACATTGCCGTTTGTGGAAGCTGAAATGCAAATGAACAATGAACTATAATTTTCCTATTGGCATGTGATATGTTGCTGCGACTCTCGAGAAACTGATTCATTTGTTGCGACCAGTGTAGATCCAGATCAGCCTGCGCATTCGCAGTCTGATCAGGATCTGCACTGTTCGCCATTCCATCAATGAAACTTCGGTAACACCTATATACATTTCAGTAGGTAGAAAGGGTCTGTGTTTCGCAGTTTGTTTACACAAGTATGAAACGATGTTTACACTTTCGGAGGAAATGTGTATTCGTGCCCGGCTAGCTCAGTCGGTTAGAGCGATGGTACGGTCAACCAGAGGTCCCGGGTTCGAGCCCCGGGCCGGAGCACATTTTTCTCACCCTGTGACACAAATAAGCCATTTTCTCGCTTTGTTTTATTAGGTACGTCAACTTGTATCATCACCATTTGCATGTAACTGACATCAACTCACCTGCAAAATGCTCATGAACACCCGGATACCGAGCCAAGCTTTCATTTCCTCTTCAACGACTGGCCGCCAGATGGGATCAGGCTTTTCCGTCTGTCGCTGTCTGGCATAGAGGTTTGTTTGAGCACACAGCATCTCAATCAGGAAGACAGGAAAAAACAACTCCAAAAAGTCCCATTCTGTAGCATCTGGTGCCAGGTCAATTGTCGGTCCTGGTTTCGGGCCAGAGAATGTTGTCTTCGGAATAGGTGCCCTCCCGTTTAGGACCCAACGATTGCTGGTATTCACGACAGGCTGTTCGTCATCACTTTCCATTCCTCCATCACTTTCACTATGATCACTTTCACTTTCACTTCCATTAGTTATGCTTACGTCACTCAATGAAGCATCATCGCCATCTTCTTCAGTAATCATAGACACTACTTGAGTCAGATCTAGTCGCCGATTTGCCATTTGGACACAATTAATTGCCTATTTCAAATGTAAATTTCAATGCTTTCCTGTGTTGTAAACAGATTCAGATTTTTACCACGTGGGAACCGATCATTCTTTGTCATATGTAACAAGAAATCTGATTGGCTGAATTTACCTGGATTTCTACATATCTATTGAAAATGACCAGTAGCAAACGACGTCATAACTCGTCGCTCGGGATACAATGCTAGCTTTATCGAGCCGTCAATTCTCGTCGCTCGGGATAGGGGTAAGATAAACTACAGCGAGTTAACTCGTCGTGCGGGACACGAGAGTAGATAAGGCCGACGCCTTATCTCGTCGCTAGGGGCGAATGAGTTAAGCCAGGTTTTTTTGGAGAAAAAAATCCACGCTATTGGATTGGCGAAAGCCAGGCGGGCGGGCGGCGTCCACAATCAATGTTAAGTTTTCGTGTTTCAGTCCATTTCTTTGTTACTGTAACACATAGGACCAACAAACTTTCACAGCTTCATAACCAAGGGGTGCCCACCACATATCACTATCCAACATGTTACCTTTTTAAACTTGGCCCATTTTTTCCGCGCAGTCAATGTTAACTTTTCGCGTTTACAATGTTAAGTTTTCGTGTTTAAGTCCATTTCTTTGGTACTGTACCACCTAGGACCACCAAACTTTCACAGCTTCATAACCAAGGGGTGCCCACCACATACAACTATCCAACATGTGACCATTCTTTTTACCGTCACCTATTATTTCTACGTAATTTACTTCGCCATTTTCAACGTTAACTTTTTAACGTACGTCTAGTTAAAGTTTTTTGTTATACTATATCTCTGCAACTGCTTCACCCATTACCTTGAAACCAATGTCAAGGTCAAATTACTTTGAATTTTTTTGTTAAAGTTTTTTCGTGTGCTATATCTCTGCAACTGCTTCACCCAATACCTTGATACTTCACATGGGTGTTTATCATCATTATCGCACCTGCTTGCGGAAAGCGCGATCCTGTGCCCAATGTCAAGGTCAAATTACTTTGAATTTTTTTGTTAAAGTTTTTTCGTGTACTATATCTCTGCAACTGCTTCACCCAATACCTTGATACTTCACATGGGTGTTTATCATCATTGTCACACCTGCTTGCGGAAAGCGCGATATCGTCGGCATTTTGGCATACGTCCGTCCGTTCGTCCGTGTGTCCAGTTAAAGTTTTTTGGTTAAAGTTTTTCCATCTACTATATCTATTTTTTTAGTGTCCATGCCTCGCCCCAAGGCGTGACATGCAGGCCACGGCCATCTAGTCTACAAAAAGTGGGTATAATTATGTTATCCAAGTGCCTATGCTTGGAAAAAACCTGGCCTTCGTGGCTTTGCCTCGTTTCTTGTAATTCTACTGCGGACATTTGTACATCTTCCTAGCATGAGCGTTGATCTGTGTGTCGGGAGTGATTGGGGAGCGTTTCTGTGATCAGTGTCGGTACGGGTATTATTCAGTCATTATACCCCCACAAACAAAGTTTGAGGAGGGATATAGGAGTCAGCTTGTCGGTTGGTCGGTCGGTCGGTCGGTCTGTCTGTTGGAAATTCCTTTCCGCTCTATATCTTCTACACCCATTCATGGATTATCAAATGGCTTGGCACAAATGTTTCTCATGATGAGAAGGTGTGTCGCGATCAATAACCACGCACCTACGTCCAAGGTCAAGGTCACAGTTGAAGGTCAAAGGTCAAACCTATCGAAATTCCCTTCCGCTCTATATCTTCTACACCGATGCATGGATTATCAAATGGCTTGATACAAATGTTTCTCATGGTGAGAAGGTGTGTCGCGATCAATAACCACGCACCTACGTCCAAGGTCAAGGTCACAGTTGAAGGTCAAAGGTCAAACCTATTGAAATTCCCTTCCGCTTTATATCTTCTACACCGATGCATGGATTATCAAATGGCTTGGCACAAATGTTTCATCTGATGAGAAGGTGTGTCGCGAACAATAACCACGCACCTATGTCCAAGGTCAAGGTCACAGTTGAAGGTCAAAGGTCAAACCTATTGAAATTCCCTTCCGCTCTATATCTTCTACACCGATGCATGGATTATCAAATGACTTGGCACAAATGTTTCTCATGATGAGAAGGTGTGTCGCGATCAATAACCACGCACCTACGTCCAAGGTCAAGGTCACAGTTGAAGGTCAAAGGTCAAACTTATTGAAATTCCCTTCCGCTCTATATTTTCTACACCAATGCATGGATTATCAAATGCCTTGGCACAAATGTTTCTCAGGATGAGAAGGTGTGTCGCGTTCAATAACCACACACCTACGTCCAAGGTCAAGGTTTCAGTTGAAGGTCAAAGGTCAAACCTATTGCAGGCGACAGACAGATAAACTGCATAGTTTGTGTACACAACTCCTCTGAAACCGTTCAGTGGATTGATCTGAAACTATACACACTTTTTATGCCGAACAAATATTTTTTTTACAAAAATATCCTTTTAACTTTTTTTATATTTTTATTAAATTGATTCATTGCGTTCTTGAAAAACTCAGCACAGAGTTTTTAATCAAAATCATATTAATCCATTACTCGTGTAAGATCCTCTATAACTGATGATTGAATTTTCAAATGTTTTCAGATTATCTCATTTTCATTGACCACGTACGCAGGTAAAAGGTCAATGTCACACATCTCTAAGGCCAGCATTAAATAATGATCATGAAATTTTTATTCAAACCTATAAAACTCTTCTAATGTTAAGCTATTTGTAAGTCCAACTCTTTGTCGGGGTATTATAATCACTCCTGTGATAGTTCTAGTTATGCTTAGTTTGACAGGATTAACTTTACTGCTGGATTCAAAGTCTCACATAGAATGTACACTGTTTGATTTTCGAGGTTGGAGTTTGCCTGAAATTAAGACTGGTCATTCTGGAAAACAGTTGCACCAGTGTCTCTGTGACATTTGCAGAACCAGCGATGTGTTTGTCAGATGTTCTACTAGAATATCACACAGTTAACCCTTTCAACCCTAAATAACTGGAATGGACTGATATGTTAATTTTCCGACCAACCCAATTGTCACAAAATGATTTTCAGATTGCTCTATTTATAAAAATTGGGTGTTTTTTTTTTTAAATATGAAAATTACGAGCCGGCTCTACCAGATCTACACTGTTTGGAAACACTGCTGTAGAGGGTTGTAGTGTTGAAAGGGTTAACATAATCTAGAAACGGGATGTGTGACGGGAACACTTTAAGGCCGTTTTCAAATGAGCCTCCAATGTGAACCCTGTATTGATATTTTGTTCATTTTCTGTTTCGGTATTGGAGGAAAAGTTTGTAAACATCTGATGAATTGTATGTGACATAAATAAGGACGTACCCGTGTATATATTGTATGTGACATAAATAAGGAATGTACCCGTGTATATATTGAATGTTCCTTCATGGAGACGTACGACCACATGTACCTGTCATTTAAAATATATTGAATGAAGCCTTTTGTGATGTACCGGTACATATATTTTTGTATTATTTTTGTCAAAGTTCAATTTAACCCTTACAATTCTGAATTAAATTTTGTTGTCTGCTGTTTGTGTTTGATTTTCCCATTTATCAAAAACCTGCTTTGACAGCTATGATTTTGGAATCATTTCCAATTTTGATGATTCTAAAATGCTGCCAAATAATGTTTTATTGAGAGAAAATAACCAAATATAAAACAACATCATTCTATTAAAGGGTTAATTGTAAATTTTTCAGTTGATTCATTCACTGTTTCTAGCAGTACATAAATATACAACACATCAAATTACAGTTTCTAATTTGGAATTTACATTTTGGATTTAGTTATTGTGTGATTTATGTGTGACTGTAACTTGAGACGACATTGGTGTACGGGGACTGATAGATTGTGGATATATATTCTACAGGAGGATCAGTATGGTGCTCTATGAGAGAACAGAAGGTATTCACAGTGAAATATTTTGTCTGTTCTATTTCCCCTATTTCTCAATGAAACCATATATAGTGACCACTGAAACCATACTGGTACTGACATATACTGCTGATTGGAAATACAGAAAATATAGAGAATTTTCCAACAACAAATTGGTGTATTATGTTCTCCTTTTGAACGTAGAATTTCTCAATTTTGCCTTGTAATACTTTTAAACCGGAATTATAAGATGGACACTAATATGTGGTATGTAGCTTCCTTATGGTGTGCAGATGATCAAAGTGAATTTCGATTTTTAGCTCACCTGAGCGAAGCTCATGTGAGCTATTGTTACCGCAATATGTCCGTCGTCGTCATCGTCCGTTCTTCCGTGAACATTTTCAAACGTCTTCTCCTCGGTAACCATTAGGCCTATAGTCACCAAACTTCATGGTTTTGGTCCTTAGGTAGGGGGAGTACAAAATTGTTAAAATGACGTCATTACATAATCCAAGATGGCCGCCGTCTAAAAATAGCACAAATTCTTATGGTGACCCCGGGGTCAAATTGGGGTAAAATTTTATTTTTGACCGAATATGGTCATGTCATATATCAAATCGAAGGTATCAAAGAGGTGATCACTCTCGTGCATTTTTTGTCGAAATCGGATGGTTATGTCAACCAAGATGGCCGCCAAAATATCAAAAGGTCGTTCTTTTATTAGAGATTTAAAAATTCTTCTTCACATGAACCGCTTGGCCCATGGTAGCCAAACTTAAAAGTTATGGTCCATGGGTGAAGCATTTTCAGATTTGTTAAAATGGAGGTCATCGCTAATCCAAGATGGCCGCCATCTAAAAATAGCATAAATTCTTAAAAAATCTTCTTCTCATGAACTGCTAGCCGGATTTCGACGAAACTTGGTAGTAATGATCGATGTACAATGCTCTTTCAATGTTGTTAAAATAGTGATCCCGGGGTCAAAAATGGGCGTGGCCCGTGGCGTCAAATTGGGGTCAAATTTTATTTTTGACCGATTCTGGTCATGTCTATATGAAATCGAAGGTATCAAAGAGGTGATTGCTCTGGCACATGTTTTGTCGAAATTGGATGGTCATGTCATCCAAGATGGCTGCCGAAAGGTCAAACGGTCTTCACACAAACCACTTGGCCCATGGTGGCCAAACTTCACAGTTATGGTCCATGAGAGAAGCCTTTTCAGATTTGTTAAAACGGAGGTCGTCGCTAATCCAAGATGGCCGTCGTCTAAAAATAGCACAAATCTTAAAAAATCTTCTCATGAACTGCCAGCCGGATTTCGACAAAACTTGGTAGGAATGATCGATGTAGAATGCTCTTTCACAGGTGTTAAAATGGTCACCCCAAGGTCAAAAATGGGCGTGGCCCGTGGGGTCAAATTTTATTTTTGACCGAATATGCTCATGTCATATATCAAATTGAAGGTATTGATGAGGCGATTGCTCTGGTGCAATATTTGTCAGAATCGGATGATTATGTCGTCCATGATGGCCGCCAAAAGGTCTATTTATTCAAGATTTTTAACGTCTTTTTCTCAGGAACCACTTGGCTGATGCTGGCCAAACTTCACAGTAAGTTAAGATCCTTGGGTGAAGCATTTTCAGATTTGGTAAAATGAGTCATCGCTTAATCCAAGATGACAGCCATCTAAAAATAGCACAATTTTTTTAAAATACATGAACTCAATGTCACATTCTCCTCTGGTGTTCATGGAGTCAGGTGAGCGAATTAGGCATTATTAGGGCCATCATGGCCCTCTTGTTTTTATTTTACTCCTAAGTCATGGGTTATCTCCCCCTTTTGGAATTAGAATTCCGCAATATTGCCTTGTAAGAAGTAACATTTTTAAAACGTAATAGCTGGAGACTTCATATTCGATATGTGGCTTCCTTATAGTGGGTAAATGTGCACATTTAATTTAGATTTCTTTTTGATTATGGCCTCCTGGGTTATTTCCCAATTTTGTACTTTGAAATTTGGAAAAAAGGGGTATATTACGATCGCGTGCCATCCACTTTCCTCTAGTTTAAATTCTGTTGAAGTAATTTCTGATGTACATTTACCTATACTTTCTTTTATTTATATTGTCAAATTTCATTAGACTGCTTTGTGGATTGGTTTATTTCTGTCTGCCTCTCCACCCATCCGTCTGGTATGCATGAAGTTTTCAGTGCATCTTCATATTCTTGTTTAGCCAAGAGAAGAGTAATTTGTACATGTAGTTTATAATCCATGTATAGCAAGAAATAGAGCGGGTCGGAGTCTTACATTTGTTAAATTAATTTTCTTTAAAATTATGATAATGTAAATCAAAATTGGTTCTATAGATGCTTTGCAAGACGTCATTCTTCAAAGATGTGATTTATTGTATATTAAAATAAATAATGTAACCAATATAATACATGTATGCATATTCGGTACTCGCATATTACGAGAAAAATAACATTCAGTGGACACACAGTGGCTGTCATTTTACAAATAAATCTATCACGTTTCTAATGACATTAGATGAATTTGCATGACAATTTATACTGTCCCTCGTTACATTTCAATTCCATAACACATGAAGTTATTGCCAGACTGATGTGAGTATATTATATATTGGGCCTAAATTGATTAAAATTCCGCCAAAGGATAAATGATCATTTTCAGATCAAGATGTAAATTTGCAAATGAAATTCATGAAATTATTTTAGCTGCCAACCAAAAAGGTGAAAATACTGTTCCACTCTGAAATCAAAACCAGTTAGAACATTGCCTTTAATTAACCCTTCAGCCCTCAGTAACTGGAATGGACTGAATTGTTCATTTCCCCACCAATCCAATCATTGCAATATGTGAATATGATTGTCAGACTACATAGTCCACTTACATGTATATCAGGGGGGTGTTATTTTCTAAAAAATATGAAAATGACTTATACAAAGTGCAGATACTGATGAGACGGCTTGTTACAGGACGGCTCATCCGGATCTACACTGTTTGCAAACATCACAGACGGGTCTAGTGTTGAAAGGGTCAATAACAAATTCTCCATAATGCATATAAAACTGTTTCTGACTACCAGTATGTTATCCTACATGACCAGTATTATGAAATAAACCACCAGCAGCCCACTGGATTATTACCGTATACTAAACCAAATCCAATATTTCAGACTTTGTCCCAGGTGTGTAAAAAGCTCCATTTTATGGCCACCATATTTAGAGGTTACCAACGTGAAAACGTAATAGAAAATAGAAATACTAGAAATTAAAATCACCAAAAAATGTATTTGTTCTTGGCTTTTATAATCTCATATTTTAAAAAAATGTCCCAATAATTTGACGTCATACTAAAAGTTTTTTTTCGCTATGAACATGGAGATAAATTGTTCTTTTCAGTCTTGCGTGTTATGCAGAATTTAAACAAAATGCAAACCTGGTTTATCTTAACAATTCAAAACAAGCGGGAGCACCTATATCATGCTGACTTTTTGGCACAGGGACAAACATACGCTTGATCCTTAATGGGGGAGAAAACCTGAGTACCTAGCTGAACAAAGCACACTTAGTCTAATGCCTGCCATACGATGTCATACTGCCATAGCTACCGGTATGCTGCACTCAATATTCTTGTTTTGTAGACCAACCTATTTGTATAAAGGCTGCAAACAACCGAAATAAATATTTGTCCTAATTGTATGTTGTTGCTTAGTCTACAATTGATCACATTGAATGGACGTAAACCGCCAACCAATCACACATCTACAGGTACAGTGGAGGTGTAAAAGGCTTGGAGTATTTTTATGATACTTCACACATGTGTACATCACAACCTGAAGGTATGCATATGTTAATGATGAATCCATCCATATTTTTTCATCCTTTAACGGTGACCCTTACTGTGACCATTACACACCTCGGGTCAAATGATACGTTGTCATAAGGGTGCCTGAAAGTTGACTCAGGATTTATACTTTTGGTGTTATATCTCCCTTTGATACAATGGACACCTTCGTTTTGGTACTTGCTTGGAGCATAAGTTGTATACGGCTTTGAAACGATTCTTGTGTTGTTTTGAAGCTAACATCACTGTTTTCATGTCGAATGAGGTATTTGGTTGTGGTTCAGCGGTTAGAACACATGACTTCCAATCCGGAGGTTCAAACCTCTCCTCAGGCATCCAAAAATATTTAATATTTTGTTTTACAAATTTGAATGAGATGAGAATCTACATGTGAACTTTCTCTGGCCTGACTGGTGTATATTTAAGCACAGGGCTAGCGACATTTTCTGCTGACAGCCCAACACCTTAGTCAGACTGTGGAAAACATGTGTTACTTTTCATATTCCGTCAGAGCACCTGGGGAGATAATCGGGTATGAAAGTAAAAATTCATTAAACTTGGGTCGCTACCAACCTTCCGACGTTCCGCAGTGAAAGCATTCAGTGTACCATGATTAATCCTCAGAATGCAGAGAACAAAAATTGTTGTCTGCTGTTGTTTTATATTTTGCCTTATGTCTCAATCAAAACATGGTTTGAAAGCATTTTAGAATCATTTCCATTGGAAATGATTCTAAAGTGCTGTCAAACGAAGTTTTTGATGCGAACAATGAAAAATAGAAAGTAAACACCAGACAAAAAACATTAATTCAGCTGTGTAAGGGTTAATCCTATATTGGGGATAAAATAGCAATCTCACCCACGGGGCACATGAATACGTGTACAGCCAGCACTGTAACCAGGGTAGGCAGGGATCATTCTGCCTGTATACGCGGGCTGACCTTGACCTTCATTGACTGCTCTCATGCAGTACAACTGTATGGCGGTACGGTGAGTGGTCACCAGCGAGGAGCAGCTGTGGTAGATGGTGTACACAGTATCGCAATCGTGTCTGTGTTTGGGCTGCTCGCTAGTTACGGTTTTCTACGTGGTTGATATAATGCGTGGATAAATAGTTCTTACACTCTGGGCTTTGTCGTTATTGAATTGATGCAAATTCACGACCACATTCTGCAGTAACTAGTAACATGTGTAAATCACGACAACATCATCTTATTACATTAAAAGTCAGAATATCAATGGGTTTTAACCCATAGGCTAGAATTACTCTACACAACGCGAGACTAGAAACATGAATAATCTTGTTACTAGTATCAGGTGCATGGGGTAAAGATGGGCCTATAAATGGTGTGTAGTTGAGATTTGACCATGTGAGAGGTTGGGAGGGGCCATGTGTACATGTATCATAATAATTAATCGATCCTTGCTGTATTCAAACTGGGATTCACACTTGGACCACATGATTATAGGGACCCCTTTCATTAAACTTCATGAAGATTATGAATTTGTGCCTGTCATTAATATTGTTCATTAATGCAAACATTTGTCACTTACATGCACACAACATTGAATGGGAACAAATAATATCAATAAAGATTTGCCAACATCGAGCTAAAATGTTTTTGCAACTTATAAATTTGCACTTGCAAAGTTGAAACATCTTGGTTGCACACTATTTAATGAAGCTGACCCTTGGTGTAGCTATATAGGGTGATTTGCACCAGATCATTCGCGTGTACATGTATACCTCGTTGTGGAATGGAGATGGGAATTTATACATGTACATACATACACACACTCACCGGGTAGACAATCAATCAGTTCCTCAGGCGGTGAGGATATTGATGCTCACAAATCTGCCAGTACTCTGGTCTCTGTGTGGACAGACTCCCCCACCCCAGTCTCTGTACTTAGACAGAGATTTAATTCAGGGAGATGGGAATTAAGACTTTTAATTTCAATTTGGCTGACACAGTAGAGGTTTGATTGCATTTGCAGGGTATGGGATAACGTGGCTTCCGAACATAATGTTTGGCGTTATTTTTATCCCATTGCTAAGCAAAAATTTGATATAAGGATGGAAAAGTCGTATGTCTGTCTGGGACAACGTCCTGTGGTTTAAGAGGTCAGGGGCGTGGCCTAACACAAAAGATTCCTGATATGTTCTGTAAGCTCCTAAACTCTATTGTTGTTTAGGGGCTTTTTCTTAAACCCAAAATGTTGAAACGTATGTCTGTCAGTTTGTCTGTCACATTTTACATTCTGCTATAACTTCTCAAATAACTTTGGAATTTTACATTCAGTAGATGCATGCGCGTTTCTCCATTCCCTATAATAACTCTTTACTGTATGAGCAATTGGCTTGAAACTTCATGTGAATGTTTCTCATCATTCATATTTTCATTCCCTGCCCCACCTCTTGCTTCCCCACCCCCTGTATTAAGGTCAAGGTCAAATAACTTTACATTCAGTAGATGTGTGTGCGTTTCTCGATTCCACTGTAACTTCTGTACTGTTTGAGTGTTTGCCTTGAAACTACAAGTGCATATTTCTCATCATTCATATGTTCATTCCCCACCCCACCCATGCTCCCCACGCCCCCAAGGTCAAGGTCAAATTTCACATTCAGTAGATGTGTATCCATTTTTCCATTCCACTATAACTACTTTATTGTATAAGCGATTGGCTTGGAACTTCATATGCATGTTTCTCATCATTCATATGTTAATTCCCCGCCAGACCCATGCTCCGCATGTTCCGCATGTACAGGTTTATTATCAGCCATGTATTCATTCCCCACCCCATACATACTCCCCCCGTGCCCATGGTCAAGGTCAAATAACTTTGAAATTTCACATTCAGTAGATGCGTGCAAGTTTTGCAATTGTCCTGTAACTTCTTTAGTGTACAAGCTTGAAACTTCATGTGCATGTTTCTCATCATTCATATTTTCATTCCCCGTCCCACCGATGCTTCCTCCATGCCCAAGGTCAAATAACTTTGAAATTTCACATTCAATTATAGATGCGTGCGCGTTTCTCCGTTCTCCTATAACTTCTTTACTGTATACAGCTTAAATTTGAATGTGCATGTTTACGATCATCCAACCACCACGGCGATGGGATACATGCCATTGGTGGCTTTCTTGTTGATTTAAAAAAGAAATCCCCCTGGACATACCAGATTTGATGGTCCCCGCTCCCCATACAAACCTCCATAATGGCAGTCCCAGTGTCGCCAGCTTGCCTTAAGTACCAGACATTATATCCAAATTAATTCAGTCTCTTGATAACGGCATAACAACATTTTAAATTGGCTGTAGTCTGATATATGGGACTTCACAATGTTTGCCATGAGTGTAGCCCCAGACCAACCTGTGTAAGTGTTGTCTGATTTATAGGGCCTGTAGACACTGGTCGCCATTCAGTCACTGTCATAGTTTGATCATCATTTCGTACTCAAAATCCAATAGTTTGGTTGGTTGAGACTGAGCCTTGGAGGAGTGGTGGGGGGGAGGGGAGGGCTACACTGGGGCTACATCAGTCACAAGCTCAATATGCGCCTATTTGTAATGGTGTGTCACATTGTGGCTGTGACTGGAGAAATGGGGCTTATGGGATTTGTAACCAGTGTAGCTCCTGATAAAAAAACACACTCTTGTAGCCTGATAACGATCTGTGTTGCTTGTTAGAAGCATGGTTGGTGTTTCATTGATAGTTTTGTGACCAGTGTAGATCCAGATCAGGCTGGGTTGATGGATGCCTGTGAATCTGGATCTACACTGGTCACAAATTCGATAAACCCCATTTCCCCAGTCACAGCCACATTTAGTGTGGTCCTTGTATGTTAGAGGTTGCATAATTGTAAAGCCATTGCCACATCCACAAAGTGATTACTGGTGTGTCCACTCATTGCTTGTCAGCTGTCAACAAAAAATAAAACCAGCTTTCTGGCAACTTGTGGCAACACCAGTCATAACACATCACTCAATTTCTTGAAATTGTTTACTCAAAATAATTATCCACTCGCTGATAGGCAAGAGGGAACATAGCGTTAGTCCATGTACGTATGTGCGTACATTAGTAGCACCTTTCATTTTTTGTCGAGCCCGCTTGCGGAAAGCGAGACATAGTGATCAGCATTTGCTGGTCTCAGAGGGTATTTATTTGAAGTTTGAATTAAGGGTTGTGGAGATAAAAGGTATGTAAAAGCTTTAACACACATTTTAAAGTCATTTGACCTTGATCTTGGGCACGTGGGCTATATAATGAATATATGGATGATGCTCAATAAGCATACAAAGTTTCAAGGAAATCTGACTTATGGTTACAGAGATAGTAGGTACATGTATGTGAAAACTACAGGGACTGCATGAGTGGGACACAGAATGAATATATGGATGATGACCAATAAGCATACAAAGTTTCAAGCTAATCCAACTTACAGTTACAGAGATAGTTAGTAGGTATCTGAAAACTTTAACTCAAATTTTGACAAAAAATGAACGTAAACTTCTAAGTCATTTGACCTTGTCCTTGGGCACAGGGGCCGCATGAGTGGGACATATAATGAATATATGGATGATGACTAATAAGCATATGAAGTTTCAAGTTTCAAGCATAGGGTTCAATCTTAGGTCCCCTTTTATTTCTTATCTATATCAACGACATAGTCAATGAAATTCAGTCCAACATTATTGCTGATACCACAAGTTTATATTTCATAGTCGACGACCCAAGCACTGCTTCACGTATTCTAAACTCTGACCTTGATAAAATACACAAGTGGTTGAATGATTGGCTTGTAGATTTTAACCCAGATAAAACTGAAACTATGTTGATATCCAGAAAACAAAATAAACGACCACATCCTCCTCTTCTTATGAATAATATCGTAATTAAACAAGTTGAGTCTCATAAACATCTAGGCATCGTATTCTCAGACACTGGTAAATGGCAGTCACACATTTCATCAATCATCTGTCGTGCGTGGCAGCGTATTGGGATGCTTCGCTCTCTCAAATTTTCACTAAATATAACATCCTTAGAAAAAGCGTACGTCTCTTTCATACGCCCATTGCTCGAATATAGCGATAGTACTTGGGATAATTGTTCAATAGAATTAAAGAATGAGCTGGAATAAATCCAAATTGAGGCCGCGCAAATTGTTTCTGGGGCCACAAAGCTCTGCAGTTTAGAAAAATTATATACATAAACCAACTGGGAAAACCTCGAAAAAACGAAGAAGAAAGCATAAACTAATTCTATTCTACAAAATGAAGAACAACATGACACCACCTTTTTAGCGAAGCTCGTGTGAGCATGTGTCCGTCGTCGTTGTCCGTCCGTCGTCATCCGTGAACATTTTCAAACGTCTTCTCCTCGGTAATCATTGGGCCTATAATCACCAAACTTCATGGTCATGGTAGGGGGATTACAAAATTGTTAAAATGACGTCATTACGTAATCCAATATGGCCGCCGTCTAAAAATAGCACAAATTCTTCAAAAATCGATGACCGGATTTCGACAAAACTTGGTAGGAATGATCGATGTACATTGTTAAAAAGTTGTTCAAATGGTGACCCCGGGGTCAAAAATGGGCGTGGCCCGTGGGGTCAAATTTTATTTTTGACTGAATATGGTCATGTCATATATCAAATCGAAGGTATCAACGAGGCAATCACTCTGGTGCATTTTTTGTCGAAATCTGATGGTTATGTCATCCAAGATGGCCGCCAAAATGTCAAAAGGTCGTTCTTTTATTAGAGATTTAAAAATTCTTCTTCACATGAACCGCTTGGCCCATGGTAGACAAACTTAAAATTATGGTCCATGGGTGAAGCCTTTTCAGATTTGTTAAAATGGAGGTCATCGCTAATCCAAGATGGCCACCATAAATTCTTAAAAAATCTTCTTCTCATGAACCACTAGCCGGATTTCGACGAAACTTGGTATGAATGATCGATGTACAATGCTCTTTCAAAGTTGTCAAAATGGTGACTCCGGGGTAAAAAATGGGCGTGGCCCGTGGGGTCAAATTGGGGTCAAATTTTATTTTTGACCGAATATGGTCGAGTTATATATCAAATCGAAGGTATCAATGAGGCGATCACTCTGATTTGTGAAAATGGAGGTCATCGCTAATCCAAGATGGCCACCGTCTAAAAATAGCATAAATTCTTAAAAAATCTTCTTCTCATGAATCGCTGGCCGGATTTCGACGAAACTTGGTAGGAATGATCGATGTACAATGCTCTTTCAAAGTTGTGGAAATGGTGACCCCGGGGTCAAAAATGGGCGTGGCCCGTGGGGTCAAATTTTATTTTTGACCGAATATGCTCATGTCATATATCAAATTGAAGGTATCGATGAGGCGATTGCTCTGTCTTACTTAAGGAGAAGAATTCACATAAGCTCACATTGAGCTTGTTTTCTAAATATATGGATGATGACTAATAAGCATATGAAGTTTCAAGTCAATGTGACTTAGGACTGCAGATATATAAGGTATTTAAAAACTTTAACGCAGATTTCGGATGGACGCACGGACGCACAGACACCCGGACGTCATTGTGATCACTATGTCTCGCTTTCCGCAAGCGGGCTCGACAACAATGACGTCCGGGTGTCTGTGCGTCAGTCTGAAATCTGTGTTAAAGTTTTTAAATACCTTATATCTCTGCAGTCCTAAGTCACATTGACTTGAAACTTCATATGCTTATTAGTCATCATCCATATATTCATGCTGTATCTCACTCATGTGGCCCCTGAGCCCAAGTTTGCGTTAAAGTTTCCGTCAAAATTTGTGTTAAAAGTTTTCACATACCTACTACATGTATCTCTGTAACCATAAGTCAGATTTGCTTGAATATTGGGCATCATCCATATATTCATTCTGTGTCACACTCATGTGGCCCCTGTGCCCCAAGGTCAAGGTCAAATTACTTAGAAGTTTTGGTTATTATAAAATCTGCGTTAAAGTTTTTACATACCTTATATCTCCACAATTGTTACTCCAATTTACTTCCAATTTCCAATACTTCTTATTCATCATCCATATTTTCATTCTATAGCCTGTCCATGTGGTCCACATGCCCAAGGTGAAGGTCAAATGACTTTGAAATTTGTGTTTAAGTTTTTACATACCTTATTATCTCCACAACATTTACTTTGATTTACTTGAAACTTCAAATAATTCTTTATTATCATCCGTATTTTCATTCTATAGCCCACCCATGTGGCCCACATACCCAAGATCAAGGTCAAATGACTTTAAAATTTGTGTTAAAACATTTACATACCTTATATCTCCACAATTCTGAATTTAAACTTCAAATAAATACACTCTGAGACCATCAAATGCCTTGGCGTGGCTCGACAAGCGGGACGCGGCCACCAGGTCAATAACTCATCAACCGCTTCACCGAATTTGATAATATTTGGCCACAGTGTGTGTCTAGGTATGCTGCTTTGTTTTCTATACCGGTATGACCCACGTCCGACCACCCACGGTCACTGAGGAGTTATGTTCACCTTGTTTGTAGGGCAAAAATGTTCAATTTTTTTTTATTTTTTTTTCAATAACTCGTGAACCACTTCACAGATTTTAATAATGTTTGGCCGCAATGTGTGTCTAGGGACGATGTTTTGTTTTGCATACAATACACGTCCGACCGCCCAAGGTAAATCTTAATGAGGACTTTATTCTTTTTTATACGACCGTTTTTAGCGCGCCTTCCAAAGGAAGCCGTGCTTATGGTATACCCTCGGCGTCGTAGGCATCCGTCCGTTAGTCCGTCCGTCCGTCCGTTCGAGCTTACAAATGGATACATATGTGGCTAGGAGAACAATAGGTTATGTAATATTCTATTGTTCCGTGATTTTATGTGGCTAAAACTGGGTTTATGTGGCTACAGAACAATAGGGATGAACAAAGGAAAAGGTTAAGGTTAGCCACATAAGTATCCATTTTGTAGGAACATCCGTCCGTCCGTCCGTCCATCCGTCCGGCCCATATTTTCTGTTTCCTTGCTTGGATTTGCTTCATATTTCACACACGCATTGCTCTAATGGTCCTCTACTGCGCTGTCGCCCCTTCTAAGCCCAGGGAAGTAAGATTACCGCTAATCCTATTACTTTTAGGGGATGGGATAAATGATGCTGGTGTGGCGAGGGCCTGGCACCAGATCAGGTTGTTCTAATTTCAGGACTGAATATATATTTTGATTGTAAATATTGAGTTCTGAAGTTGGGATTTACCCCCCTCGGACAGGTGGATACGGGACTCGACCCCGTTGACCCGTCTGCGTGTAGACTCCCTGAGGCTTGTACCTCTATGTCAGAAAAGCGGACGTTAAACCCTATTCACTCACTCACTCACTCACTCTAAGCCCAGGGTCAAGGTCACATACTTTGTGCATCTCGAAACGTTAATGCTCAGTCGCTCGGGTAAATAATGGCCTATATTTATACCCCCCGCAACGAGTAGTGGGGGGGTTACGGGTGTACTGGAGTCAGGTTGTCCGTCCGTCCGTCCGTCCGTCCGTCCGTCCGACAGACCGTCCGTCCGTCCGCCCGTGTGTGTGCGTCCGTGCGTCCGTAAACTTAACATCAGAGAAATATTGTTATAACTTCTATTTCCTTCATCTAAAATGCTTAATACTTCACACATGCATTATCCACGACCGTCCAACCCCCGCTGATCCCATGGTCAAGGTCAAATACTTAGTCTCTTACAAAACTTAACATCAGAGAAATATTGTTATAACTTCTATTTCCTTCATTAAAATGCTTAATATTTCACACATGCATTCCTGTAAGGCTCTACTACCATGCTGTGCCAAATCCACGACTGTCCAACCCCCGCTGATCCCAAGGTCAAGGTCAAATACATGGTCACTTTACAAAACTTAACACCAGAGAAATATGTTATAACTTCATCTAAGATCTTAATATTTCATGCATGCATTCCTCTAAGGCTCTACATGTACTATCATGATGTGACATATCCCCGCTGATCCCAAGGTCAAGATCACATACTTAGTCTCTTTACAAAACTTAACATCAGAGAAATCGGTTATAACTTCTATTTCCTTGCTCGGATCTCTTTCACATTCACGTTCGTGCCGCCCCCGCTAAGCCCAGAGTCAAGGTCACAAGCCCACACTTGGAAAATTTTACATATTTAGGGGTACCTGGGCCCACGTGGGGGGTATTCTGTAAGCCTCGCTTACTGACCAATCTAGTTTCTGTTTCCTTGCTTGGATTTGCTTCATATTTCACACACGCATTGCTCCAAGGGTCCTCTACTGCGCTGTGGCAAATCCATGTCCGTGCCGCCCCTTCTAAGCCCAGGGTCAAGGTCACATACTAATAAGGTCACATACATAAATAATGGCCTATATTTTCTGTTTCCTTGCTTCATATTTCACACACGCATTGCTCCAAGGGTCCTCTACTGCGCTGTGGCAAATCCACTTTCAAATGTGCCCTCGGTTCCTTTGCTGCCACCGGGCGCGCTTCGTTGTCCTCTGACAACTCTTGTTAAAAAATGGTACACCGTATTATGTTTTACCGCTGGGCGGGCGGGCGGCTGACAGAAAAAGTGCATAGTTTGTGTACACAACTCCTCCGAAACCGTTCAATCGATCTGAAACTATACACACGTCTTCTACACATATTGAAGATGTGCACCATGGTGTTTTTATGCCGAAAAAATATTTTTTAACAAAAATATCACCTTTTTACTTAGCCATTTTTTGTTTCTCATTTTTTTCTATACAATTCTATATACGTACAGATTTCGTGGTACACAACTCCCTCCGAAACCGTTCAGTCGATCGATTTGAAACTATACACACGTCTTCTACACATATTGAAGATGTGCACCTTGGTGTTTTTAATATACGGTACAGAGTTCGTGTACACAACTCCTCCGAAACTGTTCAGTCGATCGATTTGAAACTATACACACGTCTTCTACACATATTGAAGATGTGCACCTTGGTGTTTTTATGCCGAAAAAATATTTTTTAACAAAAATATCACCTTTTTAACTTAGCCATTTTTTCTACATTTTCCTATACAATTCTATATACGGTACAGAGTTTGTGTACACAACTCCTCCGAAACCGTTCAGTCGATCATTCTGAAACTATACACACGTCTTCTACACATATTGAAGATGTGCACCTTGGTGTTTTTATGCCGAAAAAATATTTTTTAACAAAAATATCACCTTTTTAATTTAGCCATTTTTTCTACATTATTGTATCCAATTCCCTATCATTTATACTTTACACTCTACTTTTCTATCTCTGCCTAAATTAGTAGACATGTTTAGCACAACGAGATGAAGAAATAATGCTATAGACTTTCAAATTCTCATTAATGTTTCTTGCCTTGGTGACAGCTTCACATTTCTGCATCTTCGCTGTCTGACCCATATTCGACGGGCGTATTTTGTGACTTGTGGCACTCTTGTTTATTATTATCTAGGGGATTCACGATGCCAGTTCTTGTTGTTTACTTGCCATGCATTTTTTCAAAATGATATTTTTCAAAGGACTTGAAACTTGGTGTGTGCCTTCCTTATTGTGTGTAGATGTGCAAAGTGAATTTCGATTTTTTATATTTTATATCAGATCAAACGGTCATGGATTATCTCCTCTTTTTCGACTTAGCCTTTGGGAAAAGTGGGTATATTGTGATTGCACGCCATCGACCGTGCCATCGACCGTGCTCTAGTTTACAAATATGTATGTAGATCCAAATGAAGGTTCTGGTTCATAACAAGCCATCTCATCATGATCTGCAGTAGGTGTCTCTATTTTTAGCTCACCTGAGCGAAGCTCATGTGAGCTATTGTTACCGCAATCCGTCGTCCGTTGTCGTCCGTCATCCGTGAACATTTTCAAACGTCTTCTCCTCGGTAACCATTGGGCCTATAGTCACCAAACTTCATGGTCATGGTCCTTAGGTAGGGGGATTACAAAATTGTTAAAATTACGTAATCCAAGATGGCCGCCGTCTAAAAATAGCACAAATTCTTCAAAAATCTTCTTCTCAAGAACCGCCAACCGGATTTCGACAAAACTTGGTAGGAATGATCGATGTGCAATGCTCTTTCAAATTTGTTAAAATGGTGACCCCTGGGTCAAAAATGGGCGTGGCCCGTGGGGTCAAATTGGGGTCAAATTTTATTTTTGACCGAATATGGTCATGTCATATATCAAATCGAAGGTATCAATGAGGCGATCACTCTGGTGCATTTTTTGTCAAAATCGGATGGTTATGTCATCCAAGATGGCCGCCAAAATGTCAAAAGGTCGTTCTTTTATTAGAGATTTCAAAATTCTTCTTCACATGAACTGCTTGGCCCATGGTAGCCAAACTTAAAAGTTATGGTCCATGTGTGAAGCCTTTTCAGATTTGTTAAAATGGAGGTCATCGCTAATACAAGATGGCCGCCGTTTAAAAATAGCATAAATTCTTAAAAAATCTTCTTCTCATGAACCGCTGGCCGGATTTTGACTAAACTTCGTAGGAATAATCGATTTTCAATGCTCTTTCAAAGTTGTGAAAATGGTGACCCCGGGGTCAAAAATGGGCGTGGCCCGTGGGGTCAAATTGGGATGAAATTTTATTTTTGACCGAATATGCTCATGTTATATATCAAATTGAAGGTATAGAAGAGGCGATTGCTCTGGTGCAATATTTGTCGGAATCGGATGATTATGTCATCCATGATGGCCACCAAAAGGTCCATTTATTCGAGATTTTGAACGTCTTTTTCTCAAGAACCACATGGCCGATGCTGGCCAAACTTCATAGGAAGTTCAGATCCTTGGGTGAAGCATTTTCAGATTTGGTAAAATGAGAGTCATCGCTTAATCCAAGATGACCGTCATATGAACTCAATGTCACATTCTCATCTGGTGTTCATGCAGTCATGTGAGCGAATTAGGGCCATCATGGCCCTCTTGTTACAAATGTTTTCTACATGCCCCGTTTCGGATGAACGGAATTATGGTCTGAGAATTGGAATAGAACAGTTTATATCAGATATTTCGGGTTGAACGTGACATTTGTCTTAATGCTCCTAAATTCTAATTGTTGTGTCTCGTGAACCATGGTGATGGTTCAAATGGTGGCACAACATATACGATTGAGCGGAAAAATGGAGAACACAAATCAAATGTTTCATTGGCTAAAACATATTGAGAATGAACTGGTTACGTTGTAACTGTGTGGATGATTTTCTCCTGTGACGGCAGTTGCAGGTTTTTGGCAATTTAACCACGACCATAATTTCTCTTCAACACCTGTGGCTTGTATGGAGCTGAACTAAACATTGCAATATTTGCACAAAAGACGGATTAAGTTTCGTGACTAAAGCATTTTTTTTTCACATTGAAAAAGTCTCGTACATGCTAATGTGCAGATTAAAATCCACATCAAAGGTGTTACTGCAACTCGCTGTGATTCGTCCATTGTGCCACTCCTCCCCAGCCTTAACTGTAGAATCACATGCATGTCCATTATTGCGGCTCGCTGTGATTCGTCCATTGTGCCACTCCTCCCCAGCCTTGGCTGTAGAATCACATGTACATGTATGTCGGTCTGTCCATGAAATTATAATCATGTTTTTAGATAAAATAATTTTCCTGCAACTATTTTGAAGATTTTGTATATTTTCCATCGATGTCAACCGTTATTCTTGTCAGTTTTAAGAGGAGTTTACGCAAACTACTGCAGATAGTTTAAATCAATATGAGAAAATAAGTGGCTGACCTACTGATTGTGTTGCCCACAAACCAGAATTGACTGTGCCGCTAGCCGCCCCTGTGGTGCACATCCCTCCCCCACAAAACATAATAAACAAGAAATGTGGCCTGTTGGCTCAAGAATGCCCGGGTGGCAGATTGGAGAAACTGTGGCTAAGTCAATTAACCAAAGTGCAATAACCGTTTCCTTACAATGTTAAGGACATTACTATTTATTCATGCCTCATTTGCATATGAAAATAGCCTGATACCACCACGAGTCACTATCAGTAAAACAATACATTGTATTACTAAATGATTATATTATAATTTATATATATATAGTGGGCACTCGTAATTTTTAGAACTTGTGGAATAGTGACACAATTATACACTTATTTAATTCCTATAAAGAACATTTTGTGCCTACTGAGTGGGCATGCGAATTAACATTAAGGTCAAACGGTCATGGTCATATTAAGGGCAGCATGGATGTGTGGAATTTGTCCACAAGTATGATGTATTGAAATATTCATTACCATTACCCCACATATTGATTGGCATTATTATGCATTTTATATCAGATGTAAATTTCCATACTTATATCAGGGGCGATAACCGTGTTTCCTTAAAATGTTAACGGACATTACTATTTATTCTCTGTATTTATTTTTTTATGTGCAATGATCATACTTTATAATCTGTCGAAAATATTATTTGTCCAGGTGATGCATTTAATTAGTATAAATAATATTAATATAAATATCATGCCACAATTGCATATGAAAATAGCCTGATACCACCGTGAGTCACTATCAGTAAAATAAATATTACTACCCCGATAAATGATTACATGATATATATTTGTATAGCGGTAGAACTGGTGAAATAGTGACACAATTATACACTTATTTAATTCTGGGGGCATTTGTGCGCTGACAGGCCACATTTTCTTGTTAATAATGAAATAATTTATTAAAAATTCAAGATGTGAACTATATAACCATTACATATTATTCAGCCATAATTTTACACCTGAAATAAATACAGGCAATTTCCGCCGTGCTGTGGTGATGTTATTTTCCTGGAGCCAGTCATCAACTCACTCCCTAAATGCATATTTGTAGTTGTGACTTATGGCATTTGTAACCTGTGTAGATTTAGATTATAGCCTGCAGTCTGATCAGGATCTGCACTGATCGTCATTTTGTCAGTGAAACACCTGGCCTGCTTCTAGCAAGCATCATCATACATGTATATCCTTATCTGAAGGAAGGAGATTGCTTTATCACCAGAAGGTAAAGTTGGTCACAAGTACCATAAGCCCCATTTCTCCAGTCAGCACCATTATGCACTGCATGAAACACACACCAGCACTAATCATGTGCAAACTGCCGGCTTAGTTTAATACTTGCTTATTTTGTTTTCTGAGATTTCAAATAATCATTACATTTTGCTCTACTGTTTCACATAATTGGCGTAATTTCCGCAGCATGTTTTGCCAGTTGAAGACACCAGGGAGTCCCACACCTGCTGTATCTGTCGCGTCACATGACAAAATGATGTCTTGTTACTGCCGTGACCACCGTAGCACCAGGGTCCAGGCCCACTTTCCATACTAGTAACAGAATAAACACATTCTTTCTTTGTCTATATATACCAGCTGGAGTATTCGTGTGAGGACATATCATGGTGCTAGTTTGACCTCATTTGTGGCTGGAGAAATGGGGCTTATGGGTTTTGCGACTAGTGTAGATCCAGCTCAGCCTGTGCATCTGCAGTCTGATCAGGATCTGTACTATTCACCATTCCATCAATGAAACAATTAATAGTATGTTATTTGATCAGGAGCTGCACTGGCCACAAATCCTATAAGCCCCATTTCTCCAGTCACAAGTTAATTACAGAGCATATATTCCATTCTCATTCTAGAAATCAGGAAATTTGATTTGGCTGAGCCTGAGCTGTGCTCCGTCTTGGTTAGCCCTTTCAACACTAGAGACTACTTTAAAGTGTAGCTCATGTTGAGCTGGCTCGCATGAACTACCGTAGTCCATTTCAGTTGCTTAGAGGTGCCAGGAGCACGTACATGTATTTGGAGAATGTTGTATAAGCATGCATCGTGATTAGCTACAATGTCACCCAAACTGCACAATAGCTAGAGTAAATATTAATTTTGAAACATGTTGGCGTGACTGCGCTCATTACAAGTGCAATAAGCCCCATTTCATGGCATGTCACATATATTTGCAAGCTGACAACAATTCCACATACAAGGAACAATGCATTATTCTAGGCAAGGACTGGATGCTGACATAATTACATGTATATATCATGAAATAGGATCTGCTAATATTAACTCAACACCTAATTTGAGCCCCCATGTTTATTATCCAATAACAGGGAAAGAATGTCAAACTTTTGTGAGAAACCATTGGCGGACTTTAATTTCTTTCTAATGCAAACTATGGGAGGGAGATGTTTGTTGAAGCTTGGTGAAATTATATGTTTTAGTCACCAAGTTGTTGTGTGAATGGTAATAAAAATAAAATCAATTTGTGTGTGAAAGGTTTTCAATGGTGGACACAGCATGTGGGATGTTACTCCCTGGATATATGGAGTCACAAATACTAATGTATCCAGGCTCATCCTTGACACACAGGATACGTAGCCTTATTGTATAGGCAATGTTGGCTGAGAAATGTACAAGTGTGCTAAAAGTTTCATGTGTGTCTGTTGAGAAAGAAAACTGTTAACTTATTTAACCCTTACCGTGCGGAATACCATTTTGTCGTCTGATGTTTATTTTTTGTATCCGTTTTTCTTATCAAAAACATGCTTTGACAGCACATTAGAATGGAAATGATTCTAAAATGCTGTTAAATTCATGTTTTTATTGCGCAGGAAGACAAAATATGAAACAACAGCATACAACAGCATACAACAATTTTCTGTTCCCGCATTCTAAGGATTAAGATAGACAATTTTTGTCTGTTATACAAAGTTTATGTTGTGATAACTTTTTTTAACTCAATCAGGCAACGAGATGTGGTTTTTATGACATATACTTTCATTGAGAAATAAGCAGCCAACCATTATAAAAGATGTGAAATTTTAATACCTGCGAATGTACCTATTGTTATATAAGATATACAGTTCTTCTCTATTTATACTTCAATGTATATGTTGTGACAACTTTTTTGAACTCAATCAGTTTATGAGACATATACAAATATACTTTAATTGAGAAATAAGGAAACATGAAAATGGTGTGCAAATAAAAAGAAATCGGACACCATCGGAGGTGCCACAGGTATCCAGTTTATATGTAGATGAATGCTTGTGTTTTTCAGTCATGAACATTCTATTGGAGGTAAATGATGGGTAAGCTCATGATATGTTTGCTTGATGTCTAGTATTGAAAGGTTCAGCTTATTCCAGTCTGTATATGACCATGCTGTTTAATGGATGTACATGTATAAGCCCAATCAATCAATCTGCTATGTGATATTTCTGTCTGTGACTGAAGAAATAGTGCTTATGGGTTTTGCAATTCACGTATAACCACTGAATGAATCAACCTGCTGTGTGATATTACAGATGCAAGTGAGGAGTTGGAGAGGATGGCCAATGGGACTACGGTGGAGCGGACAGAACACCCGTTGATCGTGTGTCGCTGCTTGCCCACCGACACGTGTAACGGCCACACCAACACCTGCACCACACACTTCGGGGTGAGTATAGACCCAGACAGTCACATGTGGTGTCAGTATTGCTGCGTGTTTCAGTGTTTCCATACATGGAGTATAGACCCATGTGGTGCCAGTATTGCTGCGTGTGTCAGTGTTTCCATACCGAGTATAGACCCAGACAGTCACATGTGGTGTCAGTATTGCTGCGTGTTTCAGTGTTTCCATACATGGAGTATAGACCCATGTGGTGCCAGTATTGCTGCGTGTGTCAGTGTTTCCATACATGCAGTATACATGTAGTCCCAGACAGTGACATGTGATGTCAGTATTGCTGCGTGTTTCAGTGTTTCCATACTGAGTGTAGTCCCAGACAGTCACATGTGGTATCAGTATTGCTGCGTGTTTCAGTGTTTCCATACTGAGTATAGACCCAGACAGTCACATGTGGTGTCAGTATTGCTGCGTGTTTCTGTGTTTCCATGCATGGTGTATAGTCCCAGACAGTCACATGTGGTGCCAGTATTGCTGCGTGTGTCAGTGTTTCCATACTGAGTATAGACCCAGACAGTCACATGTGGTGCCAGTATTGCTGCGTGTGTCAGTGTTTCCATACTGAGTATAGACCCAGACAGTCACATGTGGTGCCAGTATTGCTGCATGTTTCAGTGTTTCCATAATGAGTATAGACCCAGACAGTCACATGTGGTGCCAGTATTGCTGTGTGTTTCAGTGTTTCCATAATGAGTATAGACCCAGACAGTCACATGTGGTGCCAGTATTGTTGCATGTTTCTGTGTTTCCATACATGGAGTATAGACCCATGTGGTGCCAGTATTGCTGTGTGTTTCAGTGTTTCCATAATGAGAATAGACCCAGACAGTCACATGTGGTGCCAGTATTGCTGCGTGTGTCAGTGTTTCCATACATGGAGTATAGACCCATGTGGTGCCAATATTGCTGCATGTGTCCGTGTTTCCATACATGGAGTATAGACCTATGTGGTGCCAATATTGCTGCGTTTGTCAGTGTTTCCATACATGGAGTATAGTCCCAGACAGTCACATGTGGTGCCAGTATTGCTGCATGTTTCTGTGTTTCCATACATGGAGTATAGTCCCAGACAGCCACATGTGGTGCCAGTATTGCTGCGTGTGTCAGTGTTTCCATACATGGAGTATAGTCCCAGACAGTCACATGTGGTATCAGTATTGCTGCGTGTGTCAGTGTTTCCATACATGGAGTATAGTCCCAGACAGTCACATGTGGTGCCAGTATTGCTGCGTGTGTCAGTGTTTCCATACATGGAGTATAGTCCCAGACAGTCATATGTGATGTCAGTATTGCTGCGCGTGTCAGTGTTTCCATATACTGAGTATAGACCCAGCCAGTCACATGTGGTGCCAGTATTGCTGCGTGTTTCTGTGCATCCATACATGGAGTATAGACCCAGACAGTCACATGTGGTGTCAGTATTACTGCGTGTGTCAGTGTTTCCATACTGAGTATAGACCCAGACAGTCACATGTGGTGTCAGTATTGCTGCGTGTGTCAGTGTTTCCATACTGAGTATAGACCCAGACAGTCACATGTGGTGTCAGTATTGCTGCGTGTTTCAGTGTTTCCATACTGAGTATAGACCCAGACAGTCACATGTGGTGTCAGTATTGCTGTTTGTGTCAGTGTTTCCATACGCAGAGTATTTCCCCAGACAGTCACATGTTGTGTCAGTATTGCTGTGTCTGTCAGTGTTTTCATACACAGAGTATATACCCAGACAGTCACATGTGGTGTCAGTATTGCTGCGTGTTTCAGTGTTTCCATACACAGAGTATTGTCCCAGACAGTCACATGTGGTGTCAGTATTGCTGCGTGTGTCAGTGTTTCCATACTGAGTATAGACCCAGACAGTCACATGTGGTTTCAGTATTGCTGCGTGTTTCAGTGTTTCCATGCACAGAGTATAGACCCAGACAGTCACATGTGGTGTCAGTATTGCTGCGTGTTCAGTGTTTCCATACACAGAGTATAGTCCCAGACAGTCACATGTTGTGTCAGTATTGCTGCGTGTTGCGTGTTTCCATACACAGAGTATAGTCCCAGACAGTCACATGTGGTGTCAGTATTGCTGCGTGTTTCTGTGTTTCCATACACAGATTATAGACCCAGACAGTCACATGTGGTGTCAGTATTGCTGCATGTTTCAGTGTTTCCATACACAGAGTATAGACCCAGACAGTCACATGTGTTGCCAGTATTGCTGCTTGTTTCTGTGTTTCCATACATGGAGTATAGACCCAGATAGTCACATGTGGTGTCAGTATTGCTGCATGTTTCAGTGTTTCCATACATGGTGTATAGTCCCAGACAGTCACATGTGGTGTCAGTATTGCTGCATGTTTCAGTGTTTCCATACATGGTGTATAGTCCCAGACAGTCACATGTGGTGCCAGTATTGCTGCGTGTTTCAGTGTTTCCATACTGGAGTATAGTCCCAGACAGTCACATGTGTGCAGTCCATGCTGTGTGCAGTGTCTCATGTTTCCACATGGATATATAGACCCAGACAGTCCCCTGTGGTGTCAGTATTGCTGCATGTTTCAGTGTTTCCATACTGAGTATAGACACAGACAGTCACATGTGGTGTCCGTATTGCTGCTTGTTTCAGTCTTTCCATACATGGAGTATAGAGCCAGACAGTCACATGTGGTGTCAGTATTGCTGCATGTTTCTGTGTTTCCATACATGGAGTATAGACCCATGTGGTGTCAGTATTGCTGCATGTTTTAGTGTTTCCATACTGAGTATAGTCCCAGACAGTCACATGTGGTGCCAGTATTGCTGCGTGTCAGTGTTTCCATACATGGAATAATGTCCCAGACTGTCACATGTGGTGTCAGTATTGCTGCGTGTGTCAGTGTTTCCATACTGAGTATAGACCCAGACAGTCACATGTGGTATCAGTATTGCTGCGTGTTTCAGTGTTTCCATAATGAGAATAGACACAGACAGTCAGTGGTGCATATTGCGCTCTGTGTTTCCACTGGAGATAGGACCCATGTGGTGCCAGTATTGCTGCATGTTTCTGTGTTTCCATACATGGAGTATAGACCCATGTGGTGCCAATATTGCTGCGTGTGTCAGTGTTTCCATACATGCAGTATAGTCCCAGACAGTCATATGTGGTGTCAGTATTGCTGCGCGTTTCAGTGTTTCCATACATGGAGTATAGTCCCAGACAGTCACATGTGGTGCCAGTATTGCTGCATGTGTCAGTGTTTCCATACACAGAGTATAGTCCCAGACAGTCACATGTGGTGTCAGTATTGCTGCATGTTTCTGTGTTTCCATACATGGAGTATAGTCCCAGACAGTCATATGTGGTGTCAGTATTGCTGCGCGTGTCAGTGTTTCCATATACATGTACTGAGTATAGACCCAGCCAGTCACATGTGGTGCCAGTATTGCTGCGTGTTTCTGTGCATCCATACATGGAGTATAGACCCAGACAGTCACATGTGGTGTCAGTATTGCTGCGTGTGTCAGTGTTTCCATACTGAGTATAGTCACAGACAGTCACATGTGGTGTCAGTATTGCTGCGTGTGTCAGTGTTTCCATACTGAGTATAGACCCAGACAGTCACATGTGGTGTCAGTATTGCTGCGTGTGTCAGTGTTTCCATACTGAGTATAGACCCAGACAGTCACATGTGGTGTCAGTATTGCTGCGTGTGTCAGTGTTTTCATACACAGAGTATATACCCAGACAGTCACATGTGGTGTCAGTATTGCTGCGTGTTTCAGTGTTTCCATACACAGAGTATAGTCCCAGACAGTCACATGTGGTGTCAGTATTGCTGCGTGTGTCCGTGTTTCCATACTGAGTATAGACCCAGACAGTCACATGTGGTTTCAGTATTGCTGCGTGTTTCAGTGTTTCCATGCACAGAGTATAGACCCAGACAGTCACATGTGGTGTCAGTATTGCTGCGTGTTTCAGTGTTTCCATACACAGAGTATAGTCCCAGACAGTCACATGTGGTGTCGGTATTGCTGCGTGTTGCGTGTTTCAGTGTTTCCATACACAGAGTATAGTCCCAGACAGTCAGATGTGGTGTCAATATTGCTGCGTGTTTCTGTGTTTCCATACACAGATTATAGACCCAGACAGTCACATGTGGTGTCAGTATTGCTGCATGTTTCAGTGTTTCCATACACAGAGTATAAACCCAGACAGTCACATGTGGTGTCAGTATTGCTGCGTGTTTCAGTGTTTCCATACACAGAGTATAGACCCAGACAGTCACATGTGGTGTCAGTATTGCTGCGTGTTTCAGTGTTTCCACACACAGAGTATAGTCCCAGACATTCACATGTGGTGTCAGTATTGCTGCGTGTTTCAGTGTTTCCATACACAGAGTATAGTCCCAGACAGTCAGATGTGGTGTCAGTATTGCTGCGTGTTTCTGTGTTTCCATGCACAGAGTATAGACCCAGACAGTCACATGTGGTGTCAGTATTGCTGCATTTTTCTGTGTTTCCATACACAGAGTATAGTCCCAGACAGTCACATGTGGTGTCTGTATTGCTGCGTGTTTCAGTGTTTCTATGCACAGAGTATAGACCCAGACAGTCACATGTTGTGCCAGTATTGCTGCGTGTTTCAGTGTTTCCATACTGAGTATAGACCCAGACAGTCACATGTGGTGTCAGTATTGCTGTGTGTTTCAGTGTTTTCATGCACGGAGTATAGACCCGGATAGCCAGGTGGAGAAGTTAAGGATGGGGTGCACATCGGACACACTTCACACGAACCTGATGTGCTATACCGCTGACAGCAGCATTGTCGCCATTGCCTGCTGTAACGACAGTGACTTGTGCAACACAAAACTGTCGCCGAAACGCCTGCCACAACCCGGCCCCCTAGGTTCGTAACCTGCTTATAGTATTTGTTCACTATATGTGGGGGTACCAGAAAGTTTGAGGAACTTTTATTATAGCAGCAAAACTACAGTGGAACCAAATATGAAAACTTGTACATGTACATGTATACATTTGTATACATAGAATACTTTTCTCATTGAACGTATAGGTTGTGACGACTCATTATCTCCTCGCCGCTAGGCAAGAGGGGATATAGCGTTAGTCCATGTACGTTTTGTGAGCTATTGTTACTGCAATGTGTCCGTCGTCGTCCGTCGGCGTCCGTCGTCGTCCGTGAACATTTTCAAACGTCTTCTCCTCGGTAACCATTGGGTCTATAGTCACCAAACTTCATGGTCATGGTCCTTAGGTAGGGGGATTACAAAATTGTTAAAATGACGTCATTACGTAATCCAAGATGGCCGCCGTCTAAAAATAGCACAAATTCTTAAAAAATCTTCTTCTCAAGAACCGCCAACCGGATTTCGACAAAACTTGGTAGGAATGATCGTTGTACATTGCTCTTTCAAAGTTGTTAAAATGGTGACCCCGGGGTCAAAAATGGGCGTGGCCCGTGGGGTCAAATTGGGGTCAAATTTTATTTTTGGCCGAATATGGTCATGTTATATATCAAATCGAAGGTATCAATGAGGCGATCACTCTGGTACATTTTTTGTCGAAATCGGATTGTTATGTCATGCAAGATGGCCGCCGAAATGTCAAAAGGTCGTTCTTTTATTAGAGATTTCAAAATTCTTCTTCACATGAACTGCTTGGCCCATGGTAGCCAAACTTAAAAGTTATGATCCATGGGTGAAGCCTTTTCAGACTTGTTAAAATGGAGGTCATCGCTAATCCAAGATGGCCGCCGTCTAAAAATAGCATAAATTCTTAAAAAATCTTCTCATGAACTGCTAGCCGGGTTTCGACGAAACTTGGTAGGAATGATCAATGTACAATGCTCTTTCAAAGTTGTTAAAATGGTGACCCCGGGGTCAAAAATGGGCGTAGCCCGTGGGGTCAAATTGGGGTCAAATTTTATTTTTGGCCGAATATGGTCATGTTATATATCAAATCGAAGGTATGAATGAGGCGATCACTCTGGTACTTTTTTTGTCGAAATCGGATTGTTATGTCATCCAAGATGGCCGCCGAAATGTCAAATGGTTCTTTTATTAGAGATTTCAAAATTCTTCTTCACATGAACCGCTTGGCCGATGGTAGCCAAACTTAAAAGTTATGGTCCATGGGTGAAGCCTTTTCAGATTTGTTAAAATGGAGGTCATCGCTAATCCAAGATGGCCGCCATCTAAAAATAGCATAAATTCTTAAAAAATCTTCTCATGAACCGCTAGCCGGATTTCGACGAAACTTGGTAGGAATGATCGATGTACAATGCTCTTTCAAAGTTGTTAAAATGGTGACCCCGGGGTCAAAAATGGGCGTGACCCGTGGGGTCAAATTTTATTTTTGACCGAATATGGTCATGTTATATATGAAATCGAAGGTATCAATCAGGCGATCACTCTGGTACATTTTTTGTCGAAATCGGATTGTTATGTCGTCCAAAATGGCCGCCGAAATGTCAAAAGGTCGTTCTTTTATTAGAGATTTCAAAATTCTTCTTCACATGAACCACTTGGCCCATGGTAGCCAAACTTAAAAGTTATGGTCCATGGGTGAACCCTTTTCAGATTTGTTAAAATGGAGGTCATCGCTAATCCAAGATGGCCGCCATCTAAAAATAGCATAAATTCTTAAAAAATCTTCTTCTCATGAACCGCTGGCCGGATTTCGACTAACCTTGGTAGGAATGATCGATTTACAATGCTCTTTCAAAGTTGTGAAAATGGTGACCCGTGGGTCAAAAATGGGCATGGCCCGTGGGGTCAAATTGGGGTCAAATTTTATTTTTGACTGAATATGCTCATGCCATATATAAAATTTGAAGGTATCGATGAGGCGATTGCTCTGGTGCAATATTTGTCGGAATCGGATGATTATGTCATCCATGATGGCCACCAAAAGGTCCATTTATTCAAGATTTTGAACGTATTTTTCTCAGGAACCACATGGCCGATGCTGGCCAAACTTCATAGGAAGTTAAGATCCTTGGGTGAAGCATTTTCAGATTTTGTAACATGAGTCATCGCTTAATCCAAGATGACCGCCATCTAAAAATAGCACAATTTTTTTAAAACACATGAACTCAATGTCACATTCTCCTCTGGTGTTCATGGAGTCAGGTGAGCGAATTAGGGCCATCATGGCCCTCTTGTTTAATATCAAGGCTGCCAGCGACGGGATTAGCTTAGTGATAACGATGCCCTTGTTTGAAGTGTGTCAATGAGACTTCAAATGATTGTCACAGAATATAATTTTGATGAGAAATGAGACAAATATTGAGATCACCAACATGTAAAAGGCTAATGCTGGTTTTACAGGGATTTGTTTGAGATGCAGTACATACAGTATCATGACGTAAGTGATCATTTAAAAAATTGATGGCTGAGACGCCAATTTTACGATGACATTTTAATAAATAAAGCAGTGTTATTATGTAATATCTAATCGTAGTATTTTTATCCCAACGCATAGCAAAAATGGGATAGAGGGATGCAAATGTTGTCCGTCCGTCTGTCTGTCCGTCACTTTTTTTTTGCCATGATTGTGGATCATGAGACATAGTGGTCACAATTCTGGCGTCGTCAACAAGGTGGGACGTACAAATTTTGGACGTGGTCAAGTTTCCCATATCTGTTGATCCGTTAGTTGGATCATTACCAAACTTCATGAACAGTTTCCTCACATTGATAGATATCAATCCAGTGTCATTCGGGTGAACTTCACCTTGGTGACCTTAATATTTGTCGTAAGTAAATTTTGGATGTAGCCAAATTTCCCATATCTCTTTATCCGTAAGTTGGATCATTACCAAATTTCATAAATAGCTTTATTACATTGATGGCTGTCTACCCACTGTAATTTCGGTGACCTTCACCTACCCCTTGGTGACCTTAACCTTTGTGGGACATAACTTTTGGACGTAGCCAAATTTCCCATATCTCTTAATCTGTTTGTCAGATCATTACCAAATTTCTTCAATAGCTTTCTCAGTTTGATGGCTATCCACCCAGTGTCATTCAGGTGACCTTGACCCTCACCTTGGTACCTTAACCTTTGTGTCCATAATTTTGTACATAATCAAAATGTTGAATACCTCTTGATCTATTAGTCGGATCCTTAACCAAACTTCACCAATAGCTTCCTCATATTGATTCGGGTGACCATGGTGACCTTAACCTTCATGTCAATACTTTTGGCCGTAAATCCAAATCTTGTATATCTCTTGATCCGTTAGTCAGATCATATCCAAACTTCATCAATAGCTTTTTCACATTTTCACCAGTGTCATTCAGCTGACCTTGACCTAGGTGACCTTCACCTTGGTGTCAATAATTTTGGACATGTGACATGCGTTCAAATGTTGAATATATCTCTGATCCGTTGTTAGTCATATTATTACACCAAATTTCATAAATAGCTTCCTCACATTGATAGCTTTCCAACCAGTGTCAATCTGGTGACTGACTTGATGTAAGCACATTATGAACTTGTCTTTAAATGGATGGAAAAATGCTAAATACATACTTTAATGTGATATTTGTAAACACAAGTCTCAACGAATTCTAGATGTTGTTTTGACATCCAACTTCCACTAGTACTGTAGCTCTGTGAGGACAGACAGCATAGCCACCAACCTTCAGTTGGACTGCTATATACTTGCCACATTATCTTCACTTTTCTGGGTATGTCCCATCTCCATGCTATTTCCTGTTGCCGTACTCCAACATGATTTATTTGACATCGGTACCGAGCTGTTTTTGCTCTGTCATCATGTTTTGTTTACACCCAAACAGGAAGTTCAGGAAATGACATAATGTGTCAAAAATCAATGTGACATGACCAAACTATTAATACCACTACTCAAAGGGCGCAATAAAGGTTATGATTATTATAGGTCACCAATTGCAGTTGTCCCCCTTGCCTGTGAAAGCTGTCCGTCCGTCTGTCCATCACGTTTTCCATTTCGCCATAATCATATGACCCATTGGCTTCAAACTTCATGTACATGTTTATTATCATCCATATTTTCATTCCCCATCCCCTCATTTCATATTCACTAGATTTTCACATTCAGTAGATGTGTGTGCGTTTATCCATTCTCCTATAACTTCTTTAGTGTATGACCAATTGGCTTCATGTACATGTTTATTATCATCCATGTATTCATTCCCCACCCCACCCATGCTCCCCTGCATGCCCAAGGTCAAGTTCAAATAACTTTGAAATTTTATATTCATATTTTCACATTCAGTAGATTTGTGTGTGTTTCTCCGTTCCCCCATAACGTCTTTTCTTTCTGAGCGATTGGCTTGTAACTTCATGTTTCTCATCATTCATATTATCATTACCCGCCCACCCATGCTCCCCACCCCCAAGGTCAAGGTCAAATAACTTTGGAAGTTCACATTCCTATAACTTCTTTACTGTATGAGCATTTGGCTTAAAATTGAATGTGCATGTTTATGATCCAACCACCACAAAAGTGGGATACATGCCATTGTCGGCATTCTAGTGGTTAATTAAGTTTGGCAGAGTTTCTCCAGTCTGCCATGGGGCATTCGTGTGCCGACAGGCCACATTTTCAGTAGATTTCCTTTAAAATCTTCCAAACATACAGACAAATGTTGATGATATATGTCACTGACCAAATGCTGTTCTTTACGTATTTCATGGCCAGGCTCAATGTTTAATTAAGATCGTTGTAACTTGCCATTGTAGAGACGGCGGGCTCGGTGCCCCTGTGGCTGGAGCTGGTTGGCTACGTGGGGCTGCCCCTGCTGCTCCTGGCCGGCCTCCTCGTGCTGGTTCTGCTCCTGTGTCAGCGCAAACACCAGAAGAAGATGGCCGCCCTGGGACAGCAGGAGCGTCACCTGCTGGTGGAGGATGGCATCCACGCACAGCAAGTAGGGGACAGCACTCTCGCAGTACGTACTACACTAAACATTCTGTTCATCGTCGATATGAAATATAACAGGTGAATAAAAAAAAATAGTTTGCTTGTGATAGCTGCTCTGACTGTTTCCCACTGAAATTTGAATTGAATGATTTCCCTGTACCTAATATAAGATACAATTGTATTTTCTATTAGATTTCACCAAGATGATATTTACATTTGGCAATGGTACATGTGTGTATGACATCATTTAAACATGATTAAATTGGTATGTGTAGTTTGTTTCGGATCTGAATTGAATGTATTGACCACCTGGTACCTTTAACACTGGACGTATGTGTCCCCTGTAGGAGATCCTGGATGATTCCTGTACGTCAGGCAGCGGCTCGGGGCTGCCGTTCCTCGTCCAACAGACGGTCGCACGCCAGGTCTCCCTCGTCGAGTGTATAGGTAACTCAGAACACCGGCATTGTTGTTTCCTCAATACACACAGTCAGACATATAACTATACATTGTACAACATAATTATATTCTCTCAGTATTTTCATTATCAGAGGACTGTTGATCAATCCCAGGCACAGACGAGAACAATACCATACTTGTTCTAATACATGTACAAGCCTCCTCTTCAATAGTAGTTTTGCTCATATATTTTCAGTCAGATATTTTATTTTCACCTATAGTAAATTAATTTGAAACATAAAATTCTCTATCTTTGTAACCTGTTAATGCAATGAACAACTTGGGGCATTTATTATAATATGGTATTTCCAAGATTGCCCCAGTGTCAGTTATTAGAATAAATATTACCACATGGGAATGTATTAATTATACTGAAACAATTTAAAAACTCAACAAGACAGTAAACATGTTATTTATTCATACATTACACAATTTGGAGAAACATATAATATGAGGATAGTAATTGATTATCTGTCTAAATAACCTTGAATCGATACATCAAGATCACGTGGTACACTTGGGTCACATGGATAATCACATAGGGGTGTCCAATGACAGGTCTCCCTCTTTGTTGCATTTTTATACGCCCGTTTGAAAAAACGGGACGTATTATGTATTCATCTTGGGCGGGCTGGCACAGCTTGTCCAAGCAATAAATATAGTGCTACTTGATGGATTGTAACCAAATTTGGTATACATCTTTATCACGGCAAACCGAAGAAGCCTATTGATTTTAAACAATTTCTGATGACTTATCTCCCCTTGGCGGCCATTTTTAATTTTCGCACTCTGTATCCTTGTCCACGCAATAACTCAAGTTCTACTTCACCGATCGAAACCAAATTTGGTATACATGTTTATCATGGCAAGACAAAGAAGCCTATTGATTTTTAAAATTTCCGATACTTATCTCCCCTTGGCAGCCATTTTTAATTTTCACACTCTTTATCCTTGTCCACGCAATAACTCAAGTTCTACTTGAACGATCATAACCAAATTCGGTATACATGTTTATCACGGCAAGACGAAGAAGCCTATTGATTTTTCGATGACTTATCTCCCCTTGTCGGCCATTTTTAATTTTCGTATCCTTGTCCACGCTATAAGTCGAGTTCTACTTGATGGATCGTAACCAAATTTGGTTTACATGTTTATCACGTCAAGATGAGTTATCTCCCCTTGTTGACTGGCCTTGCCTCGACGGGCATATATTGTGACCTTCGGCACTCTTGTTAAGATTGCCACAGAGTCATCTATTAGAATAATATACTTCCAAGATTGCACCAGAGTCATTTATTAGAATAAATATGGTACGTCCAAGATTGCCCCAGAGTCGTTTATTAGAATAAATATGGTACGTTCAAGATTGCCCCAGAGTCGTTTATTAGAATAAATATACTTCCAATATATATTGCCTCAGGATAATTTATTAATTAGAATAAATATATTTCCCATATTGCCCCTGGGTCATTTATTAGAATAAATATACAGTCCACACTCGTTACCTCAAACTCTTAATTAAGTCAAACTACTGATAACTCCAATTTATGGTCCCACGTGCATGTTTTCCTATATAATGGCTCTTGTTAGCTCAAATTTTCATTATCTCAAAGTATTTTCCTCCGACCCTTAGACTTTGAGTAAATGAATGTAGACTAGAACAAATATGGTACTCCTCATTTTGTTGCAGGGGATTTTTTTGGAATAAATACGATAATAGTATTGCCCTAGGGGAACTTATTACAATAGATATAATACTCCCCATATTGCCATTCAGCTCAACCATGTTGATATGTCTGTTATCTGCTGGTGTCTGTGTCGTCAACAAGCGATGAAACGGTAGCCAATAGAATTATAATCAAAATTTATCTCATATGGATATTCAATATTACAATAATAGGATTACAAATTAAATTCAGATACTTGATTACAAATTTGAAACTTGGAAAGTCCTTGTAACATAATGTCTGATTTATATGTCATTATCTATAAGCATTCATTCCATCAATGAGTGAGTGGGTGAGTGATTGAACATTCCATCTGAGTGATTGAACATTCCATCAATGAGTGAGTGATTGAACATTCCATCAATGAGTGAGTGATTGAACATTCATCAATGAGTGTGTGATTGTAATTCCATCGAGTTTGATTGAACATTCCAAATCATGATTGATGTGGATTGAGTGAACATTCCATCAATGAGTGAGTGATTGAACATTCCATCAATGAGTGAGTGATTGAGCATTCCATCAATGAGTGAGTGGGTGAGTGATTGAGCATTCCATCAATGAGTGAGTGGGTGAGTGATTGAGCATTACATCAATGAGTGAGTGATTGAACATTAATCAATGAAGAGGTGATGAACAATTCCATCAATGAGTGAGTGATTGAGCATTCCATCAATTAGTGAATGGGTGAGTGATTGAGCATTCCATCAATGAGTGAGTGATTGAGCATTCCATCAATGAGTGAGTGATTGAGAATTACATCAATGAGTGAGTGATTGAGCATTCCATCAATGAGTGAGTGGATGACTGACTAGGCATGTGTTGCAGGGAAAGGGCGGTATGGCGAGGTGTGGATGGGCCGTTACCATGGGGAGAACGTCGCTGTGAAGATCTTCCTGTCGCGGGACGAGGCGAGCTGGCGCCGCGAGACCGAGATCTACAACACCTGCCTGCTGCGCCACGACAACATCCTCGCGTACTACGCCTCCGACATGACGAGCCGCCACTCGTGCACGCAGCTCTGGTTGATCATGCAGTTCCACGGGGCAGGCTCGCTGTACGACCACCTGCAGCAGGTGGGTGCCCTAGCCGAGGACCGCGCCCTGCTGCTCGCCCACTCTGCGTCCGCGGGCCTCGTCCACCTGCACACGGAGATCATGGGCAACCGCGGCAAGCCCGCCATCGCCCACCGCGACATCAAGTCCCGCAACATCCTGGTGCGCGCCGATGGCACCTGCTGCATTGGCGACCTCGGCCTGGCGGTCACCCACACCGTCAGCGGCAACAAGCTCGACTTCGGCTGCAACAATAAAGTGGGCACGAAGCGTTACATGGCACCCGAGCTGCTCGACGAAACATTGAACCCCGAGTACTTCGACAGCTTTAAGTGTGTGGACATTTACGCATTCTCGCTGGTGCTCTGGGAGATAGCTCGGCGTTGTCCCGTCGGAGGTTAGTACGACACTAAAGCTTGTCTTTACCCTTACAATGCTGAATGAAGCCTTTGTCTTCTGTGTTTTTTTATGTCTGTTGAGCCGGAGTGTTTAGACTGTTTGTCCGCCGTCCGTGTGTCCAGCACATAAAAAAAGTTCTCACTTTCTCAATTATGTCTTAACTTCTATATCCCTTGAAGGATTAGTTAAATATTTCAACACAGCATACCGTATTCTGCCGACTATAGGTCGCAAGAGTGTATAAGACGCACCCCTATTTTCAGTCCAAAATCTGGAGGAAAATGTCTACATGAGATTATAAGACGCACCCAATTTTCCTAACAAAATAAAAAACAAAAAGAAAACGTGATAAACATGTAAACCAAAAAGGTCACACAGTTTACAGCCTGAATGATGACATAAGATAAACCTTTTGCCTATATAATATTTCAAAATCAGTCGTATCTTCCGTAAATGACGCTGAAAGCAGCCTATAGCTATGACGAATTTGCATTGTCCTCTGACGTAATTATAATGTTTTTAATTAGAGATTGGCGAACATTGTAAACCATGTGCAGACTACGCGAATCCACCGCCTGGTCTGGCCGCTAATGCAATAAGCTGGGATTTGTGAGAGATAGAGACCCAATTCACATAAACACGTTTGCCGTGTCATAAATAGAGTCTGGTTCTCGGTAGTATTGTTTCACTGGGACGCATCAGACAGGGTACCAGTTTAGTGACGAATACGAAACTGATGTCAGCAACCGCGTGTATTGATATTTGATATGGCTTTGTGTTGTAAATCTTGACACGCGGTGTGTTTGATGTCGGCCAGCTGACTTAGGCTTGCCACTTTCATCAGCATCGTGTAAACACACAGTTTCGAAACTAATGATGGAGTTTTATAACTTTCGTGGAATTGCATTATGCATATTGGGATTAATGGCGTCATGCAATATTTTTCACGGCAAAATGACACCGACCGATATGGGCCCGGTAAATGTTTTCAAAAGATAATTAAAATGATAGAGGCCAGATTGTGATTCGGCAGAGAAAATGTCAACCGGATCTGATATACACTGTTCGCCTTCGGTATAGAAAATGTGTACTGAATGTGACACAGGGCCAGAACGAGTAAGGCGTGAATAAGGCGTTAGTAAGGCGCGAACTGTTTAGAATACGAATCCATATTTCCAATACCGGATGTTACCCCAAAGACTAACAACAACAACAAATATAGGAACGCATTTTATTTTTTTGATTTTTGGTCGTTTATGTCAATATTTCGGGTGGAAAAAAATGCTCATGTATCTAAACGTATTTATAAGACGCAGTGGCTTTCTGGGATACAAATCTGAGTAAAAAAAATGTGACTTATAATCGGCAGAATACGGTACTTGTGGACAAATGCCACACATCCATGCTGCCGTTAAAGGTACATACCCACTCAGTAGGCACAAAATATTCTTGAGAGGAATTAAATAAGTGTCACTATTCCACCAGTTCTAAAAATTATTAGTGCCAGCTATACAGATATTATCATTTAGTAATAATTATTTTACTGATAGTGATTCGCGCTGGTATCAGACTATTTTCATATGCAAATGAGGCATGATATTTTTTTAATTATTTATACTAGTTAAAAGTGTCAACTGAAAAAGAATAATTTTGACAGATTATAAAGTAGGACCATTGCGCATCTAAAAATAAATACGGAGAATAAACAGTAATGTCTGTTAACATTTTAAGGAAACACGGTTATCGCCCCTGTCTGATGTATAATATTGCCAATCAATATGTGGGGTAATGGTGTTCAGCGGGTACTCATAATTTTTAAAATTGGTGACACAATTATACACTTATTTAATTCCTATAGAGAACATTTTGTGTCTACTGAGTGGGCATGTACCTTTAATATGACCTTCACATCTTTGAACTGTTTCACATGTTAAGTAGTTTGCCGGAGTTACTCAATTGTGTCATCTCCTATATCGCTTGAAGGATCACTAGAATATTTCAATACATCATACTTGTGCACAAATGCCACACATCCATACTGTCCTTAATATGACCTTGACCTTCACAACTTTGAACTTTTTGACACATTAAAGTTCAATTGTTTACCAGAGTTTATATAAGACTTGTGCACAAATGTCACACATCCATGCATCCCTTAATAAGACCTTCACATTTTTAGCTCGACTATTCAAAGAATAAGTAGAGCTTATGTTGTCACCCCGGCGTCGGCGTCGGCGTCACCGTCACGCCTTGGTTAAGGTTTTTAGTCAAGCTTGTATATGGAATACTACTGGCCCTACACCCACCATACTTCAACAACTTCATCTCCTAGTGATGCACATCAATAACCCCTGATCTATATTTGACCTTCACCTACATTTCTTCTTGAATTACTTAGTTAATTCCCCTTGGTTAAGGTTTTTAGTCAACCTTGGTTAAGGTTTTTAGTCAAGCTTGTACATGGAATACTATTGTCCATACAGACACCATACTTGGACAACCTTTTCTCATAGGGATGTACATCAATAACCCCTGGTCTATATTTGACCTTGACCTACATTTCCTCTTCAATTACTTACTTAATTCCCCTTGGTTAAGGTTTTTAGTCAAGCTTGTATATGAAATACTCCTGGCCCTACACCCACCATACTTGGACAACTTCATCTCCTAGGGATGTACATCAGTAACCCCTGATCTATATTTGACCTTGACCTACATTTCCTCTTCAATTACTTAGTTAATTCTCCTTGGTTAAGGTTTTTAGTCAAGCTTATATATGGAATACTACTGGCCCTACACCCACCATACTTGGACAATTTCATCTCCTAGTAATGTACATCAATAACCCCTGATCTATATTTGACTTTGACTTACATTTCCTCTTGAATTACTTAGTTAATTCCCCTTGGTTAAGGTTTTTAGTCAACCTTGGTTAAGATTTTTAGTCAAGCTTGTACATGGAATACTATTGTGCATACAGACACCATACATGGACACCTTTTCTCATAGGGATGTACATCAATAGCCCCTGATCTATATTTGACCTTGACCTACATTTCCTCTTGAATTACTTACTTAATTCCCCTTGGTTAAGGTTTTTAGTCAAGCTTGTATATGGAATACTACTGGCCCTACACCCTTCATACTTGGACAACTTCATCTCCTAGTGATGTACATCAGCAACCCCTGATCTATATTTGACATTGACCTACATTTCCTCTTGAATTACTTAGTTAATTCCCCTTGGTTAAGGTTTTTAGTCAACCTTGGTTAAGGTTTTTACTCAAACTTGTACATGGAATAATATTGTGCATACAGACACCATACTTGGACAACCTTTTCTCATAGGGATGTACATCAATAACCCCTGATCTATAGTTGACCTTGACCTACATTTCCTCTTTAATTACTTACTTAATTCCCCTTGGTTAAGGTTTTTAGTCAAGCTTGTAGATGGAATACTCCTGGCCCTACACCAACCATACTTGGACAACTTCATCCCCTAGTGATGTACATCAACAACCCCTGACCTATATTTGACCTTGACCGACATTTAACCTTCAATTACTTAGTTAATTCCCCTTGGTTAAGTTTTTAGTCGACCTTGGTTAAGGTTTTTAGTCCAGCTTGTAGATGGAATACTATTGTGCATACAGACACCATACTTGGATAACTTTTTCTCATAGGGATGTACATCAATAACCCCTGACCTATATTTTACCTTCACCTACATTTAACCTTGAATTACTTGGTTAATGTTTATAGTCAAGCTTGTATATGGAATACTATTGTGCATACAGACACCATACTTGGATAATTTTTTCTCATAGGGATGTACATCAATAACCCCTGACCTATATTTGACCTTGACCTACTTTTATCATTGGATTACTTAGTTATTTCCCCTTGGTTAAGGTTTTTAGTCAAGCTTGTATATGGAATACTCCTGGGCCTACAGCAACCATACTTGGAAAACTTCATCTCCTAGTGATGTACATATCAATAACCCCTGACCTATATCTGACATTGACCTACATTTGACCTTGAATTACTTAATTAATTTCCCTTGGTTAAGGTTTTTAGTCAACCTTGGTTAAGGTTTTTCTGCAGGCCGCAGCCACCTTGTTTGTCAAGCTATGTGTACATTGACAACCCTCGTAGTCGAGCTATGCTGTTCTCCTACAGCTCTTGTTACCTTCATAACTGCTTATGAATCACTTTCGGTTAATTATCTTTGTCACAGTTTCTCCAATCTGCAACCGGGGCTATTCGTGTCTGACAGGCCACATTTTCTTGTTTATCACGTATTGGATATTTCTCTGCAAAAATGTGTGTGGCAGCACATGAGGATAGTCTCCAGTTGCCAATACATTTGTATAAAGAAATACAGCAAATACTACAAAATGGCAAATGAAAAGATTCATGTTCTGTCGTTTAAAGGCAATTACGAGATGATGGCACTGTGATCAGTACAGTATCTGTCTGATCAGTACCTGATCCACTATAGAGCGTGCCGTGTTGTAGTTTATAGCGGACAAGTACCGGCCCCCGTTCTGGGACATCGTGCCGTCCGATCTGTCTGATCAGTACCTGATCCACTATAGAGCGTGCCGTGTTGTAGTTTATAGCGGAGAAGTACCGGCCCCCGTTCTGGGACATCGTGCCGTCCGATCTGTCTGATCAGTACCTGATCTACTATAGAGCGTGCCGTGTTGTAGTTTATAGCGGAGAAGTACTGATCCCTGTTCTGGGACGTCGTGCAGTCTGATCTGTCTGATCAGTACCTGATCCACTATAGAGCGTGCCGTGTTGTAGTTTATAGCGGAGAAGTACCGACCCCCATTCTGGGACGTCGTACAGTCTGATTTGTCTGATCAGTACCTGATCCACTATAGAGCGTGCCGTGTTGTAGTTTATGGCGGAGGAGTACCGGCCCCCGTTCTGGGACGTCGTGCAGTCTGATCTGTCTGATCAGTACCTGATCCACTATAGAGCGTGCCGTGTTGTAGTTTATAGCGAGGAGTACCGGCCCCCGTTTTGGGACATTGTGCCGTCCGATCTGTCTGATCAGTACCTGATCCACTATAGAGCGTGCCGTGTTGTAGTTTATAGCGGAGAAGTACCGACCCCCATTCTGGGACGTCGTACAGTCTGATCTGTCTGATCAGTACCTGATCCACTATAGAGCGTGCCGTGTTGTAGTTTATAGCGGAGGAGTACCGGCCCCCGTTCTGGGACGTCGTGCAGTCTGATCTGTCTGATCAGTACCTGATCCACTATAGAGCGTGCCGTGTTGTAGTTTATAGCGGAGGAGTACCGGCCCCCGTTCTGGGACGTCGTGCCGTCCGATCTGTCTGATCAGTACCTGATCTACTATAGAGCGTGCCGTGTTGTAGTTTATAGCGGAGAAGTACTGATCCCTGTTCTGGGACGTCGTGCAGTCTGATCTGTCTGATCAGTACCTGATCCACTATAGAGCGTGCCGTGTTGTAGTTTATAGCGGAGAAGTACCGACCCCCGTTCTGGGACGTCGTACAGTCTGATCTTTCTGATCAGTACCTGATCCACTATAGAGCGTGCCGTGTTGTAGTTTATGGCGGAGGAGTACCGGCCCCCGTTCTGGGACGTCGTGCAGTCTGATCTGTCTGATCAGTACCTGATCCACTATAGAGCGTGCCGTGTTGTAGTTTATAGCGGAGGAGTACCGGCCCCCGTTTTGGGACATTGTGCCGTCCGATCTGTCTGATCAGTACCTGATCCACTATAGAGCGTGCCGTGTTGTAGTTTATAGCGGAGAAGTACCGACCCCCATTCTGGGACGTCGTACAGTCTGATCTGTCTGATCAGTACCTGATCCACTATAGAGCGTGCCATGTTGTAGTTTATAGCGGAGGAGTATCGGCAGGGTTCCCACGCGTCAGGGAAATTCAAGGTCAGGGAAATGTCATTGAATTTTGATTTATGTCAGGGAAATTCAAGGTCAGGGAAATGTCATTGAATTTTGATTTATGTCATTGAATTTTGATTTATGTCAGGGAAATTTGATTTATGTCAGGGAAATTTGAAAATTTAGAAAATGTCAGGGAAATGTCAGGGAATTTTGAAATCCCAAGATCTGTGATTTTTTTTTGTAAATCTGCAGATATATGGCTACGGCAGTTGTCTCATTATAATGTTCTGTTGATGGAATTGTTTAACTTAATTACTATGTCAAACCCAAAAGAAAACTGAAAGAAACTTGCAGAAACAACTAAAAAAATAGCGGAAGTTTCAGAAAAGGCTTCTTGATATGTAACTATGTAGGACTTGTAACAAAAGTGTTATTTTCTTTGAAAATCCAAATGAAATTCTAATAAAAAGTCAGACCTTATACAGAAAAGCTACTGTTACTTGCACCAAATAATCATGAATATGTGACATCTAGGTCATTATGGTGTTGCTTACTCGTGTCAGTCACAATATGCAATGCATGCTGTAATTTGGGTGTCTAGGCATTTTATGCCCTCATGATGGTAAGTCAGCGGGAATTATGTTTTGCACCTGTCTGTGCGTCCATCACACTTTATATGTTTACCTTGTCAATTTCTCAGTCACTGTGGCACCTACAGCCACCAAACTTAAACATGATTAGCAACAGTTGTACATCAGAAACAGACATATCCCATGTGATCTTCATTTGTCCGTCGCCTACTTTTTTCACTTGATTGGCTTAGTTGGTTTCATTGTTCACCTTGTTGAGCATAGCATTTTTCTGGGATATGGCTGCCAATGTGGGCATCATCCATGTTTTACAGACACAATTTTCCAGTTGAAATATGTTTTACCTTTATCATTATCTCTGTACATACATACAAATACATGTACTAGTATGTATGTATAGCAGAGAAATGTGTCATAATCCGAACATTAATGAACACATTGCTGTTAAGGTTGTAATGGTTTATTGATGCAGTTAGTATTTATGTATTGAGTTTTACTTTTAAATAGGTTTTAATAAAAAAAATCGTGAATATCAGAAAGGTACAATTACCGTACCATAAAGTGACAATATACTGGTATAAAATCACTTCATTAACAAATCACCAGGACCATATATAGCTACATGTATGTTGGTGTTAGATACAATTCAATACATTCAGTGAACATTAGGTGTACGCTCCCATAGAAAGTCGGGTACTTGTAAACCCCACTACTTCAAAGAAAACGTGGGGTCGGGAAACCCGAGTTGCACAGCTGGATACTGGAATAAACCTGTCTGCATCCCAGATACCAACCAGATTTAATGTTTCTACAGCGAGATTTAATGTTCCTTTAATGTTCCTAACACCGGGTCAAATGGCTCATTAGGCGATATGATAAGATTCTGAAATTCCCAGTTAAATTCTAAATATGTTATAACGCAAATAAAATCTATACATAATGCTATAATCAATTTTATCATTATCAGAGATGCAAAAATGCCTTTTCTCCCGTCAAAATCGGTTGACCAACGACAAATATATTGTGAAAAAAAATTAAGATTTTACCAAAATATGTGTTTGGAAGACCTCTCCAAATCCCGCCAAAATGGTTCCAATACGGCGTAGGAATATGCGGGCCAAAATACTATCTATGATACCTTATTATATAAAATCGTATTCAATATTTATATACACCGAGGTGAATCGATATATGTATGCATTCCACTAAACAAACGAAAACTAACAAGAAGCCAAATCGCCAAACATAATCCTTATGTGCGAAAATGAAACTGGACGTGTGAGAACTATTTTGTGTCCGCGCATGGATAATGGTCAGGCGGCTTGACCACTGCATAGGACAGAATAAATATGTCTGGTTTCTGAACTAAAATGGGAAGATATAATAAATACTAATCTTTTTTTGTTATTATTCGATATCAGAGATATGTACTAGATATTAGCTGTATTTTTATATTTTATTCAAAATGTAGCAGTAAATATGAAGAGCACATAATTATGGCACCACTATTGCAAAACCTGCAATTATCTATGACATACATGCATACATATGGCATATGTTGTCATGACGGAGAAATGGGGCTTATGATCTATGCTGCCAACTCCGCTACCCAAATCAGCCTGCATATCCGCGCAGTCTGATCAGGGTCTGCACGGTTCGCCATTCCGTCTATCTCAATTGGTTTCATACATACATGTAATAGCATCCGCGATATTCAAAGAATAATATTTATAACAGCCTTGTGTTTTTTAGTAAATGATGACATCTTGCAATATGCTTTGAAATTGTCATAAATATTCGTTGTCATGTACGGAAGAAAATCATAAATTATGTAAATATTTTTCATGAACTATGACAACTGTGGAAATGTATCAAATTACTTACATGGTTGGTCTCATAACGGATCACTGTGTACATAGTATACGCATATACAAATATAAGGCCAAATATGTATAATTTGCAATTGTGTGTTATTGATTAGAATATTTGCACTAATTGACACTGAGAATGATTGGGACTTTGAGATTGAAGTAAGTGGTTTTGCAATGAAGATATTTATTTCTGCAAGGTGTATGTAACATAACATATGCTACATGTAATTATGTATCAACAGCACATTTTAATTTGTAACTTGCTAGTGTGCTGGTCAGTTTGAACCTGCAGATATATCTACACTGGTTAGAAGACTAGTGTGTTCTTGTATCATCAGCTTATAGCTGTTAGAACAAGCAATTCTCCCAGCATTATTGTGGAAATCAGCACACACATGTTGTAGGCTACCAAGAGAGCATGGAACAATACCAGGGTTGCTAATCCATTTAGACAATGATGAATCCAGTCGGTAACAGTCTAGATCCTGATGTGACTGCTCATTCTGATCTGGACCTAAGCTGCAAAGATTACGGCCATAATAGTCGCTGGTGGTAATAAAACTCACCTGTACATATTCTCATGCACGATGGTGGAGTCTGGCGGTTACTGGAGACTCCAGCTGGGCAGTGAAAGTAGTTCTGCATGCTTTGTTATCTCATTAGCTGACCCCATAGTGCAATACAAAATCATTAACAGGAACATTAACCTGTCAGAATCAGCTTGGCATTTGGCTGTTCATTTTCTATGGGACTGTACACATAATGAAGAATTTGCACTGTTCCCCACAATAAAAGTGCAGTTCTAGCTCTGGCAGTCAGGTGAGTCAGGTTGTCTGTCCATCTGTAGAAATAACAATAACTATTACTTTACCCGCTTGTTACAAGGTACTGTCACAGACAGAGGCGTACTCACTGGAAGCACTTACTGATAAAACTAGTTTTAAATTGTCTTGTAAACCACAATTCAGTCAGTACTTTTCAACTAGATGACTATTACATGTATGAGTTGTTTGCTAATTGCTTTACTCTAAAATGCTGTCTGTAGGCCAGTTTGAAAAACATGATGTATTGTTGTGGTATGGCACTGTCTCTCTTTCCATCTACACTGTATTTGCAATTAAAGGTTTGAAACTTGAAAGTGACTTATACATCTGTAATCACAGTAAAGATTGATTTGAAACTTCATGCAAATAACTTAATGTTAACCTTAAATTACTGCTGGATGTTGTGAATATGTGTTGAATAGTAAGATGAAAGGTTATAGTTTAAATAATAATTATTTATTTTATTCTACATTCTTTAAATGTACATACCCACGCAGTAGGCACAAACTGTTCTTTATAGCAATTAAATAAGTGTATAATTGTGTCACTATTCCACCAGTTCTAAAAATTATGAGTGCCTGCTATACCTATATAATCATTTAGTAATATTTATTTTACTGATAGTGACGTGCGGTGGTATTAGGCTATTTTTATATGCAAATGAGGCATGATATTTGTTAATTATTTATACTAATTAAATGAGTCACCTGAAAAAAATAATATTTTTGACACGTTATAAAGTATGATCATTGCACATCAAAAAATAAATACAGAGAATAACTAGTAATGTCCGTTAACATTTTAAGGAAAAACGGTTATCGCCCCTGATATCAGTGTGGGAATATACGTCCGATATAAAATGTATAATAATGCCAATCAATACGCAGGGTGATGGTGAATAAATGTTTATTTTTCCAGAAAATTTCTAAGATCATGTCTCTGATATAAAGAACATTTTGTGACTACTGAGTGGGCATGTACCTTTAACACTGCTATTATTGAAAGTTTTGAAACTACCATCCTTTTACCTTAAATCTGAGGAATGGAAAACTGACACCCTTATCATGTAACTCACTTTGTTGCATTCAAATCCATACCTTTTCTTCTGCCCCTATGACAAGTCAGGGGACACTACTTTTCAATGAGACGGTTCACATGGTGGTCACAACATATGTTGTTGCAAGGAAATTAGAAACAAATACAAAATATAAATTTGTATCAGTAAAATCATTAAATGATGTATATGTCTTCAGAATGTAATGGGTTAACATATGCTTTCTGTATCAAATTGCTTGTTTGTGCTACGACCTTTTCTTGCTGCTGTGTATTGCAAATGATGGAAATTGAGTGACCTGAATCTCAGTCTCAGTAAGTTATTTATTGCACTATCATTATTTATGATCATTCTTTGAGAAAGTAGCTCAACAATTTCCAAGTACCGTACTCGGTCTGTGATGGTCAGCATTTTAATACCAGAACAAACAAATACAAGTAGCCAGTTACTAATTTAACTTTTCCATCATGGTTGTTAATCATCTTAATGTTTCGCTAATTATTAACCAAATTGCTTATACACCATGTTCAGCATTTTCTTCAATAAAAAAGTATACATGTACATGTATACCAACTGGCCATAATAGAAGAATCAAAATTGCAATTTAACTGTATTTTGATTGATGTATGTTTACCTTCATGCCATTGGTAATGATGTTACATGTGTGAAACAAACTTAGATACATGAGACATGAGATAAAATCACATGTTATTCTTTCTGAACAAAAGTTATACATAAATTTAAGTATATGGACTTCCTGTTGTTAGCTCACCTGAGCGAAGCTCATGTGAGCTATTGTTACCGCAATGTGTCCGTCCGTCCGTCGTCCGTGAACATTTTCAAACGTCTTCTCCTCGGTAACCATTGGGTCACCAAACTTCATGGTCATGGTCCTTAGGTAGGGGGATTACAAAATTGTTAAAATGACGTCATTACGTAATCCAATATGGCCGCCGTCTAAAAATAGCAAAAATTCTTAAAAAATCTTCTTCTCAAGAACCGCCAGCCGGATTTCGACAAAACTTGGTAATGATCGATGTACAATGCTCTTTCAAAGTTGTTAAAATGGTGACCCCGGGGTCATAAATGGGCGTGGCCATTGGGGTCAAATTTTATTTTTGACTGAATATGGTCATGTCATATATCAAATCGAAGGTATCAATGAGGCGATCACTCTGGTACATTTTTTGTCGAAATCGGATGATTATGTCATGCAAGATGGCCGCCGAAATGTCAAAAGGTCGTTCTTTTATTAGAGATTTAAAAATTCTTCTTCACATGAACCGCTTGGCCCATGATAGCCAAACTTAACAGTTATGGTCCATGGGTGAAGCCTTTTCAGAATTGGGGGGTCAAATTGGGGTCAAATTTTATTTTTGACCGAATATGGTCATGTCATATATCAAATTGAAGGTATCGATGAGACGATTGCTGTGGTGCAATATTTGTCGGAATCGGATGATTATGTCATCCATGATGGCAACCAAAAGGTCCATTTATTCAATATTTTGAACTTCTTTTTCTCAGGAACCACATGGCTGATGCTGGCCAAACTTCATAGGAAGTTAAGATCCTTGGGTGAAGCATTTTCAGATTTGGTAAAATGAGTCATCGCTTAATCCAAGATGACCACCATCTAAAAATAGCACAATTTTTTTAAAACACATGCACTGACTGTCACATTCTCCTCTAGTGTTCATGGAGTCAGGTGAGCGAATTAGGGCCATCATGGCCCTCTTGTTTATTCTTCACATGTGTACTTACTTGTTTTCACAAAATTAACAAAATACATCCAAAAATGTGGTTAGGGTTTGCTGAAGGGGAGGATATGGAGGCCAACATTAATTTAGAGTTCACATGTTACGGCTTTGATCTTGAAGCAATTACTACCACAAATTTAAGTTAATGACGTCGCTCCTTTTTTTGTCAGGGAAAAATGGCATTTTGTCAGGGAAATGTCAGGGAATTTTATATCATTCTGTGTGGGAACCCTGACCGGCCCCCGTTCTGGGACGTCGTGCAGTCCGATCTGTTTGATCAGTACCTGATCCACTATAGAGCGTGCCATGTTGTAGGTATAGCGGAGGAGTACCGGCCCCCGTTCTGGGACGTCGTGCCGTCCGATCCGTCATTCGAGGATATGAGGAAGGTGGTGGTTGTGGATCAACAACGGCCCACAATCCCCAACAGATGGGCGGCAGACCCCGTAAGTCATCGACCCCTTTAGGGCCATGATCCTACATGATCCTTATTCTTATTTTGGAATGGGTGGTTAGGTTTTTATGCGCCCGTTTTAAAAAAAAACGGCACGTGGATTAGTGGATTTCGCAATATGTATTCACCTTGTTCGGGTGGGCAGGCACAGCTTGTCCACACAATAACGAGAGTGCTACTTGACGGATTGTAACCAAATTGTGTATACATGTTTATCACGGCAAGACTAAGAACCCTAAAAAACAGGCACAAAACTGTCCAGAACACCGACTTATTTTACAGTTTGGTGCAATATAATTGATAGGAGTGTGTTGTTCTGGCTTTTCTACATATGGTTTTAGGTTTTGAAGGGTATATCCATGAGAGTGGGTAGGCCAATGCTTGCGTATGTTGATCATATTTTTGCAAAAATCAGAATGCGAGACAATGGGATATTGATTCGTGTTGCTCCACCTCCCAATGAGTCCTTCATTTACTGGCATTTCAAGTTTTACTGGTGATCATGTGACTCCTTCATCCGTGAGCGGTCTCCAAGTTAGAGAAGTAAATCAAGTCTGGCCTGGGTCGAAGTGTGCCAATGCTCACGCATGTATAAAATAGTGTTGATTACAAACTTTTGAAGTAGAAATACATACATATTACTTGTAAACATAAATAAACATAATAAGAACATAAATTAGGAAGAATTTTCATTCATATGACACAATGTCCTTTTGAAATATGTTAATAGCCGGCAGGGTGTTTTAACTTGTTTTGTAAAAAATGTGAGAACATTAATTCGCCACAAATTGCAATAATACGCGAGCATTGGCACTGCCCGAGTGTTGGCATACCTGCTCTAATGTTACTGATTTCCTTTTCCATATACTTATTCCTCCTTGTACTAGGCTATTTGGCTATACCTCGATGGGTGTATAGTGTGACCTTCGACCCTCTTGCTTATAACATATACATGTACAAACAAACAAACAAACAAATAAATTAAAAATATTTGGCAATTGATTGTACAGGTGCAAATTAATTTTTCTCTGACCAAACCGGTCGCCTGCAATTTACTGTTTCTGATGCAACACCAGATCACAGCCTGTGCATCCAGTGTAACTCCTGATCAAATAGCACACTCCTGTAGCCTTAGCGATCTATATTGCTTGTCCGCCGTCCACACCATCGCCCATGATAACTTGAAACTGATTTCCACCAAACTTTGATGATATTGACGATATCTCGGATGAGTTCTTAAACCTTGTCTTCCACATCCCAGGTTGTAATATAAGGAGACGTAATTTTATGCCCCACTATGTTAGTGGAGGGGGCATTTAGTGTTACCCTTGTCCGTCCGTCCGTCCATCACCAACCTTGTAAGTCGTAAAACATTTAAATCTGTGCTAGCAAACCTTAATGTTTGTATGTAGCTTCCTTATGATGAGTAGATGCGCAAAGTTTATTTTTATTTTTGATTCTCCCCCTTTTTGACTTAGAATTTTCCAATTTTGCCTTGTAACTCGTAACATTTTTAAACCGTAATAGCTACAGACCTGAAACTTGATAATTATGTAGCTTTCTTTTGATGAGTTGATGCGCAAAGTTTATTTTGATTTTATATTCGACCCCCGGGTTACGTCCCCTTTTTCAACTTAGAATTTGGCTATGTAGCTACTTTATGGTGTGTAGATGCACAAAGTGAATTTCTATTTTTGCTTTGACACTGAGTCATGGATTATCTCCCCATTTTGGACATGGAATGTTGCCTCGTTTACTATCAAAGTTATATGTGGGGCATCCGTGTTCTATAAACACATTTTCTAGTTTTGTCTATTCTTTAGATATGACGTTTTTTCAGGTAAAACAAACATTCATTTATCATTATCCGGCGTGCTCATTGGCATTATACCCTCGGCATACGAAGTATGTCGGGGAGTACATGTATATCATTTTCATCATTCCGTCTGTTCGTCCGTCTGTAAGATTTGCGTGAAAGTTTTTTATTTTCTGGTCCAGAGTATTGCCGGGGGTATCTGTAAGCCTCTGCTCACTTGCTCTATCAAATGTAATTTCCACTCATGATATCAGGGGTGATAACCATGTTTCTTTATATGGAAACAATTTATTCTCTACTTATTTTTTTGATGTGCGATGATCATACTTTATAAAAAATGTTGATAAAAAGATTTATTCAGGTGTTGCATTTAATTTATATAAATAATTTAAAAATGTTCTGCCTCATTTGCATATGAAAATAGCCTGATACAACCGGCGTTCCATGCATCTCTATCAGTAATTTATGGATGTGCTGTGGCTCAGGGGCTTCATTACTGAAGGTTGTGAGTTCAAAACCTACCATAGGGCATGAAAAATTATTTCAGAATATTTCCATCCCATTGGTCTGTCGGATGAGACTTTAAACTGTGGTCCCATCCCTATATGACCTTAGTAGTTGCTGGGACGTTAAACCCCATTCATTTTATTTCAAAGATTAATAAATGATTATATCTACATAACGGATACTCGTAATGTAAAAGTAGTTGAATAGTTACACAATTAACTTGTTACCATTTGAACCTCTTTAACTGTGTACATAAATATCGTTTATGAACTTGGATGTGCATAAATTCTGTATATTTACTTAATACCAAACTGAATTATCATAAAAATCGGGTTACGTTAACATCGATTGGAAAAAGTTGCAAAAGGACGAAACTACGTAGGTACGAAATCGCCGAAATTGTCCGTGATATTTACAGACTTTTTCATGTTTTCTGACAATAGAGTTAGTCATATTTGGTTGAAATAAACAGTTAGTAATGTAATAAACAATACTTGTTTTCGGCATAAAAGGATTGCATTAGAATATATCGATTTCGTATTTAATTCTTTCACACTTTTCGGCGAAAAAGAAAGTTGCAATCATGGGCGGAAGTATCCGCTGTGTCGGCCACGACTCGGTTCATCAGGTAGCGCTTTCAGTGGGTATACCCACAATCGTAGCTAACGATTGGATGCTATTTTTATTTCGGAAACGGTATCCCACAAAGCGTCATAAGCTGACAAAAATGTGTGTAGACAACTACGAAATTTGTTCGCCACCGGGCGACCCAGCTTATAATTTTTACTAGCCCGACCCAGAAACGACTCGCATCCGGCACCCGTTAAAACACGTGTTTGCATGTGTTTGTCTGGTTGAGAGTATTCGGAGGGAGTTAACTCTACCTCGTTCATGATCAATCGCGGATAGATATATTGCCGACGTCTTTCGCAACAGTAACCTGTCTTTTATTGTCACAGCGGGTAGGCGTGATTTTAGTGATTCGCATAATGATGTGATGAAAATTTGGTCAAACAATCGGGTGTCGTAAAACAAATGGTATTGTAAACAGTTTGACAGACCTGCAATTAGCGAGATTTAGGTCACTGGGTGGGAAATGAACCCACGGAACAGTACGGTTTACAAACTTTACACATGGAATTTGCTGTAAAACTTCCAGATGTGTTGGACGTCCGAGATTACTCACTACATGTATTAGTCATCTAATTGTGGCTTATTTATTACAAATATTGACTTCTGTCATATTAAAAATTATGTTTTGAATGATTTTGAATAATTTTACACAATTATTTTGACACAAGATGGCGACCGAGAATATGGTGTAAATATCGCGAAACACGAAAACTGTACCGCGATACGTATCGTCAGGATGACATATCGCAATATACCGGTATACCGGTATATCGTTGCACCACTAACAATTATACATTTATTTAATTCCTATGAAGAACATTTTATGCCTAGTAGATGGGACCCCAACTTTAGCCACAAATGTCACATGACTGGTTTCAGAGTTATTGCTCTTTGATTTTTAGCCAGGTTTTTTTGGAGAAAAACATCCAGGCTATTGGATTGGCGAAAGCTGGGCGGTGGGCGTTAAGTTAAGTCAATGTTAAGTTTTCGTGTTTTGAGTCCATTTCTTTGTTACTGTACCACCTAGGACCACCAAACTTTCACAGCTTCATAATCAAGGGGTGCCCACCACATATCACTATCCAACATGTTACCTTTTTTTTAACTTGACCCATTTTTTCCGTGCAATCGAATTAGCCATTTTTGTCCCGCCTGCTTTAGCAGAAGCGGGACATAGGCATAGCTTTTCTGTCAGCGTCGTCGTCGGCGGCGGCGTCAACATTTCACGTTAAGTTTTTGCGTTTAGGTCAGTTTCCAGAAAACTATAACTCCTACGACCTCCATACTTGGTATACATCAACACTGTGGTGTAACCATCTCACACAGAGGGAACCCATGTGACCTTCACCTACTTTTCATGGTTCATTGACATACTTTTCACATGCATTCAACGTTAAGTTTTTGCGTTTAGCTCTGTTTCTAAAACTTAGCGCTCAGGTTAATTCATTGTAACTTCGTTTTCCCTCAATGGAATGCTTTAATATTCCATACATGCATTTGCAACAACATCTCGCATCATTCTACAGAAATCCCATTGTGCCCGCTAACCCCAAAGGTCAAGGTCACTGACTTAGAAATTTCCGTGTTTGGAAAAGTTAACGCTCGGTTTAATGTATTACAACTTCTGTTTCCCTTGATGGAATGCTTCGGTATACATCAACACTGTGGTGTAACCATCTCACACAGAGGGAGCCCATGTGACCTTGACCTAATTTTCATGGTTGATTGACCTACTTTTCACATGCATTCAACGTTAAGTTTTTGCGTTTAGCTCTGTTTCTAAAACTTAACGCTCAGGTTAATTCATTAACTTCTGTTTCCCTCAATGGAATGCTTTAATATTCCATACATGCATTTGTAACAACATCCTGCATCATTCTACAGAAAGCCCATGGTGCCCGCTAACCCCAAAGGTCAAGGTCGCTGACTTAGAAATTTCCATGTTTGTAAAAGTTAATGCTCAGTTTATGCTTTAATATTCCATACATACATTTGTAACAACATCCCGCATCATTCTACAGAAAGCACATGTTGCCCGCTAACCCCAAAGGTCGAGGTCACTGACGTACAAATTTCCGTGTTTGGAAAAGTTAACGCTCAGTTTATGCTTTAATATTCCATACATGCATTTGTAACAACATCCCGCATCATTCTACAGAAAGCCCATGGTGCCCGCTAACCCCAAAGGTCAAGGTCACTGAATTAGAAATTTCTGTGTTTGGAAAAGTTAACGCTCAGTTTATGCTTTAATATTCCATACATGCATTTGTAACAACATCCCGCATCATTCTACAGAAAGCCCATGGTGCCCGCTAACCCCAAAGGTCAAGGTCACTGACTTAGAAATTTACGTGTTTGGAAAAATTAACGCTCAGTTTATGCTTTAATATTCCATACATGCATTTGTAGCAACATCCCGCATCATTCTACAGAAAGCCCATGGTGCCCGCTAACCCCAAAGGTCAAGGTCACTGACTTAGAAATTTACGTGTTTGGAAAAGTTAACGCTCAGTTTATGCTTTAATATTCCATACATGCATTTGTAACAACATCCCGCATCATTCTACAGAAAGCCCATGGTGCTCACTAACCCCAAGGTTATTACAAGCTCCATATATACTATCAAACTGCGCCAGGCGGGACATTTTGCTCCGCGGAGCTCTTGTCAATGTTAACTTTTCGCGTTTACAATGTTAAGTTTTTGTGTTTTAAGTCCATTTCTTTGGTACTGTACCACCTAGGACCACCAAATTTTCACAGCTTCATAACCAAGGTGTGCCCACCACATACAACTATCCAACATGTGACCATTTTTTTTACCTTCACCTATTATTTCTACGTAATTGACTTAGCCATTTTCAACGTTAACTTTTTAACGTACGTCCGTCCGTCCGTGTGTCCGGTTATTGTTTTTCCATCTACTATATCTATTTTTTTAGTGTCCATGCCTCGCCCCAAGGCGCGAAATGCAGGCCACAGCCATCTAGTTTACAAAAAGTGGGTATAATTATGTTATCCAAGTGTCTATGCTTGGAAAAAACCTGGCCTTCGTGGCTTTGCCTCGTTTCTTGTTCTGATGTGTGCTGTGTAAGGAGCTGGATTGGCCGATACTGTGACAAACCCCTCTTCTCAGGTCACAGCCAGATTTAATCAATCCCACATTCCCAGCCCCCGCTGTTGAGCCAAGTGTCATGGGAACTATATGTTCTGGGAAACCCATATTATAGAGGTTTCCCAAAGCAAATGGTGTCCCAACAATTATAGTTACTACGATAGTTAGCCCTTTCAACCCTGAATAAAGAATGGGCTGTGATACATTAATTTTTTAGACCAGTCCAGTTGTCACAAAATGATTTTCAGACTAGTCCATTTTGTCTCGCCCGCGGTGGCGGCATCATCATTCAATGTTAAGTTTTCGTGTTACGGTCATTACTTCAACACCTTATCAGCTACAGTCATCAAACTTTATACATACCTTTACTATGTATGATATGTACATGAATATAGGACTATTAAAAACAATTTGGCGGGCCCCAGGGTCTCCAGGGTCAAGGTCAAATTATATTTGTTAATTCATTCAATGTTAAGTTTTTGTGTTATGGTCATTACTTCAACACCTTGTCAGCTACAGTCATCAACCTTTATACTTACGTTTACTATGATATGTACATGAAAATAGGGCTAGGGTCAAGGTTTTTTTTCTCAAATTCTTTTTAAATTTTTGTCTAGTAGCATAAGGTCGTAAGTGCTATATACGGACTATTATCATATAATAAAACAATTATTGACTAGTGAGCCATAGAATATAATCTGATATTCTATGGCTCACTAAACTGTAGTCAATAATTGTATCCCCCGGACGAAAGTCGGGGTGTACTTTGGATTTAACACCGTGCTGCGTCTGCGTCCGCCGCAGCCGCAGACACTTCTTGTCCGGAGCATAACTCGAACACCCTTTGGAATATTTTCATGAAACTGCACACATGCATAGACCACGACCCGAAGGTGTGCCGCACACAAGAATGACAACTCTTGCATAGCTAATTTTTTAGTTATCTCCCTTTTTAGCTCACCTGAGCGAAGCTCACGTGAGCTATTGTTACCGCAATGTGTCCGTCGTCGTCCGTCGTCCGTCGTCGTCGTCCGTGAACATTTTCAAACGTCTTCTCCTCGGTAACCATTGGGCCTATGGTCACCAAACTTCATGGTCATGGTCCTTAGGTAGGGGGATTACAAAATTGTTAAAATGACGTCATTACGTAATCCAAGATGGCCGCCGTCTAAAAATAGCACAAATTCTTAAAAAATATTCTTCTCAAGAACCGCCAGCCGGATTTCGACAAAACTTGGTAGGAATGATCGATGTACATTGCTCTTTCAAAGTTGTTAAAATGGTGACCCTGGGGTTAAAAATGGGCGTGGCCCCTGGGGTCAAATTGGGGTCAAATTTTATTTTTGACCGAATATGGTCATGTCATATATCAAATTGAAGGTATCCAGGAGGCGATCACTCTGGTGCATTTTCTGTCGAAATCGGATTGTTATGTCATCCAAGATGGCCGCCGAAAGGTCAAAAGGTCGTTCTTTTATTAGAGATTTCAAAATTCTTCTTCACATGAACCGCTTGGCCCATGGTAGCCAAACTTAAAAGTTATGGTCCATGGGTGAAGCCTTTTCAGATTTGTTAAAATAGAGGTCATCGCTAATCCAAGATGGCCGCCGTCTAAAAATAGCATAAATTCTTAAAAAATCTTCTTCTCATGAACCGCTTGCCAGATTTCGACGAAACTTGGTAGGAATGATCGATGTACATTGCTCTTTGCAAGTTGTTAAAATGGTGTCCCCGGGGTCAAAAATGGGCGTGGCCCGTGGGGTCAAATTGGGGTCAAATTTTATATTTGACCGAATATGGTCATGTCATATATCAAATTGAAGGTATCAATGAGGCGATCACTCTGGTGCATTTTCTGTCAAAATAGGATTGTTATGTCATCCAAGATGGCCGCCGAAAGGTCAAAAGGTCATTCTTTTATTAGAGATTTAAAAATTCTTCTTCACATGAACCGCTTGGCCCATGGTAGCCAAACGTAAGAGTTATGGTCCATGGGTGAAGCCTTTTCAGATTTGTTAAAATGGAGGTCATCAAGGTAATCCAAGATGGCCGCCGTCTAAAAATAGCATAAATTCTTAAAAAATCTTCTTCTCATGAACCGCTAGCTGGATTTCGACGAAATTTGGTAGGAATGATCGATGTACAATGCTCTTTCAAAGTTGTTAAAATGGTGACCCCGGGGTCAAAAATGGGCGTGGCCCATGGGGTCAAATTTTATTTTTGACCGAATATGGTCATGTTATATATCAAATCGAATGTATCAATGAGGCGATCACTCTGGTGCATTTTTTGTCGAAATCGGATGGTTATGTCATCCAAGATGGCCGCCGAAAGGTCAAAATGTTGTTCTTTTATTAGAGATTTCAAAATTCTTCTTCACATGAACCGCTTGGCCCATGGTGGCCAAACTTAAAAGTTATGGTCCATGGGTGAAGCCTTTTCAGATTTGTTAAAATGGAGGTCGCTAATCCAAGATGGCCGCCATCTAAAAATAGCACAAATTCTTAAATTCTCTTCTCATGAACCGCTGGCCGGATTTCGATGAAACTTGGTAGGAATGATCGCTGTACAATGCTCTTTCAAAGTTGTTAAAATGGTGACCCCAGGGTCAAAAATGGGCGTGGCCCTGTGGGGTCAAATTGGGGTCAAACACATGAACTCACATTCTCATCTGGTGTTCATGGAATCAGGTGAGCGAATTAGGGCCATCATGGCCCTCTTGTTTCAAACTACTTATGTATCTGGGGAGGGGGATACACATGCGCTTGTTGACAAGCGTCCATTTCTAGTTATTTTTAATTTTTAATTTTTTTTTCCATTTTTTTTTTCAAATTCTTTTTCAATTTTTGTCTAGTAGCATAAGGTCCTAAGTGCTATATACAGACTATTATCATATAATAAAACAATTATTGACTAGTGAGCCATAGAATATAATCTGATATTCTATGGCTTACTAGTCAATAATTGTATAATATGTTAGGGCCAGTGAAAATTGCGTTCGGGCCCAGGCTCGAGGTCAAGGCAGCAAATGTCCAGACTGACCACTAACCTGCTAACTGACCACTAACTTATTACAGGTAATTTATACAGGTAAATTATTATACATGTATTACATTTCCGTAAACTGTGTTGACAATATTGTGGCAATATGTGGACCTGTGCAGATATGATATGTAGATAAATATAGGACTATTAAAAACAATTCTGGGCTCCAGTAGCGAGCATTATTATTTTTAATTTTTAAACTTTTTTTTTCCATTTTTTTTTTCAAATTCTTTTTCAATTTTTGTCTATTAGCATAAGGTCGTAAGTGCTATATACAGATTATTATCATATAATAAAACAATTATTGACTATTGAGCCATAGAATATAATCTGATATTCTATGGCTCACTAGTCAATAATTGTATAATATGTTCGGGCCAGTGAAAATTGCTTTCGGGCCCAGGCTCGATGTCAAGGCGGGACAAGGCTAGGCATTTGATTCCGCGGAATTCTTGTTTACTTATCTCCCTTTGTTGTTTCATGCACTGATTTCGTGTACGAAGCATAACTCGAACACCCTGTGGAATATTTTCATTAAACCTCACACATGCATAGACCACGACCCAAAGGTGTGTCACGCGCAAGAATGACAACTCTTGCATCGTTAATTTTTTTACTGATCTCCCTTTGTTGTTTCATGCACTGAATTCGTGTCCGGAGCATAACTCAAACACCCTTTGGAATATTTTTTTATTAAACTTCACACATGCATAGAAGACGACCCAAAGGTGTGTCGCGCGCAAGAATGACAACTCTTGCGTCGTTAATTTCTTAGTTATCTCCCTTTGTTGTTTCGGCACTGATTTCTTGTCCGGAGCATAACTCGAACACCCTTTTTAATATTTTCATGAAACATGAAAGTGATCTCCCTTTGTTTTTCTGCTCACTGATTTTGTCTCCAGAGCATAACTCGAACACCCTTTTTTCAAACTACCTTGTGTATCTAGGGAGGGGGATACACATGCGCTTGTCTACAAGCGTCCATTTCTAGTTGTATAATATGTTCGGGCCAGTGAAAATTGCTTTCGGCCCAGGCTCGAGGTCAAGGTGGGACAAGGCGAGATATTTGATTCCGCAGAAATGTTCAATAAATGTAAATCCATCAATTGAAATTTCCAGACGATGCTAAATTTACACTTAAGAACATTTTAGTCGTACGAAGTTTAGTGAAACGGTCCCCTGGATCTACACTCTTTGCAAATACTTCTATAGAGGTGTGTAGTGTTGGAAGGGTTAACTGACTGCTATCCATCCACCAGGTGCTGAGCCAGGTGTCGCGGCTGATGCGTGAGTGCTGGAACCAGAACCCGAAGGCCCGACTGACGAGTCTCCGACTGAAGAAAAATCTAAAAAAACTCCTCGAGGAGTTACAGGAGGACCTGCTGGATGTAAAGCCGAACGTGAAGTCAAAACTCATCGAGGACATGATCAATGAGAGCGACACTGTGTGAACACGGCCCACTGTATCGGACTGGGTAGTAGTACGAGACACCCTGTGCCTGTACCCGGGTTGTAATGCGATGGAGGTTGTCCATTCTCATGTGCCATTGTGTGGATAAGGGAGTTGCAGGGTTAGAGCAGCCTAACAGGTAGTCTCAGTTGTTGCCACACTGCGGATCATGGACAGCCACCGTCACTGGTCATCAATGTTTCGTCAATGGACACCATAGTGCTGGCTGTATGTGGTGACAATCCAGTGTCGTTGGTGCCACCATGTGTTGCCGGGGTGTGAGGAAGTTTAACAAATGTCCAGCCATATTTACAAACTGGCAGTTAACGAGCAGTACACCCACACGGTAGTTTAGCCATGGTTCTGTGGCAGAAATCGAGATAGAGTAGCTGTGGTCAGTTTCGCTGTCGTCACTTTGTAAATAGAATTTGTGTCTCAAAGTGAGACATAGTGATAACAAGTCTTCATCAACAATTTCGGATGTGCCTCTAAATTATGCATCTGATTTCTTTGTCAGTAGATTCCTCATGTTGATGGCAAACTGCCCTGTGTCCTTCACATTGGCATTGACCTTTATTTGTGGGTGAGACTCCCCGGCCATCACCTTGTGTATTATAACTCCAATGTCAATGTGGTTTATTGATGAATCGGCCTTGGATATGTCGTTATACCCCTGGCTTACGAAGTATGCAGAGGGTTTTGTAGTTTACGTCTCCCCCCCCCCCACCTGGCATTTGTGTAAAGTCTTTTAAGTACCAAATATCTCCACAACCCTAAGTCTGATTGACTGCATATACCTCTTTATCATCATCCATAGTTTCATTATATAGCCCACCCATGCGGGCCCCCATGCCCAGTTGGAATTCTTTTGTAAATTTGATTTGCTCTGCTTAGTCTTAGAGTGTTAAGTATGACTGACTGCTTGTACCGGTATATGTTGGGTGCAATAAATGGGAAATTTTTTTTGTATTCTGAGCCAGTAACAATTCACCCCGATTTGGAATGTTCTTCACCTGATAATGTTGTATGATCAGGAATATATAGAAAATTGATACATGTATATTGTTCCCCAACAAAAGATAATGGAATATAGATGCAGGTGGTGAACATATATGTAGCTGGATAAATGGGACTTGTAGCCAGTCTAGTTTCTGAGCCGCTATCACATTGATACAGCCTGAGCCTGACTGTTTGTTGTGGACGGCTGGTGGGAGCATGCGAAGGCGATGGCGTCCATCATTACCGGAGTCCCGATATCCCTGGTTTTGGCCCTCGGGTACATTTTTATACCCCCGTTTGAAAAAAGGGACGTATTATGCATTCACCTTGTACAGGCGGACGGGCATAGCTTGTCCACGCAGTAACTAGAGTTCGACTTGACGGATCTTAACCAAATTTATATATGTATACATATTTATCATGGCAAGACGAAGAACCCTATTGATTTTCAAAAATCGACGATGACTTCTCTGACTTTGGCGGCCATTTTCACACTCTGTATCCTTGTCCACGCAATTATAAGCTCTACTTGACGGATCGTAACCAAATGTGGTATACATGTTTATCATGGCATTATAAAGAACCCTATTCATTTTCAAAATTGTCAGATGACTTATCTACCCTTGGTGACCATTTTTAGCTCTCCTGCACGAAGTGCAGTAGAGCTTATGGCATACCCCCGGCGTCGTCGGCGTCCACAAACTTAACGTTGGGGTAAATGTCTTATAACTTCTGTTTCCTTTCATGGAACACCTTGTTATTTCATACATGCATTCCTCAGATGGCCCTCCATCATGCTGTAGCAAATCCATGACCCACCACCCAAACCTTACCCCAAGGTCAAGGTCACAAACTTAGCACATTCATAAACTTAACGTTGGGGTAAATGTCTTATAATATCTGTTTCCTTTCATGGAACGCCTTGATATTTCATACATGCATTCATCTGATGATACCCTATCGTGCTATAGCAAATCTATGACCCACCACCCACCCCTTACCCCCAGGTCAAGGTCACAAACTTAGCACATTCATAAACTTAACGTTGGGGTAAAGGTCTTATAACATCTGTTTCCTTTCATGGAACACCTTGTTATTTCATACATGCATTCCTCAGATGACTCTCTATCATGCTGTAGCAAATCCATGACCCACCACCCAACCCTTACCCCAAAGTCAAGGTCACAAACTTAACACATTCATAAACTTAATGTTGGGGTAAATGTCTTATAACATGTGTTTCCTTTCATGGAACACCTTGTTATTTCATACATGCATTCCTCAGATGACTCTCTATTATGCCGTAGCAAATCCACAACCCACCACCCAACCCTTACCCCAAGGTCAAGGTCACAAACTTAGCATGTTCATAAACTTAACGTTGGGGTACACTTCTGTTTCTTTGATAATTATATTTTCATACATGCATTCATCTGATGATCCTGCTACTGAAAATCCATGACCCACAACACCCCCCCCCCCCTTGATATTTTATACATGCATTCATCTGATGATCCTCTATTGTGCTACAGCAAATCCATGACCCACCCCCACCCCTTTTCCCAAGTTCTAGGTCACAAACATAGCACATTCATACATGCATTCCTCATGTGAATAGCTATCATGCTGTAGAAAATCACCAACTTAGTGCGTTCATAAACTTAACGTTGGGTTAAATTTTGTTTCACTTCTGTTTTCAGGAGCGCATTGATATTTCATTCATGCATTCATCTTAATATTCTATATCATGCGATAGCAAATCCACGACCCACCTTCCACCACTGACCCAAATGTCAAGGTCCACCGCACGCCCCTTAACCCAAGGTCAAGTTATATAATATTAATGTTTTTTGTACAACTGCCAAGTTTGAGTGAAGGCTGCCAACAGGCGAGCTTCGTTGTCTTTTGACAACTCTTGTTAATATTTGCATTCTGTATCCTTGATGCGTGGCAGGTGGGAGCATGCGATGGATAATTTAACTATCGGGATTCATCCTTAACCAAATCCCAACCAGAGACCTAATTTGGCCCTCATGTACGTCTTTGGAATTCTTGTATGTGACAGTTGAATCTGGTTATTCCCTTTATATGAGTAATATGATTATTTGTAATCCTATTACTTTTACTTTTAGGGAATGGGCCAAGTGGCTTTGGTGTGGTATGGACCTGGCACCAGGTCAAGTTATTCTAATTTCAGGGCTGAATACATTTTTTTTATGTAAATATTACGTTCTGATTTTTGGATTTCCATTCACAAACACATCTACACTGTTCACAATGGCCGTAAGCCCTATTTCTCCAGTCACAATCAGCAATGACAAGTTAGTTGATTTTTATGTGGATGTAATCCATTATTATACCTCATCATTATTTCTAGGCATATCATTGGTCAGATTGCTGTCACATGGTATTAACCAATCTGAGATATGCCCTTTTCGTATATATTACCGTGGGATATTGCAATATCCCCCGCTGCGGCCAAAGACACCTTATACATTATTATGGAAACAGCCGAACGCCGTGGCATAGTGGTACTGTTGAAGGAATTTGTGGTACAAGTCGTTGATGTCGTAGAACCACTACAAGCATATTTATTATCTTTATCTTAATATATTTTGATTTACTTGAAAACATCAACATTTCATCATGTTTTATTGGATAAAATCCAGTAATGTCAATATTATTTTGCTATGAGTATTTAATATTTACATTGAAAGACCAGTGAGTGGGTGGAGTGGCAAAACATATAAAAGTAAAATGAGGAATATTTCAGTTTTATTATTACATGTATGTGTAATGGCCCAAATCACATGGGCAGAGCATATCCGAAAAGACACTAGCTGTCTTTACAATATCTGTACTAAATTAATTTGACGCAATCACACGCAGTGGTGATGTCATAGATCTCACAATTTACGTCATTTACTGACGTATTACATAAATATTGCCTTGCACATTGTTCAATCCACAAATTCCCCGAACTTGTGACATTTTATATACACAGACTGTTTTGAACTACAATGAAGTGTTAGGAAATTTGGACTGAATATTGGTTTGGCAATCACACAAAACTTTGTCTGGAAAGGCTTAGGTGCGCAGAATTAGCTGACACCATTGTAATTTCAAAATACACAATCTTCAATGTTTATGCTGTTTAACCTTGTATATGCCTTCAAAATTATATTTGGTATAATAAATTAAACACTGCCCTTTGTTGATGGGAATATTGTACATTATTTCCCCTCGAAAGCAATATCACCTACGGCTATTGCCTTGGGAGATTATAAGTGCTTCCTCAGGGAATATTCCCCTCAACTAAGGGCAATATTTATATAATACTCTATATGTGTGAGAAGCGAGTAAATGCACAGAAAGTTTATAAGCCTGGGCCCTGATGTAGGGACATGACATGTATTTGGGGGCTGGCTGGAAAAGGGAACCCACCGGGGTGTGTGGCCAGTGTAGCCCCAGACCAGCCTGCACACGGGCCCAGTCTGTGCTGCTCACCAATCAGTCAATTGTGATCAGTATATGGACCGTATTTTGTCAGCCGGTGGCCCGGTTATTATGAGAACCATACACAGCTGCAAGGTGCTTGTATGTTTTATTGAACAAACCTCATGCTTTATTTGTTAAATAGATATATGCCTTGGTGTTGAACACCAATGATTGTCTACTTGTATAAATGTAAATAACTGGTGTTTTCTTGTAATAAACAAGTTTTACCTGGTCTATACAGATCTGGTATCTCGTCTCACTCGGTTTGCTAGCCCTGTGACATTAAATCTTGCTGAGAATATACTCAAACTTCATGCTTAAAATCATACAGTTTGATTGGCCTAGCTTTTCTCGAGCTCGTCAAATCAAACTGCTTGATGTGGAGTTGGTCAGTTGATTTTCACAAAGTTTATATTTGTGGACCTATGACTACGCATTTGTTCGTCCATCTTATGCGCAAAATAATCTTCGGCGGTGCCCTATAGGTTTCACCCTGTCTGTCTGTGTTTACTTTTTGAAAGTTTTTGTAAGAGTTTCTCAAATTACCTATAATATAAGTTATGTTTGTCTTCAGCTAATATCTTCATATTGTACACATACATTACTTAGTAACTATACATCATTTCACATTAATACAATCACCCTCGCTACTGATTGTACGTCCGTCTGTCTGTATATTAATTTGAATGCTTTTTGTAAGAGTTTCTCAAATCACCTATAATTTCTGTTTGCCGTCAGTTAATATCTTCATATTGCACACATGCATTACTAAGTAACTATGCATCATTCCACATTAATACAATCACCCTCGCTACTGATGTTACATCCGTCCATCTGTCTGTTTATTTATTTGAAAGTTTTTGTAAGAGTTTCTCAAATAAGTGCTAATTTTTTTAAAAAATCAGTTCCAAATAAATCTTATAACTGTATGGTTTGAGTTAATTGGTTTTCTTAGCAATATATTTATGTCAATGATACATTTGAAGTACTTTTGATAGTAAGCATAGAGCAATATCAACAGACCCCATTATGACATACATACATCATTGTACATAGTACATGTATATAAAATTGACAATGTACTCCAGTCAAATGCAGGTACCTGCAGGTTTTTACCTTCAACTTCCATTGAAACAACCAGTATCTATATGTGGTCCAACCTGACAAAATGGCACTTGTTGTTTCTGTGCCCCCTGAAAACCCCGACCAGCATGTGCACGTGTAGTCTGATCAGGGTCTTCACTGTTTCATGTTCAACATCAGCGTAACCTCCAGCATACATCTAGTTAGCCAGTTAGGTGGCTACACAGTGGCACAGATACGCTGATTGGTCTGGGCAGAAATAAACTACCAGTAAGTCTCGTTTTGTTGGATCATCGTCCATTACTCTTGTTACTTAAATGTAATAACCATGTAGCCGAGCAATTCACTATCAGTTGGAATGGCGATCAGCATTATTCTCAGCATTAACTCACAGCATTAGCCATTAAGGCTGGTAGCAGTGACAATATTTCTTATTGTATTGTATAGGTACTTTTATTATTGTGTGAGAGATGGACACGTAAGCCATATGAATTTGTACCCAAGAAGATGTGCGATTTTTCATGAACAAATATTTACAGCAACTATGATAATTCTGTAAATTATTTCGAATGTTGACGAATTGTTCATAGCATTTTCAACTTTTGACCTCATTTACAGATACATGTACATGTATTATCGTAAATTTTGTATATATATTATATCATGAGAAATGAGCATGTCTTCTTAGGTACAAAATCCCAGTTGTGCAAGGTATGTACAGTTGTCAGTGGAGACGTCAGGAATGTCACTCCAGCTCTATAGTGAATGGTGCTGGGCCTGATCAGAGAATCTGACCAGGATCTACAGTCCGCACCCTTGGTAAACCCCAGTATGTAGTGGCAGGCCAGATAGCCTGGTACACCATGGATAACACCCACACAATCAATCCAGGCACCTTGTTGGAATTTATTGTATATACATGTAGATTGTTATGTGTAAATTTACATGTAAACTGTTTACTGGTCCTGTAATAATATATTTTTATAACAGGAGCCTTCGGATCTCATTAACCCGGCCTAAGATGACCTTAGCTGTTGACAGGCCGTTCAACACCATTAAATACATTTAAATACTACTACTACGCAATGCAGACAGACAGTTACCCGTTTCATCGGTTGAAACACTGACTCCAGTGGTCTAGTGTGTTCAGGATCATTGCTATCACCGACTCTATTTCAAAGCTTAGCAAAACAATTACTGCAGAATGTTACATGCAGGGAATTCAATAATTTCCGACATTGAAATAATCTCAGTAAGTTGGCGTATTGTCTCATTATAAGTGTACTTTTTGCTCAAATGTCCCTCAACATCTATCCAGATAATTTAATATGCAAAGTATTTGCTGATGATGTAACATATCTTGTTAGGAGCCTTTAAAAATGATGTGTATTAGTAGGCACAACATGTTCATGCCAGGCTATAATATAGGGAGACAGATAGCTTTGTATATTCTGTAGATGTGACATTTTCTTGCAAAACAAACGTTCTTTATCCATTACCCCATGTATTGATTGGCATTATTATTCATAATTATATCAGATGTAAATTTCCACACTGATATCAGGTGCGATAACTGTGTTTCCTTAACATGTTAACGGACTTTACTATTTATTCTTTGTATTTATATTTTGATGTGCAATGATCATACTTTATAATCTGTCTAAATATTACTTTTTTCAGGTGACACATTTAATTAGTATAAATAATTAAAAAATATCATGCCTCATTGGCATGTGAAAATAGCCTGATATCACCGCGAGTCCACTATCAGTAAAATAAATATTACTAAATGATTATATCTGTGTAGCGGGCACTCGTAATTTTTAGAACTGTTGGAATAGCGACACAATTATACACTTAATTAATTCCTATAAAGAACATTTTGTACCTACTGAGTCGGCATGTACCTTTAATAAATAATTGCAGATTGAATGTAATTGCTGATTTGATATTTGTTATCTGGTAACCAGCCAGTAGTAGGATTAGGTCCTATTCTATATGAAAACTGCTGGAATTGGTACCAAAATAACTACAGGGCATACACGCTATGTTCTGTAAATGGCTCTGAAAATTGGTGGATTGTATCCGCTGTTGTGGAGTTCCATGCAGCTGCAAATTTCATCATCATTTAACTGTTTGCATGCTAGTGGTGAAAATAACATCCAACTAGTTCTGCAGGGCTGAATATGTTGTATCTCGATGTAAATATTCCGTTCCGATTTTGGGATTTTCCCCCCAACGCAGCAGGTTAAAACGGGATCGAACCTGTTTGCCCGGCCTTACATGACCTTAGCTGTTGATAGGCCGTTAAGCACCAATAAACAAACAAACAAACAAACCAACTAGTTCTGAATATATTTTTCTTATTTCTCTCTGTAAATATGTCTTGGAATTTCATTAGAATTGTGTCCTCCAGACTCAATTCTAGTGAAATTCCAAGACATATTCAGGATATTTACAGGGAGAAATAAAAGAAATTAAAATGAATTATCTTCTGCTATTTTTTAACTGTTTATAGCCCATACATTTCCCAGCATGCAAAGAGTTAAATAATTGACTGCCAAGCTGACAATTGTTCCAGATGAGTTTCAGTGATGTTTTCATCTTCAGTAAGACCTTTAATCTACACAACGGTTCATAAAGGCCTGCCACAGAAAACTGGGCTTACCGAGTTTTGGGCCAGCAGCACATGGCCAGCTAGCACAGATGCGGCCTCGTACAGATATTCATATTGTGAGGTATTGGGCATGATAATTCAACTAAACAACGAACAGTGTATCCCACATTAAACTGCATGGATGCTCAGGCTAATCTGGGGGTACACTGGTCACAAACTCAGTAAGCCCTTTATTGTGACGAGTCACATATTGTCTCATACAGACCTGGAGGAGTTGAACGTTCTGTACCTGTTTGTATAAATAATAAAACATGTCCTCAACATTGCCTTCGGTCCGTCTATGTCTCACCCACCCATCGACAAACTGCCTTCAGACAGATGTGTGGACCCATTGGCCATATATTGAGGCATCAGGCATGATATTTAACTACGCAACAAACTGTTTAGACTGCATGGATGCGCAGTCTGATCTGGGACTAAACTGGCCACAAACTCCTTATTGTTGTGGCAGCTCACATATTTGTCTCCTACAGATCTGGAGGAATTGAATATTCTGTACCTGTTTGTATAATTAATAAAACATGCCTTCAACATTGACTTCTGCCCATGTATATCTGACTCGCCCATCCACAAACCACCTTCAGACAGTTTTTCGGGACATCGGACATACTTATGTACTTTTTGCGAAGAATCGATGTCCGTGTCAGTATTTTGATGTGCAATGGTCATACTTTATAATCTGTCTAAATATTACTTTTTTCAGGTGACACATTTAATTAGTATAAATAATTAAAAAATATCATGCCTCATTTGCATATGAAAATAGCCTGATATCACCGCGAGTCCACTATCAGTAAAATAAATATTACTAAATGATTATATCTGTGTAGCGGGCACTCGTAATTTTTAGAACTGTTGGAATAGCGACACAATTATACACTTAATTAATTCCTATAAAGAACATTTTGTACCTACTGAGTCGGCATGTACCTTTAATAAATAATTGCAGATTGAATGTAATTGCTGATTTGATATTTGTTATCTGGTAACCAGCCAGTAGTAGGATTAGGTCCTATTCTATATGAAAACTGCTGGAATTGGTACCAAAATAACTACAGGGCATACACGCTATGTTCTGTAAATGGCTCTGAAAATTGGTGGATTGTATCCGCTGTTGTGGAGTTCCATGCAGCTGACTATTCGAAGAATAAGTAGAGCTTATGTTGTCACCCCGGCGTCGGCGTCACCGTCACGCCTTGGTTAAGGTTTTTATTTTAGTCAACCTTGTATATGGAATACTACTGGCCCTACACCCACCATACTTGGACAACTTCATCTCCTAGTGATGTACATCAATAACCCCTGATCTATATTTGACCTTCACCTACATTTCCTCTTGAATCACTTAGTTAATTCCCCTTGGTTAAGGTTTTTAGTCAAGCTTGTAGATGGAATACTCCTGGCCCTACACCCACCATACTTGGACAACTTCATCTCCTAGTGATGTACATCAATAACCCCTGATCTATATTTGACCTTGACCTACATTTCCTCTTGAATTACTTAGTTAACATCTTTGGTTAAGGTTTTTAGTCAAGCTTGTAGATGGAATACTCCTGGCCCTACACCCACCATACTTGGACAACTTCATCTCCTAGTGCAATAACCCCTGATCTATATTTGACCTTGACCTACATTTAACCTTGAATTACTTAGTTAATTCCCCTTGGTTAAGGTTTTTAGTCAACCTTGGTTAAGGTTTTTACTCAAGCTTTCTACATGGAATACTGTTGTGCATACAGACACCATACTTGGACAACCTTTTCTCATAGCGATGTACATCAATAATCCCTGATCTATATTTGACCTTGACCTACATTTCCTCTTGAATTACTTACTTAATTCCCCTTGGTTAAGGTTTTTAGTCAAGCTTGTATATGGAATACTACTGGCCCTACACCCACCATACTTGGACAACTTCATCTCCTAGTGATGTACATCAACAACCCCTGATATATATTTCACCTTCACCTATATTTCCTCTTGAATTACTTACTTAATTCCCCTTGGTTAAGGTTTTTAGTCAACCTTGGTTAAGCTTTTTACTCAAGCTTGTACATGGAATACTATTGTGCATACAGACACCATACTTGGACAACCTTTTCTCATAGGGATGTACATCAATAACACCTGATCTATATTTGACCTTCACCTACATTTCCTCTTGAATTACTTAGTTAATTCTCTTTGGTTAAGGTTTTTAGTCAAGCTTGTAGATGGAATACTCCTGGCCCTACACCAACCATACTTGGACAACTTCATCTCCTAGTGATGTACATCAACAACCCCTGACCTATAGTTCACCTTGACCTACATTTAACCTTGAATTAATTAGTTAATTCCCCTTGGTTAAGGTTTTTAGTCAACCTTGGTTAAGGTTTTTAGTCAAGCTTGTATATGGAATACTATTGTGCATACAGACACCATACTTGGATAACTTTTTCTCATAGGGATGTACATCAATAACCCCTGACCTATATTTTACCTTCACCTACATTTAACCTTGAATTACTTGGTTAATCTTTATAGTCAAGCTTGTATATGGAATACTCCTGGGCCTACATCAACCATACTTGGACAACTTCATCTCCTAGTGATGTACATCAATAATCCCTCACCTATATTTGACCGTGACCTACTTTTATCCTTGGATTACTTAGTTATTTCCCCTTGGTTAAGCTTTTTAGTCAACCTTGTATATGGAATACTCCTGGGCCTACAGCAACCATACTTGGAAAACTTCATCTCCTAGTGATGTACATCAATAACCCCTGACCTATATCTGTCATTGACCTACATTTAACCTTGAATTACTTACTTAATTTCCCTTGGTTAAGTTTTTTAGTCAACCTTGGTTAAGGTTTTTATGCAGGCCGCAGCCACCTTGTTTGTCAAGCTATGTGTACATCGACAACCCTCGTAGTCGAGCTATGCTGTTCTCCTACAGCTCTTGTTAGTCAAGCTTGTGTACTGGTATTCTAGTGTGCATACAGACACCATACTTGGACAACCTTTTCTCATAGGGGTGTACATCAATAACCCCTGATCTATATTTGACCTTGACCTACATTTCCTCTTGAATTACTTAGTTAATTCCCTTGGTTAAGGTTAGTCAAGCTTGTATATGGAATATTCCTGGCCCTACACCACCATACTTGGACAACTTCATCTCCTAGTGATGTACATCAACAATACTGACCTATATTTGACCTTCACCTACATTTAACCTTGAATTACTTAGTTACTTCCCCTTGGTTAAGGTTTTTAGTCAACCTTGGTTAAGGTTTTTAGTCAAGCTTGTCATGGAATACTAGTGTGCATACAGACACCATACTTGGACAACCTTTTCTCATATGGATGTACATCAATAACCCCTGATCTATATTTGACATTGACCTACATTTCCTCTTCAATTACTTAGTTAATTCCCCTTGTTTAAGGTTTTTAGTCTAGCTTGTATATGGAATATTCCTGGCCCTACACCCACCATACTTGGACAACTTCATCTCCTAGTGATGTACATCAACAACCACTGACCTATATTTGACCTTGACCTACATTTAACTTTGAATTACTTAGTTAATTCCCCTTGGTTAAGGTTTTTAGTCAAGCTTGTACATGGAATACTATTGTGCATACTAACACCATACTTGGACAACCTTTTCTCATAGCGATGTACATCAATAAACCCTGATCTATATTTGACCTTGACCTACATTTCCTCTTGAATTACTTAATTAATTCTCCTTGGTTAAGGTTGTTAGTCAAGCTTGTAGTTGCAATACTCCTGGCCCTACACCAACCATACTTGGACAACTTCATCTCCTAGTGATGTACATCAATAATCCCCGACCTATATTTGACCTTGACCTACTTTTATCCTTGGATTACTTTCTTATTTCCCCTTGGTTAAGGTTTTTAGTCAAGCTTGTATATGGAATATTCCTGGGCCTACAGCAACCATACTTGGAAAACTTCATCTCCTAGTGATGTACATCAAAACCCCTGACCTACATCTGACATTGACCTACATTTAACCTTGAATTACTTACTTAATTTCCCTTCGTTAAGGTTTTTGTCTCGCCCGCGAAGCGGAAAGCGAGACATAGGTTTTGCTTTTCCGGAGTCGGTGTCGTCATCATTCAATGTTAACTTTTCGTGTTACGGTCATTACTTCAACACCTTATCAGCTACAGTCATCTAACTTTATACGTACCTTTACTATGATATGTAGATGAATATAGGACTATTAAACAAAATTCCGGGCTCCAGGGTCAAGGTCAAACTCTATTTCTTTCTATGCTACAAACTGAACATTAATGCATGAAGACCCGTTTTCTCGTGCGCTCTGTACACCTTACCTGTAGAGAGAACAATAGCCTTTTCCAGTTGAACACTTCTGCATGTGCAAGCATGTGCAAATTTCCAGCTTGACTACTAAATGTCCAGCTAAATTATTACAGGTAATTTATACAGGTAAATTATTATACCTGGGTATTACATTTCCGTAAACTGTGTTGACAATATTGTGGCAATATGTGGACCTGTGCACATATGATATGTAGATAAATATAGGACTATTATAACAATTCTGGGCTCCAGTAGCGAGCATTATTTTTTTGTTAATTTTTAAACTTTTTTTTTTAAACTTTTTTTCCATTTTTAGCCAGGTTTTTTTGGAGAAAAAAATCCACGCTATTGGATTGGCGAAAGCCAGGCGGGCGGGCGGCGTCCACAATCAATGTTAAGTTTTCGTGTTTCAGTCCATTTCTTTGTTACTGTAACACATAGGACCAACAAACTTTCACAGCTTCATAACCAAGGGGTGCCCACCACATATCACTATCCAACATGTTACCTTTTTGAACTTGACCCATTTGCAGTAAATGTTAACTTTTCGCGTTTACAATGTTAAGTTTTCGTGTTTAAGTCCATTTCTTTGGTACTGTACCACCTAGGACCACCAAACTTTCACAGCTTCATAACCAAGGGGTGCCCACCACATACACTATCCAACATGTGACCATTTTTTTTACCTTCACCTATTATTTCTACGTAATTGACTTAGCCATTTTTAACGTACGTCTGGTTAAAGTTGTTTGGTTAAAGTTTTTCGTTATACTATATCTCTGCAACTGCTTCGCCCATTACCTTGAAACATTACATGGGTGTTTATCATCATCCATATTTTCATTCTACCCCCCAACCGTGCGGCCCCTGTGCCCAATGTCAATGTCAAATTACTTTGATTTTTTTGTGTACTATATCTCTGCAACTGCTTCACCCATTACCTTGATACTTCACATGGGTGTTTATCATCATTGTCGCGCCCGCTTGCGGAAAGCGCGATATAGTCGGCATTTTGGCATACGTCCGTCCGTGTGTCCGGTTAAAGTTTTTCCATCTACAATATCTCTTTTTATAGTGACCATGCCTCGCCCCAAGGCGCGACATGCAGGCCACGGCCATATAGTCTACAAAAAGTGGCCTCCTTTCTTGTTTTTTTTTCAAATTCTTTTTTCATTTTTTGTCTAGTAGCATAAGGTCGTAAGTGCTATATACCGACTATTATCATATACTAAAACAATTATTGACTAGTGAGCCATAGAATATAATCTGATATTCTATGGCTCACTAGTCAATAATTGTATAATATGTTCGGGCCAGTGAAAATTGCTTTCTGGCCCAGGCTCGAGGTCAAGGCGGCGGGACAAGGCGAGACATTTGATTCCGCGGAATTCTTGTTAGTCAACCTTGGTTAAGGTTTTTATGCAGGCCGCGGCCACATTGACCTACATTTAACCTTGAATTACTTACTTACTTTCCCTTGGTTAAGGTTTTTAGTCAACCTTGGTTAAGGTTTTTATGCAGGCCGCGGCCACCTTGTTTGTCAAGCTATGTGTACATCGACAACCCTCGTAGTCGAGCTATGCTGTTCTCCTACAGCTCTTCTTATTTCTCTCTGTAAATATGTCTTGGAATTTCATTAGAATTGTGTCCTCCAGACTCAATTCTAGTGAAATTCCAAGACATATTCAGGATATTTACAGGGAGAAATAAAAGAAATTAAAATGAATTATCTTCTGTTATTTTTTAACTGTTTATAGCCCATACATTTCCCAGCATGCAAAGAGTTAAATAATTGACTGCCAAGCTGACAATTGTTCCAGATGAGTTTCAGTGATGTTTTCATCTTCAGTAAGACCGTTAATCTACACAACGGTTCATAAAGGCCTGCCACAGAAAACTGGGCTTACCGAGTTTTGGGCCAGCAGCACATGGCCAGCTATCACAGATGCGGCCTCATACAGATATTCATATTGTGAGGTATTGGGCATGATAATTCAACTAAACAACGAACAGTGTATCCCACATTAAACTGCATGGATGCTCAGGCTAATCTGGGGGTACACTGGTCACAAACTCAGTAAGCCCTTTATTGTGACGAGTCACATATTGTCTCGTACAGACCTAGAGGAGTTGAACGTTCTGTACCTGTTTGTATAAATAATAAAACATGTCCTCAACATTGCTTTCGGTCCGTCTATGTCTCGCCCACCCATCGACAAACTGCCTTCAGACAGATGTGTGGACCCATTGGCCATATATTGAGGCATCAGGCATGATATTTCAACTATGCAACAAACTGTTTAGACTGCATGGATGCGCAGGCTGATCAACTCCTTATTGTTGTGGCAGCTCACCTATTTGTCTCGTACAGATCTGGAGGAATTGAATATTCTGTACCTGTTTGTATAATTAATAAAACATGCCTTCAACATTGCCTTCTGCCCATGTGTGACTTTTTGCCCTTTCTACCTTTGGTAATAATATTAAAGAATAGAAGGCTTAAAAGTAGCAAGTTCGATCGTTTATACACATGTACGGTAAGTAACGATGTGTGAAGTACGTGTGCTCACGCTAGATGCTATCAATAGATATTATGTATCAACGCAGAGATGGCTGCGTAGAATAAGTAGTATGATTAGTACTATCGAAGTACTATATATCAGTCGTCCGATCCAATGCAATGAAGTATTCGATTCGTCCAAGGATTACACTCTGAAATATACATGAACAACGTCCTAAGTAAAAGTGAATAAGTGAACACACGCACGCACATAGTACCGATAACAATAAAACATAATACAATTATGGCATGGTCCAATACAATACACGGTGCCCTTGAGAGAATAGTCAAATACAATAATAAGGGTTGGCTGCTATGACTAACAATGGGTTTTACAATAGTCCGACTGTGACTCTGACTTATCTAGTGGTCAGTAATAAAGTAAAGTACTTGTAAGACGAAAATGAATGGGTTTAACGTCTCATCAACATTCAAGGTCGTATAGATATGGCAAAGTACTTGTAAGTATTACACAATACTTTTATAAGTATCAAGTAATACAAGAAGTATCTCTACTACAAGGTAACTCCACCTGAGCGAGCTACACAATTTAACAAACCAGTCTTGACACCTACCAAATTGATGGGTCTGGGTGCACCTCTCCGCTCTCACGCTAACTCGCCCTCCACTCACGGCCTCGTCTCTCTCACTGTGATGTTAACTGGACTGCAAGGGGATGAGTCGGGTTAAGTGACAAGCATCAATAGACTGAGTGATGGGTGAGTGCAATCGCGCATTTGAATAACCCGCCATTACCGGTAAATTATCTCGCGTAAACAGTCACGATTCTGTGCAGTTTAATTAACCATTGCTTATTGCAAAATACACGAAACCCAGCGCAAACCAAACCAATCGACATATTAAAAGCACACAGTATTGCATGAACCAATTACTTCCCAAATTATGTAGTAAAATTATAAAACAAATCTCTGAAGTAAACTGACCTTTTCTCAAGACAAATCTACTAACAAAACTCCCAGAATGCAATGCAAAGGGAATTAACTCTGACGTAAAGGGGCATACAATGCGAAAAGGAAGTAAATTACCAGTATGGGAAAAACCGACCCTGCTACACACTCCCCCTGTCTGTCAAATGACGTCCCGTCATTAGTCCGGTCAAACAAAACATATATCGTCAGCAATACACAGATGACATCCCGTCAATAGTACGGTCAAAATAAAAAATATATTGTTAGTCATACACAGTACTAATATATACTAAACTGAAGAAATAGAACTTATCAATTCACTCCCCTCGTTAGAGAACAATTTGTCCCGACATTTGTTGCATAAACCATAAAGAGTTCTGCCTTCTCGGTAAGGTATCAGTCATCAGCACCTGTTAAATAATTATATTAATAATTGTATTAATAGAATCTCGGTTCAGATATTGTTGCTCATGGATTGTCACGACATCGATCCAGGCTCAAATTCAAATCCTGGTCACGGCACCATTTCTGGGCATCAGAATGTAAACTCAAAATAAAATTATTTGTCCATCATGGCTCGAACAATATTTCGAGCTACATCTATGTCAAACTGATTCAGAACGCCTGAATTCATCATCGTCTCCAGCAGCGCCTGCAATCTGCTATCAGTTGGTCTGGCAACCATCTGGCTCATCTGAAAAGAATCAAAATGAGCTGGTAGTCTTCTTTCCCTCTCCGAACGTCGTGGTGGAGGTTTCTCTTCTGGTGGTGGTTTTGTCCGAGTTTTCTGTTTTGTCTGTCTCGGTGGTGGTTTTGGTCCTTGTCTTTTTATCGTTTCTTCCGTTTTCTCTGTTGTCTTCTTTTTCCTTGGTGCTTTGGCTGGCTCTTTTCTTGAAGTAGCCGCTAAGGTCTCCTCCGTCTCTTCAGTATTCTCACTGACCAGTATTATCTGCAGTTTCTGGTTTCTCAGGTCTACGTTCCGTGAAGACTTCCTTCACAAGAGTCTCTTCATCTATGAGACTTTCAGCTAGTTCCTCTGTCAGAGAACCTTCCTCTGTATCGTCTACATCTATCTCTACCTCTGCCACAGGTTCTATGACTTCTGTCTCTTCCTCACTCATCTCTGTCTCTTCTAACTACTATATCTTTGCTCGCTGGATCATGGGCGTCCCCATGGATATATGTCGGTAAGACATACTCATATCCGGGCTCCTCTTCTGAAAACTCTGAATCTGTTTCTTCACGTCTCTCTAAAGGTACAACTTTAGTGCTACCTCTACTAGCGGATGCATCCTCTTTCTTTTCGTCTTGTTGGCAAACTGACTTCTTCACAAGTGGTCTTTTTCTTGGAATTGGCCGTTGTTCAACATTGCTCGTCTCATCTGTTTTCTCTCCGGTTTCATCAAGTTCAACCGGCAACAGATGGTTCCTGTGCAGGGTTTTCTCTATTCCTTCCTTGGATCTGATCCTAAACACTGGAATATCTGGTCTTGGCTGTCCAATAACATCGTAGATTTCTTCCTCAAACTTGTCGGCGATTTTATGTTTTCCGTCGTATGCTAAAATCTTTACCAGTACTTGGTCTCCGACGGAAATCTGCGATGCCTTGGCCTTTTTGTTAAACAGTCCCTTCTGTTTTTTCTGTGACTTCTCTGTATATCTTTTGACTATACGCTGTGTTGTCTCCATACGATCTTTAAGGTCGTCAATATATTCTCTCGTGTTCTTGGTAGATGTTGTTCCCACATACACGGCATCGAACAATGAGTCGATGGGAAGTCTCGGTTTCCGCCCGAACATCAACTCAAATGGAGATATCGTGGTAGTCTCGTGTCGTGTGCAATTGTATGCGTAGACTAAGGATGGCAGGTATCTCTTCCAATCACCTTTCTGGGACGGTTCGAGTGTTCCCAGCATATTCAGCAGAGTGCGGTTGTATCGCTCTGTCTGTCCGTTTCCCTTCGGATGGTAGGCAATTGTTCTGGTCTTGCTAATTCCTGTTATTTGGCAGAGTTCCTTAATGATTTCCGACTCAAAGTTAGCTCCCTGGTCGCTGTGTAATTTTGTAGGTATTCCGTAGTGAATAATGAAGTTGTTATAAATGGCTTCTGCGGTGGTCTTTGCGGTTTGATTCTTCGTGGCTATTGCTAGCGCGTATTTGGTGAAATGGTCGGTTATCACTAAGATGCTGTTGAATCCGCCTTTGGATGTTTCCAGGGTCAGATAGTCCATGCAGACTAATTCCAATGGGTAGGTGCTGTCTATGTTAATCATCTCGGCTCTGATGTTCGTCGAAGACTTCCTTCTCAGGCATCTGTGGCATTTTGATATCCACTTCTCTACATCTGCCGTCATCCCTGGCCAAAAGAATCTCTCTCGGATCAACGATAAAGTCCTGTCTCGTCCATGATGTCCTATATCATCATGAAGGCCTTGTATTACTGTCTTTCTGTAGTACTCTGGTAGAACAATCTGGTTGACTACCTCTTCCTTCTCTTCGATCACTCTGTAGAGAATTCCTCGTATCATCTTCAGATTGTGAAAATTCTTTCTCATTTGTTGGTCCTCTCTTGGCATCTTTCTGTCAATGGCTGCTCTCACCCACATTCCTATAAGTGGGTCTTCTCTCTGGTTCTGTCGTATCTCCCTGACTTCTAGTTGTGCCATAGTCTGTCCAGGTGTGTCTGTCACTTCTATGATGTTTATTCTTGTGCATGGTAAAATCTCTATGTATGGTGGACTTGTAATAGCATGACAGATTGCTTTTACTTTCTGGTCCTCAATCTTCTCCTTCTCGTCTGACAGTCTCTCATAGGGATATCTCGACATTCCATCGGCATCTGCGTTCTTTACACCTGGCCTGTAGATAATGTCGAAATTATATTCGCCGAACGCTGAAGCCCAACGGTGTCCTGTGGCATCCAATTTTGCACTTGTCAAAATGTGAGTCAGCGGGTTGTTGTCGGTTAACACTGTAAAATGGCTTCCGGTGAGATAGTCGCTGAATTTCTCCGTTACTGCCCACTTCAAAGCTAGAAATTCAAGTTTGTATGCTGAATAGTTGCGCTCTAACTTGGATAAGCTTCTAGAGGCATAAGCTATCACTCTCTTCTGGTTGTCTTGTAGATTATACAAAACTGCTCCAAGACCTTGCCCACTGGCGTCTGTATGCAGCTCGAAGGGTTGTTCGAAGTCTGGATATGACAGTATAGGTGGTTTCGTCAGATGCTCTTTCAAGTTGTCAAAGGCTGCTTGCTCTGCTCCGGTCCAGTTCCACTCTTTCTGGGTTTGCTTCTTCTTATTCTTCTTGTTGGTTGTTGGAGGGAGTAGGTTGGTCAACGGTCTCGATATTTTGGATCTGGATTCGTTGGTATGGGCCAGTTCTTCACCTTTTCAATTTTCGCTGGGTCAGTTTCCACTCCATATTCGCTCACAATATCTCCAAGGAATTTCACTTTTTTCTGCACAAAATAACATTTGTCGCCCGAAAGTTTTAAATTGCATTCTTCTAGATGCGTCAAATCTAGCTCTAATCTCTCTAGATGTTGCTCCATGCTGTGGCTGAATATTACGGACTCTTGGATTTCTGTATGACGCCGCTGGCTAAAAGTTGTTCCAGGTGCTGACGTACTTCGTCTACCATATGTGGCGGAATCCTGCAATGTCTCTGCTTGAATGGTAGATCATCAACAAGGTCTATCCTGTGTCGGATCATATCACACTGGCCGATGTCGGTATCGTCTGTCGAGAACACATCCTTGTGTTTGGCAAGTAAATCTTTAAGTCTCTTGGCTTGGTCTTTGGAAAGAGATGGGTCGATGTGTATTTGTTGAAAAATCTTGTCGGTATCCTTGGTGTCTTCTATTTTATCGAATACGGAATCATCCACGGTCACGGGTTGCATCTCGCATAGGACGGATTTTGGTGTCACGGTAACAGTGTTAGTTGTCAAATTTGTGACGTTCACAACTACTTCTGCGTTCCGTCGGTTCTCGTAATGTATGACTGATGGAGTTATATCAACATATGATGGCAGTGTAGATTCTTTTGTCTCCTGTAGTATGGCACAGGTAGGCTGGTGATCAAGTTCTCTATCAGTGTAGCCATGTATGTTCCTACTCTCGTTTGGTCCAATGGTTATTCTCGTGGTTTCAGCACTTCTCACTATCGCTATCCTGTCCTTGTTACGTCTCAGCTCCTTCTCTCGTACGTTAATCGCTCTGAAGGTCAGGTACCATGGTGTAGTAAGGCGGGCAATCTGTAGATATCTGACTCCATGTTGATTCTTGCAGTACGTAATCAGTTCGTTGAGCACGTTCGTCCCCAACAATACTGGTGTCTTTGCCGTGTACTTGGTATCAGGCGTAACCAAGAATATGCATGGTGTGGACTGTGATAGTGGCATTCCTTCCACAGCGGTGATATCCAGTTCTACATATCCTAGGTATGGTAAGCTCTGTCCATCCGCACATTCGATGTGTAAGATGTGGTCGAGTGGCTGGATCTCTATATTGTTGAAGTGCTGCTGGTGAAAACTTTCTGAAAGTACACTGATGCAACTGCCAGTGTCGAGTAGTGCGGTTGTGTCGATGTTATTCAGCTGAATCCTGGCTTCGTTAACTTCTCCAACTAAATTTGGATCTTTCTTCCCGCTAGTGCCCACATTCGGTCCGCTCATCTGGGCACTTATGAGTTTGGGCAGTTCCTTGCTATATGTCCCTTGTTATGGCAGTTATAACAAGTCGGTGCCATTGTGTTTGTACCAGTCTGTCTCGAAGGGCGATATTCTCTTCTGCCTCTAAACTGGTCTCCTCTCTCGTAAGATGTCACTCTTCCTCTATAGGATCCTCTACTTCCTCTGCTTCCTCTATGTTCCTGTCTGGGATAGGGTTGTCCGTAATCATACTCGTATGTATTGTGTTGTCGTTCTTCTTTTTCTTGCTCCAACTTGTCTATCCGGCTGTTTAGTTTCAGTAGTAACTCTTTCACCTCTGTCAGCTCGGATTTATCTACCTTCTCTACATTGACTGCGGCATGGCATTTCTGTTTAGTAGTAGCTGCATCTGACTTCAAGTCTGCTTCAATCTTGAAGCGGTCGTAGTCCTTGATGATGTCGTTTTTGTTGAACGCCAGATGTTTAATGTTCGGTGCCAAGCCTTGGTAGAGGACGTTCTTTAGGATGTTGTTGTTATCCTTCTTCATGCCACCTAAAGTAACCGCCCGTGCCGCTATCTCCTCAAGCCGGGATGCATAAGAGATCACGCATTCCGTCGGTTCTTGCTGACAAGCATAAAAATGTCGAAGTACCATCTCCTCTGCTTCGATGTATCCAAAGGTACTCTCTAGCTTTTCCATCACTTCATGGATCCCTACGCCTATCCCTAGTCGTCTTAGAATATCGCTGGCGTTTCCCTTCACTGCGCGTCGAATTCCAAGGAGGATCTGTTCGTCGGCAAATAGTCCTTCCGCTCGCAGTGCTTCTACCTCGAACTTGAATGTTGCCCAACTCACTTCACCCTTTCCATCTTCTCCGAGGAATGTTGATATCCGAGGATATTGATGACCACTGGCATTCGGTGTCATATGGTATATCTTCGGAATAGCTGCAGGTTCGGCCTCATCTGCTAACTCCTTTCCCATATGTTTCATATATGAAATCAGGTCCTCCGGCGTCGATATCTTTGGAGGCTTCACGGTCAATGAATGGAAAGCTTCCAAAAGCTTCAAGTCCTCTTCCGAGACGGCCATCTTGCTTCTTCCGCTGTCTACTTCTCAAGGGGATAATGTGTCACAAATAGGTTCAGTTAGTTTCGATGTTTCAATGTTATATATGAGTGTATATTCAATATATGAATGTCTATTCCATAATGAATGCACTAAGTTGTCGCTTCTGGTCCACCACTATAATGTCACTCCACGAAAGTTCATGTCACTTTACCACTACGGTTAGTCGTCGTTCAGTATCACGATCATATGTAACGCATTCTGTTGAGTAAATGTTTGTAACTATATTATGTCACTGCTCTATACAATAGTATTCTATAAACATGTCAATGTGTCACTATACCACTAGTAACTAACCAGCACTTGTAACTCCGTGTCTCTATGGATAAACTCTTATCAGCTATCACACTAGCCTATGTATCACTATATCACCAAGTACATTTGTATTCCCACAATTCAGTTCACTCTCTAATAGAGTGTCACTTTCACTAATTAATCACACTGTCACAAATTTGTAAGTAATTCAAAAGTTCACATTACAATATGATCAATCAAGAAGTTATTCACATCACTGTAAAAAAAATTCACACCATATCACTTTTAGGGTAATACTCTATCAACTGTACACTATACCGTTACTGTATCTCCCGTGGTTGAGTCAAGTTATCACTTTCCGAGTGATAACCAGTTATCACTTTCAGAGTGATAAATGATTTATCCCACGTCAATGTAAACACTAACTTACCTGGTTACATTGAACTTACATTGAACGACTTATATTGAATCTCCAATACACAAGCCACCACACTAAATTCACTGAATGTACAGGTAATAAACTAATTATTACTCCCACTGATCAATCAATCATGGTCACCAGACTATCTAACCAATCAGCTATTACACAGTGTGTCCTAAGTTATAGTGTAAATATGGTAATTGTAAAAAATTAAACAATCTCCTATCACCTTATGGCAAACAAAAATCAGATTATCTGATAACTATTATGACAAGCACTGACGGTTCCTCAACCTCCAATCGCTGGTTTAATAATCCAATACATCACAAAAAAACATAAACAAATAATTAGTGTCCGAAATATATGGCAAATACGGTAATGCAAAAATACATTTTACAAAAAGTTTCGAAGACGACCAATATGTAAATCTGTTTATCATTGCTATACCAATCTAATACAATGTACTAAAAATACAAATCTAAATTTGGATGTGTCGCTGATGACACAGAAAAAAATCTCAAACAATTGGAATATATAATGCCCATTAATCTGTAACGCGGAAGTTCAAATTGCCTGAATATACAATGATGATGTCGGATAATATACACAAAATAATTTGAGCCAAAATCTAAATCTGAAATGAAAAATTATTTGATGTCCTAAATAAATAGGGTATTACGGTAATTAAGAAAAAATAATTACAATTAAAACTTTTACAAAGTGTGAAATGAAAAAACGGCATTTAAAAAAATTGGTCGAAAGTTGAATCTCGGGTGAAAAATAATGTAAACAAACGATGAAGCTGTAAAATAAACAATATGTACAGAATTAATTTACCCGTCCGCTGAAAAACAAACTATACAATTCACCTTGTGGAACAATATCAATGCCGGTCGAGTAAATAGCAACAAGTGTCGGTCGAATCAAGTGTCGGTCGAATAAATATCAATTAATGTCGTTCAAATAAATATCAACTGCTGTCGTCCCATGTACTACACCTATCACCGAAGGTAAAAAAATCTGGAATGTCCTTTGTCCAACTGAAGCTCACTAAAGGTCCAGGGTCAAACCGAAGGTCAAACAGAATGTCATTAAGGCTGAAGGTCAACAAATACTAAAGGTCAAGTAGTATGTCAACAAAATTAAACTATACATCTAGGGCTAAGTCAATGTCAAACAAAAATTCAATCCTGAAAGTGTACGTGGGGCAAAGGTCAAAACCAAATTTTATCAAAATTCCTGCAAATCTGAACAAAAAATTAAACAAGTAAACTCGCAACCAAATGCAAAGTGATATACCATGGAAACAATATCGATAAACAAAAATATTCTTGAAATGAAAACTGGAATTCAATGCGCGAGGACTGCGAATACAAAATTATGATTGGGAACAAAACTTATGAAGTAGGAACAAACATTTTGAAGTGGGAACAAAAGTTTATGAAGTGGGAACAAACAATATGAAGTGGGAACAAATACTATATACTGCGAACAAAAAATGAGTGCGAACCAATATCTGCGAACAATTAATTCCAAGTCAACAAGTTTAATTTACACTGGGTTTTTAAAACTTTAAGACCTATTTCTGAAATGGCGGATTACCCAATAATGTGAAATCGTAAATTAATAATTAATTAATAGATTGTTCGAGAATGTTAAGATGGTTATTTAGAGCTTAATAATGCACCGTCATGTTAATCATGTTAATAGTGCACCGGTCACCACTGATCAGTAGTTAGCATGCATGTGAATATCTGGCTTACAAATTGTAATACAAAGCAATTACAGTTCTAAATGCTTTATAGCATATACATGTAAACCAAAATTATGAAAATATTGAGCGTTTTTGTGTTGTTTTTTTCTCTCCAGAAACTGTAATTATATTGTTATACAATGCAATTACAGTTCTAAATGCTTTATAGCATATAAATCAAAATCATGAAAATGTCGGATGTTTTTTTTCTTCAAAAAAAACTGTAATTATATGGTAATACAAACACACTACAATCTTACTCACCACCCAGACGACTGAACTCTAGCGCAAGACCCCATCATGGTTACCCTCATCAGACCTCAATGAATCGTCACTATCGAGTCTCTGACCACTAGAATGTAATTGTACTCTGACACTAAATGCATCAGATATCACAGAATGTTAGAAAGTTCCACATCTGATCGTCTTCTCCCGGCTGGTACGAAAGTCGTCCACGGCTTGTAGAAACGTAGCAGTGGTCGTTATACTGGTGAAAGTGGTAAATATAGTAAGAGTCCAACTCCAACGCTCACCTTTACCACTGGAAATGGTGATATAGATCTCGTGGGTGTCAGAGGTTCCGTCAACTGGAGGTTTCGTCAACTGAGAGGTTTCGTCAACTATGCGACCGGTTCGTCAATTAGGCAATTTAGAGTAAAACTCGCTAATGACCGAAACGTGCCATACAATTGATCAGATAATTGATGGTCATTAAAGTGGATAATAATGACAGATATTTGTTGATATTTCAAAGTATGTTCGGTTGTATATGGGCATTTAAAGGTAGATATTTTAATAACATTTTAAAGTATCTTTAGGTGTATATTTTGTGTATTTGTATATTTGTATATTAATTTGTATAATCACCCACGTAGATATTTTAATAACATTTTAAAGTATCTTTTATGTATTTGTATATTTGTATAATCACCCGCTTATGCAGCATTTGTAAGCCATCAACAGATACACAATCTGCATAATTTCGGCATGTTGGGCCAATTGGGCCTGGAATTGGAAATAAAACTATATGAACTATGTAAAGTAATGTATTTTAATAACTTTCTAGAACATAAATACAGATTCCTGTAGCCGATTTTGCAAAAGTTGCAAAGTATACTTATCTAGCAAAGTATATTTGATGATTACAACTATGCAGAATTATTACAAAATGGCCAAAATGGCTGTGATAATGTAATAAATTCAGTATAATACAAATTAATAAATTTACCATAAAATTGAAAATGGAAAAGTATACTTTGCAATGTTGGTGAAATAGGCTACTGATCTGGGGTTACACTGGTCATATGTCAAAACGTACGTTTTCTCATATTTTACATACATGTTTACCACATAAATATCACATCCACATATAATTCCTGATATGGGGTTACACTGGTCATATGTCGAAATGTACGTTTTATATCACGCATAAATACAACAATTCAATCTTCTTCGTCGTGGATGGCGTCTCCAAAGTCGATTGGTCCCAGTCCGGTGATGTTGCTGACTTCCCTCAGTAGCTGCGTGGTGCTGATCTCGTCGTCTTCGTAGCGATCCCATACGGTGAACAGGCGTCCATGGATGTTGGCGTACTTCTTGCGGTGTAGTCGGGTCATGAGGTTGTCGCTAACGAGTCGGATCTGTAGGTCTACGATGGCTGCTTCCTGCTTCAGTAGTGGGACCAGGGTGTAGAATCCGAGGTCCGACTTCCCGGCGCGGTTGTTAATTCGATGATGCCATCCCTCGAAGTCGTTATTGGTACGCGTCGTCTCACGAAACTGTCCCCAGTTGTCGACCTTCCAGACGCTGCCGTCGATCCAGGTTCTTCGCATGTATGCTATCAAGAGTTGTAGTGGGCCGCCGACTTCTGCCTGCTATTCCAGGATCGTGAAGGCTCCCGTGATCTGTTCCGACGGTAGGTACGGCAGTGACATCAGCTTCTTCATGTATCGATGTCGGTCTCCCTTCTCCTGATACGCCGTCGCCAGTCCCAGCGTTGTTATCTTCCGGTAGATACGTTGATTCCAGTGGAACCCACAGCCCTTGATGATGGTGTTTGGTAGAACCTCGCGAAGAGACTGCCACATTGCTGAGAAAAAAATACATGTGTTATGCATGGAAGATAATTGATTATTGATTGATTGGTGTTGGACATTATTTTCACAAAATGGAAGTTAATTGATTATTGATTGATTATTGATTGAGTATTGATTGATGGGACATTATACACAAAAAGGGTACACAACTTATATTTGACGTTTGACATACCTGCTTCGAAATCCAACATAATCCACTCCACGCGAAGCTCCGGGACTTTCACAGATTTGAATACCTGCAAATAGAAGATGGATGTGTGATCGATTATTTTTATACACATTTATGAAGACGGCACTCTTGTTATAATTACATAACAGTAGCAATTTCAAGTTGACACACACAACATACCTCGATATAATATTTCTTGGTCCTCCGGGACATGAGTACGTACAAGAGAGGGACCTGCTTCACGTCGTCACCCTTCTTCACGAACGCGTGGATGGATGTCAGTTGGTAAAAAGGACGCCGTACCACCTTGAACGTCCCGTCGATATACCAACGCTTCGACTCAGCGAGTTGGCGAAGTTGGTTCCGCGTCGCGAATAATATATGCCGGGCCCCGTCCACCTTGATGTCGTCAATAATGAAATCGTCGCCGATGAACAGGTAGTCGATCTGGAACAATATGTTGGTAATGTATTACATGTACAATTGATTGATTGATTGATTGATGTGGGACATTATACACACATGTTGATTGATTGATTGATGTGGGACATTATACACACAAATGATTTACATTTATTTTAGGTGGGAAATTATTTTATGATTGATTGATGTGGGACATTATACACACATGTTGATTGATTGATTGATGTGGGACATTATACACACACATGATTTACATTTATTTTATGTGGGAAATTATTTTCCCAAAATGGAAGTTGATTGATTGATTGATTGATGTGGGACATTATACACATTTATTTTACTTTTATTACATTTAAAATTTATAACTTACCTCAAACGAGAGATCTGTCGGCTCCTTCGGACGTAACTTCTGTCGGTGTAAGTTAGCCGCCCGGGTGAGATTCGTCGGATTCGGGAGACAGTGGTCCGTCGCTAGCACCATGTCTACGAGCGTACGTTCAACTATACCGGCCGCCGACCGAAAGACATTCGACCTGGCAATTTCCTTCACCTAAAAATAAAGTAGTAATTTTTAAGCGCTGTCTGATTTGGAGCTATATTGGTTTGTATGAGTAACCACACCAGAACACAAGACGCAGTACGACTTATCATCCATGATGAATTGTTGTGAGGAAGTTACAAATTGCCCACCCATTTATATGTTTCAGCGCTTGTGCAGTTGACATGGATCAGGCAAAAAGCCGTCAAATGACAATTAGCTTGAGTGAATCATAAATAATCATCACGAATTAACTATTTTAATCATAAATAATCATCACGAATTAACTATTTGAATCATGATTAATCAACTACTTGGTGAAAATGCGAAATTCAATTAGCCGAGGTGTGATCAATACCATTCAACTATAATCGCCTAATTGACAAACCGGTAACCAGTTGACGGAACCACTCGACTTTTCACTCTATTTTGCCTAATTGACGAAACCTCCAGTTGACGGAACCTCCTGAATTCCGATCTCGTAGAGAAAAATCTGATTTCACGGACGTCAATACACAGTGTCCATCACAGGAACGCGATAGCATCACACACGTACTTCTCCATAAAAATACATCACACACAGTTCCGAATCACTGGGGGCTCCATTGTGACTTTTCGCCCTTTCTACCTTTGGTAATAATATTAAAGAATAGAAGGCTTAAAAGTAGCAAGTTCGATCGTTTATACACATGTACGGTAAGTAACTATGTGTGAAGTACGTGTGTTCACGCTAGATGCTATCAATAGATATTATGTATCAACGCAGAGATGGCTGCGTAGAATAAGTAGTATGATTAGTACTATCGAAGTACTATCAGTCGTCCAATCCAATGCAATGAAGTATTCGATTCGTCAAGGGTATTCCAAGGATTACACTCTGAAATATACAACATGAACAAATCTGATTTCCATCTACCTTAGTCAACATGCTTATATTGAGTAAACCACCTATCACATGTTCAGAGTTATTTATCTTTGTTTTTCTGATTTATGATTGAGATTGTGACCACGATAAATTGAACAATTTAAGTTTGATTTCCACCTAACTTTGTCCACATGCTTATACATGTATTGGCGATATCTTGGACCAGACAAGAATTCTGCCACTGAAGTAGTGTCGAGCCTGCCGAGGCATTTGACCATAACATGATCATAGGTATGTGCTAAAGTAAGCATCACAAAAACCGTCAGAAGTGCATGCTTAAATCACGAAAAAGGTCAAGTTTGAAGAAACTTTTTGAGAAATAAAATGGCTAAGTGTTTCCAGAACCATGTGAATCTCAAAAAGGTCAAGGTCATGGGCGGCATGAGTGTGTTCCAAATGCATACATGTATCAAGTGTCCAAATGTTGAAGTAATCTAGCAAGTACTATTAAAGTTATACCATGATGAAACTTGTATAAACTTTTTGACACAACAAAATGGCTAAGTGTTTCCGCAAAAAGGTCAAAAAGGTCATGGTCATGCTAATGGCGGCATGAGTGTGTTCCAAATGCTCACATGTATCAAGTGTCCAAATATTGAAGCCGTCCGTCAAGTAATATTAAAGTTGTACCATGATGAAGAAGCTTGTACAAACTTTTTGATGCAAAAAAGAAAAGGCTAAGTGTTTCCGCAAAAATGTGAAGGTAAACAAGGTCAATGTCGTGTAGCATGAGTGTGTTCCAAATGCTCACATGTATCAAGTATCCAAATATTGATGCAATCCATCAAGTAATATTAAAGTTATACCATGATGGCAAGCTTGTACAACCTTGTTGACATTTCGGATGCGGACGACGACGGAAAAGCGCCACCTGCTAAAACAGGCATGACAATAATGTCACATGACTGGTTTCAGAGTTGAACCCTTTGATATTTTTTCTGATTGGCTGAGCTATGTTTGCATTGGGGAGCATCTGTGGGTTTTACCGACTTTCTAGTTTATGTGAAGTTTGAGACTTCCATTATGTAGAAAAGGGAGTCGCCCCATGTTGTAAAAAATAAAAAATATGCTCAAACGGTTCAGATCTTGATGAGATGGTTAGTTGAGCCACCTCATCATCATCTATGGATTGAAAGCAAACAGTTATTGAAATCCTCGCCAGTGTCACCAACGGAGGTCAATGTCACCAAGGTAAAGGTCACATGAGAGGTTGATGCCAAGGTCACTAAAATGATACTGGGTGGATAGCCATCTATGTGAGGAAGGTATTGATGAAATTTAATAATGATCCGACTAACCGATTAGAAGATATTCCACATTTGGACATGGATCCAAAATTGTTACACAAAGGTCAAAGTCATCTAGGCGAAGGTCAAGGTCACCAGAATAACACTGGGTGGATAGCCATCAATGAGAGGAAGCTATTGATGCAGCTTAAGTTGAGTTTGGTAATGATCTGACTAACAGGTCTAGATATATTCAACATTTGGACGTACGTCCAGAATTGTTGACACCAAAGTCAAGGTCACTGGAATGACACTGAATGGATAGTCATCAATGTGAGGAAGCTAGTAATGAAGTGTGGATCTGACTAATGGATCAAGACATACGTCCAACATTTATTTTGACCGCTATGTCTCACTTTCCGCTATCGTGGGTGAGACAAAAATTACTGATGACGTTTGGCGCACATCAATCAAATCGGAGATATGCCAAATTTGGACGTGCATCCAAAATTGTTGATGATTGCGATGACGACAACGCCGGAAATGTGACTGCTATGTCTCACTTTCAACTATCGTGTACGAGACAAAACTGGCTTATGATATGTGTACCAAGTCTAGATGTTTATCTGTGACTAGAGAATTGGTATCTGTAGCCAGTCTAGCACTGAGCCGCGACTGTTAAATCGGTTTTATGACATGTGAGTGTGACATAAGAATTGAGAGCTAGGCATTTGTGATCTTTCTATAATTCTTGATTTGTGGATAGAGAAATGGGGATTATGGCATCATTCCCATTTTAGATTCTGATATGTGACTTGACTTACATGGGTCTTATGGTGTGTGTGGAAAGTACATTTACTGACTTGTGACTGAGTGGAGAGTAACTGTTATGCCATGTGGCCAATCTCCTGATTTGTGACTGAGACATGGCAAATGCTTTGTCTGTCCAGTCAATATCCTGATTTGTGACATGGCAAATGCCGTGACTGTCCAGTCCAGATGCTGATTTGTGACTGATGTGAGACATGGCAAATGCCGTGTCTGTCCAGTCCAGCTCCTGATGTGTGACTGATGTGAGACATGGCAAATGCCGTGTCAGTCCATTTCAGCTCCTGCTTTGTGACTGAGACATGGCAAATGCCGTTTCTGTCGAATCCAGATCCTGATTTGTGACTGAATGGAGAGAATAGGCTAATGTCATACACGGCCAGTCCAGCTCCTGATTTGTGACGGGGAAACTATGATCTATGGAATGTGTGGAGAATCTAGATCATGTTCTGCAATTGCAGCAGGAGAAAAAGTTCCTATAACAGTTCCTGATGACTGATTAACGACAGTGACTAGGGAAGTGTGACTTATGGCATGTGTAATCAGTCTCCTGATCTGTGACTGATTAAATGCCATTTGTGTACAGTTTATCTCCTGATATGTGACTGGATAAATGCCATATGTGGCCAGTTTAGCTCCTGATCTGTGACTGGAAGTATGAACTGTGTGGCCAGTTTATCTCATGATCTGTGACTGGAAGTACGCCATATGTGGCCAGTTTAGCTCCTGGTCTGTGACTGGAAGTATGTCATTTGTGGCCAGTTTAGCTCCTGATCTGTGATTGGAAGAATGTCATTTGTGGCCAGTTTAGTTCCTGATCTGTGACTGGAAGTATGTCAATTGTGGCCAGTTTAGCTCCTGATCTGTGACTGGAAGAATGTCATTTGTGGCCAGTTTAGCTCCTGATCTGTGATTGGAAGTATGACATTTGTGGCCAGTTTAACTCCTGATCTGTGACTGGAAGTATGTCAATTGTCAACAGTTTAGCTCCTGATCTGTGATTGGAAGTATGACATTCGTGGCCAGTTTAGCTCCTGATCTATGATTGAAAGTATGACATTTGTGGCCAGTTTAACTCCTGATCTGTGACTAGACGAATGCCATTTGTGGCCAGTTTAGTTCCTGATCTGTGACTGGAAGTATTCCATTTGTGGCCAGTTTAGCTCATGATCTGTGACTGGAAGTATGCCATTTGTGGCCAGTTTAACTCCTGATCTGTGACTGGAAGTATGCCATTTGTGGCCAGTTTAGCTCCTGATCTGTGACTGGAAGTATGCCATTTGTTGCCAGTTTAGCTCCTGATCTGTGACTGGTAGTATGCCATTTATGGCCAATTTAACTCCTGATCTGTGACTGATCATATAGAGATGGGGAATCGGTTTAAAATCGCATCCGAAAGACTAGTGGAATGGAAATACTGTGACAGTATTTTTCACGCCTATGGTGGGAAGTGAACTCACAACCTCTGTACTTGTAGTCGACTACTCTACCCTATACCACAACCCATCCCTCTGAGATCATTATAACACCGACTCATTCACACACAGTTTATAGAAGGTAAAATTCAATATGAATCGATAAGAGAACTGCAATCGACCCCACAAGTGACCAGCTATCATGATGGTGTGTAGCCATGTCTCAGATTTTTACATAGGGTAGCCTATGTATTGGAATCGCGTCGGACAGTTAGCCACGCCACAGACCCCCTCGATGGGCACGTCCGTAGTGATATCTTGGAATAACCATAACAACAAAATGCATAGTGTTACTCAACGTTTAACTGGCATACACAACCGCTAATTGAAAATAATATTATGAAAAACTACCTGCACTGCACAATATCAACAACGGAAGTTCTACGTACAAAAATACATCGGATTATTTTGTTGCACGTGATTTGCCTCCATTTGCAGCACAAATCGTGCGGTAATCGCTAAATTTAGTAACAGAGTTAACTCCCCTCCGAATACTCTCCGAAACAAGCGACGCGTTTAACACACAAACTACATCAAGTTTGACCTTCCGACAGCCTATTTTTAAACTCACCCGACACCTGTGCGAAACAAAACTCGCACGTGTAGGTCTAACTGCTGTCTAATCCTCATTCTCTCTCTCTATCGATGGATTTAGAGTGGATTTTAGTGACATTCCTGAATTCGGCCTGATTGACATTTGTCTATGGTGGCCAATACACGCCAAAATGAGTGTCAATTCTACGTTCAGTGAAGGGGATCAATAAGTCAGTATTTAAGGTGATAACTTACAGTAAGGGAACACATTAATGACAATATAACACACCAAGCTTATATTAATAGTAGTAGTAAGGGAGTCAAAATGATACCACCTACCGTGATATCATTTATAACCCTCTATAATACCCCCACCACCCCCTAAAAATCAAAAATTGGTTAACGAGGAAAATTGTCTCCCGACAGCAAATTTATGAATTTTTTGAGAAAATAATTTTGAAAAGAGGGAGTCAAAATGATACCACCTCCAACCAAAAGTTGGTGGTGGTATTGTAGTCCCAATTATATTGGTAATTGACTTTTGAAAAAAGTCGAAATCATTCATGCAAGTACAATAGTTTATATTCCAACACCTCATTTTTCTCTTCCGATATAGCTAATTTATTTCGCAGATCAGCAACTAATTCTACCAGCTCTAGTCTACCACGTTCACCTTTAGCCACCTGACAGCGTAGTTGCTTATGTCTACAAAGAGTTTGGGCACTAACGAATTTACAAGGGCATCTGGGGCATTGAAATTGTGGGGGGACACAAGGAAACTTTCTACGTCTCGCTAGATGCCTTCGTAGATAGTCTTTACACGTAAACGTCTTACAACAAGTCACACACTCCATTATATATGTATATAACCTATGAAATTGATATGTTCAATTGGACGTGAGAAAAAACATTATGTAAATTTTTGACGTCCAATTGAACAGATAAATTTTATAGGTTATACAAAAGTATATATACAAAAGTATATACAGAAAATATGATAACGCCAGAAACTAGAGCAGAAATAGAAAGTTTGAGAAGAGAAGCCGAATCTCTAGGGATTACTTATAGTAAACGGTTGAGAGTTAGGGGGTTGACAAAGCTGATAAACGCCACAAAGAATAAGGTGTTTATGAAGCGGTTTACCCGCGTCTATAAAAGAGGGGCATTTAATGATACATTCAAAGCGGAGGAAGTTGGTAACAGAATAAAAAAAGAAAGTATTGCGGAGTTAAGGGCTAGTGTAATAAAACCTTCAAGCACCAATAATTTGTCTAAAATTAGACACACAGGTGACCAAATACCAAATAATAAGAAAAGATCTATAGTTCGCGTGATAGTGGAAAAAGGTGAAGAAATATTGGGGGCTCACGATGAAACATTGGAAAAGGTAGAAAATGGAAGACGGGTAGTTACATTATCCTTTCGTAAAAAACATTGACATTAACGGGTTTGAACGCATGTCCGATAAACTCGCTCCTTATATAACAACCAATTTTTATTGGAGATATTCATATTCTTACAAGCTAGAACATATGGAGGAAACTAAAAATGGAAACCTGTAACTATAATAATGCACAAAAATCTCGGTAGCGAACCACTATCATCAATGAAAACCGTTAAAAAATGGCTGTCAGATAAGGAGCAAACACGAATAATGTCCGATAAAATAGACAGACCGAATACAAAGTGGAAGTTTGTAAGATGGTAGAGTACGTAAAGCTAATACAGGGTAGTAGGGGAATAAATTTGGGACTACAATCCAAAGAAGCAGCAGGAGGAGAACTTCCAGAATGGCTGAAGAATAAAAAAGGTATGTATTCTTTAGATAAGTATAATGACGACCTTTGTCTGTTCAGGTGTCTAGCTATGCATATGACAGATAAAAGACCCGACAGATGTACAGGAAAGGCGAAAGAACTTAGTAAGCAATATTTTGGTAGTAATGTGGTTTCACCAATTCCTTTTTCAGATCTGAAAAAGGTTGAAGAGTTTTTTTTAAATCGGTATAGAAGTATATAAACCCACCGAATGTAACGTATGGTGGTTGAAAAAGGTACCAGCACACTATAAGGCAATAGGTAATAAACCAATGACAATAGGACTGTTTAATAATCACGCATTTCTGATAAAAAACCTTAAAAACCTATCTAAAATTTACGCCTGCGATAATTGCAAGCAGAAATTCACGAAAGCGAGTAATATGAAGAGACACGGACCAACATGTATGAAAGGTGAGACAAAAGTAATATGTGATGGTAATTATTTAGAGCGCCCGCGTTCGTCTTTCGAGAAAGCGTTCTACCCAAAAAGTTCTAACAGTTATGGAGCGATCGATTGGATGTACTCTGTGGAAAAGGGCGAGGGAATTCACATTCACCACGAACAGTGTGGACACGGGGTGAAAGATGGGTTTTAGGAGCTCCAGTAGATGGATACTGTACGGAAACCAATACCGTATATCAATATCACGGCTGTTACTGGCACGGGTGTGAGATTCATGCAAAGCATAGAAAAGAAGAACGCGCATCCACTATGAGAAGAGATACATTTATTAGAAGAAGCAAAGAATTCAACCTAGTGTTATGTGGGAATGCGAATTTCAAAGAACGGGTAAAGACATAAAGATCGGTTGCGACACTACTCTTTATCCATGTCAGATAGTATACGATTTTGAGGCATATCTCAACCCAGAATTTGAAACTCTCGGTAATAATCTAGAGTACGAAGCCGAGCACGTTCCGGTAAGCGTTAGTATAGGAGATAATTTCTCAGGAACAGTAACTCATATTTGTGATAAAGATCCCGCAAAACTTATAGAAAAATTCGTAGAAGATTTGAAAGTCAGGGGAAAAGCTATAAGAGAAGAAGTGTGGTCAAGATATGGGTTTAATACAGAACATTTACGTAAAAACCAAATCGCCAAGATCGAACAGTGGATAGAGCAAGTACCGGTTATAGGTTTTAACAGCAGTAAGTACGATATAAACTTAATAAAGAAATACCTAGTAGGCGAACTGGCATCAACAACAAAGAAAGTAATGGTCGGAAAACGTGCAAACGCAACAATATTTCTATTTACTCCAGAGTTTAGATTTCTTGATGTAATACTTTATCTAGGACCTGGTGTAAGTTACGATAGTTGGATAAAAGCCTACGAATGCAAAGGACAGAAATCTTTCTTTCCTTATGAGTGGTTCGATTCTCCAGACAAACTGGATTACCCAGGACTACCGGATATAGAGAATTGGTATTCCAAACTATCTGGGAAAATGTTAATAGATGAAACAGAATTAAGTAAATGTCGTAGAATTTTCGAAGAAAATAATATGAAAACTTTCAGAGATTGATTGAAATATTATAACGATTTAGATGTAGCACCGTTCCTAGAAGCGGTGGAAAAAATGTGTGAATTTTATAAACACAGAGGTGTGGATATTTTCAAAGATGCGGTAACACTACCTGGAGTAGCTATACAATATTTATTGAGAGGAACCATTAAAGAACAAAAATCTTCAAAGACGATTATACCGGAGGATGCTCCATATGCACCAAAAGAAGAAACTTACGAAATGATGAAGGACGCTCTAGTTGGCGGTCCATCAATAGTATTTACACGATATGCAGAAGCTGGTGTTTCAAATATTAGAGTGGGTTCCAAACCTTGCAAGGCTGTTTTGGGGTACGATGCAAACGCGTTATATTTATCTACGTTAAATAAAGAGATGCCGTGTGGGAGAGAAACTATACACCATATAGATACCCCACATAACCCTAAATTTATTAAAAATTAAAAAGCTTTGTAAAAGAGTTTTATCTGGAGACAGGTTTGGGTTTGCGGAGGTGGATATAGAAGTTCCACACAACTTAAAAGATAAGTTTTCTGAAATGTCCCCAATATTTATAAACAGGGAAGTAGAGGTTGATGAAGTTCCCACACACATGTTAAAATATTTAAAAGATACTGGCCGAACAAGAGGAGATGGAAAAAAATTGGTGGGATCTATGACCGCCACTAAAGTATTGCTGTACGCGCCACTGTTGAAATGGTATTTAAAACACGGCCTAGAAATAACTGGAGTTCATCGTGTTATAGATTATATTAGCGGAAAACCATTCGAATGGTTCGCAAAAGAAGTTACAGCCGCAAGACGAACAGGTGATGTAGAACCAAATAAGAAACCAGTAGCCGACATAATGAAATTATTAGGAAACTCGTGTTGTGGAAAAATGATAGAGGCAACGGAGAGACATTTAAATACGACATATACACAAAACGAAACCTGTGTTGACAAAGCATTAAGATCTGCATTCTTTGACGATTTGGAAGAGATAGGAGATGCGTACGAAATATCTTCAAGAAAACCCAGGTGTGCGGTAAAGAGACCATTCCATTGTGGAATAGCGGTTTATCAACTAGCTAAATTGAGAATGTTGGAATTTTACTACGAATTTCTAGACAAATACGTAAAAAGAGAAGACTTTGAATTAATACAGATGGATACAGATAGTATGTATATAGGAGTTAGTGGAAAAACGATAGAGGAATTGATTAGACCTAACTTACTAGACGGGTTTGAAAAAGAAAAAAAGAAATGGTTGGCTTGGGATAAATGGAGCGAAAGAGAGCCCGGACTTTTCAAAATGGAATTTAGCGGAGATAGGGCGATAGCGTTATCTAGTAAGTGTTATTGTGTAGAAAAAAATAATTCTATTAATAAAAACTCTGCGAAAGGAATGTTCAAGAGAACTAACAATTTAAATTGGGATAGATATAAACGAGTACTAAGTGAAACTACAGAAGATGGAAAACACATTATAGATGTAGCACAAAATAGAGGATTTAAAATGAAAGACGGCGTTATGAAAACGTACTGTCAACAAAAAATAGGACTCTCGGCATACTACGATAAAAGACGCGTGTTACCAGACGGAATACATACAGAACCTCTCTAATGATTTATTTAATTAATAATTTTGAAAAAATTAAGAAAATTAGCAATCTAAAGACTCTGACGATCCGGGGGTAGCTGGGTGTCAGAAGGCACCATAAGAAGTTCTTCGCGAACAAACCCTCGAGATGGCCCATCATCCAAATAGTAGAGCACGGGCTCATCAGGTTTGGTAATAGATCGATCTAGATGATATACATTCAGAGACCACACGGGATCAGTCGCGCGGCGGCTGCCACCCTCGAGCTCTCCCGGTTGATAGAGGTACCTGACGTCAATATCCGATGGAAGCCGTTGCTCCTCTAAACCAATGGGTCGCCCGCGCGAGACGGCTGAGGGCTTGCTCGTCACCCTTTTAAACTTGATAGCATCTACAGGCTTCTTACCTATCAATCTGGTCACCTCTCCGTTCAGTGCAGAGACCACGGCGGGCAGTCTGGCCACCCACTCGGTCGATCGCGAATGAGGGTCTACAAGTTCTTTAGCGTATTGGTGTCCGAACAGTCTCTCAGCCAGGGTTCGATTGAAGCGCTCCACGATCCCCTGGTCCCGGTGGATGTTGACGCGGCCGCGTCTGACAGAAACGTCGTGCTTAGACAATAGATGAGAGACCGCGCCCATGAACTCGCGGCCGGGATCGACCTGGAGAAGATTCGGCCATTTGAGAGAACTCCTCTTATATATTCGGGAGAGAGCCTCGGCCACCTCCTTAGACTCTTTAGTGGCCAACGGCTCAGCCCCCTTATAACGACTCGCTACGTCAACGATTGTCAGTGCGTATTTGTACGTCTTGCGACCGACGCGATCGTGAGGGAGAAACAGGAGATCCGCTTGGTGAACTTGGTTCGGCACCGGCACGTCGAATTTCGGGCGCGGAATATTGTGAGGCGCGGGTAAATAGATCTGCCAGATGGCCTGCTTCTTGAACCATTCCTTGACAGTGTTTTCTGAAACCTTAGTCGCCGCCGCGAGGTTCTTGATGGCCGCGAGTCCCTTCCAGTAGCCACGGGGGCTGTAGTATGTGTTTGCTAGCTTGCGCGCTAGGCGAACCGATAGTTTGGTATCAAGTTTGCGCGTGTTCATCGTATGCGATGTATTCTAATATATCGGACAATCTCCAACATGCCCTCGCCAGATCGTCCGGTAACTGCGTCGATAGTAATAAACCTTTGTTGGAAGTACAATCGCGATTGGAGGTTAAGTTCTGAAGGAACTTGGGAAAATCCAATCCCCCAGGATTGGTGGAGGAATATAACATCCGCTTTGCGAAAAGTGTGGCCGCTTTTTCGTCCTCGCGCTACGTCTCGAGAGAATCTCGGGCCAGACGAATCATACCCCCTGCGCCGGCTATGCGGTGTTTAAGGGCAGTGTAGCCCACATCAATCATAGCAAAATAAAGTTCGTCAACTGACATCGTTCTATATATATATATATATTTATAATTTTTTTTATTTAAAATAATTAATTAAAAATCTCTATTGGATATAGTAGCCGACGATACCCACCACACCCATTCCCACGACGATGAACGCGATCTCGCGGTCTTTTTGGGGCTCTGACGGTACATAGAAATCTGAAAGTTGGGCCTGACGATCCAGCGGCGCGAGCCTTTTATGCGGATATGCCAGCGCGTACTCGCGGTTGGCTTCTTCAACGTTCTGAAAAGTTTGTGCGGCATGATTTTCGCGGCGAAGCTCTTCGTTGACCCAGTCCAGATGGGCGGTTCGTTTTTTCGACCATACTTCCTTTGCGCTATTGAGTTGTTCTACAGCTAAATCGTGACGCTTACGCTCCTCATCCACGTTCGAGCTTCTCATTTTCGAGAATATAAAGTTGCTACCGCTGAACGCCAATTCGTTTACAAGCGCACCACCTACTATTACAGCGATTGAAGCCATTTATTTCCATATATTAACTGGTAGAATTCCAGCTTTAACTAGATAATCTCGGGTCCAAACTGCGGCCGCTACATCTAAGGTCGCGAGCCCTATGTCTCTCACAGTAAAGTCCAATTTGGGAGCGGACCCTCCTAGGGCCATCTTTGATAGTCGAGCATACCCGATACTGAAACCCGATATCACCACGGCGTGATAAAGCGCATTCACTAACATTTTACCATCTTGTTCAGCCATTATAATTATTGCATATAAAAGGGGTCGCGATCAATGTTTAAATGGGGCGCATCCAATCGCGATTGGTGTTTCGTAACTGTTTTTGGATGAATTGATGGGGGTTGTTTTTTCGATAAGGATTGGTGTAATAGGGGGTATTTCGACACGCACAGGGCACCAACAACTGCCAGACCACCACCAACAACCCAACTCCAATTCGCGAATTGGGGTTCAATCGGATTCGTCCAACCTCGATTGGGTGTTGAGTGTGCTTCCAATTCGTGAATTGTTGGGGGTGTTGTTGTACTCAACACTGTTGAACCCGATTGCTCTGTCTTCAGATGTTTTACTGTCTCCGTCCCCGATTTCAACGACTGTTTAGCCTCTCGAAGCTCGGCGAGTATTTTATCTTGTTTAACTTTTCGGGTGGCAGCCGCCGCCCTCCCAGCTGCCTGCCTTTTTGGGTTTTTATGTCGTGCAACCCCAACTCCAATCGCGATTGGGTTGGAGGATCAATCGGAGTTGGAAGTGCTGCAATCGGGTTCGATTGGGTTGGAGCAATCCCCAACGCTGTTGGAGATTGCTGTTCCGTCACTCTCGCGGGTGTGTCTTGTGTCATCATTTATGATATTAATATTAGGGCTTATAGTTCGTGGGCATATATGTCCAAATTGACAGTGTTTACCCGTGGTCAACGCGGTTGTCAGCGGAGCTAAGTACATTCCAAACTTGTGATAAATTGAGCAGCAGGCTGTTCAAAGAGTGTGACCTATAAAAGGGTCAGTCTCTAGATCGTCAATCAATCCCGCGGTGTTTGGTATAGGGAGAAGTATACTAACGGCGGTTGCGTACAAATGAATAGCCGCCGATCCAAGAGTTTTTGTCATATCCGCACCTAACCTAGATTCGTATCGCGCATACATTTTATCGATCTCCGCATCTGGCATCTTATCCACCTGAAAAACAGAGAGACGCCTACCGAGATAATGCTCCGATTGTCCCCCAGCAACCAGCGCAGCTAGCCGCTCTCGTCGCGCCGGATTTTCATTTTCACTCGGAGTCGTTGCACTCAACCCAATACCAACCGCCGTTGGAGTTGGAGTTGATCCCGATTGCTCTTTCGGATCATTATCTTTCAGGATGTTGGCAGTCGGAGTTGAGGTTTCTTTTATTAGCTGATCGAGAAGTTCGTCGCAGTTCATTATTGCTAATTTTCTTAAAATTAATTTAACTATTCTAACAAGTCTCATCACTTTAACATATTGCCAAGCGCACCACCCGATACTTATGATCACCATTATGCTCGCAACAAAGCTCGCAGCGGAGCACCAAATTGTTAACATTGTTAACCATTGTTCAGCATTTGTTCAACATTTGTTAAGCATTTGTTCAGCATTGTTCAGCATTTGTTCAGCATTGTTCAGTAATTGCTAATTTTCTTAAAATTAATTGTTAAGCATTTACTCGGCAGTTACTAAACGAGCGTTAAGTAATTGCTAATTAATTATAAAATTAATTGATAACTTCGTAAGCAGTTGGTTGATCAGTCTTTAGCAGAAGCTTGGCGTGCTTAGTTTCGAAGCATCTGTCGAACCTCCAGGCGCTCCTCGCGCGTTGGGATAACGTCATTCTCTCGAAGACAGTCATCGAATGAGTCTCAGTCCTTGCAGTGAAAGAGGGCGACCCATTTCGTTTGCTCGCGCAGATCCTTGAGGACGGCGTTGTACTTTTGAGTGGATATCCATACGCTTTGCCTAGCATGGCGGCCAGAAAATGCGAGCTCGGAGAGCATGTCCTTCTTTTTGGTCATCGCCGCCTTGGCCGAGCAATCGTCAATCACGTATAGGGTGGGCTCATCCTGGAATCTTTGGTATAAACCACGCAGCCAATCGTGAAGCCTATCACCGGGGTCAATAACGTATACCTCAGGGTCGGTCCATATCCATGGGCGCCGCTGATAAGTATCGTTGTACCGCACAGTGGGACACAGGATCACAATGTGACGAAAGGCATCGCGGTAGGAGCCCTCGAGCAAGTCTAGGATGAAAACCGTTTTTCCACATCCTGTCTGCCCACATATTATGGCAGAGTGGGCATCTCCAATCGTGAATTGGTATTGATTGCTAATTTTCTTAATTTTTTCAAATTTATTAATTAATAAATCGTTAGATGATTTTTTTATTAAATCAGTAGAGTGCTGAGACGTATCGACCATCTTCGATGTTAAGTTGTGCGTCTGTAATTATATATAAGTACACGTTCAATGGCCCATTTCCATCCGCCTCTTTGGTTATCTGGATCGTCACACCCTCACTAGCGTTCTCAACTTGGCGTCCGCTACCGTGTATTTGTTCATCGTCGCTGGCTCGCATGTCTAGCCATAACGCGTATTTGGTATTCAGGAACTCCGCGAGGGAGACGGCCGAGAGATGCAGGTCTTTGGCAACTGCTGCAACCTCCGGAGATCGCTTAGAGCCGGCAGCAAACTGCTTTCTTACTTCGTCCCACTGCTGGTGCGCGCGAAGACCCGCGCTGTAGAGTTGATTGGGGACTCCCTCGATCGTCACCTCTACCTTCGTGATTTTGGGGTTATAGAATCTGTCGGTTTTTCTAGCACCGAGCGCTAACCGAGCCTCCTCGAACAGCATCAGTATACCTTTCATCGAGCGGGCGGGTACGTTGACGTTAATATTCCACAATGTGTCGCCTTTGTCTTTCGTCATGTTGCGATGGCGAAGAACTCGGTCGTAAAGTATGGCAACGCGCCCGGCGTACTGGGTTCTGATCAATCGCGCGAGTTCGGGCATCGTGACCATGTCGTACTCCAGCGAAACATTGTCGATCGTATACGTCGATAACACGTCGGTGGCTATGAGAACTCGGCCGTAGTCGTTGAACGTTAGTTCGTATTCGAGGCGGTCAGCCAAAGCACTCTGATAGTAGGGCATGTGGCTCTCCAGCAACTCAAAGTCGAGCGGGATGTAGAAGCGGTTGCCGTAAGCGCCCACGACCGCGTTGTCACTCGCGTTGTTATCTGCCTTGTTAGCAGCCCCGATTCTAAGTTTAGTTACGTTCTTATTTTTGCTGGTGTCAATACCCTGATAGACAGCGTTTTCTCGCTCTTGCGCCGTCTTCCATAGGTCCTGATAACAATGGTAGACGTCGCTGTCATCGATCGACATCACCTCATTACCAGAAATCTTTATCATGGTCTTCTTGACTATGGCGCGACCCAGGTTCTGAACGACGGTTCGGTCCTCGTCCGTCGACGTCAGCGAAATAGTGAAAGCGAGGCGAACAGTCCCCGGCACAATGACGTCGTTAGCTCCGAGGTTGGGGAAGCGGACCAAGAGCTGCTGGTTCTGGTCGATCGTCGATGGGTTGTTCGTAATAACGACACTCTGTCTCACGCCTTTTGCCCCGAGGGGCTCACGCAGTCTGCGGTATGGATTGAGTTTGCGACCGTATTGACTCGAAGACATAATTTAGTGAATCTATATTAAACCCGTATGGTTTTGTCTTTAATACATAATTAATTTTAAGAAAATTATAAAGATGGCTGATTACGATAATGAAATGTATGATATCGGCAGAAACGATTACCTCGATGGTGATGATGATGATGATAATGACGAAACACCCTTGATACAGCCTCCAGTTCCAATCCAATCGCAATCGGGGGAATTAGGTGGCGCTACCAGCAGCGTTGGTCTAAGTCGGGAATTGCGTGATGGAGCTGTAGACGACTTCTACAACAATTTGGCAGACCAAGGTGTGGTCCCATCTGTCGGCCGCGACTATTTCAAGTTCGAATTGACTCTGGACGGTAAGTTGAGACTAAAATCATCAAATATCTCAATAGTTAACACGATGACCGGTAAGCCCCTAGCGCTGAGCACCATTGCCGGAAACCGGGGCGGTGGTGAAATCACAAGGAGCGAACTAGGATTCGTAGATTGGAAGAAGGGTAAAAAAATTATGCCGACCCGCGCTGTAGAGGCCCTACAGTCTACCGACGAAACGATGGCGAAGACGGCCGCCGATATAGAAACTGTTGAGCTCAGCGAACTCCCTCGAGTAGCCACCGACGCTATTAACACGATGGAGACCACGTTCGGTGAAAACGAAATACTCAACCTGTCTAACGATGACCCACTGTTACCTCTTCTCGAACTCCGGGGCCTCGAGAAGGTTATGCAAACGGTCCGGGGCGAACTGGTCCTTAACCTCTCCAAACTCTCGTGGCTGGATGAACATATCGCGTTAGAAGAAAGAAAACGGGAGGAAGCTGGTGGCGATAGAGAATCTACCGAGCGGATCACCGAACGCCTGCAGTCGTTGCGGGATGAAAGAGCAGCTCGTTTGGAGGCTGCCTCGACTAACCGTGAGGCTCTCCGCACCCAAATAAGTCGGATCCGCGAAACAATCTCGAGGGTCCTGCACGAGGAGACGACACTCGGTGAGCGTCTTCGCACTCTGTTCAGAGAACAGATCATCACGATAGCAAGCATCCTCGCTGCTATCAGCATGACTATATCGACCATAGTTCTAGCTTTCACTGGTGGTGCGGCGCCACCACCCACGCCAGCACCCACACCACCACCACCCGTGCCATCCGGTGGAGCCAAGGAGTGGGTAAAAAAAACAACTAAAAGCCCTCGCCAGTCTCCTGGCTAAATTAGCCGAAAAGGCGGCTGCCGCACTACCTGGACTGATCGGAAGTATCGTTTCTTACTTGCTATCTATATTATCAAAAACGGCCGGATGGCTAGCCAAAAATACCTGGGCTTTAATCGTGGCAATCGCCGGTCTCCTACTATTCTTCGCCAGAGAGTTCCTAAAACCAAAGCGTAAATAATCCGATCGCCACGAGGGCGACGACGAGCCCTAATTTCTTCTCTTCGTGTGTTGTGCTTCCAATCTCGATTGGTGTTTCCGCTCCTGTTCCAACATTGTTGATGATTGGATTTGGGGAACTCGATGGTGCATCCAATTTACGAATTGGGGGTACTGGGTTCGATTGTGTTGAGGGATGTGTATCCATTTTGTGTTTTGGGGGTTTTATGAAATCGGTTCCACTGACAACCTCAACACTGTTGAACCCGATCATGTTGGGGGTGCGCTTGATGATATCCGTGTTCACGTTACCGTTGTGGCCGATTTTTTGATTGGCGGTGGCGATTACGATCTGATTAGTGTAACCGTCAACCGGGTCTTCTCGTAGTATCATATTGCTCGGCGCCATATAAAGACCTATTCCAAATACATAGTCTACCGGGGTGCTGGCATTCTGCAAAACGTGTTGATAATTCTGGGTCGCCTTCTCCAGGTCCACCCTAGCTGAGATGGCGTCCTCTACAAGTACCAAGAATTGTTTTTGTGCATCAAACGCTATTCCCGTGCCCAGTATAGAACTGTGAGTATAGAACTGTGTACAAGGCAGTTAACAACGTCTTTTTGCGTGTATTTACCTCCGACCGCGTACTTTGCATTAGAATTAAAGCTAAATGCTTTGGTGTCCATTGAAAGATATTATTATGTTTGCTACTATCACTAATGTTCAAAAAGGGAGTTGTGAACTTCAAAAATTAATGGACAACTGCTGCGGAAAACGCCGGGTAGGCCTCAGATCAATCACGTTCACGGTCGGGTGGAAAAACGTTGAAACGGGCTATACTATCAGAGCGTCAGAGCCTACACCTACAGGGGGCTCCGGTAGTAATGCAGAAGTGCTTAGACGTCTTCAGGAAGCAAGTACCGTATTACGTCCTGGCCTTTGGATGTCCAAGCTTTAATCGCGACGCGTCTTCCTCGTTTGGCCACTCTCTCAATCTCAAAAGCCACGGGGCTTGCGACATTGTCTGTTGATAAAGAAATACAGATGTCCCCGGGGTTGGCCTCAATGTTAGGATTAAACCGTTCACCCCCTTACGGCGAGGGTTTTAAGAAGTTTAAAATGGGCATTCACGTGGGTGATAATCCGGTGGACTTCACCTCCACGAAAACTCTCGGGGTGCACCTGGATCGGGTGAAGACATCGTACAACACAGTAGACGGCACTCCCAGCACATTACTGAAAACCGTGCCCGCCAGCGACTGTTTCTTTGGTGAGACCCTGACCTTAGACTTCCCACACCCCGAGATGAAAGTTTTGGAAACGGGACACATCCACGAGTTGAAGATTTCTATTCTTGATGATAAAGGCCGAGAGTTCAAGAACGATTACCCGATTTCGGTCGTCCTAGAAATTTCAAATTAATTAATTTTAAGAAAATTATTTAGAATTAAACGCATGTTCGTAATTTATATATATATATTATCAACATTATTGAAAATGAGTATATACGGACCAGGTAGTTCTTCCGATTGGGTGACAAATTCAAAGAATTTGGAACCGACAGAAGGGGGATTCATCCCGACAGAGGGCGACTTTTTAACTACCCAAAAAACAAAGGCCTTGATCAATAGAACTATATCGGTGGCCACGGACGAGATTCACAAGAGTCTACTATCACAACTTAAAGAATATGCCCTGGCTGTGAATACACAAAGTCGTGAAGAAACGCATACGGAACTAAACGAACTAGGTGAAAAAATAACCAAATTTCGAAAAGAGGCCCGGTTGGGGATTGATAAAATCCGAGAAGACCATCAGGCGGACCTTAAGGAGGCTTATGATGCGTTGCGCTTAGAGGACTCTCTCATCGGTGAAGCGACACTTACCGAACTAGACGGGAAAATAACCAAATTTCAAAAAGAGAGCAGGTCGGATATTGATAAAGTCCGAGAAGACCACCAGGCGGCCCTTACGGAGGGTTATGATACGTTGCGCTTAGAGGACTCTCTCATCAGAGATGCGGCACTTACCGAACTAGACAAAAAAATAACCAAATTTCGAAAAGAGGCCACGTCGGGTATTGAGAAAGCCCGAGAAGACCACCAGGCGGACCTTACGGAGGCTTATGAGGTGTTACGGTCAGAGGACTCTCTCATCAGAGAAGCGGCGGTTGCCGAACTAGACGGGAAAATAACCAAATTTCGAAAAGAGACACGGTCGGGTATTGATAAAGTCCGAGAAGACCACCAGGTGAACCTTGCGGAGGCCATTGCGGAGGCTTATGATGCGTTGCGCTTAGAGGACTCTCTCAGCAAAGAAGCGACACTTACTGAACTAGACGGGAAAATAGCCGAATTTCTGAAAGAGACCAGGTCGGGGGTTGAGGGGGTCCGAGAAGACCACAAGGAGGCCTTTGCGGAGGCTTATGGGGCGTTGCGCTCAGAGGACTCTCTCAACAGAGAAGCGGCACTTACTGAACTAGACGAAAAAACGAAAAAACTAACCCGAATCGAGGAGGCGGTTGGGGGTTGAGGGGTCCGAACTGTATTAGAGCGAGAAGCCCGACAGGCGGACATAACGGAGGCTTATGAGTTGCGCTCAGAGGACTCTCATCAGGAAGCGGCGGTTGCTGAACTAGATAAAAATAACCGTAAAAAAGGCCCGGTTGGGTGTTGAGGGGGTCCGAACTGGTATTGAGAAAGCCCGAGAAGACCACCAGGCAGCCCTTGCGAAGGCTTATGAGGTGTTGCGCTCAGAGGACTCTCTCATCAGAGAAGCGGCGGTTGCTGAACTAGACGAAAAAATAACCGAATTTCAAAAAGAGGCCCGGTCGGGTGTTGAGAAAGCCCTAGAAGGCCACCAGGCGACCATTACGGAGGCTTATGATGCGTTGCGCTTAGAGGACTCTCTCAGCAGAGAAGCGGCACTTACCGAACTAGACGGAAAGATAACCGAAATTTCCGATAAACTGAAACATGATCGTATAGCCGCGACCAAAGCTCTTGAGGAGGCCTCTTATAAGATTCGTACTGAGGCATATACCTCAAACAGTGCGCTTGCTGGAATAGTGCGAACAATGAAAACGCTAAAACGTACCATAACAGTTTGGGCTGAGAAGCGGGGCCCATTGGTTGCGGGGCACTATGAATATTCGTTCGGTGCCAAAGCGAGTAATAAATGTGGGGGATACGCTATGACAGCTGCAGGTGAAGTTATCCGAATGGCGGTCTGCTCGGTTAATGCTAGTGGTAAACCTGTGGGCGCGGTCGCAATAAATCTTGTAGTAGATGGGGAAGAACAGGGGGTTTGGAGTCACTAAAATCTCTGGAGATAGTTCGACGGTGGTTTCGTTCGCCGGTTATGATCGAATTAGACTTTCCCAAGGTAGTGTTATTAACTTTGTTACGAAAATCGGTGACCCAGAGAGTTCTTCCACTATTGTCTCATTGTTAATTGAACTTATTTTGTAAATACTAATATATTGAAAATCATGAACGAATCACCGCTTCCAATTGTCAATATCACTCCATCAACACTGTGTACAATTAACGAAAGAAGTTCAGATTTTAGGTTGAATAATATCGTCGCTATGCAGGATATTTTAGTTAGAGAATATACAGATAGAAAAAGAAACGATAAAAAATATAGACGCGCGGTGAACATGGCTGAAGCATCTAGCACGGCTCTGGCGAGTGTTTCTGTGTTGTGTGGGGCGGGGACAGCTGCAACTATATCCACCATTATAACGGTTCCTGTAGCGGGGATTTTATGTGCGGTGTCGGCCGTTTCTGGGTTGTTGTGTATGGTAATTAGGGCGTCGGGTGGAAAACTCGAGAAAAAATGTAGAAAACATGATAGAATATCTGTTCTCGCCAGGTCGAAGAAAAATACCATCGACGTTATGGTGTCCAAAGCGTTGGCCGATAAGAAAATATCAAATTTCGAGTTTGAATCTGTGGTGGAAGAAATGGGGAGATATGAAAAAAAAAAAATGATATAAGAATCAAGGCGCGCGCCACCATGCCCAAAATTGAGTGTACTGATTGGGATAAATTTAGGGAAAAAATTGGAGATAAAGTCGGAGGAAATGTTACAGCACCATTGTGATATTTTATAAAATAATTTTTAAAAAATAATTAATTTTCTTATATTGGTGCAGTAAACAAATTTACATACCTATACAACATGTGTTTTTCACTGAGAATTACGCCGTAATCGCATAACAAATTCAGTCGAGGATTACACTGTAATCGCCTGTGTAAATTGATACACTCGGCTATAAACATGATAAATAACTGTCTGTTTACCTCGGCTATCAATTTACGCATGGTTCATAACCCGTGTAATTGAAACATTGTCGTAAATCGATAATTGTACAACACTAGGTAATGTTTATCATAACAGCTTACGTGGTCGTGTGGGTTAAGGCGATACTCTATAGAGACGAGGGTCGTGGGTTCGCGCCGCGGTTGGAGCTAAACATTTTTATTTATTTATTTCTATCCCTACAAATGTGGTCGCTATGGTAAACAATTGCATGACAACGGCGTTCCTAAATTGATAAATTCAGATTGCCAGTTTACATACCATCGATAAGGAAAAATACACTCAAAGTATGACAACGGTGTTCCTATAAGACCGCTCGAGGTTGATGAAAAATAATTCCAGATAGCCCGTTTACATACCCTCGATAAGGAAAATATACTCGGCTATAAATTAATTAGTAGTTTTTTTTTCTGTTCAATAATAATTTTTCAATACCTTTATAAGCGATATCGTAGAAATGTACATTCGTAAATGAATCGTTGGGTTTTAATAATTTTATATAATACACCTTAGTTTCATATCCGATACGCATTATCCGTCTTAATGTTTGTATTTGCCTCTTGTATAGTTGACATAATTGCCGGTATAATATTGTAAATGCAACGTTATTATCGGAGTGTAATAAATTACGCTGGTATTTCATGTATTCGATATCGCCTAGTGTTCTCATTTTATAGAATTTATATATAGGACTATAACCCCCGTATTCTTCGTAAACTTCTTCAACACAGGCATTAAAAACTTTCAATTCCAATTGTATTGTATTATCCATTTTCTCTAATAATATTTTATTATAACCATTTTTTCAAAAGTCAATTACCAATATAATTGGGACTACAATACCACCACCAACTTTTGGTTGGAGGTGGTATCATTTTGACTCCCTCTTTTCAAAATTATTTTCTCCAAAAATTCATAAATTTTCTGTCGGGAGACAATTTTCCTCGTTAACCAATTTTTGATTTTTAGGGGGTGGTGGGGGTATTATAGAGGGTTATAAATGATATCACGGTAGGTGGTATCATTTTGACTCCCTTACTACTACTTTAATACCCATATTAATGCAAGTACTGAAATACGACAAAAAAAAATCTAACAAGTTTCTAAACGTTACAAGTGCCCGCAATACAGATATAATCATTTAGTAATATTTATTTTACTGATAGTGACGCGCGGTGGTATCAGGCTATTTTCATATGCAAATGAGGCATGATATTTTTTAATTATTTATACTAAAGAAATGTGTCACCTGAAAAAATAAAATTTGCGACAGATTATAAAGTATGATCATTGCACATCATAAAATAAATACAGAGATTAAATAGTAATGTCCGTTAACATTTTAAGCAAACACGGTTATCGTCCCTGATATCAGTGTGTAAGTTTACGTCTGATATAACATGTATAATAATGCCAATCAGTACGTGGGATAATGGCGCATGAATGTTTATTTTGCCAGGAAATGTCTCAGATGATGTCTCTGATGTAAAGAACATTTTGTACCTACTGAGTGGGCATGTACCTTGAAGGGTTAATGAAACTGCAACACAATCAATCAATCAATCAATCAATCAATCAATCAATCAATCAATCAATCAATCAATCACTCACTCACTCAATCAATCAATCAATCAATCAATCAAGCAATCAATCAATCATGCAATCAATCAATCAATCAATCAATCAATCAATCAATCAATCAATCAATCAATCAATCAATCAATCAATCACTCACTCACTCACTCACTCAATCAGTCAATCAATCAATCAATCAATCAATCAATAAATAAATAAATAAATAAATAAATAAATAAATAAATAAATCAATCAATCAATCAATCAATCAATCAATCAATCAATCAATCAATCAATAAATAAATCAATCAATCAATCAATCAATCAAGCAAGCAAGCAAGCAAGCAAGCAAGCAAGCAAGCAAGCAACCAACCAACCAACCAACCAATCAATCAATCAATCAATCAATCTTAATATTGTAGTACCCTATGTTCAGTACTTTCAGTACTTTGATTATTTTTCAAATCGCTTCATAACTGCCTGGCATTTGTGGGTGAAATCAACTGCATACACAGCTCAGGATCTTGTACACTCAATGTTGAATATACAGCGCCCTGTCAACTACACCAATGTGTATTTGCTGGCTCCACCCTGTCGCTTGTCAAAATATGACCTTGCTGTAAACATACAATGTACATTATACGCCATGTATTCATTCAAACCACTCCATGTCACTCATTATATCATAATCAGTCTTCCCTACATGGATGTGTTGTTGTTTGTATTAGCGTTGTATGCATGTATAATATCTGCTCAACTAAACACTTTTACATTCGTAATGTGTGAAATCCAAACACGCAGACACAAATTGTGTAAAGCCTCCTAGTGTCGATATATTGATAGTTTAGCAGCAATATCAAGGTGTATGATCACGTGGTTACAACAACAACACTGGCTGGAAGTGTTGAAAGCGAGCCCACTCCAAAGTAAGTAGTATTTGATATTTTCCTTAATATGCAACGGCTTTTGATGAAATATAGCGCAGCAAACGCGTCTTCACTAGCTGCATGTGGTGGTCTCGGGACGTCGGCACATACTTATGTACTTTTTGCGAAGAATCGATGTCCGTGTCAGTAGACACGGAAATCGATTCATCGCAAAAACGACAGAAGTTTGGGCCAAAGTACCGAGACCACCAAATGCAGCTTAACAAGACGTGCGCGTTTGATGCGCCATATTTCATCATCAAAATCCGTTACATATTAAGGAAATATCAAATAATACTTACTTTGGAGTGGGTGCGCTTTCAACACTTCCAGCCATCGTGATCATGCACCTTGAATCTTGTATTTATCCAATTGAAGCAGTCAGCTAAACTAAGTAAAACATCTTTATATTCATGATGTCTGATAGTTACACGTATGAATTTAAAATCATCCAACTATGCAACTTGTAAGTGAAGATATGAGAAAATAAAGACATTTGGCAGCCATTTTGAAAATGTGCAAATTAAAAAAAAAAATCCGCCTGTGTAGATTTTTCTAGATCTGATAGATAACCTAACATCATTTCTGAACTCCTTCGTGAAGAAAAACAAAAGGTTGCAATTAAATGTAGTGGTGGGTATACCTACAATTTTAATATCTCGCAGATCTTGTAGATTGACGGCACTAATACACAATGTATAAGCTGTATGTTTGACAATGATACATGTAGGTGTTTCACATCCAAATGGTCATATTGCGCGGATTCACAGGTTGATCCGAGTCTGCACTGGTCGCAAAGGTCATACGTCACATTTCTTCAGTCATATTCACATTAATTTTGCACTGCCGTTGAGGCCCACCTCAATACAATCTCGCCACATCTCACTGCTTCTAACAGTCAGTAACTGTTCATGGGGGCTGAATGGATTATCAACGATAATCCCGATTGACACCACGTGATAGCTAACCAGTGTCCGTGAGTAGAGTTTACCCGTGCTGCGAGCTTGTTGTTGCCATGTGGCTTGTTGAGCAGGTGTCATTGTCAACAGGCGTGGCCCGCTCATCCAACACGACCGGTAAGTCTGTCCAGGAGATACACGGTTGGCCTACTGCCTCATACAACATGTGAATAAGGAAAGCATAGTATGTATTGATCAGCGGTGCATGCTGATCAGATTCTACTCTGTCGGCGAATGGAATGTTGTTTCATATCACACCTGTAGCTGATTTCATCAACATTGCAAAGTATACTTATCTAGGAAAGCATACTTTGAGGGAGTAATAATTTGTTTTTCCCAAAATGCATTATTTCATATAGAACAAATCACTGCATATATTTGATGATTCAAAGTATGTATACTTATTATACTGAATTGATTACATTATCACAGCCAAAATGGCTGTGATAATGTAATAAATTCAGTATAATAAAAATTAATAAATTTATCCTTAAATTGAAAACTTCTCCCTCAAAGTATACTTTGCTAGGTAAGTATAATTTGCTAGGTAAGTATACTTTGCAATGTTGGTGAAATCGGCTCCTGGTGTTGTACTGTACGGAACGGTTCTACGTGGAAACCTAGCGTACAGTACGACAGCAAGTGGGTGTGGTAATGGGATTTTATTTTCAATTAACATTTGTGTAATGCTTTTTATGTCACAGGTACGAGTCTTCCACCTGTGGTTATATCTTGTCAGAAATATACGACGCTCTACACACACTGGATAGGGAGCCGCTGTCTACCAGTTATACAGTACACGTGGCATGGAGAGAATACAGCCAGACACACGGACACCTACCGAATATACCCACAGAGACGCGCGGACACGCACTGGCAGGGACAGAGATGTGGATGAAGGTATGTAGACCCTAATCAGATATGTTAACACTTAGAATGCTGGACACGAACATTGTCGTCTGCTGTTGTTTTTATAGTTTGCCTTCTTTCTCGATAAAATTTGGTTTGACATCACTTTAGAAATGTGCTGTCAAAGCATGATTTAAATGAGAAACAAATGGAAAACAGACAATAGCAGACAGACGAACGTGGAAAGTGAAACATATATGGGATCATAATTCGGGTAAAGGCGTCGGCGGCGTCGTCGTCGTCGTCGTCGTCGTCGTCGTCGTCGTCGTCAACAAGTTTGGACGTCCAAATGTTGAATATCTCTTGATCCTTTGAGTCGGATCATTACCAAACGTCTTCAATAGCTTCTTTATATTGGTGGCTAATCACCCGGTGTCATTCTGGTGACATTGACCTTGCTGACGATCTTCGTTTCAACAATTTTGGACGTAGGCCCGAATGTTAAATATTTCCTGATCCGTTGATCGGCCAAACTTCACCAATAACTCACTCACATTGATGGGTCATTCAGGACACCTTTACCTTGGTCACCTTGACTTTCGTGACAACAATTTTGGATGTACGTCCAACTGTTGAATATCTTCTGATAGTTAGTCGGATCATTACCAAACCTCATCATTAGCTTCCTCACATTGTGACCATGACAGTGACCTTGGTGACATTGACCTTCGTGTGTGAAGACAATCACCGACGATCGCCTTGTTTATTATTCCATGAGGTCGCTCAAATTCGCTGCAAATAATGCACTTTGGACTTTGTTGTGAATGTGTTTCAAAATAAGTGGAAGACGTCGTGAGCTATTTAGATGCCGTTGCTGTGATGTGATACGAGTATGACATCCTTGATTCACTTCTAAAATAGTGCATCTTGTATGTGTGATTTTGTGGGACAAAATATAATCACTGCCATGTTAATTCAGGATTTATGGTTACACGTCGCTTTGTTTTATCGTTCTTATCAAAATGTCTGCTCTATGACTTGCCAGGAATAAGGCACATTTATAATATAGTCCGTCTGTCCGTCACGTTTTCCATTTGCTATACCTCTTTCATTTGCTTGACTTTAAACTTCATGCGCATGTTTATTATCATTGTCAATATCATCCATATTTTCATTCCCCACTGAACCCATGCTCTCCCCATGACCAATACCAAGGTGAAATAACGTTGAAGTTTCCGTCCAGTAGATGTGTGAGTCTCTATTCTCCTATAACTTTGTTTTACTTTATGAACGATTATGAACAAAATTGTATTTTTATTCCCCGCCCCAGGCCACCAGGCGGGCCAAGTTCAAGGTCAAATAACTCTGCAATTTTCCGTCTAGTAGATATGTGCGAGTTTCTCCATTCACATATAATCATATAACTTCTTTACTGCATTATCTTAGGACATCGTGTACATGTTTGCCATCATCCATGTTTTAATTTCCCACCACAGTATGCCCCCCCCCCTCTCAAATAACTTTAGGCCGTCCTCTAGTCTCCTATAACTTCTTTACCAATCAATGTGCATGTTTGTGATCCAGTCGCCACATCGATGTGATGCATGCCGTTGGTGGCGTTCTTGTCGGTTTGTAGTAAACATACTTGAAAACGATAGCAAATAAACTGGATGCAAGCGTATATGTTAAAGTACGACCATTTTGTTCCAGCCATTCTGCAAACGGCACGGGAACACCTGCCATACATACACATGAACGGACACGCGGACATGCAGGTGACGGGCCTAGGGGACGTGCCCACCCTCTTCCTCCACCTGTTCGAGCTGCTGATGGAGGGTCAATTGCCCGCCCACCTCAAGGCCTTCCGGACAGCGGCGGAGAAGGCCCGCACCGTACAGATGATCATCGACACGCTCGAGCAGGTACGGCTGGTGTCCGTCCGGGTATGGTGTGTCCGCCTTGGTATGGTGTGTCCGTCTTGGTATGGTGTGTCCGTCCGTGTATGGTGTGTCCGTCCTGGTATGGTCTGTCCGTCCGTGTATAGTGTGTCCTGGTATGGTGTGTTCGTCCGGGTATAGTGTGTCCGTCCGGGTATGGTATGTCCGTCCGGGTATGGTGTGTCGGTCCGGTATTGTGTGTCTTGCCGGGTATGGTGTGTCCGACCTGGTACGGTGTATCCGTCCGTATATGGTGTGTCCGTCCGTGTATGGTGTGTCCGTCCTGGTACGATGTGTCCGTACGTGTATGGTGTGTCCGTCCGGGTATGGTGTGTCCGTCCGGGTACGGTGTGTCCATACGTATACGGTGTGTCCGTCCTGGTACGGTGTGTCCGGTATGGTGTGTCCGTCCGGGTACGGTGGGTCTATCCGGGTACGGTGTGTCCGTCCATGTATGGTGTGTCCGGGTATGATGTGTCCATCCGGGTATGGTGTGTCTGTCCGGGCATCGTGTGTCTGTCCGGGTATGGTATGTCCGTGGTATGATGTGTCCGTCCGGGCATGGTATGTCCGTCCTGGTACGGTGTGTTTAAAAAAAATAAAAATAAAATGCCCTAAAATATTATTTTGTTTAATCTAATTCATAGCATATACAGATCACCTGGTCCGCATTCGTTGTCAGTCATGTGACTTGGTATCGCTCACTCTGACCCTCACGCCTTTGGCGGGACGGTCACAGTGGCCGATTAAAAAAGTCATATTATACACGTACATCACATGCACTATGTAAGAGTCGTGTTCTGTGTCTGGCATGAAATGGATTATTAATTCTGAAATTAAAATACACTTTGGTACAGACAACCAAGAAACATTATGAAAAATAGTATACAACCCAAGTTTAATGTATTAAACACTATACACTCGTCCTATTGACTCATCTCATATATACACATATATACCTTATTGCTTTATTTAATTCCAGGTCGACCGCCGCAACATGTTGTGATCGTGCATTGGACCGTCCATTTCGGATGGTTCACATGGGCGGTCAAGACATGTGCAGTTACACATTGGAATGTGTCGTAATACTGTGTATATGATATGAAATGGGTCAATTACCGTCATATTACCGATTTTCATTACTCATTATAATGAAAGAAGTGACTCGTAAGCCATTCATATGGCTGGGTGCTGAGCAACATATCATACCAATATGCCTTAAGCGAACAAAATGTATGTAAATATTCGTGTATGTATGCTTGTTCACATGTGTCACTATAATAAATTATACTACTACTACTACTACTACGCTGTGTCCGTCCTGGCATGGTGTGTCAGTCCGGCTATGGTATGTCCGTCCGGGTATGGTGTGTCCGCCCGGGTATGTTATGTCCGTCAAGGTATGGTGTGTCCGTCCGTTTATGGTAGGTCTGTCCGGGTACGGTGTGTCCGTCCGAACATGGTGTGTCCGTCCGGGTATGGTGTGTCTATCCGGGCATGGTGTGTCCGTCCGGGTATGATGTGTCCGTCCGGGTATGGTGTGTCCGTCCTGGTACGGTGTATCCGTCCTGGTACGGTATGTCCGTCCGGCTATGTGTGTCCGTCCGGGTATGGTGGGTCCGTCCGGGTACGATGTGTCCGTCCGGGCATGGTGTGTCCGTCCATGTATGGTGCGTCAGTCCGGGTATGGTGTGTCCAGTATGGTCAGTTCGGGTATGGTGTGTCCTTCCGGGTATGGTGTGTCTATCCGGGTACGATGTGTCCGTCCGGGCATGGTGTGTCCGTCCATGTATGGTGCGTCCGTCCGGGTATGGTGTGTCCGGTATGGTCAGTTCGGGTATGGTGTGTCCTTCCGGGTATGGTGTGTCTGTCCGGGTATGATGTGTCTGTCCGGGTATGGTTTGTCCGCCCGGGTATGGCGTGTACGTCCGGGTATGTTGTGTCCGTCAGGGTATGGTGGGTATGGTGGGTCTGTCCGTGTATGTTGTGTCTGTCTGGGTATGGTGTGTCCGTCCGGGTATGGTGCAACGTGGGTCTGTCCGTGTATGTTGTGTCTGTCTGTGTATGGTGTGTCCGTCCGGGTATGGTGTGTCGGGTACGATGTGTCTGTCCGTGTATTGTGGGTCTATCCGGGTATGGTGTGTCGGGTACGGTGTGTCTGTCAGTGTATAGTGTGTCTGTCCGGGTATGGTGTGTCAGTCCGGGTATTGTGGGTCCGTCCGTGTATAGTCTGTCTGTCCGGGTCTGGTGTTCCGTCCGGGTATGATGTGTCCGTCCGGGTTACGGTGTGTCTGTCCGGGAATGGTTTGTACGTCTGGGTATGGTGTGTCTTTCCGTGTATGGTATATCCGTCCAGGTATGTTGTATCCCTCAGTGTATGGTTTGTCCGTACGATACACTCGAGTCGTATGTGGCTGTGGGTCTCCTGATCTAATTGATGGGTGGGCAACAGTGATACTGCGCGGATGCGCAGGCTACAAGTGTCACACCAGTCACATGACCCATTTCACAATACTCGTTATCCAGATGCACAGAGCGCAGATAGACACTGTATACTCTGTGTATGCGGTACCCCTCCGAGTGCGCATAATGAAAGACCGTCGTTCATTATTATGGATAACTGACCGACATGGTCAGATGATAACTCGACTCAACAGATTGTCATTATGTTGGAGTCAATGGGTATTTTGGTGGATTTGGGTAGGTTCGAGTGGATTTTGTTGGTTTTGCGTAATTTACATAGTTTTATGCAACTACTAATGCATTACATTACAGACGGCATAAATCGTCAATTATCTATACGTGCATCGTTCCGAACGTTCGCCCCTCTCCCTTTATACTGTAAAAATACCTTGTAAATACCATACTTATACGTGTAATTTAGCGGGAGGTGACGTACATTGTATGTTGGTAAGGATTAACCCAAACCACCAGAAATTCCGAAATATGAACCGTTCTTCAAGTACCTGTGCTAAGTCTAAAGCTAAACTTGTCCAAGATCGACAATACATATTATATACATGTACATGTAGTTTGGGAAGATACTATTGGCAGTGCGTCGGCCTACGTTCAAGGTATACGGGGTTAAAGGTACATACCTACTCAGTAGGCACACACTGTTCTTTATAGGAATTAAATAAGTGTATACATTTGTCACTATTCCACCAGTTCTAAAAAAGTATGAGTGCCCGCTGTACAGATATAATCATTTAGTAATATGCATTTTACTGATAGTGACTCGCGGTGGTATCGGGCTATTTTCATATGCAAATCAGACAATATTTGTTTTAATTATTTATATTAATTAAATGCGTCACCTTAACAATAATATTTTCGACAGATTATAAAGTATGATCATTGCACATCAAAAAATAAATACAGAGAATATATACATGTAGTAATATCCGTTAACATTTTAAGGACACACGATTATCGCCCCTGATATCACTGTGGACATTTTCGTCTGATATAGAATGTATAATAATGCCTATCAATACCTGGGTTAACTGTGAACATGGTGAATGAATGGCTATTTTGGCAGAAAATGTCATATCTACAGAATATACAAAACTATCTGTATCCCTATATTATAACCTGGCATTTGTACCTACTGACTTGGCATGTACCTTTAAAATGACTAATAGGCATTCAGCGGGGACATCCGTGTGCCGACATGTCACTTTTCTAGTTTTTGTCTTATTTTATTAATAAACCATACTAGATGTCATAATAGATGGAGACGATTCTCATGAGCTGCTAAATTTATATTTAATCTGTCAACTGGGTAAAATTTCGTCGCCGAGTCTGCGCCTCGTTTCGCTAGTCAGTCACATATATTAATGCATATATACATGTACATGCATGATTTAAGAATGTGTCATATTTATCGTCGGTTTCTGTTTCAGCAACTGAATGTGCCAATGTCCCACGTGACCGGAAGTGGAATAGTTTCCCTAGACAGACGGCAGCTGGCGGATACTTTGCACATATTCGGCGATTTGGTCAAACATTGCTTTCCGCCCGGCCTCAACACACCGCGGCACCATTGGCAACACGGTACAACCGGACATCCGGTCGGTTCGTCCGTCACTCTATCGATCCGATGGTCATGACTCATGCAACTTACAGGGATGGGCTATGTGATATGGCATTGGACTTCAATATTGGAGGCTGGCAGTTCAATCCTCACCAAAAGCGTAACAAATACTTTCATAGTAATGGTATACCTTAATGGTATCCACCTTCTTAATCCAACCGGTAAACGTATTTTTTGGCACATTGAATTGTTTCGCTATTTGTGTTTTCGATTTGTGTCCTTTCTCAAACTCCAATATCGCCTCATATTTATCCACCAATGTTTTCCGATCCAATTTACGCTTCGTGCCATGCTTTCCAGTAGCCGATCTAAGTATCCCCCTGTTGCCAGGTCCTTCCTTAGATTGCTCGGCAGAACCAGTATTTGTTTCTGACTCGGGTATCCCCCTGGTTAGACCAGGTCCTTCGCCAAGTTGCTCAGATACTAGTGTACTCTCAGACATAATTGTCATAGAATGACGATTGCTCGAATTCGTCTCGTTTTATTCACAAACTAAACACGCATTATTCACTCGAAAGACATAGAAATGTGTCAATAGTCGCTCACCAGCCAATTAAACATTACATAAAATGAATTTTGTTCAAATCACTTAATTAGCGTGGACATCATAACGCCCGTAATTCACTCCGCTATTGTTTGCGATTCGTGATTTAATGTCATCCCGCGTCAAGGGAAACTACTCAAAGCGACCGCCCGCAATGGTGGAATTCGCACCTCGTTAGACAAACAGCTGATCACAGACTTACCTGTTCGAGTTATTAGCGGTAATTACCACTGTTTGACCGTCCACGGGACTAATCCACAGGTTCGACTGTTCGAGTAATTCATAGTTCGAGTTTAAGGTGTTTTATTACATGAATTATATAGGAAATTTGCCGGGACTGTCGAACCAGTTCGAGTTTTCCATGGTGTTCGAGCCAGACCTGTTCTACTGTATATACATTCCACTGGTCTGTCGAATGAGACTTTTAACGGTGCTGTGATCCCTCTCTATATGACCTCGCCTGTTGCTGAGAGGTTACACCTGTCCCATTCACTTTCACTTGTTTGTTCAACTTTCATAATATTTTGCAGTAGCCCCCGTCTTCTACTGGCCCCTTCCATTGGACAAACATATTATCAACATGTACACAATATGCACATATTACATTTGATAGGCATATGTCTCCGTGTCTTCATATTGAATGATGCCAACTAAGACTTACAGTGGACTTTATGTAAAGCGGTCACGCTGGGAGCTACATATGTGTACTTCTGGTGTCATTCCACTGTTTTCCTGTTCCAATGGGATGAAGGGTGGTCAAAATGAACACCCCAAACATGTATGTGTGCTTCGCAATTATGAACAGACATCATATTAAGTACAGATAATTTACGGTGGACTCGTCAACATGTAAAACAATGGTATTTTTATAGGGTCCCGGGTGATACAGTTTCCGCTCTATGATTGTAACTCGCCTGTACGAATTTCAGGAAAAGCTAATCGCCATACAGCGTCGTCATCCACACATTTAATAGTGGAGTCTGAAATGTCGAAAAAAAACAAGTTGGCGAGATTTGTTTACTCAAATTGAGTTAGGGGGGATATTGCATCTTCAGGGCTGGAATTATGAGAAAATGATAGGGTTCAGGTTTTTTGACCCCATTAAGCTTCGTTTTGGGCCAAATCCAAGATGGCCGCCATCTGAGAACCGAGTATTGCAGATCTCGGCATCCGGTGGTCTGATTGTGGCGATCTTGGTGTCTATTTTGGAGTTATCAGAGCCACTGAGTCGATTGGTGATATTTATGAGATGATTCATGGTCAAGGTCACACTACAGAGGTCAAGGTCAAGCTCAAATGACCAAAAAATTGTAAAATTGTGGCTTCACTACTTCGGATAGATGGATTTTGTTGGGTTTACTGTTAACCGTGTTCTTTTGCAACATGCTGGTTCGATTGATGATGTTCTGGAGATGATTAGCGATCAATGTCACACTATCAAGGTCAAGAGCAAGGTCAAATAACGACTTTTGCATCCCTATATCCCATTTTGCTACGCGATGGATACAAAGCCGAAGTGCTCCAAACTCGTATGCAGACCTGTCAACTCTACGCATTCGGCCGAAATACCACCACGCTACCATACTTCGTTGTGGTTGTGGAGAGCAGGTGGAACGAAAAGTCAGTGGCTGAATATCAGAAATACAATAACAACAACAAGATAAATATCGTCTGTCAAAATCTGAATCTGTTTGCTGGTAAGTATTGCTACACGTATTCACATCGTCATTTTACCTACAGGCTTACTGTTATAGTGATGACTTGTCTACATAGAACATTTAAATTATTCCCAAATGCCATGTCGAATGTAGTCTTGTAGAACATAACTTAACCAGTAAACAGCGGGTGCCGTCATCATCAACAGATCCCTTGCATTGTATCTACAGTGACGGCCGAGGCCAAACTTTACTCCATATTAATGACAACACTACAGATGATACTGTTCGTACGTGTGTGGCCGACCTTGAAGGAATAGGGGATGCATCGGCTCTTGAGAAGTGCTATCATTCAGCTTGCCTTCGTGCCACTCAGCGAACGTGTACTAGTACTCAAAATTCGAACGACAATGAGTCAGTGATTAGAAAGCTGTGTGACACCCAATTGCTTATGTATATTCGTGGTTCTCTGTCAGTTGAAGGTGCCGTCCTCAATATGAACCAAATAATCGATGAATATGTGTCACTGCTGAAGGAGCACAATCTTAAGTTTGGTTGGCACCACAAAAAGTTCCTCAAGGATCTCATTCTCAGAAATATACCGCATGTTGAGTTCGTAAAGTCTGTATCTCCAAATGAACCAGAGAGGGTCACACTGTCTAACTCAGTCAGTCAAGCTGTAGCCTATTATGCCATGCGAGATCAAGATGATCCGATACTTGCAGCTTTGCTTGATGTCTCCAGTGCTCTGAGGCATGAACTTCTGGACGGAAAAGACTGGAGATTCACCGGTGAGCTGAGATCATTCTCAAACCCGCCTATGCTGCAAGTGTTTGTAAAACATCTGTTTTTCGGCCGATCCAGCACTGTCGGGGAAAGACGAACAGCAGAAGAGAAGAAAACAGTGGACGTAGCATGTCAGTTTCTGATTCAGAACACCCGCACAGACAGACAAGTGAAGCTCAAGGCGAAAACAAACAAAGGTTTTCAGCGAAGAACCGAAACTCCGCTCTCCATCGGTCTCCCACTTGCCATTCAAGCTAGAGACCGGGACAAGACTCTCATCACAAATTTGTCGTCGGTATTTCTTGGAACAGGCTACACAAACATCCTAAATATCGAGAAGCGCATTGAGCATGGCGTGTTGCTACGCATGCAAAATGCGCCTGGGGGTATTGCTGTCTGTTTGCCGGACTGGTTGAAGAAGGGAATAAATCTAACGTTTGCCGTGGACAATATCGACATGCTAGAAGACACGGCTTATGGCCATCATACGTTCCATGGAGTCATCGTTGTTCTGAACCAATGTCACGATGAAGATGCAGAGCCTATCCAAGAACCACTTGTCATTCCTGACAAGGCACCAGTCATGCCACTTCAGGTAGAAGTTCATTACCTGGAAGAACCTTTCATCCATAAAAAGCCAATCACGTTTGAGACGTTCACGTTTGGGGAAAGGAAGCATCTCCTGAAGCCATACAAGCGCTACAACCGCACCTGGGTACTGGCCAACTGCCTGGGAAATGAATCTGGTGACGGATCGAATCCTCCTGATGGTGAATCGATCGCTCCTCCTGATGACGTCCTGGGCAATGAAGCTATTGACATACCCAATCCTCCCGATTGCGACTCGTCCACTCCCCATGATGAAGACCCGTCGGGTGCCGGTGATGCTGCCGATTCCACTCCATCCATACTTAGTGTGAAAAGCAGGGAAAATGACAAGGTGAAGATAGGCAAGAAAGAAATCATGCCAACATGGGTAGCCACAAAGTCGCTCCTCCTGACACACGAAACAGCAACTCTTCCAAAGAGGATGAATTCTGAGGTGCTCGCTCCTCTGTTCAAAACCCCACCTACTGACTTAGCCACGCTATATACTGTTTTGAGGTTGACGCAGAATATATCGGCCATCGTTGTCGGACCTGAGCGGCGTACAGTCATCGAACTCGACCTTGATCTCTATAACTGTGCCATGCAGATCCAGCAATCTGTGAAGAACAAAAACTGGATTCTCAAAGCTGGTGGTCTACATATATGCTTCGCCGCTCTCCATGCTCTGGGAAAAACCGTAGACGGCAGCGGAATGGACACTGTGGCAGTAGAAACGGGCGTCTAATGTGTCTGTGCGATCAAGTCAGAATGCCGTGAAGTTCCGAAGCTGCATGCAGATGCACTGCCTAGGAAATCCATTTGTGATTACAGCTCCACTGAAAAGCATCGTATCATCTGCGATTATCCCCGAGGCGGTGAAGCCCGATATTCTGCAGTATCCCGAGAAGGGTAAAAAAGCCTAAGAGGCTTTTGTCAACGATCGACTTCTGACCACATCCACTCAATCCATCTGGGATCCCATGAAGAAGCTGAAACTAAAACACTTCACCAATTGGACACAGAAGACAAAGGTCAAGGTTGGTGGCAAGGTCTTCAAACTACGAGAGGACCGCCAGTTCTTGGGGCGATGTTTGATCATCCAGGAATCACGTCCTGACCTCGTGCCCAAGCTGGCAGACATGATTGGCAACTACGAGCTATCCGTCATCCCTCATTCCATATTTGCTGTTGACGGATCTCTACTTCTTCCTACCGATAAGGCAAGCATCATCCATGCTGTAGAAACCGCAAAGTCATCGCCGTCACCTGCCGTGCCTGCTCGGACTCCAGGTGCCACCAGTGTCCGCCGTCTTCTGCACTTCCTGATCCATCTGATGCCCCTGCGCAAACACTGCCTCGTGTGCTTATCATCGATGCAATGGCCGTTCTACATGGTATGAAGAAGACTCCTGGCATGACTACCATTCTTCATCTCAAGACAGCATTCAGCACAAGAATTGAGCGGATGATGAAGGGATACGTGGAAACAAGAATCATCTTCGATCGATATGTGGAGGGGGGTCTGAAGGCGAAGACGAGGAGTAAGAGGGCGGTGACTATTGATGCTGCGAGTGCCGGGTATGACGTCCACGATGGCATGTCAATGAACGCTATCTCACTGAAGCAACTACTGTCATGTACAACTACGAAGCACAATCTCTCATGCCACCTTGCACAGAGCCTCTTGGAACAGTTTGATGGTGAAGACGTGAAGATCGTGGTGGTGTATGACACGGTTGCCAAGACCATCAACCCATGGAGCTCGGTTGAGTCACACTCACATGAGGAGGCTGATACACTGATCCCCCTCCACGTCATGTTGAGTCTACAAGAGTGCACTTGGCGTGAGGTGCACGTCTGGTCTCCTGACACCGATGTGCTCGTTCTACTCATGGACCTAGTATCATGCGAGCATCTTGGTGCACTGACTCAACTGAAGCTTCGGACCGGGAAAGGGGCAAAGCACCGAGAGATAGACGTGTGCGAGCGAGTTCAAGCCATTGGGAGGCAGAAGTCTAGAGCTTTGCTGGGCTTTCACCATTTCACAGGGGCAGACTGGGGAGGCACGTTTGTAGGAATCTCCAAGAAGACCTGGATGACTGCTTTCCTCTCGCTTGATAACACGGATCCCATCATTGAGACCTTCAGGCATCTCGGGGAAAGGCCTATGTCATTGCCGACCACATCTGAGAGTGAAAGCATGCCTGTCATGTCCGCCAACCTTCAACACCTGGAGACATTCGTATGTAAAGTGTACGCTCCAAAAAGCTCAACCCGTATCCTACCTGACATTCGCTGGGAACTATTCAGGGCTAGAAATATTGAGAGTGAGATGCTCCCTTCAACCCGTAGCACACTGATCCCTCATATACAGCGGGCCAACTATGCTGTCATGCGTGACAAGGGCTACACTTCTCCTCAGCTCTCACTTCCGCGTCTGCGTGGGAATTGCTGGTCAGAAGATGAGCTTCCAATCAGATGCCTTGTACCACCAGCACACCGAGCTGTAATTGAACTGGTTAAATGTGGATGCAAGGGAGAATGCAAAGGGAACTGTTCCTGTGCGAAGAATGGTCTAGCTTGCACACCTTTTGCAAGTGTTATGCAGAAGGTTGCAACAACCACAAGGACTATCAAATGGATGAGGAAGAGGAGGAGGAGGTGGAGGAAAGCGCCGTATCTAACCTATAAGTCCTGACCTCGACTCTGAGGTAGTGACATTCACCTTGAAACATTTAAAACGTTCACTAAATTACTCTGACATTGCCAGAGAATGCATTTGAACAATAGTTGAGGTCGTGCAGCCGAAATTACTAAAAGTTTCATATTTTCCGGAGACATCTATAATTTTATCATGCATATGATGCTGTTGACACTACAGTTTTCTTCAGAATAGGCATTATACAATTATAGATTTCTAACAACAAACCGTCAGTGGCGCTCTATGGGATACAGTGTTTGAAAGTATAGCTCAGTGTTGTCATTTTGGCATTTTGTCTCTTCACATATTTTCGCATATTCGACACAGTCGTACAATAAATCAGTTAGATAATATGTTCTCGTGTGTTCGTTGCCGTTACTTTACTCTGTGGTAAACATAGATTGACACAGCATATTGCAAAAGCATACATATTACAGCAAAATAAGAAAAAAATAATATATTCAAGGTCGCGAAGCCAAACTTTTGCAATTTTTGGGTCATTTGAGCTTGACCTTGACCTCTGTAGTGTGACCTTGGCCATGAATCATCTCAAAAATATCACCAATCAACTCAGTGGCTCTGATAACCCCAAAATAGACACCAAGATCGCCACAATCAGACCACCAGATGCCGAGATCTGCAATACTCGGTTCTCAGATGGCGGCCATCTTGGATTTGGCCTACATGAAATGTTTCCATATTTGTCCCATGCCGTTTTTACATCAGCCCCACCTGAGGCCTGGCTACCTACATCTATTTGTCTCATGCTGTTCTTACATCAGCCCCACCTGAGGCCTGGCTACCTACATCTATTTGTGTCATGCCGTTCTTACATCAGTCCCACCTGATGCCTGACTACATACATCTACCTATTTGTCTCATGCGGTTCTTACATCAGCCCCACATGAGGCCTGGCTACCTACATCTACCTATTTGTCTCATGCCATTCTTACATCAGCCCCACCTGAGGCCTGGCTTCCTACATCTACCTATTTATCTCATGCCGTTCTTACATCAGCCCCACCTGAGGTCTGGCTACCTACATCTACCTATTTGTCTCATGCCGTTCTTACATCAGTCCCACCTGAGGCCTGGCTACCTACATCTACCGTGGGTGGCAGGTGGGAGCACGCGATTGGTAGTTTAACGATCGGTGTTCATCCTTACCGGAATCCCGACTGGATACCTGGTTTGGCCCTCACATACGTCTTTGGCATTTTGTATGTGACAGTTGAATCTGGTTATACCCCCCCCCCCCCTTATGTGAGTATTACATATTCGTCATCCTATTTTAGGGGAAGGGGACAAGTGACTTGGTGTGGTATGCACCTGACAGCAGGTCAGGTTATTCTAATTTCAGGACTGAATATATTTGTTCTCGATGTAAATATTCAGTTCTGATTTTGGGATTTCCCCCCCCCCCAATGCAGCAGGTTAAAATGCGATCGAACCGGTTTGCCCGGCTTTACATGACCTTAGCTGTTGATAGGCCGTTAAACACTAATACACAAACAAAACATACATCTACCTATTTGTCTCATGCCGTTCTTACATCAGCCCCACCTGAGGCCTGGCTACCTACATCTATTTGTCTCATGCCGTTCTTACATCAGTCCCACATGAGGCCTGGCTACCTACATCTATTTGTCTCATGCCGTTCTTTCATCAATCCCACCTGAAGCCTGGCTACCTACGTCTACCTATTTGTCTCATGCTGTTCTTTCATCAGCCCCACCTGAGGCCTGGCTACCTACATCTATTTGTCTCATGCCGTTCTTACATCAGTCCCACATGAAACCTGGCTACCTACGTCTACCGATTTGTCTCATGCCGTTCTTTCATCAGCCCCAACTGAGGCATGGCTACCTACATCTACCTATTTGTCTCATGCCGTTCTTACATCAGTCCCACATGAGGCCTGGCTACCTACATCTATTTGTCTCATGCCGTTCTTACATCAGCCCCACCTGAGGCCTGGCTACCTACATCTCTTTGTCTCATGCCGTTCTTACATCAGCCCCACCTGAGGCCTGGCCACCTACATCTATTTGTATCATGCCGTTCTTACATCAGCCCCACATGAGGCCTGGCTACCTACATCTATTTGTCTCATGCCGTTATTACATCAGCCCCACATGAGGCCTGGCTACCTACAACTACCTATTTCTCTCATGCCGTTCTTACATCAGCCCCACCTGAGGCCTGGCTACATACATCTACCTATTTGTCTCAAGCCGTTCTTACAGCCCCACCTGAGGCCTGGCTACCTACATCTACCTATTTGTCTCATGCCGTTCTTACATCAGCCCCACGTCATCAGCCTGGCTACCTACATCTATTTGTCTCATGCCGTTCTTACACCAATCCCACCTGAGGCCTGGCTACCTACATCTATTTGTCTCATGCCGTTCTTACATCAGTCCCACATGAGGCCTGGCTACCTACATCTATTTGTCTCATGCCGTTCTTACATCAGTCCCACATGAAGCCTGGCTACATACGTCTACCTATTTGTCTCATGCCGTTCTTTCATCAGCCCCACCTGAGGCATGGCTACCTACATCTATTTGTCTCATGCCGTTCTTACATCAGTCCCACCTGAGGCCTGGCTACCTACATCTATTTGTCTCATGCCGTTCTTACATCAGTCCCACCTGAAGCCCGGCTACCTACGTCTACCGATTTGTCTTATGCCGTTCTTTCATCAGCCCCACCTGAGGCATGGCTACATACATCTATTTGTCTCATGCCGTTCTTACATCAATCCCACCTGAGGCCTGGCTACCTACATCTATTTGTCTCATGCCGTTCTTATATCAACACCACCTGAGGCCTGGCTACCTACATCTACCTATTTGTCTCATGCCGTTCTTACATCAGCCCCTCCTGAGGCCTGGCTACATACATCTATTTGTCTCATGCCGTTCTTACATCAGTCCCACCTGAGGCCTGGCTACCTACAGCTACCTATTTGTCTCATGCCGTTATTACATCAGCCCAACATGAGGCATGACTACCTACACCTACCTATTTGTCTCATGCCGTTCTTACATCAGTCCCACATGAGGCATGGCTACCTACATCTATTTGTCTCATGCCGTTCTTACATCAGTCCCACCTGAAGCCTGGCTACCTACGTCTACCTATTTATCTCATGCCGTTCTTTCATCAGCCCCACATGAGGCCTGGCTACCTACATCTATTTGTCTCATGCCGTTGTTACATCAGTCCCACATGAGGCCTGACTACCTACATCAATTTGTCTCATGCTGTTCTTACATCAGTCCCACCTGAGGCCTGGCAACCTACATCTATTTGTCCCATGCCGTTCTTACACCAGTCCCACATGAGGCCTGGCTACCTACATCTATTTGTCTCATGCCGTTATTACATCAGTCCCACATGAGGCCTGACTACCTACGTCTACCTATTTGTCTCGTGCTGTTCTTTCATCAGCCCCACATGTGGCATGGCAACCTACTTCTATTTGTCTCATGCCGTTTTTACATCAGTCCCACCTGAGGCCTGGCTACCTACATCTATTTGTCTCATGCCGTTCTTACATCAATCCCATCTGAGGACTGGCTACCTACATCTATTTGTCTCATGCCGTTCTTACATCAACACCACCTGAGGCCTGGCTACCTACACATCTACCTATTTGTCTCAAGCCGTTATTACATCAGCCCCACATGAGGCATGGCTACCTACACCTACCTATTTGTCTCATGCTGTTCTTGCAGCAGCCCCACCTGAGGCCTGGCTACCTACACCTACCTATTTGTCTCATGCCGTTCTTACATCAGTCCCACCTGAGGCCTGGCTACCTACATCTACCTATTTGTCTCAATGCCGTTTTCTTTACATGAGACCACCCAACCCTGAGTCTGGCTACCTACATATATTTGTCTCACGCCGTTCTTACATCAGTCCCACCTGAGGCATGGCTTCCTACATACATTTTGTCTCATGCCGTTCTTACATCAGTCCCACATGAGGCCTGGCTACCTACATCTATTTGACTCATGCCGTTCTTACATCAGTCCCACCTTGAGAAGCCTGGCCCTACCTACCGTCTACCTAATTGTCTCAGCCGTTATTTCATCAGCCCCACATGAGGCATTGGCACCCTAACACTAATTTTGCTCATGGCCTTCTTACATCAGGCTACCAGAGGCCTGGCTACCTACTCTATTTGTCTCATGCCGTTCCTACATCATCCCACCTGAAGGCCTGGCTACCACTCAATTTGTCTCATGCCGGTTCTTACATCAAACACCACCTTAGGCCCGGCTACCTACCATCTACCTGTTTTCTCATGCTGTTCTTACACGCTTCCTCCTGAGGCCTGGCTACAACATCTATTTTGTCTCATGTCGGTTTCTTACATCATCCAACCTGGAGGCCTGACTTTACCCGTCTACCTATGTCCGTTCATGTTGTTTCATTCATCACCCCACATGAGGCATGGCTACCTAACATCCTATTTGTCTCATGCCGTTCTTAACATCAGTTCCCGCCTGAGGCCTGGCTACCTACATCTATTTGTCTCATGCCGTTCCTACATCAATCCCACCTGAGGCCTGGCTACCTACATCTATTTGTCTCATGCCGTTCTTACATCAACACCACCTTAGGCCCGGCTACCTACATCTACCTATTTGTCTCATGCTGTTCTTACATCAGCTCCTCCTGAGGCCTGGCTACATACATCTATTTGTCTCATGTCGTTCTTACATCAGTCCCACCTGAGGCCTGACTACCTACGTCTACCTATTTGTCTCATGTTGTTCTTTCATCAGCCCCACATGTGGCATGGCAACCTACTTCTATTTGTCTCATGCCGTTTTTACATCAGTCCCACTTGAGGCCTGGCTACCTACATCTATTTGTCTCATGCCGTTCTTACATCAATCCCATCTGAGGACCTGCTACCTACATCTATTTGTCTCATGCCGTTCTTACATCAACACCACCTGAGGCCTGGCTACCTACACATCTACCTATTTGTCTCAAGCCGTTATTACATCAGCCCCACATGAGGCATGGCTACCTACACCTACCTATTTGTCTCATGTTGTTCTTACAGCAGCCCCACCAGAGGCCCTGGCTACATATACCTACCTATTTGTCCCTCCATGCCGTTCTGACCATCAGTCCCACCTGAGGCCTGGCTACCATACATACTACCCCCTATTTGTCTCATGCCGTTTTCTACATCCAGCCCCACCTGAGCCCAGCCTGGTACCACATCCATTTGTCTAGTGGTTCGTTACCTATCAGTCCCTCCCTGAGGCCTGATACCTACATATATTTGTTCTGCATGCCGTTCTTATACATCAGTCCCACCTGAGCACATGGCTACCTACTACCCGGTCTTACCATATGGTCTCCATGCCCGTTCATTACATCAGTCACAACCCCATGAGGCCTGGCTACCTATATCTATTTGTCTCATGCCGTTGTTACATCAGTCCCACCTGAGGCCTGACTACCTACATCTATTTGTCTCATGCTGTTCTTACATCAGTCCCACCTGAGGCCTGGCTACCTACATATATTTGTCTCATGCCGTTCTTACGTTAGCACCACCTGAGGCCTGGCTACCTACATCTACCTATTTGTCTCATGCCGTTCTTACATCAGCCCCACCTGAGGCCTGGCTACCTACATCCATTTGTCTCGTGCCGTTCTTACATCAGTCCCACCTGAGGCCTGGCTACCTACATCTACCTATTTGTCTCATGCCGTTATTACTTCAGCCCCACATGAGGCCTGGCTACCTACACCTACCTATTTGTCTCTTGTCGTTCTTACATCAGCCCCATCTGAGGCCTGGCTACCTACATCTATTTGTCTCATGCCGTTTCTACATCTGTCCAACTGAAGAGGCCTGGACTACATACGTCTACTATTTTTATTTCTAATGCGTTCTTTGTCATCAGGTCCCACCTGAGGCCTGGCTACCTACCATATATTATGTGATCATGCCGTTCTTCACATCAGTCCCACCTGAGTTTCCTGAGCTGACCTACCTACATCTATTTGTCTCATGCCCCGTTCTACATCAGTCCCACCTGAGGCCTGGCTACCTACATCTACCTATTTGTCTCATGCCGTTATTACATCAGCCCCACCTGAGGCCTGGCTACCTACATCTATTTGTCTCATGCCGTTCTTACATCAGTCCCACCTGAAAGCCTTGCTACAGGGCCCTGGCAGTACAGATGCCGTTCTTTGCCCTAACCGGCATATGTCTACCTATTTTTCTAATGCCGTTCTTTCATCAGTCCCACCTGAGGCCTGGCTACCTACATATATTTGTATCATGCCGTTCTTACATCAGTCACACATGAGGCCTGACTACCTACATATATTTGTCTCATGCCGTTCTTACATCAGTCCCACATGAGGCCTGGCTACCTACATCTATTTCTCTCATGCCGTTCTTACATCAGCACCACCTGAGGCCTGGCTACCTACATCTACCTATGTGTCTCATGCCGTTCTTACATCAGCCCCAGCTGAGGCCTGGCTACCTACATATATTTGTCTCATGCCGTTCTTACATCAGTCCCACCTGAGGCCTGGCTACCTACATGTACCTATTTGTCTCATGCCGTTATTACATCAGTTCCACATGAGACATGGCTACATACACCTACCTATTTGTCTCATGCCGTTCTTACATCAGCCCCACCTGAGGCCTGGCTACCGACACCTACCTATTTGTCTCATGCCGGTCTTACATCAGTCCTACATCTATTTGTCTCATGCCGTTCTTACATCAGTCCCACCTGAGGCCTGGCTACCTTCATCTATTTATCTCATGCCGTTCTTACATCAGTCCCACATGATGCCTGGCTACCTACATCTACCTATTTGTCTCAAGCCGTTCTTACAGCCCCACCTGAGGCCTGGCTACCTACATCTACCTATTTGTCTAATGCCGTTCTTACATCAGCCCCACCTGAGGCATGGCTACCTACATCTACCTATTTGTCTCAAGCCGTTCGTACAACCCCACCTGAGGACTGGCTACCTACATCTACCTATTTGTCTCATGTCGTTATTACATCAGCCCCACATGAGGCCTGGCCACCTACATATATTTGTCTCATGCCGTTCTTACATCAGTCCCACCTGAGGCCTGGCTACCTACATCTATTTGTCTCATGCCGTTCTTACATCAGTCCCACATGAGGCATGGCTATCTACATCTATTTGTCTCATGCTGTTCTTACATCAGTCCCACCTGAAGCCTGGCTACCTACGTCTACCTATTTGTCTCATGCCGTTCTTTCATCAGCCCCACATGAGGCCTGGCTACCTACATCTATTTGTCTCATGCCGTTCTTACATCAGTCCCACCTCAGGCCTGACTACCTACATCTATTTGTCTCATGCTGTTCTTACATCAGTCCCACCTGAGGCCTGGCTACCTACATCTACCTATTTGTCTCATGCCGTTCTTACATCAGGACCACCTGAGGCCTGGCTACCTACATCTACCTACTTGTCTCATGCCGTTCTTACATCAGCCCCACCTGAGGCCTGGCTATCTACATCCATTTGTCTCATGCCGTTCTTACATCAGTCCCAACTGAGGCCTGGCTACCTACATCTACATATTTGTCTCATACCGTTATTACATCAGCCCCACATGAGGCCCCCACTATTTGTCTCATGCCGTTCTTACATCAGCCCCGCCTGAGGCCTGGCTACCTACACCTACCTATTTGTCTCATGCAGTTCTTACATCAGCCCCACCTGAGGCCCGGCTACCTACATCTATGTGTCTCATGCCGTTCTTACATCAGTCCTATATCTATTTGTCTTATGCCGTTCTTACATCAGTCCCACCTGAGGCCTGGCTACCTACATCTATTTGTATCATGCCGTTCTTACATCAGTCCCACATGAGGCATGGCTACCTACATCTATTTATCTTATGCCGTTCTTACATCAGTCCCACATGAAGCCTACCTACCTACGTCTACCTATTTGTCTCATGCCGTTCTTTCAGCAGCCCCACCTGAGGCCTGCTACATACTCTATTTGTCTCGCCTTTCGGTCATGTGGCATGGCTACCTACATCTATTTGTCTCATGCCGTTCTTACATCAGTCCCACCTGAAGCCTGGCTACCTACGTCTACCTATTTGTCTCATGCCGTTCTTTCATCAGCCCCACATGAGGCCTGGCTACCTACATCTATTTGTCTCATGCCGTTCTTACATCAGTCCCACCTGAAGCCTGACTACCTACATCTATTTGTCTCATGCTGTTCTTACATCAGTCCCACCTGAGGCCTGGCTACCTACATCTATTTGTCTCATGCCGTTCTTACATCAGCACCACCGGAGGCCTGGTTACCTACATCTACCTATTTGTCTCATGCCGTTCTTACATCAGCCCCACCTGAGGCCTGGCTACCTACATCCATTTGTCTCATGCCGTTCTTACATCAGTCCCACCTGAGGCCTGGCTACCTACATCTATTTTTCTCATGTCGTTCTTACATCAACCCCCCCCCCCTCCCCGAGGCCTGGCTATCTACGTCTACTTATTTGTCTCATGCCGTTCTTACATCAGTCCCACCTGAAGCCTGGCTACCTACATCTATTTGTCTCATGTCGTTCTTACATCAGCCCCACCTGAGGCCTGGCTACCTACGTCTACCTATTTGTCTCATGCCGTTCTTACATCAGCCCCACTTGAGGCCTGGTTACCTACATCTACGTTCGATGTCGCTTATACCACATTACGTAGAAGTACTGTGACCTGGAATTACCGTACAATACATTGTATCTGGTAACCCGAATTTTCCGACTGTCACACAGGGCGACTTATAGTAAGTCGCCCTGCGTGACAGCGTGAACATGAGGGTTGTGTATGTGTCAGAGAACCGCCCGGACGACGCGATGACATTGAGTGACCTACAGCCCAAACTGCAGGACGTCAGCAGTACGGTGTGGGCGCAATTCGCTCACTCAACCCCGGGAGACACAGTAAGTATAATGCAGTTCCATGAACTGTACTTTATAATTCCATTGGTAGTTGCTGTCACCAATACCTGCCAACGAACATTGTCGAACAAACATTCGTCGGGTCCTTGAATGTCTTCGGATGCTTGAATGCCTTTGCCAGTCCTCCACCATGCTGTGAAAACCCACAACCCTCTGTTTCGGCTAGTCCTAATGTTAAAGTTACATACTTAATATACACTGGATAGTGAAGTAAATGTGCCACATAATATAAAATCATGTCAATGGACGTTTTCGTATTTTGCACATGAATCTCTCTGATTGTCTCTGAGTTTAGAAATGAATCTCTCTGATTGTCTCTGAGTTTAGAAATGTATCTCTCTGATTGTCTCTTGAGTTTAGAAATGTATGTAAGTAAAATTAAAATGTTTTCACACTATTGCTAATAATACCACAGACCTAGAATAAATAGACTGGCGACTCCGTGAAATTACAACGCGATCCCGCATGTTCTCGTGGCGCCGAGATTTTAGCGTGAGTTCATCGAGCACCTGTCGCGCACTCATCGATAACGTAACCAATATAAACAATATGGGGCTAGGTTAATAAACAATATGGCGGCTGGTATAAATCCGATGCGATAAACTGTCGCTGTTTGTCAACAAAGCGATTTTAAAACAAACACCCAACAAGTAACTAGCTTAGTTTACCTGTTCTTTGGAAATGAATCGTTCCAGCAAAGTCTCGTCTCGCATATATAGGACAACACTAGAGACAAATGCGTTGTTCCTTGAGCAAGACACTTTACGCACACTGCCTCAGTCCGTCCAGGTGTAAATGGGATCTGGCCAATTAAAGGGAAAGGTCAACTGTATTTTATTGTATGTACATATGAATAAAATTGTCTCCTCATCATCCTCATGATCCTGTATATACTGCATTAACGCAAATCGGACTGACGGACAGACCGTGCTATACCATACAGGCGCGTCGAAAGGCAGATGATATCACAGTTGGAATACTCGGACCTGTGATACAAATAAAATGACCATTACAAATAAATTAATTACCCCACCCACTTGGTCTCATACAGTACTATATATTAACGTCATGTACAGTACGATACCAGGTGGGTGGGGTAATGGGATTAATAGGCTTTTTTTTTTGGCGAAGCGCATCGTAGGGCGAGGGGTTTGGGAGTCCTAAATATACATAAAAGCACCAATAAGTTATACAAAAAAATAAGCTAACATTTTTAAACTCCATCTTATAACACATTACGATGTTATAAGAGGGAGTAAAACATGTTTAGCTTATTTTGTTTCCACTTATTGATGCTTCTATGTATATTTAATGTATGTATGAACCTTCGTCCGTTACTTCAATCTGTGGGTACTACCAGCTTGTCTATTTATATATTGGGTCACAGGCGAATAAAAAGCACCTTACAACATGTGATACCAGCGAAGTCCCAACAATCTGATTCAATCAATCACACTCGATCAATCTGTCAGGTACCAACACCAATTCAATTGATTCCGGCTATGCTACATGTAATGTAATGTGCAACATAGTTGTGATGAGCAGCCAGCAGGTGACATATCCAGGTATACTAGCACACATACATGCCGTCTGTCATCGACTGCCCACTAACACATTGCTCATATACATGTATACATGTACAACATAACGGAAAAGTAAATCGGACACGTGCATATATACATGGACTGTTGATTTAGTCTGGCGAATCGGTATACACGGACTGTTAGTCTGTCGCACGGTAAGGGAGATAACTCATTACCAGATAATAGTATTTCATCATTTGCGTACCCTATACTTCACAAAAACCTTTTTAATCAGCACTGACTCCCTACCGTGTTCAATTAATATACAAAATACATACCACATACCAATACTTGTACTGTCAATAACCTGAAACTTGGTTAAATGCACAGGGTATAGCAACCTCGCAGGACATATTAATTTGACACAACCCTAACTTGATACGCAAAACGGCTCGACAAAATCAGATGGTTTAACATAACTAGATAACAATTTAATAGTTCAATCAGTTTACTACCGAACTTGTACATGTACATGCATTTTTGTTTGTACATACATGCGCTTGTTTTAACAAGTACAGTATGTATAGTATCAACCCCAACATGCACTACGAACCCTTGCTACCATAACTTTGTTCTCCACCAATCAGTAGGCCTGCTTCCGTCATGCAGCGTAGTACGTTGACGTACAGGGCCGTCACTACATGTTACACAAAATGACTTTGTCACGTGAACCGCTAAGGCGGATGAACCCTGTACGACAAGAGGCATCTCTAACATTATGTGACCCCTTTCGATGCATGGCTGTTTCATTATTGTTATTATCGGGAGATATTCATCCAAATCCAGGTCCCTTAAATGACTCGCTAAACACATTAGACTCATCATGCTCAGACCATTCCTCAAACTTACTAAATAGTGGGCTAAGTGTTATGCATTTAAACATACAAAGCTTAAGACCCAAGCTCGACTTACTAGAAGTAGAATCACAATGCTATGATGTCCTAGTATTTACTGAAACGTGGCTATCACAAGACATATCTAACGATAACATACATATACCTAACTTTGGACGCCCTTTTAGATGTGATAGACGAGACAGATCAGGCGGTGGGGTTGCAATATATTTGAGAGAAAATATGCACGGATTAATCAGAAACGACTTATCCATTCCAGGTCTCGAAGCACTGTGGGTCGAAACAAACTATAACAATCAAACTATTCTCATAGCTGGATTTTATCGCCCACCAAACTCTAACAATAATTACTGGTCCCTCTTGGAAGAGAGTTTTGACAGAGGGTATAACACATCAATTAACAATATCATCATCACTGGCGATTTTAATATAAATACTCTCAATCAATCGGCATCTAAGATAGACAATCTTATAGCTTCGTACAACTTTACCCAACTCATATCCGAACCAACACATTTCACCGAACACTCACAAACTCTAATAGACCTCATCATCGTAAAGAATCCACGCACCGTTCTCACGAGTTTTGTTACGGATCCATTCGTCCCGGATCTTATAAGGTACCACTCGCCTATAGTAGTAGTTCTCACATTCCCTAAACCTAAGCCCACCTCATTCAAACGTCACATTTGGAAATATGATGAAGGTGACTTTGATAAATATAGACAGCAACTGCATAATACAAACTGGGAAAGCAAAATAACAATAAATGACATAGACACGTCTGTCAGCAACGTTAGTTCTACTATAATAAACGCAGCAAAACAGTACATACCTAATAAAATAGTAACCATGCGCCCTAACGATATACCATGGATGAAGAGCAATGTTAGAAAACTAATCAGACAACGAAGACGACTTCACAAAAAAGCGAAAAACCTCAACACTGAACAAGCTTGGCAAACTTTCAGAAACAAGAGAAATGAAGTAACAAAACATATACGAAAAGCCAAACATGACTACAAACAATCCATAATAGATAAAATTAATGAAGACAATATTACAGCTAAAAACTGGTTTAAAATGACTAAATCTTTAATAACCAGTGATAATTTGAGTAATCAGATTCCAACACTAATTCAGAACGACACAACCGCGTCTGTAGATAAAGAAAAAGCAAGCTTGTTGAATGAACATTTTTGTAAACAATCAAACGTAGATGATAAAAACAAAAATCCACCGCATTTAGCTACACATACTAATAACTCACTACCAATTATAGTTATATCAAATCAGGAAGTAAAAGATGCAATTTTGCAAATGGACTCCTCAAAGGCATCTGGCCCCGACGCAATAAGCCCTCGACTGTTGAGAGAAGGTGTAAATCAACTTTCAACACCCCTAGCAAACTTTTTTAATATATTGATTTCTACTTGTCAATTCCCACTGGCATGGAAAATTGCCAATGTTACTCCGATATATAAGAAATCCAACCCGGCAGATCCCACGAATTACCGACCAATATCACTACTTAGTTGTATTGGTAAAATCATGGAGCGATGTATCCACAAACACTTATATAATTACTTAGTTGCCAACAACATATTAACCAAGTACCAATCGGGCTTCAGACGTGGTGATTCTACAACTAATCAACTTAATTACATATACAACGATATTTGCAAAGCTTTAGATGAAGGTAAAAAAATCCGGGTAGTTTTCTGCGACATTTCAAAGACATTCGACCGAGTTTGGCATCGGGGATTACTAGCGAAACTCTCATCTATTGGTATTATCGGTACCCTTCATAAATGGTTCTCTTCATATCTTTCCAAACGACAGCAGCGTGTAGTAATACATAACACACATTCTGAGTGGAAAAATATTAATACTGGTGTACCACAAGGTTCAATCTTAGGGCCACTCTTATTTCTCATCTATATTAATGACATAGTTAATGAGATTAATTCAAACATACGATTATTGGCGGACGACACAAGTCTTTACTTTATAGTTGAGGAACCAATCACTGCTTCGCCTATTCTAAACGGCGACCTTGACAAAATACATAACTGGTCGACGATATGGCTTGTAGACTTTAACCCAAATAAAACAGAGGCTATGTTGATATCCAGAAAACAAAATAGACGACTTCATCCTTCCCTGCTTATGAACAATACCGTAATAAAAGAAGTTGAAACTCATAAACACCTAGGTATCGTATTTTCCGATACTGGTAAATGGTAGCCTCACATTTCATTGGTCATTAGTCGCACCTGGCAACGCATTGGATTGCTTCGTTGTTTAAAATTTACATTAAATAGAAAGTCACTAGAAAAAGAATACTTCTCCATCATACGCCCCTTGCTCGAATATAGCGATAGTACTTGGGATAATTGTTCAATAGAACTAAAAAATGAACTAGAATCCATACAAATTGAGGCCGCACGAATTGTTACTGGTGCAACTAAACTATGCAGTATAGACAAACTTTACACATAAATCCAATGGGAAAGCCTCGAACAGCGAAGAAGAAAACACAAATTACTTTTATTCTACAAAATGAAACACAATATGACACCAACTTATCTGAGTAATTTAATCCCCGAACAAACACAAACTCGATACAGGCTAAGAAACGACGAAGACATTCCATTAATAAACACACGTACTAAACTGTATCAAGATTCATTTCTTCCATCTACCATAAAAGAATGGAATTCCCTATCCTCGAATGCAAGAAACAGCCCAACCCTTAACTCGTTTAAGAATGTACTAAATGTTAACTTGCGTAAACCACCAACCTACTACAACACAGCTACTAATCGACAAGGCCAAATTCTCCTGACTCGTATCCGGCTAGGGTGTAGCGCGCTAAACTACGACTTATTCCGGAAATCAATAGTTGATAGCGCTACATGCGCCTGTGGCGCAATCGAAAATGCTAATCACTACATTCTCTCATGTCCCCTTTATACAAATCAAAGACAAAGATATTTGTCATCTCTTCCTTGTCCACCGATCCTTAATAACTTAATTTACGGCAGCGAATGTTTAATGGACAATGAAAACAGCCTTGTATTCCAAAGGGTTCAACAATTCATTATTGCCTCTAAACGTTTCACTGCATGACGGGAGACTGCCCCTGCGACTGAACGGTTTGTAACAACGATTATCTTGTAAACTGCCAATAGCAGGACAAATGTTAGTCGTATATCGTTATAACAGTTCAATTGAATTCAATGCCTATGGTTCGGAGCGCATGCTTGGGATAACTCTTTTTCCTTCAATTATCAAACAAAACTTACATATGTATAGATTATATGCATTCTTGCCACATTCCCATTTACTGATGCTTTACTCAAGGAGAAGAATTCACATAAGCTCTTCGAGCTTGTTTTCTAATCCTTATTCACTGTTACTTTATATGTATTGTGATGCATATATATACATGTATATTATTTGAAATAAATATTGTTTAAACTAACATAGTTGTGCAACAGGTTGGAAACAATTACTTTACGATGTTTGCAACCAGCATAGTCGCAAACCAGCCGGATCAGGGCCTACGCCATTCAACATCCAGTTACTGATGGGTTTTAAACATCCCAGCAACTGCTAAGGTCATATAGAGACGGGACCACAGTATTAAAGTCTCATCAGACAGACTAGTGGGATAGAAATAGTATGCAAGTATTGTTCACGCCTATGGCGAGGACTGAACTCACAACCTCTGGTGTCCAATACCAGATCTCCTACTACGGCATGGCCCATCCCCATTCAGTGACTGAGGTAATTGTGCTGTCATTAGCAAAACGGTTAGACCAGAAGTGCAATGTTGCTGCGTGCAAGACGATCAGGATCTAAAATTGCTGCCAATGTCTTCCCGTTCCTTTGATCAGTGGGTGACCAATTTGTTTACAGTACATGTACACAGAGCTCAAGTAAAGTCTTGTATTGGTGTATTTTATGCATTTATTTACCTGAATGTGTTTGATTTTCAAATGTGGGAATATAATGTATGCACACTAATTTGAAACTACTCTTTGACTTTCAAACTGAGGAGTAAACATTTTCTACTAAAATTGAGAATTCACTTAATTGAGCTGACAAAAGCAAACAAGTGCATGTTCTACCAAAACAAAAACCATGTGATCCAATTTCAAAAATGTCCTGTTCTCATCATATTTTACATGTACATACTTACCTTGATGTATGAAGATTATACTTATCAAACAAATTAATTTGATTTAGTTAACGACCTGCCAACAGCTAAGGTTATTTTAGTTGGGTTTGATTCCATATTTCACCTATTGTGATGGTGCCAGGTCCTCACAACATTAGAGTCACTTAGCCCCAACCCTAAAAGTATTATGAATATTACTTATCTTACTACTTTTATAATGGGCACAACAATATTCAAATCTCAAGTAACACGTAAGCCAGAAATGTACCAGGGATGTCCTGATTCTGATAAGGATGAAACTATGAAACCGCCATCCCTGAACGACTCCATTCTGGTGATTTATTACCATATGTAATTCAGCTGCATATCTGTGCTATATCACATCAATATTACTCCAGTAGTTACAGAGCTAATTAGGAAAATGCTTGTTACTAATCAAGTTGAAAATTCACTTATATGAGCTGAAGAAAAAAGTAAACATTTTTTTTTAGATTTTTTTACATATCAAATAAGTGATGTTTCAACTTAATTCCCTATATTATATCAGAAAAATATGTGTAATAGTTATAGTTCACATATTGAATTTGCAATAAATTAATTTCGAGCGAGCTCAGCGAGTGAAGAAATTAGTTTATTGAAAATTCAATCAATATGTGAACTACCGTTTGACTATAGTATTGTTGGCCCAGCCTCTTCGCGCACACACCAAGCATCGCCCATAAACGTGCTTTCGAATGGCAATACTACTACGCGATTGACGATTTGATACTGAATCGATCGATCCCACGCAGTAAAACGGTTAGCGTCACAGGAAATTATGTCAACAAGGTATTGTCTAAATATAGCTCTCCGTGTATTGACACATTTAATGATTAATTGAGATGAAAAGCTGTGCTTTCTATGGTCAAGAAACTAGGGCAAACAATAAATTCATCAATTCATTTGCAAAATAAAATATGCATCAAACTTGAAATCAGACACACAGCTTATCTGGAGCACTAATGATTTACACCAACCAAAGTGCACAATGAAGTAAATTCAAAGAAAACAACACAAGCATCGTTTTAACATGATGTTATCAAACTGGGGCACCGTTTCACTAAATTTCATATGATAGGATTAATGAGCCACATTGATGTGTTGTAAAATTATAAAATATCTGCACGGACATATTTTATCGTACAAAGTTAAGTGAAATGTGCCCCAGAAAGATAATGTACAACGATCAGAACTGAACGGTTGAATACTTTTATGGAAGATGAGACTCGATAGTTTCTGAGACACTTAATTTCTTTCAAATACTTAACCCTTTCATCATTATAGACCTCTATGGATGTGCTTACCAATAGTGTAGATCCAGATGAGCCGGCTCGTAACGGGTCGTCTCATCAGGATCTGCACTTTTTGCAAGTAATTTCCATATTTTTTAGAAAAATAACAACCCCATTTTTATAAATTCTGTCGACTAATCTCGAAAATCATTGTGTGTACAAAAATTAACATATCAACTCAATTTCAGTCATTTATGTTTGAAAGGATTAAAAGCACAAATCCTGACATTTTCCATTTCAATTGTATATGTAAGAAAATCCAATAATCGAAGATGTTGAAAATCTATGATGTCTGTATCATTGCGGGCAACTCTGCGCACCATAACCTGTCCGTCACTGTAGGCGATAGAGAAAGAATTCCTCTTCATGGAGCTCCTGGAAACGAAAATAATTAACACGGTTTTAACCAGTTCACGCCTAAATAAGTGGCGTAGACTTGCTCCTGCTAAAGAATAGGACTACTGTATAATCCGAAATATTTGAACACAATTTATTCTAGGAGACACTAATAAATATCTGGTTTTTCACAATAAAAGAGTGTCCCAATGTTTAGCGCTGTAGTTCATTAATATCATGAGGAGGGGGATCAGGTGTGGGGTGCGAAAGGAAAATATTATACGGCTGATGAAAAACATGCACATGACGTTTGAATGGAATCACTCATATGGTAAAGTTGTAGCAGAATGAATCTACTGAATCGAAATGTAAAATCTACTCCACGGGAAATTTCAAAGTTATTTTTTACGTTGACACATTGAAATCATGTAAAAAGTGGATAAATGGCGTTCATGATATGTAAATTCTCTGGTCATAAGAGTAACAAAGAATATAAAAAATACTACCATTATAATATGCTTTGCAAAAAAATTCAACAACAAAGTTTTGCGCACTACAGTATTGCAATAGCCGATTCAGATTCATATTGAAATTACGTGAAAAGTGGATAAATAGCATGAAATATAAAGTCTCTGGATAGCAGAGCAATTGACAATTACAAATGGCAATACTGTTTACTGTACAATACTACCATTATAATATGCTTTGCCAAAAAAAATTAACAACTTTAATAAAATGAAACAAAAGTCTTGCGCACTACAGTATTGCAATAGCCGATTCAGATTCACATTGAAATTACGTGAAAAGTGGATAAATAGCATGAAATATAAAGTCTCTGGATAGCAGAGCAATTGACAATTACAAATGGCAATACTGTTTACTGCACATTACTACCATTATAATATGCTTTGCCAAAAAAATCAACAACTTTAATAAAATGAAACAAAAGTTGTGCACACTACAGTATTGCAATAGCCGATTCAGATTCACATTGAAATCGCGTGAAAAGTGGATAAATAGCCTGAAATATAAAGTCTCTGGACATAATTAAGGGCAACAGAGAATTACAAATGGCAATAATGTTTACCGCACAATACTACCATTATAATATGCTTTGCCAAAAATATAAAGTCTCTGGACATAATTAAGGGCAACAGAGAATTACAAATGGCAATAATGTTTACCGCACAATACTACCATTATAATATGCTTTGCCAAAAATATAAACAACTTCAATAAAATGAAAGTTTTGCGTGCTACAATATATAGCTACAATATTGCAATAGCAGATTCTGCTTCACATATAAATCACGTGAAAAGTGGACAAATAGAATGAAATAACATATAAAGTCTAACTAAACAGATACAGAGAATTGGGAGGATAATACAATTATAATTTATAAATAGCTGTATGCACTATTCGATGCGTGTCCTGCATATATTAATTGTACCGCATCATAACATTATTGAAAATTTGCTGCCGACTACTGGTGCAGTCGGTTAATGGGTTCAAACCTGTATAAATTGTAAACAAATGAGCCGACTTTATATTGTTTTACGGGTGTCATACTCTCTTACAGATGCCAATTACCATTATAATTAGTTGTTTGTGTTGTCTTACAAGTGTATATTAAATCATTTGGATGGGAAATCATCGACCAGGCGGAAATTCAGCGTTGTTTTAGCAGATATTTGCTGGCGAAAACAAGCGTAAACAAAACACTATTTGTACAATGTGAAAACCACATAGCCGCGTTATATTTGGGAGTATTTGGAAAATAGAATGTTTGTACTATGTAAAATAATAAGCAGTCGGTAAATTGGTACAAATAATGACTCACCTGTGTTCGATTAATATAATTTTCTTTCTCAATCATACGGCTATATCGTAAATCGCGCGAAATCTCGCGGCGTCACGAGATATCACTGACAATTCGGTCTATGTGCGCGGAGTCGCCAGTCTATTTATTCTAGGTCTGTGATAATACGTATTTCTTTTACAATTGACACATTAAACGGAGCATACACTTTAGTATGCACAAACAACAGGTACACTAGTATAAATATTACGATTATTGTCGCAGTTTTATAACAAAATGGCAGCTGCCGAAAGCAAACGCATGTAATGCGATCTCCACGTTCATATTTTACATCGTTCATCATCAACGGTGACGTTATTCTCTGCTTTTGTTTCCATGCATTGGTGTACACATAGCTATGATTGGGTTGATACGTGTTACAATTGACAGCCAATACTCGTCCACCTACCGTACACATGTGCAACTATTGCTTCTAAATACGCATGCATAGTATATGTACATGCACCTTCTCCAATCACTTATTATGTAGACATCAGCTCTGTGACAGACATTTTTGGCGATGTACACTGGCCGTCTTTTATGGTCTGTTTTTGGAGATGTCTTTTTGTCTCACCCACGTTAGTGGAAAGTGAGATATAGCGGCGGGCACAATTCCGGCGCCATCGTAGGTTCAACACATATTGACTATTTCCTGATCCGTATTATCATTATTCACCAATCGCTGTCTCACTTCGTCTATCACAAACTGGACGTTCTGAAACACAATTCTACTAATATTGTCAATAAGACAATGAAACGTTGTTATATTCGACTAATGCCTTTGTAACACCATTCTGCATCATTTTGCACAAACATTTCGAACATCATACACTTTGTTGTCCAATAAACTACACATTTATTTAATTGTATCCCCCGGACTCCGTCGGGGGATACTATGGATTTGACAGCGCGCCGCGCCAGCGTCCGCGTCCGCGTCCGCGTCCGCGTCCGCGTCCGCGTCCGCCGCAGACACTTCTTGTCCGGAGCATAACTCGAACACCCTTTGGAATATTTTCATGAAACTTCACACATGCATAGACCACGACCCAAAGGTGTGTCGCGCACAAGAATGACAACTCTTGCATAGCTACTTTTTTTAGTTATCTCCCTTTTTTTTTTCGCGCACTGATTGACCATAACTCGACCACCCTTTGGAATATTTTTATGAAACTTCACACATTCAATTAGACCACGAACCGAAGGTGTGTCGTGCACAAGAATGACAACTCTTGTATTGCTAATTTTTCAGTTATCTCCCTTTTTTGTTTTCGCGCACTGATTTCCTGTCCGGAGCATAACTCGACCACCCTTTGGAATATTTTCATGAAACTTCACACATGCATAGACCACGACCCGGAGGTGTGTCGCGCACAAGAATGACAACTCTTGCGTAGCTAATTTTTGAGTTATCTCCATTTTTTGTTTTGCGCACTCTACAAACTGGACAATAATGCATGAAGACCCGTTTTCTCGTCTGCTCTGTACACCTTTACTCGTGTGCTCTGTACACCTTACCTGTAGAGAGAACAATAGAGACTGGGAGAACCATTCACCTGTCCATGTGCTGCATGTGCTAGCATGTGCAAATGTCCAGTATTGACCACAGGTAATTTATACAGGTAAATTACTACATTGGATATTACATTTCCTTAAACTGTGTTGAAAATATTGTGGCATTATGTGGACCTGTGCAGATATATGTAGATAAATATAGGACTATTAAAAAAGAATTCTGGGCTCCAGTAGCAAGCATTATTATTTTTAAACTTTTTTTCCTTTTTTTCCTTTTTTTTAAATTTAATTTTTTTTTTCCATTTTTTTTTTTACATTCTTTTTCAATTTTTTAACTGACCACTAACTTATTACAGGTAATTTATACAGGTACATTATTACATTTCCGTAAACTGTGTTGACAATATTGTGGCAGTATGTGGACCTGTGCAGATATATGTAGATAAATATAAGACTATTAACAAAAATTCTGGGCTCCAGTAGCGAGCATTATTTATTTTATTTTTTTTGTATATTACATTTCCGTAAACTGTGTTGAAAATATTGTGGCATTATGTGGACCTGTGCAGATATATGTAGATAAATATAGGACTATTAAAAAATTATTATTATTATTTTTAATTTTTAAACTTTTTTTTCCATTTTTTTTTTCATTTTTTTTTTCAAATTCTTTTTCAATTTTTGTCTAGTAGCATAAGGTCGTAAGTGCTATATACAGACTATTATCATATAATAAAACAATTATTGACTAGTGAGCCATAGAATATAATCTGATATTCTATGGCTCACTAGTCAATAATTGTATAATATGTTCGGGCCAGTGAAAATTGCTTTCGGGCCCAGGCTCGAGGTCAAGACGGGACAAGACGAGGCATCTGATTCCGCGGAATTCTTGTTTACTTATCTCCCTTTGTTGTTTCGTGCTCTGATTTTGTATCCAGAGCATAACTCGAACACCCTTTGGAATATTTGTATGCCCCACCACGATAGTGGAGGGGGCATTTAGTGTTACCCTAGTCCGTCCGTCCGTCCGCACACACGAATGGGTACTTGTTGTAAGCGTACGGGGATCTTATTGGGTAGGGTTAGGATAGTGATGGGTACTCTTGTTGGGTATTTTTATACAGTAAAAACCCAACAAGTATTCATTCGTAGGAACGTGCGTCCCGTCCTCCCGTCGTCCGTCCGTCCTCACCGTCCCCGACCGTCCGTCCGTCACAAAACTTTAACACTCGGGTAAATGTCTCATAATTTCTTCATCCTTCGACCGATCTGCTTCATATTTTATATACACATTGCTCTGATGGTTCACTACCGCCCTGTGCCAAATCCACGTTCGTCCTGCCCCCGCCAAGCCCAGGGTCAAGGTCACATACTTGGTGCTTCAAAAACTTTAACGCTCGGGTAAATATCTTATAATTTCTGTTTTCTTTCACGGATCAGCTTCATATTTCATATATGCATTGCTCTAATGGTCCTCTACCGCCCTGTGCGAAATCCACGTTCGTCCTGCCCCGCCAATCCCAGGGTCAAGGTCACATACTTGGTGCTTCAAAAACTTTAACGCTCAGGTAAATATCTTCTAATTTTTCTTTCCATTCACGGATCAACTTCATATTTCATATACGCGTTGCTCTAATGGTCCTCTACCGCCCTGTGCCAAATCCACGTTCGTCCTGCCCCCGCCAAGCCCAGGGTCAAGGTCACATACTTGGTGCTTCAAAAACTTTAACGCTCGGGTAAATATCTTATAATTTCTGTTTTCTTTCATGGATCATCTTCATATTTCATATACGCATTGCTCTAATGGGCCTCCACCGCCCTGTGCCAAATCCACGTTCGTCCTGCCCCCGCCAAGCCCAGGGTCAAGGTCACATACTTAGTGCTTCAAAAACTTTAACGCTCAGGTAAATATCGCATAATTTCTGTTTTCTTTCACGGATCAGCTTCATACTTCATATACGCATTGCTCTAATGGTCCTTTACTGCCTTGTGCCAAATCCACATTTGTCCTACCCCCGCCAAGCCCAGGGTCTAGGTATTAGTGCTTCAAAAACTTTAACGCTCAGGTAAATATCTTATAATTTCTGTTTTCTTTCACGGATCAGCTTCATACTTCATATATGCATTGCTCTAATGGTCCTCTACCGCCCTGTGCCAAATCCACGTTCGTCCTGCCCCCGCCAAGCCCAGGGTCAAGGTCACATACTTGGTACTTCAAAAACTTTAACGCTCAGGTAAATATCTTATAATTTCTGTTCCCTTTCACGGATCAGCTTCATACTTCATATACGCATTGCTCTAATGGTCCTCTACTGTCCTGTGCCAAATCCACGTTTGTCCTGCCCCCGCCAAGCCCAGGGTCAAGGTCACATATTTGGTGCTTCAAAAACTTTAACTCTCAGGTAAAAAATAAAATTCACTTGGAATTTGGCCTCATTTATTATCAAAGCGATATGTGGGGCATCCGTGTTCTATGAACACATTTTCTAGTTTCAAACTACTTGTGTATCTGGGGAGGGGGATACACATGCGCTTGTCGACAAGCGTCCATTTCTAGTTTATATTTACCCTCATGTAATGTTTAAATATATGACTGGTGCCTTCTAGCATCAATACGCATCGGGTCATTCACGTACAGAGGATTCTGGTAAAGGTAACACGTAGTGCACTGGGGCCAAACAAACGTTTGTCGCATAGTTGCTCACTTACTAGTACATATATGTACTGTATGTGTGTATTTTTAACTTGGTATATACACACATAGAACCAATGCAGACACGGCCCACTTTCCAGTGATATACTAGTAACAAAATGCGTATGGCATATGCGTGTGACGACAGATCACATTGCTTGTTTGACCTCGTTCCAGACACCGCCGCAGTTTGCGGCCCTACAGGAAGAGTCCGACAGTACGTGCGAGTCCCGCACCGGCCCCGTACACGAGAAGCGCCACCGGCTACGTTCTACCGGAGTGTTGCCACGCCGCCCGTCAACGAAAACATTCACTTCCGTCACAAAGCCGTCCAACAAACCGATCGCCGACTGTATATCTCGCCAAACGATCCGCAGCCGTTGTTCGGGTAGCCAGATGCCATCAGTCACACATATATCCACGCGGGAGTTGACGATTAATCTACAGAAGAGAATAAATGAAACCAACGCTGAAGATAAGTGTGTAAAGGCACGACCAGCAGTGGTACAACACAGCCAGTTGGACGGACAACGTCTCGGCCGTCATTCAGTAGTAGACAAAGCTGATGGTGCCCGCGTGTCGAGCAGACCACGGAATATATTGCCCATAATGCCTCGCTGTAGCCCAACCATCTCGTTCACTGGCGTGAACCCGAGCTCTACCTCCGGTATCCGAGGCAACGCAAATAAACGACGGACCTCCGTACCACGGAATGTTCATCGGACGAACAACAAGCGAGACATAATTAGAGCAAGTACGACAACAGACAATAACGTTAATAAAGAACCTGACCAAACACAATCAACACATCAATCAAGAAATATTTTGTCGAAATCAACATCTGGGAGAAAACTTTCAGCATCGTCTTGTCGCAGCAGGACGTTTTCTAAATCTGTAATGTCGGCAAAGCCGGATGTGAAGACGTCCATAGCAGAGAGGTCAGCGGTGCCGAGTGTAACCAGGATACTGCGACGACAGCAGACAATCTCTCCAATCGCAATAGAGCAAAAAACAAAGAGGACACATATATCCCCAAAACAAATAGGCGACGCTGCCAATGATGCGGTGACAACATGGACTTCACACAGAAAGAGAGTTGTTTCTCGAAGCTGCGCTTCTACAGATCGGTCGTCTTCCCGCCAATATTCTCAGGCCACACATCCAGGGGGAAAGGCCACGCCTTCACGGGTATATACGAGCAGGGACGTCGCCATAGACGACCACCCCCATATCGGCAGTTCTCCCACTCCGAGAAAGGGGCCGGCCGTCGTGTCGACAAAGGTCCGGAAATACAGCAGTAGTGCGGAGCCCAGACCCAACATACACAGACAACCGGCCGTTAGAGGTGGGTTCTTGTCGCCACACGACTCTTTCATGTGACTCAGAAACAGTAGTACGTGAAAACAAAAATCAAATTATCCCACCCACCTTTTGTTGAAAATATGGATACGTGTATTTGTTTTCACGGATCACTTCATTGGGAAATTGGTACCGAGTTTTTTACCTGTGATTAATACCACTCTATGAAGCACAAGACGGACATCCGTGTTCTAGTATCAGGTTTCATGTGGGCTTTCCCGTCCACATACTAGTAGATACCTTATAGTTCACCCTTCGTAATCCGAATAAAGTGGTCATAAAATCGGCAATGCCTCGTTTCTACAGATGCATTTTTATCACTGTCCTACATGTTCGTACAGTGGATCCTCTTGATAACTCTTATAACATTTTAAGCGATGGGAAATTGGAGACGATTCTCGTCAAGACATGTTTTATTGGGAACATTTCTATAGAAAATAAGAAGGCGGTAACTTTTAAATTCAGCATTGTAAGGGCATTGCATGATGCTCAAACCACATGAAATAATAACGAATCATAAAAAGGTTACACGGGCGTATTGTACCTAGGCGTGGTGTCGCCCCAGACGGCCTCTCTGTGCGCCTCCATCAAGCTGCTGGAGGAGTTTGACTACGTGAGGCGGCGGCTCCGGGACATCGCGCGAGAGGAAGCCGAGGTCAGTATCTACCTACGGTATGGGTTCACGTGCTTTCTAACGTTACCGAATGTCCACACCTGACATTCCGAGTTCACGTGATCTGTGACATCATTTTTACAGTAGATTTTCTTTAATATCTTTCTATCAAACGGATGGATTGTGATGATATATAGCGCACAAAAGACGATGCCTAATGTGTTGAATGTGTGCTCTAAAAGTTATTTACAAAACCTTATAACGTTCACGAAGAATCGTGTACTTATCATTTACTTCTTAATTAATATTGTATTTCATTGACGGTAACCGATTCTTCGTCAACACTACATAATTATGATATTATGCCAACTTACAATAAAGGGCAACGTGTTTCGCATTTGTTGCACTATGTTTCATAAAATATCATCATTCCATTATTAAAGGAAATCTACTGCAAACACATCTAACAATCATGACGTCACGCCGCTCGGAAGATACGCTTGATCATACAACTTGCCACCGTATATTGCTGCATTGCACAAACTTGGCTTTAACGGTATGGTGTAATAGCAGAGTTTATTATACATCACTAATGAATATAAGTACCCAGGTCTAGAATTTCACGTAAAACAAAACAATATAATATAATTGTGCCGATGTTGTTTCGATGACTAAAGCGCTTTCGTCAACATGTTTAATTTTGATTGTGCGACTTGTACACGTTATATACTAAACAGTTTAGTCTACTAGCCAAACAGTGAACGTAGGAATGTCGAGTACCGCAAGGTATTACTTGCCTATTTGCATATGTGTAGCATTTTCCTTAATTGACGTAATTAGCATATTAATTCGGTCAACTCACAAACTGAGGAATAGCTCCCTTAATACGTCACCTAGAGACTTCGTTTTGGTGTCTATGCCCATGTGTTCGATACCAAGGAATCTATCTAAGATCAATTCAATGGCATAATACCAATCAATGACGACAAATCCAATATGGCCGCCATATATGAGAAAATGCGTCTTCAAATCGTCATATTTTGACAATCATCTTCCTTTGTTTGTGACTGTACATACGATATCAGTAGCATATACAGCATATCTTACAATTTCAGTCATATAGAAACATTCCAATTGCATTAAATCCAATATGGCCACCGTGAAAATCAGTTAGAATTTGATATAAAGGCCAGTCTATAGGCTAGCATCTTAATTAGGTCAAATTGACAAACAGGAATATCTCACTTAATAAGTCACATAGAGACTTCGTTTTGGTGTCTACGTCCATGATTTCGAGACCAGGGAATCTAGCTAGCAGTATTTTGTGGCGTAATCACATTCAATAAAGGTAAATATAATATGGCCGCCATATATGAGCAAATGCGTCTTAAAATGTCATCGTTTGAGAACCGTCTTCTTTTATTATGTCTGCATGTAGTAACAGAAGCATGCAAACATATATTGTAATTTCAGTCCTATAGAGCCATTCCAACTGCATAGATCCAATATGGCCACCGTGTAAATTAGTTATAAGTTGATGTAATAGCCAGTCTATCTGCTAGCTTATTAATTAGGTCAATTCACCAAAAAAAATGGATGAGCTCGCTGTGACTTTGGTTTCTACACACCTTGTGTTCGAATCCAATTAATCTATATATCATAGTATATTCGCCATAATGTCATTCAATGTCGGTGAATGTAATATGGCTGCATTCCTATAGAATATGGTATATGGAAAAACACTTTGAAAAATAGCCACACGTTTTCAACGATCTTCTTTCGGTTATTGGTTACGAAGCAATGCAAATACATGTATCACACATTGAGATCCATATCAATACATTCCTACTCGAATTAATGACACCAATGAGAATAACACCGCACACAACATATGATGGCGACTGGCATTAACACTTCATAAGGTAAATGTAGTATTGACAGTACATATAAGAGCATGTCTATTGAATCCGAATTCTACAAAAGCCACAATGTGAACCAAAAACGTGTGGCTTCTTTTTCAGGGTGTTAAGTACAGAATACAATAGTATACAATGACAATGACTGCGATAATGACCCATATAACAGGTACATGTGTTACTAAAACATCTTTATATGTCTGTTAATATTTGTTTATTGATTTCCATGAAGCACACTTATATTGCCTCATGAAGCACATTCCTCGACCCAGCAACATGGCCACACACCACTATGTATCTTTCGGAAACATATACATGTATACACATTTGACATCACAACACATTCACAGTATTTGTCTAAAAGTGCTTTCTATAGTCATACATGTGTAAGCACATGCAATTTGATTGTAAAGAGCAGCATTATATCACCGCAACATACACTACATTATATCACTGCAACATACACTACATTATATCACTGCAACACATACACTACATTATATCACTGCAACATACACTACATTATATCACTGCAAACATAAACATACATTATATCACTGCAAACCCTACACTAAATTATATCTCTGCAACATACTACTATATCACTGCCACATACAACTCATTATATCACTGCAATATTACATACAGTATATCACTGCAACATACAATGCATTATATCTACTGCAACTTAAACTACTACAATTATATCACTGCAATCCATTCAACTACATTTATAAACTGCAACATGTACAACTTCATTATATCATTGCAACATACAATTAAATTTAATATCATTGAACTTGCACTACATTAAATATCACTCAAACATGAACTGTCCAATTTATATCACTGCAACATACACTTAACTTTATTTCACTGCCAACATGCCCACTATCTTTATTTATTCAACTACAACATACAACTACTTATTCACTGCAAACTTACGCTTCATTTTTCACTGACCAACGATATACTAACATTTTTATCACACTGCAACATACCAACTTACATTATATCAATGCACTTACCACTTATCATTATATCACTGCCAACAATAATCTACCTTTATTCAACTTGCATTCATACCACTGCATTATATCAATGGCAAAAAAAAACATAAACACTACATTATATCACTTGCAACATAAACTACATTATATCCACTTGCATAAAATTCAACTGCAATTATATTCACTTAACTACATACACTTACATATTTCACCTGCTTTAATCCAATAAACATTAAATCACTTACAATATAACATTACATTATATCTACTGCAATAAATACACTAACATTTATATCAATCTGAACAATACAGAATTTTATCACTTCTACACTTACAATTTAATTCACTGCAACATTAAACTATCCATTATATACACTGCAAACATACACTACCATTATATCACTCTCTACAACTTTCATTATATCACTGAATCCGTATACTTCATTATAATCACTGCAAACATCAACTACTTTATAATCAATTCTCTACACTACATTATATCACTGCAATCTTAACACTACAGTTTATACTGCAACATACACTTTTATATTATATCACTGCAAACATACACTACATTATATACACTGGCAAATACCACTACATTATATCTCCTGCATCATACAATACTTTATTTTACTACAACCTATCACTACATTGAAAATATCACTGCAACATACACTAAATTATTATATCAGTGCAACATACACTAAATTTTTTCACTTGCAACTTCTTTTATTCACCCTGCTAATACCACTACATTATTATCCACTTGCAACATTTACACTACAATTATATCACGATGCAACATTCAAACTACTTTATATTCACCTGCAACATACACTACATTCTGACGACATACCACTACATTTATCATCCCTTGCAACATACACTCACATTTATAATCACTGCAACTTCATTATATCACTGCAACATACACTACATTATATCACTGCAACATACACTACATTATATCGCTGCAACATTCACTACATTATATCACTGCAACATACACTACATTCTGCAACATACACTACATTATATCCCTGCAACATACACTACAATCAGCTGGCTGATGTTCCGTTTTAAGAGGTAACAAACAGCGTACACCCTGATAGGAATATACGTTCGTGTATATGCTGATCTGGGTCTACACTGGTTGTAAATCATGTATCGCTCACTCTTCCAATACTCGTCATGTAGTCACGTCATTCTTCAATAAACCTGGCTGATGTTCCGTTTTAAGAGGTAACAAACAGCGTGGACCCTGATAAGAATATACATTTGTGTATATGCTGATCTGGGTCTACACTGGTTGTAAATCATGTATCGCTCACTCTTCCAATACTCGTCATGTAGTCACGTTATTCTTCAATAAACCTGGCCGAAGTTCTGTTTTAAGAGGTAACAAACAGCGTACACCCTGATAAGAATATACATTCGTGTATATGCTGATCTGGGTCTACACTGGTTGTAAATCATGTATCGTTCATTTATTCAATACTCGTCATGTCATGTCACGTCATTCTTCAATAAACCTGGCTGATGTTCCGTTTTAAGAGGTAACAAACAGCGTACACCCTGATAAGAATATACATGCGTGTATATGCTGATCTGGGTCTACACCGGTTGTAAATCATGTATCGTTCATCTATCCAATACTCGTCATGTCATTTCACGTCATTATTCAATAAACCTGGCTGATGTTCCGTTTTAACAGGTAACAAACAGCGTACACCCTGATAGGAATATACATTCGTGTATATGCTGATCTGGGTCTACACTGGTTGTAAATCATGTATTGTTCATTTATCCACTACTCGTCATGTCACGTCATTCTTCAAAAACCTGGCTGATGTTCCGTTCTAGGAAGTAACAAACAGCGTACACCCTGATCGGATTATACATTCGTGTACATGCTGGTCTGGGTCTACACTGGTTATACACCATGTATGGTTCATTTATCCACTACTCGTTCTGTCGTTATGTCGTGTCACGTTTTTCTCCAATAAACCTGTATGTTGTTCCGTTTAAAGAAGTAACAAACGGCGTATATCCTGATTAGAATATACATTCGTGTATATCCTGATCTTGGTATACACGGGTTGTAAATCTTGTGTTCATTGCACACTACTTGTACTGTCACGTCACGTCATACTTTGATAAGGCAAGACTGATATTTTGTTTTAGGAAGTAACAACAGTGTATGCCCTGATCGGATCATGCATTCTACTTGGTATAAGTTGTTTGTAAACGACGAATGGTTCATACATTCACTGGATGCTGTCATGCCACGTCATACTTTGATAAACTAGACTGGTGTTCTGTATTGAGAGCTAACACACAGGGTGTGTCCAGATCTTATTACCCATCTGTGGCTAGGCTTGTCTGGGCCCATACTGGTTTGTGAGGCATGTAGGGCCGTTTTTTCCCCACTGCTTGTCATGCATGTAGGGTCATTTTCCCCACTGTTTGCATTGCCGCATCTGATCTGCACGGGATGTCCACTATGTAATGGTCACTCATGTAATTTGTTGTTTACCTGTCACTTGATAGTTTCGAGATGAACGTGAGTGAATTTTGTTCCCAATACTGTGATACAATTGTGCTAAATCAAATGAAATGTATCGTTTTTACTCAGTGACACATGTGAGCGTTTTTTACGCCTGTTTTATTATAGCAATGCAGAAAGCATTATACTTCTGAATTAATGCATGAGCGACCAGGGTGGCCTCTGGTCTGCTCGACACATGATCTGATCGGGGTCTAGTCTAATCTGGTCGTTAACTGACTTATATTCAACACGGATTACTTAGCAGTTTATATTGGAGATGAGAGTGGCTCATTGAACTATCCATCCCGCCACATAAACATAATCACACGTTAGCAAAATGTATGTTACATGTGCGCTTTCATATCAGCTTGTTGCTGTTCTACTAGTCTCTGTGTTTCTTACTCGCTTTGTCTTCTGTCTATCAGTCAAACTTCTTTGTCGTCTGAATGTCACTATTATATGTGCATGCACTATATTGGGGGGACTTGAGAATATACATATTATCCGGTGCGGTTGGATGAGGTTGGCAATGTGGACACCTATGGCGGCCATCCACCTAGCTGATGTAACTAAAAAGCCGAATGGGTAATGATATAACTTCCTGGAGGGCTGCCATAGGTAATTGTAGGAAACGTCCGATATGCATTGCGTCTACAATATATTTAAATATTTTCAATATATTATTGAATGTTTTAACGGATATAGGTAATTGTTTGACTAAACTAGCTAATTGTAGAGGCCCCAGATTATTACTCAATCTAAATATGTGTCTAACAATAGTATCTTTTATTTTTCTACTGATATCTGTTGATGTAGAAAGAAACCCAGGGCCTGAACATGAGAGTGGATGTTTTTCAATTTTACATTTAAATATAAGAAGTATCCGTAATAAGGTGAGTTATATCGAGGACACTTTCACAGATTTTGATAGTCTATGTTTTACAGAAACTCACTTAACGGGCGCTATAGAAACCAGCAGTTTACAACTTAATGGGTATAGCCTACCATTCCGAAAGGACAAGTCGCCACATTCTGGGGGAATATTAGTATATGTTGCAGACCATTTGTTAGCAAATAGAATGCAGAATTTAGAAATATTTTGGGATGAAACTGTCTGGATTCAGGTTAAAACAAGCCGCAAGACATTTTTGATTGGCACGATTTACCGCCCCCCGTCATCCAATATAGAATTTTGGGAACTGTTCAATCGCAATATAGAATTGGTATGTGATATAACAAATAATATAATTATTGTTGGCGATCTAAATGAAGATCAATTAAATGTACATAACCACAAATTAAAAGATGTTATGATTATGAATTCATTGAAAAACATAATTACATCCGCAACGCGTGAAACAGCTACTACTTCAACCTTGTTAGATCCAATTATTGTTAACCAAGAACAGAACATTCTCAAAAGCGATGTGTTGGCTGTTTTGCCAGACATAAGCGATCATAAGGCTACATGTGTCATTATACCTGCTGATAGTTCACACAATACTTCATACAAACGAACTGTATGGAACTATAAAAGAGCAGACTTTGTTAAACTTAACGAACTCATGCTTAACACTGATTGGACAAATTTAAATAATGGCAGTGTAGATGATGCATCTAATATATTTACATCTAAATTCATTGAGCTAGCTAAGCGATGCATTCCATGCAGTCAAGTCACAGTACGGCCTAACGATAAACCATGGTATGATTCCGATATTCGTAAAATAAGCAAATTAAGAGACAAATTACGTAAGAAAGCAATACAATTTGGAAGGGTGGACGACTGGAATAAATACAAAACAACTCGGAACAAAGTTAATAATATGAAAAAACATGCAAGAGAAGCATTTTACAATGACATAGAGTTTAATTTAACAGAATCATTTTCAAATAACAAAAGATACTTCTGGAAGCTAGTTCGACATTTTGTGAAAGATAGCAAATCAAGTGGAACTATTCCACCATTAAAAACGACTGACGGTAATAGTGAAATTGTCTGTTTTTCTGATGTTGAAAAAGCTAATGGTCTAAACAATTTCTTCGTTTCAATATCAACGGTTGACGATAGCAACTCTACTTTACCGCCGCTTGAATTAAAAACTAACCAAGTTCTTGATATGATTAATATAAACGAATCTGAGGTCAGAGATACTATAAAGATTTTACAAACTAATAAAGCTTGTGGACACGATTTAGTTAGTCATAGAATGCTAAAAGGAACTATTACATCTGTCTCAAAACCTCTAGCGATCCTCTTCAATAGATCTGTCAATGAATGTCAGTTTCCGATGGCGTGGAAATTGGCAAATGTAATTCCTTTATTTAAAAAAGGGTGTCCGCAGACGCCTTTAAATTATCGACCTATATCGTTATTAAGCTGTCTAGGTAAGGTAATGGAGAGAATAATGTTTAAACATATATATATCACTTGCACTCACAGAATTTGATTTACAATAGACAATCTGGTTTTATACCAGGCCATTCTACGGTATACCAACTTATAGACATTCACCATCAAATATGTAAGGCATTTGATGAAAGGCAATCTACATGTATAGTATTTTGTGATATTTCTAAGGCTTTCGATAGAGTATGGCATAGGGGATTACTATTTAAGTTACGGCAAAATGGATTAAATGGTTGTATCTTACACTGGATCGAAAACTACTTGTCGGATAGGAAACAGTCTGTATCAATACGGTCCACAACCTCAGATACCAAGTTAATAACTGCTGGCGTACCGCAAGGCTCGGTGCTCGGTCCTTTACTATTTCTAATATATGTCAACGATATAACTGACCATCTACTAAGTATTGTTCGATTATTTGCTGACGACAGTTCTCTATCATTTTCCACAACAAATACTGATGACCTAGAAGGCATAATAAATTATGACCTGCTAACTATTGCTGACTGGGCTAAACAATGGTTGGTCAGTTTCAATCCTAACAAGACTGAAGCGATGCTTTTAACCCTAAGACTACTCGATCGACCTGTAAACCTAATCTTTCAAAACACGCCTATAACCTTTGTCGACGACCATAAACATCTCGGTTTAACGCTGAGCAATAACGGGAAATGGCATACACATATACAAAATATAATTAATTCGACTGCGAGAGTGTTGGGAATAATGCGAAACCTAAAATTTAAGATAAGCAGACAGTCTTTAAACCATATATATATATCTTATATGAGACCTATACTCGAATATGCTTCGTCGGTCTGGGATGGATGTACAGAATATGAAAAAGATTCATTGGAAAAAATTCAGAATGAAGCTGCGAGAATAGTAACCGGTTTAACACGGTCAGTGTCACTTGATAATTTAAGGAAAGAAGTTGGATGGCAACTTTTATCTGTTCGACGTAGTATTCAAAAGCTTTCGATCATGTACAAAGCAACCAACAATCAAGTACCTAGTTATATCTCCAACCTGATTCCTCCCACTGTTAATAACGTATCTCGTTACAACCTTAGAAACCAATTTGATATAAATGTCCCGACTACTCGACTGGAAGTATACAAACAATCATTTATACCATCTGTGGTACAACTTTGGAATGAAACTGATCCTTCAATGAGAAATGTAGATAGTCTTAGACACTTTAAAACAGCATGCGCCAAACAATTATACACTCAATATGAAATACCACCATATTACTTAGTGGGAGACAGGTTTTCGTCAGTTATGCATGCAAGACTTCGTAATAAATGTAGCAGTCTCAATTCCGATCTTTGCAATAACCATATCAGAGAAACTCCCTACTGCGAGTGTAGCGAAATTGTAGAAGACGCTGAACATTACTTCTTTGAATGCAACAAATATCATGCACAGCGTCTCATTCTACGCCAGTCACTGCAACGATTTCATAACCTGAACGCGCACATGCTTTTGAACGGCATACCTGAACAAAACAATGAAAACAATATTATTATCTTCAATTCTGTACAAAATTATATTAAAACTACAAAACGATTTGAGTAACTTCGTTGATAGATGTATGTAACGTAATCCATATCCGATGTATTCCATTCGATTTGCCAATATCATCCACAACCACCGGTTATTAATGATCACTGAAATTTATTGCAACTAGCACTAATACATTGATGGATTTGCTCATGTAGTATATGTACTTGGCGACAAAAACAACTTTTATTCTTTCTCCAAATCTCATATCTCACTATCCACCTCTTCTCTACCTTTCTGTCCGTTTTCTTTCCATACATTATGTAAACATATATTTATCGCTTGATTATTGGTTTGTATCCGTGTTTATATGCCTGTATACATGTATTCATGTATCGCCATTGCTGTTGAATTATTGTACTTTGTAACACTTAGGTGAGGGCTGTAACTAATGTTGAGAGAACTTGTAGCCCGAGCCTATTGTATTTATATGCAATAAACTATGTTTAAACTAAACTAACATACACTACTGTATATCACTGCAACATACACTACATTATATCACTGCAACATACACTACATTATATCACTGCAACATACACTACATTATATCACTACAACATACACTACATTATATCACTGCAACATACACTATATTATATCACTGCAACATACACTACATTATATCACTGCAACATACACTTCATTATATCACTGCAACATACACTACATTATATCACTGCAACATACACTACATTATATCACTGCAACATACACTACATTCTGAAACATACACTACATTATATCCCTGCAACATACACTACATTATATCACTGCAACATACACTACATTATATCACTGCAACATACACTACATTATATCCCTCCAAAATACACTACATTATATCACTGCAACATACACTACATTATATCCCTGCAACATAAACTACATTATATCACTGCAACATACACTACATTATATCCCTGCAACATACACTACATTATATCACTGCAACATACACTACATTATATCCCTGCAACATACACTACATTATATCACTGCAACATACACTACATTATATCACTGCAACATACACTACATTATATCACTGCAACATACACTACATTATATCACTCTCTACACTACATTATATCACTGGAACATACACTACATTATATCACTGCAACATACACTACATTATATCACTACAACATACACTACATTATATCACTGCAACATACACTACATTATATCACTGCAACATAAGCTACATTATATCACTGCAACATACACTACATTATATCACTGCAACATACACTACATTATATCACTGCAACATACACTACATTATATCACTGCAACATAAGCTACATTATATCACTGCAACATACACTACATTATATCACTGCAACATAAGCTACATTATATCACTTCAACATAAACTACAGTATATCACTGGAACATACACTACATTATATCACTGCAACATACACTACATTATATCACTACAACATACACTACATCATATCACTACAACATACACTACATTATAAAACTGCAACATACACTACATTATATCCCTGCAACATAAACTACATTATATCACTGCAACATACACTACAGTATATCACTACAACATCCACTACATTATATCACTGCAACATACACTACATTATATCACTGCAACATACACTACATTATATCACTACAACATACACTACATTATATCACTGCAACATACACTACATTATATCACTGCAACATACACTACATTATATCACTGCAACACATACACTACATTATATCACTGCAACATACACTACATTATATCACTGCAACATAAACTACATTATATCACTGCAACATACACTACATTATATCAACTGCAACATACACTACATTATATCACTACAACATAAACTACATTATATCACTGCAACATACACTACATTATATCACTACAACATACACTACAGTATATCACTGCAACATACACTACATTATATCACTACAACATACACTACATTATATCACTGCAACATACACTACATTATATCACTGCAACATACACTACATTATATCACTCTCTACACTACATTATATCACTGCAACATACACTACATTATATCACTGCAACATACACTACATTATATCCCTGCAACATACACTACATTATATCACTGCAACATACACTACATTATATCACTGCAACATACACTACATTATATCCCTGCAACATACACTACATTATATCACTACAACATTCACTACATTATATCACTACAACATACACTACATTATATCACTGCAACATACATTACATTATATCACTGCAACATATGATGCATCTTCATTATGTTTTACAGCATACTTTCACGTCTGTGATACACATTAATAGACATTTTGTTATCCCGAAACATAGGCATATGGCACCGCAACACAGATAACTGTTAATTATGCATGTGATAAATGTATATGTTTATACAACGAATAGTTTTGTCATTTAATACTACCTGGAATAGATAGTGAAAGTATATATTTGACCGCACAGCACAGGTCTCAACGTATGCAATATATACATATGGCTATGGTACCTGTTGGCTGATGTACCTGAATGTGTAATCCAATGTTTGATCTTTGCAACCATGTATCTCCACACATCAATTAGTTTGCGCCTACATGTTACCGTATAACGTTGTGCAAAATTTATCACCTCGTGACATATGTGTTCTGGTTCTCTATGTAATTTATATCTATGATTTATCATCATGTTCCACGATCTTTGTGACACGCATATTGTGTCTCACAAGTCGTTTCCTGGTAAATGAAACCACACATATCACCACGTATCTCATAGTGTTGTCAGATCAATACATGGCTATGACCCGACAACACGTTTCCATGTCAATTAAAATCTTTATATAGCGATATGTACGGCCATTTAACACACTTCTGTTATAGCATTACACGTTCTTTGGTGTCTTTAACACATACTATTTGGTGAGATGACAATTTTGCACCGATCCGAAACACGTTGTATGGCCACAATTTGTGTGTGGAAATGTCAAATATGTTTTGATTACATCATACGTAATTTCATGGACTAATTAATAGACTATGTAGCAACATATATGTCTTTCTGAGACCAAGAGTTGTGTTTTTGGGACCAATGAATGTGCTATGCGGCAATATAGATGTGTTCCGTGGACAAAATGAAACCCATTCGCAGACATGTGAAGATATTTTATAGCGACACTTACATTTGTATTGAATATCACAATGCTATTAACTTTAATATGTACATGTATCTTCCAGTCTTAAAAGTCTCGAAAACCGTGCCAATAAGTAGCTTTCCACAGCTGTAACGATGACTTTTTGGAATTTATGTACACGTAAATGTTCATGTGATTAATCTGAATCACACAATTCTAACGTGACTGAAGTTTTGTAATGCGTTATAAGTTTCTAATTCTGTTGATACATCTTCCTATTTGAAAATAATCTATTTACACAGAGAAATGGCAGTAGTCCACGTCATTGGCCGGTTAACGGCCGTCAGTGTGAATTTATTGAACGTATTTGTCTCCAGTCGTGGCTTCAGGTGGACATTTTTACCCGGCCGAAACATAATCTGAGCGAAAACAATGTCAATAAATTAGTCCTAGGTCTCCTTAATGGCATGGATATTTTCTCTGATCTATATAAAGTGATGCATTGTTCACATAGACAGGAAGTTTCTATCTTCAACTTTTACCAGGTTATAACGATTTTAAATTAATTATGTGCCCCTATTTGAAGTTAATGCTGTTAGTAGGGTTTATATCGCTATGGTTACGGGTTTGATATTGGAAACATGATTACTTGCGTCAAAACTAAATGTTTCCTGAACAGTTGCCAACCATGCAAATTGTATTGTTTACATCCTAATTTATGGCGAGCATGCATGTTAGATTTAAGCTGAAAGTTAATTCACAGTCTACAAGTATATTATATAAATATCTTTGCTTATGAACACCTGGGTGTAGAAAGAACACATGTGACATGTTAAAGACGATTAATTGTCTCCACCGTAGCAAACTTGCTATCGTCAACACTTGCTGGGATACTAAGATTTGATTATGTTAAAACATTCATGTCCGGTCATATTGTATATATTACATTTGGAATTGGCTTACATGGTATACATGATTGGCACTGCGCTATACGTGTTTCCTGTTGTTGAGTACTTACAAATTGTCACCAAAACTAAATCCAAATTATGCCAATTTCAAGGTTTACACCTTCACGTACGGCGCCCATATTGGATTTATGTCCATTAAAATGATTGTATGAGCTTATGGTTATGTTAGATTGTTGGCAATGCAAACATAGGTGTAGACACTGAAACAAAGTATCTAGTTGATTTATTAAAGGAGATACATGTATTTATGATTTTGTCATTTGACCTGATTAATAAGCTAGACTATAGACTGGCCTTTACATCCAATTAAAACTGATTTCACGGTGGCCATATTAAATTTAATACAGTTGAAATGGCTTTATATGACTGAAAATGTAAGATATGCTTTGCATGCTTCTCATATCATAAGCATGATAAGTAAAGACATAACAAAGAAGACGACCGTCAACGTATGACGGTTTTAAGATGCATTTCCTCATATATGGCGGCCATATTGGAGTTTCCGTCATTGAATTGTATTACGCCAATGAACGTCTGTTAAACAGAGTTCTTGGTATCGAAAACATGGGTATAGACACCAAAACGAAGTATCTAGGTGACTTATTAAGGGGGCTATTCCTGAGTTTGCGATTTAACCTAATTAGTATGCGTACGTACGTATGCACGTACCACAGGTGACTGAAAACTGAGAAAAAAATCAGTGTCGTTTCTAGTATAAGTGTTACATTAGTAACTATATAATTAGGTATTTTTTCTGATACCTGTGGTACGTACGTTAGAAACACATTTTATTGTTTCAATAGCCCATGAAACTCTTCAATGATTTTGATAATATTTAGCCACAATTTGTGTCTAAGGATGGTGTTTTGTTTTGCATACGACCCACGTCCGACCAGACAAGGTCAATGCCATTGAGGACTTATGTTCACATTGTTTGTAAGGCAAGTTTGTAAGCTTCGTTTAACGATTTCATTTCTTGTATCCTTTTTGTATGGAATAATAATCCGTTTTGCGCCTTCAGCACGTGGAGGCGATTCGCCAGTTAAGGAGAGAGAAAGTTCGACTGGACAGTGTGTTATCCCACGTGACTCAACACGCAGGGCTCCGGGCACAGGTATAAACGTACAGGTATAAACGTACGGTTATTCTCGTTGACCGCCATTGAATAACCAGTCTGGACCACGGCATTGGTTTCGACTTGGATCAGATTCTGACATTGTCTTTGTCTCTTACATATTGGTACGCAGTTTAGTAAACAATTACATCCAAACATTTTAGACTGGTTTGTGGTAACATTTAGACAAAACAAGCACAACGGCATCACGTAACAACAATAGTTTTCGTATCACCAACGCCTAATACTAACTTCCGTTGTTATATCAAGTAATCGTTTTCATCTTAGCTGGAATATTCGAAGAATATCGAGTGCTTATATCATACATAACAAGATGGCGGACAGTGGTGTTGAGTGCTAAACGAGCTCTGTACAAAATGGATATTTATGGATAATTTAGTGATTCGAATGTGTTGGTATCGATCATAGTTGATGTACATTGTGTTTGCTACAGTTGGGTGACAAATTAGGATATATAGTTTTGATATATTTTGAATTATTTTGGATTTAATTGTGAACAATGGATACAACAATGGGACATTATCCGGCGGTGAGTGTTCAAAACCGGTTTTCACCACTAGCAGCGGGAACCCCAAATCCCGGCATTCAACAAGGCCCGGCCCACCGATTTCTTGTTCCACCCCAAATGGCACATCTGCAACTACATGGAGAGGCCAATGTGATCACAAATATGTCAAACGACGAGAAACTGTCTTATATCTTAGTAAAAGTTTCAAACATAGAGGCGTCACATGAAACATTGGTCAGAGAAGTTGAAAATATCAGTGCGTCCATGAATTCTATTCACCATCGGGTGGACACAATCGATTCCTGTATAGATATGCATTCACGAATGCTTAAGTTATTAGCATATAAGAGTATAGACAATGAAGCCAGAAGTCGCAGAAACAACTTGATATTCCGGGGCATTGGGGAGGATCGCGGCGAGACAGACGTTTGCTACTTGGGCTTGATACAACACTTTATTTCTGATGAACTAGGCTGTGACCCCGATCGTGTATATATAGTCCGTGCACATCGCCTTGGTCAACGGGGTTATTGGGTCAGAGGCATATACACTCGGCCGATAGTTGTCGCATTCCGGGACTATGATGATGTGGAAATGGTGCTAAATCAATCATATAGACTGAAAGGTAGCACATTTGGTATAAATAGAGATTATCCACATGAAATTGTTGAAGCACGGAAGCGCCTATACCCGCAGTTTAAGAAGGCACGTGACGCGAAACAAAGGCCTTTCATTAAATATCCCGCCAGACTCGGTGTCAATGGTCATACTGTGGACGATGCATTTCCGGACTGGGTGGAGGTTATGCGCTGGGACAGTCGAAATTTATAGATTTATGTGAAGTATTAAGCAATGATCCCTCTACGAATGATATCGACGAGTCCGTGGCTGGTCTTAACAACATTTTAGATACAGTATGCTCACCAATATTTAAAGGAAAAACTAGCATACCTAATAATACAAATGCATATTAATAAGGCATCTGTTTTAGACGAAGCATGTGAACGATGTAAAGATTTATTTCGTGAAAAACTAAATATATATAGACTAGACAAAACCGATGAAAATAGACAAAACATGGTATCAGCTCGATCACAGTTTAAAAAAGCAGTTCGTGCTTTCAAATTTGATCAGAGTAAACAAAAAACAAATAAAGTGTTATGCGCAAGAGTTGATAATGCCAAGGAGTACTGGAAACTATTAAGGGAGGCATCTGGCATACACAATACAAGTAAAATACCGGCCGACTCGTTCGTCGACTATTTTAAAGCAATAAATAATTCAGATAATCCATTTTTTCAAGCTGATGAGGATATTTTACACTTTAATGAACGATACGTAGATTCAGAAACTCAAATTATGTTTGGAGAACTGAATGTTGAAATATCAGATGATGAAATAGATAAGTCAATACTACAATTAAAGAATTCTAAAAGTGGTGGGCCAGATATGATATTAAATGAATGTTTAATACATGGAAGGTCAATTCTGACTCCTTTGTTCACTAACTTGTTTAATGCTGCTCTAAATATTGGATATTTTCCTGATTATTGGAGCGAAGGACATATAGTACCAATACACGAAAAGGGTGATATAAATACGGTAAACAATTATCGCGGCATAACTTTGCTAAGCACAATAGGGAAATTGTTTTCGAGAGTATTAAATAACAGGCTTACATATAGGGCAGAACAATATTATGTATACGTTGAATCCCAGGCAGGATTTAGAAGAAATATGAGCAATATAGATCATATATTTGTACTACATGGCTTAATTTCGCATGTCGTAAACAAGGGATCAAAACTAGTTTGCGCTTTCGTTGATTTTTCGAAAGCCTTTGATTATGTAGTACGGGAAAATCTGTGGTATAAGATGATACAGATAGGAATAAGAGGGAAAATATTTAATGTTATTAAATCGATGTACGCAAATATTAAAGGTACATACCCGCGCAGTAGGCACAAAATGTTCTTTATAGGAATTAAATAAGTGTATAATTATGTCACTATTCCACCAGTGCTAAAAATTACGAGTGCCCGCTATACAAATATAATCATTTATTAATTATCAATTTACTGTTAGCGACGCGCGGCGGTAACAGTCTATTTTGATAATGTGCGGGGACGACGACTTTCACATCACGGCTTGCGGTGCGCATGCGCAGTATACTACGCGCGCCAGTAGGCTTCCCAATATGTAAACAAGAATATCAACATGTCGAAACGTCCAGGACGGAAATTGTATGAAACGGCGTCGGCCAAAAAAAAAGGCGAAATGTCTGAGGGACAGGCAGTACAGAGAGAGAGAGTGGTTAATATTGGCGACCAGATCACCAAATGGAAAGAGTTACGTGGAGATTTAGATTTGGACTCGGAACAGAGATTTTTCTTCTCAACTTCCGATACTTCACTGCGCATGTCAAAGATGTGATATGATTGACCGTGTCACGTGACGAGTATTGGTAAAAATAGCACGAGGTCGGAAAATACCCTTTCTGGTCGTGGCATATAAAATGCGATTTAACACCAATTAACACGCGCCGTAATTAAAAATAACTCGTTAGTGGGTAGACAAATGGCTCATATAAGGCATGACAGAAAATAAAAAATAGTAGTACAGTGTAACCTGCTGCGTGGGCATGTACCTTTAAATCAAGGGTGAAGTTCAATAATTGTCTCGGTGAAGAATTTACGTGTGAATTGGGGGTCCGTCAAGGGGAATGTCTCTCTCCATTTTTATTTGCCATGTATGTAAATGACTTGGAGGATGAATTTTACCTAAAGGGAGTAGAAGGTATTGATACTGGTATGATTAAAATATGATTACTCCTATATGCCGATGATATCATTATATTTGCCGAGTCCGCTGAAGGTTTACAGCACGGTTTAAATGTATTGGCCGAGTACTGTCAAAAATGGAAGTTAACAGTAAATACAGAGAAAACCAAAATGTTTTCCGGAAGGGTGTGGTGTTGCCGAGACAATTACATTTTTCATATCAAAACAAAGAAATTGAAATTATTTCACAATTTTCATACCTTGGAATAGTTTTCTCATCTGGGGGTTCTTTTTCACAGGCACAGAGCACACTATCAGGTCAAGCACGGAAGGCTGTATTTAAGTTAAATAAATGCCTGCACAGTTTTAATGAATTGACGCCAAAACATGTGCTACAGCTATTCGATAAACTTCTATTACCGATTTTAAATTATGGAAGCGAGGTTTGGGGATTTGCACAAGCGAATCAGATCGAGCGTACCCATTTACAATTCTGTGAAATATTACTTGGAGTTAAAATATCAACTCAATATGATTTTATATATGGAGAACTTGGAAGAACAACATTACATACACACAGATTATTTAATATAGTTAAGTATTGGCTGAGAATGATGAACATGCCAGAAAGAAAATATGTTAGAGGTATATATAAGATGATGTTAAATGACATGACTGATAGGCCAACTAAAAGTAACTGGGCATCACTAGTCGGAAATCTACTTACACAGTTAGGATTTGGTAATGTGTGGATAGCACAAGGGGTAGGGAATACAAACAACTTTATGCACATTTTCAAACAGAGATTACATGATAATTTTGTCCAAAACTGGATGTCTAGATTAAACGAGTTTACACGAGCTGTGTTTTATAGAGGTATTGCTAGATTTGACTATCAACCTTATCTTGATAGCATTACTATTAGGAAATTTCGTGTAGGTCTTACAAAGTTGAGAGTATCCTCACACAGGTTAGAAATCGAGGCTAGTAGATGGTATAAACCTGTAAGGACTCCAGTTGATAGGAGAACATGTTCAATATGTGACGTTTTAGAGGACGAATTACACTTCCTTATTTAATGCCCTTTATATACGGAGTTACGTCGCACATATATTCGTAATTATTATCTAAGAAGACCAAGTATGTATAAAGTCGTTGAATTGTTTTTATCTGTTAATAGGAGCATTATTAGAAATCTCGGAATATTTATTACGAAATCGTTTGAAAAACGGTCTGAATTCTTGTTGCAGCTGTGAAATACATGAAGATCAAGAATAAAGTTACTTCATACATGTATATGTAATTAGACCACTATGTCAAGGGTTTGGCATCTCCAACCACAAGCGCATAGAGTAATATTTGTTCTTCATACTACTGTATGTGGCTACAAAATCGACATATAACCCCACTATAATGCCATATTGCTATAAGCGAATACGTTTATGTACCGTACCATGTATGGTCACATAACCATATTCTCGAAATAACTTTGTGTCTACTCTCCTACACGGTATACTTAAACCTAGGCTTTATTATTATTTATGCTTTTTATTTTATTGATTGTGCGTATGTCCTAAACGGCAAATTGATAGTGAGAATAACTACATGCAATTACTTAGTCTGGTACTGCAAAGCCTTCTGAGTGCATGCTTCGGAGTGCATGCTCCGGGTGCATGCTCGGGGTTGGCGATTTCGAGCGGACGAAGCTGAGCATAGCTCAGCTTTGGACGGTCGAACTTGCTGATGTCGATCGTGGGAACGGACCGTGTACTTGGAGAGCTGGATATCACGGTAACTACATGGTATTCACATCGTGGGCCAAAGTATAATGCAAATGCATTATAGTTTGGCACGCATGATGAATATGCATGTATTTACTAGTGAATCAATACATACTTCACCAATGTTTGTCGTCTTGTGATAAATATTTTGTTGTATTATATTGTATGCTCAAGGGCCAGTAGGCCTATTGCTGAATAAACATTACATTGTCATGTCGTTATACCGCCGTTACACCACGGTCACATGTGTGGTTGACTGTTTGTTTTCTTTATGTTAAATTCTTTAGTCATTATATTTAATATGTTTTCTTCGATAATACAGCTATTCTTATTTTATCTCCAGAATAGTGTAACCTGAGGTGTGACGGTGAGATCGCTATGCGCCCGGCTGCAGTACGCCCGCCCTGTGTGACGCCGTCAAAAACTAATTTGTGATCAGTATAGGTAGACCATCTATATACATATATATCAGCGAGTACATGTAATCATGTTATTATTGTATACCCATACACTTTTAGTACCAGGACTATTTCTTTCAGACCATAGTTATACATATAATTAGCATGACAACGTTCCAGCATATACCGATGATGTGTCCATCTAAGTGAAATCATGAGACATTTAAAATTTGTGAAGTAAAACTGCACGTGTGCGGCATTGCAGGCTGCTTTACCCCAGCTATGCGCTGGTCGTGTTACTTACATTGTATTGTGTATTAACTGTTTGTCCCCGTGGGTTAATTGGTCTCCGTCGGGTATCGTGCTCTCTATTTATTCCGTTGACACAAGCCAACCAAAATCAATTTCCAAACTCTGTCACTTTCCTGTTGTGTAGTTGTCTTTGACATGCATTCAGTTTGTCACTGTTAATGGAGAAATGAGGCTTATGGGTTTTGCGACCAGTAAATATACAGATCAGCCTGTGCATCCGCACTATCTAGTCATAAGCTGCACTGTCGCCATTCCATCAATGAAACACACGCCATGCTTCTGAAATAAATATTGATCGTTATCAGGCTACAGGAATATGCTAGTTTATCAGGAGTTACATGGATCACAACTGCCATAAGCCCCATTTCTGCTGTAACAGTCACATATCACGACGTACATATATGCATTGACCGTACTTTAGTTTATCTATTATATTTATCTTTTACTGCGTCAAGCAGTCGGGCCGGCTATTATTAGACGGGTCCTTATACAACACTGTATACCCATCTACCGAATAATATTGCAACACATTTGTTATGTACTTTTTTGTGCAGATTGTACGGAGCCCTGCAGGGGACGTGGTATTCTTGTTTTTATTAATTCGTTCCGACGAAATAACAACTCGTTCCCTCAATTTAACAATTCGTTCCTACGAATTAACAATTCGTTCCCACGAAATAACAATTCGTTCACACGAGAACGAATTGTTAATTCTTGGGAACGAATTGTTATATCGTGGGAACGAATTGTTAATTCGAGGGAACGAATTGTTAAATTGAGGGAACGAATTGTCATTTCGTGGGAACGAAATAACAACTCGTTCCCTCAATTTAACAATTCGTTCCTACGAATTAACAATTCGTTCCCACGAAATAACAATTCGTTCACACGAGAACGAATTGTTAATTCTTGGGAACGAATTGTTATATCGTGGGAACGAATTGTTAATTCGAGGGAACGAATTGTTAAATTGAGGGAACGAATTGTCATTTCGTGGGAACGAATTGTTAATTCGAGGGAACGAATTGTTATATCGTGGGAACGAATTGCAAAAATTCGGGAATGAATTGTTATTTCGTGGGAACGAATTAATAAAAGAAATCCATGTCCCCTGCGGGGCTCCGTAAGATTGTGCACAGAATAGTGCATAACAAATGTGTTGCAATAGTATTCTGTCTGTATTTGTTGTCAGCCTATGTAATGTGCGAGCACATGCCTGGGGCCTGATATGGAGCTAGTGGAGCGCCGTGGCGTAATGGTTAGTGTGTCGGACTACTGATCCAAGGGTCGTGGGTTCGAGCCTGACTAGCGGCGTGCGTTGTGTCCTTGAGCAAGACACTTTATCCACACTGCTCCAGTTCACCCAGCTGTAAATGGGTACCGATAATTCGTAGTTGCTCCGTAAATACGAATTACCGGCTTCTCTCAAAAAGTCTCTACCTCCGTTCATTCTCCCATTCTTGGGAGACGGCATGCAAGGTCCTAGAGCCAGTGCCGCCGTTAAATATAAGCAAAAAAAAATGATATGGAGCTATATTGCTTGTAACAAGCACATCGTTTGTTTCATTGACTGGATAGTAAACCGTGCACATCAAATAGACCGGGCGGCTGCCATAAGCCCCATTCTGTAGTTATACACGCCATACGCCACAACAATCATGGGCAAACAAACAAACAAACAAACAACCCGCGGTACTGGGACAACGGTCCGGAACATAAGGGGTAGGGTCGGGGAAAATATTTCATGAACACCACCCACTTGGTGTCACAGTAAAACAGACACCCACTCTACACTCACAGTGTAGTGTCGGGGTATGTTTGACTGCCAGTCCATTGCACAATATTCACCTTGTTGAATTTCGATCTATTAGTCATGATAATTCGCGGGTGCCGAAATCACCATGATCACAGCCTAAATATGTGTCGCGTACAAGAAAGACTACTGTGGGTATTGTACTTTTGGAATTATCTCTCTTTGGCGAAATGTTTAACGTGTTCGTTTAACATGTTTAAGAATAAGAATATGTTCACTATAATTCACATAAGTATAAATCACGACCGAAAGGTCGACACCCGCGCTACTTCGTACGAAATACTGAAGACGTTTTTCTTTTGCAACAGTTTGCGGGTTACCCCTATAATGACGGTGTAACTTGTTATCGCGATGCACAGCTGACCTCGCTGTCACACTTGATACGACTTTCATGTCCAAATAAACATTCCAATATTGTCATGGTGTCATGTTTGTGGTAATATACGATTAATATACTGATGCATACTGAATTAAATACACTGGAACATTTTCTCGGACATTATTACGTGTGTTTTGCTGCGCGGTAAGTTTATCAATTATAAAATTAATGTTTCTCCACCCGGGAGAGTGGCCGGCACCCATGGGGTCGTGGTGGACCAGATTCCCGCCGGTGTTCATATACACAATCGCCCGCGTTTCAACGTTTCCGAACATACATGACAATCTCAACACGCAATAAAGCAGTTTGATTAACTGAGCATGAGCTGTAGCACAACTCAAGCTCATCGCATCAAGCTGCTTGATTTCAAGCACAATATTGAACTACTTTGAATAAAACAAATATTGGCAAGATTAGAGCAGGCGGTGGTGTAGTTGTCACTGCACAGTAGAATACTGGCGTTTACTGCACAGTAGAATACTGGTGTTTACTGCACAGTAGAATACTGGCGTCTACTGCGCAGTAGAATACTGGCGTTTACTGTACAGTAGAATACTGGCGTTTACCTGTAGAATACTGGCGTTTACTGCACAGTAGAATACTGGCGTCTACTGCACAGTATAATACTGGCGTTCAAGTTACTGCACAGTATAATACTGGCGTTCAAGTTACTGCACAGTAGAATACTGGCGTTTACTACACAGTAGAATACTGGCGTCTACTGCACAGTAGAATACTGGCGTTTACTGCACAGTAGAATACTGGCGTTTACTGCACAGTAGAATACTGGCGTCTACTGCACAGTAGAATACTGGCGTTTACTGCACAGTAGAATACTGGCGTTTACTGCACAGTAGAATGCGTCTACTGCACAGTAGAATACTGGCGTCTACTGCACAGTAGAATACTGGCGTCTACTGCACAGTAGAATACTGGTGTCTACTGCACAGTAGAATACTGGCGTTTACAACACAGTATAATACTGGCATTTACTGCACAGTAGAATACTGGCGTTTACACACTAGAGCCATAAGTGTATGGAAGGTAATATCCGCCATAATTATATTAGGCTTGATGCTTGCTTGCTGATGACATTCTAAGTTTTATCCGTCTTATTACAATTCTATGTGGCGTTATGCTTGCTGACTGGTGTCATTACAACTTACGTTCATGTTATTGTATTCGTCATTCGTGTTTGTGACATTTGAAATCTTCTTGGTTGTGGTCTAAATTGCATGTGCATTTGGCTTGATGCTTTATTCATTCGCACTGTTTCAATGCGTTTGTGTTGATTACATTCTAAGTGACATCCAGAGTTCCATTATTGATTATTGCATTGCTGTTTTGCTACGCGTTTTGACAACAACAATTGCAACAGTAATTTGGGAACGACCATTATGACGCCAGGTGCGCTGCTAAAACTTAAAATAGTTCTCCCTAAAATGATATAATATGCCGGTACCCGTTCTACAATGCGTTGCTCCCTAAATTGGTTCCATGTCCCTAACGGTGTGGGTGTAGATTGATGCCACCTTTTCTGTTGCGCCATGTTTAGGTTAAAAGACACCAAATAGTTTTACTGTATAATTTAACCGAATCCCAGCCAGTCTTTCCTACTTTCACTATTCGCATAGATGTTGTGGGACCAACCTCGTCATGTCCCACAATGTTGTTTACATTATTTGGCCACGGAAACTATATTTACATCACGTGACAAACAGGTTCAGTGTTTTCTTTTAAATGCTTCAAATATGCTGAAAACTGGTGTTAAAAATACCCCTTTTCTAACCTTAAACCTAGAGTGTACATGCCAGGTTATAATATAGGGAGACATGTTTTTCTTTATTCTTTCAATCTGACATTTTTCTGGCAAAATGATTACCATTACCAGACGTCCTATTTGACATTATTATACTTTGTATATCAAACGCGAAATGCCAGTTTGATATCAGGGGCGATAACCGTGGTTCCTTAAAATGATAACGGAAGCAACTATTTATTCCATTTATTTAGTATTTGATGTGCCATATCATACTATATGATATGTCGATAAAAATATTTATTCAACATTTAGTTGATATAAATAATTAGAAAATACTGCATCACTTGCATATGGAACTAGCTTGATACCATCTCGAGTCTCTATGAGTACATTACATATTACTAAATAATTATATCTGTGTAGCTGGCACTCGTAATTTTTAAAAGTGGTGAACTAGTTGCAATTACATGTATACACTTATTTAAGTTACATAAAGAAAAGTGTGTACCTACTAGATGGGACCCCAGCTTCAACAATATTTAAATCTATATTTTAATTAGTCAAGATCCAGAGCAGAATGGGTGCAGGTTATTTGAAATTAGGTCCCACAACATCCATAGAAAAATGAAAGTAGCAGAGAATAGCAAAATGTGTGGCAACAGGTTAGTTTTTTAGGGAAAATCAATGGTGGTGACCCACCTTAGTCTGATCCCGGACAGTTACTGGTTTGCATCGGTAACGGGCCAGTTTGACAGTCAACCTGTGTAAGTTACCATATGTGTAACTTACTATAATCAAAGGACTGAAAGTCCTGAAATCCTTCGCAGTACGTGCTCAACAATTCACACAAAAAATCATGTATACTCCATTTAAAATCAATATATTCGTCGAATCAATATACATTATCAATGCTGCAAAAACAATATTTATCTTGACAAACATGATTGTTCACAGTAATTTCACCTTGACCTTAGACATGAAGGCCACATGGGTGTGGTACATGTATGGAATGAAAATATGGATGATGATAAGGAAGTATATGAAGTTTGAAGTCAATCTGACTTACGGTTGCAGAAAACTTAAAGGCAAATCGTACGGATGAAAACGTCTAAGTAATTTGACATTGACCTTGGAAATGAAGGCCGCATGAGTGTGGTATGGAATGAAAATATGGTTGATGATAAGGAAGTATATGAAGTTTGAGGTCCATCCGAATTTCCGTCACAGAGATAATGGGTACCCAAACTCTTTAACGTGGACGGACGAATTACGAAAACTATATACCCCTCGACATACGTTGTGTGCCGGGCGGGGTGGGGGGGGGGGGGTTATATCTATAGTTTTGTATACACAGTTTAACAGTTTAAACTTTATATATTTTACAACAATTAAAAACAAGAGCGAGTAGTCATGCATGGAACACGAAAGGTGACATATGTCATCAGTCCCTTTTTTCCTGTCACATTCATAGCTCAGGAACTAGACTGGTGACATATGTCATCAGTCCATTTTCTCCTGGCACAGTCTCCTAAATTTAAATTTCATATCATTTTCCAATTCAAATAGGAATCCTCAGCGATTTGTAACCCGGAGGATATAACAAAAACGTTCTACTTTCACTTGTATTTCAGCTACACATTCAATTTTAATTTATTGAGTAAATGATGCCGAAATATTTATTTAAATTAATATCTAATTATTTAAATATACTTTTTTTAATTCATAATACAAATAATCTAGAGATAATTATTATCCTTATTCAAACTCAAGACAACGTTTCCTTTGTGAAGTGTATCGTACTGTATATGCTGTGTAACGCCAAGTCGCAAGATTGTAATCACAAAATAACGAAACCGTTAACATATCCACTTAAATTAAATTGATCGTCTGGATCAACAGACGCTTATTGTCTTTGTGCTAAGTGCCGAGTTCATTTGTATCTCGAACTGTTTTACTAAATTCATTATAGATTAGTTGATTGTTTTAAGTAAAATGGACACTGATTAATAATATCGATGGCTCAAGATGATTAAAACATTATGTAACTGTCAAAAAACAATGTTTCTGCTTTAAGTCGGCATCATTTCGTTGTCCAATGTCGGATTTTATCGATGTAAAGTTCAGAATGTAAGCTTTAATCTGATTGGTCATTCAAGAAAAACGTCACAGGGAAATCCCGCCCCCTACTATATAATTGCGCAAAATATCAACATACATAGTAAAGAACTCATATTAATACATAACAGTTAATAGTTTATAAAGTATACAACATCTTTTGCAATAACACATATATAGCGCAAAAAAGCAAACAATACACGTATTACACTGAAACGGTAAGATAGCGCGCTGTTTTACTGTTGTTGAACTACATTTTTATGGCGTAGTACCGCGTGTTTTTCTAAAGTTAAACCCGCAAACAGTGACACTGCGACCGCCACTTAGCTCATTAGCATATTATCTGCAATGACTGAGAAATTCCATATAGTTAATTAATCCGAGCTAATAGCTCGGATAAAAATGTGATTGTTTTCAATTACGTACATATGTAATTTAATTATGAGGATACATGTATGTATAAAACACATTAGTAAGTCAAACACCATACATACATATGCAATTTAGTTAATATAGGTTAGAGAATAACAAATGGTGCGAAATCGTCAAGACGGTAAAAGTAGTCCGGTATGAACAAACTCGTGCGGGTGTTTTGAGGTCACTGACACAGTTTGCTTGCACATCTTGATCCATTACTACCCAGTTTCACTTGAGGAACATGATGGTCATGTGATGTAAACAGAGTTTCCGTGGCAAAACAAAAATGTAAACAATATTGGGGAACATAACGAGGTTGGATATTTCTGTCTTAGGAGTAAGTGAAGCAATTGTTTAATTCATGCAGAACCAGTACAGACCGGCTGCAGGTCATGTACAAGTGGGTCCCACAACATCCATACGAATAGTGAAAGTAGGAGAGACTGACCTTATTGGATGGGATTCGGTTAAAGTGTATAGTAAATTTATTTGGTGTCTTCTAACCTATACTGTGATCATTTGTAGGTGAAATCTTACATCAACACCGGCATTGGAGGTGTGCCTCAAACAGCCAATCACATCTCGTACTATTATTTATTAGTCGGAGGATTCCTAACATTGACAGCAGTGCCATCTGGCGTCATAATGAGGCACTACTAACCAATATATTGCTTGCGTCATTCTGCTTGTGGCTTGATGCTTTCTGCTTGCGGGTTTCCGCTTTCGGACTGTGGCGTGATGCTTACTTCCTGCAGCTTTGTCCTTACTGCTTTCGGCCTTATTCAAAGTGCTAAGTGTTTGTTCCTATTTTCTATCATGTATATTGCAAATGCTTAGTGCAATAAAACAGGGACACGGATAAGGACGTATCAATAATTGTAATGTAAATAAGACGAATGAACAAAGCAATCAGCAGAATGGACATGTAAGAAAGACAAATACAATTACAAGTAGCAGATTTCAAATGTAATAAATACAAGTGACGAATGAAATAACATGAATGTAAGTTGTAATGTCATCTGCACGCAAGCATCAAGTCACATAGCATTATGGCGGATATTACCTTCCATATAAGTGTGGCTGTCACTGGAGAAATGGACCTTATAGGATTTGTGACCAGTGTAGCTCCTGATGAAATAGCACAATTCTGTTGCCTGATACGTATCTTTCTATACTGCTTCTTAGAAGCAGGACTTGTGTGCATCATTCATGGAATGGCGAACAGAGCATACCTAATCAGACTGTGGATGTACAGGCGGATCTGAATCTACACTGGCCGCAAAACCAGTAATTTCTCCGGTGATAGCCACAAATATGGAATATTTTTTTTACTTTCGTAGACTTTGAACAATGCAAAAAGGACATTGATTTGTAGAACATAAAAATTGAATCTGCTAAACAGTTGTGAATATTTGTTTGTGATGTAATTGGCAATATCATAGTTTCCAGTGATATGTTTCTATTACACACATGCATTACTTAGTAACGATACATCCTTCCACATTAATACAATAACTCTCGCTACTGGTTGTACGTCCGTCCGTCTGTCTATTTATATTTTTAAGAGTTTCTCAAATTGGGGCCCTAAGTGCGTCGACAGACCACATTTTCCAGCTTACCAATTCGAAATATGAGTTCAAGTCCGTCCACATCCAGTGTGACAAATTAACAAGTTTTTATTTATTTTTAGTGTATTTAATGTAATGTATTGTTCTGTCTTTTATAACGTATATATATATTATATTTTACACCTTTACTCTCTTTATTAATCATTAATGACAACTGGACACATTCATGCATGTACACTTGAAAAGCAATAGACAATTTTCCTTGTCCGGCAAACTACTGCTACAGTGTTTGACCGATTCTCTTCATACTCGGTATACATCCCAACCATCAAGTGCAGGAGTGCGTAACATAACAACATTCGCTGTCACACATGATCCATCCGTAGTGAAGTTCGGCGCAAATTATTCTACACTATTGTATTATTATATTCGTTTCACTTTATAAATGACAGACGATAATACGTTGCTGGGGGTCAATCGACGAGTCCAAAAACAGGTAAAGCAGGTGTATTATCATATCATAGCCTCGTGTTCGTGCATAATAAATACATGATGGAGTGCACGTGTATGCATGTCACTATAATAGTGTAAGACGGTGCTAACAAATGGACATGTAATGTGGCTTAATGGTATGGAAGCGGTAGAATATCCACAATTTTGCAGATCGTTTTTTTAATTAAATCTATACGAGAGTATACATTACTTTTTTGTCGATATTATTATGTTCTTTTTATGATTTGTTGCTGGAGAGGGAAATTGTTGAAACGGCGAGGGTTATCACTATTGTTATATGACCGCAATGTGACCTGATCGGCGATAACATACTCCCATGTTATTCATGTACTGCACTTCTTGGTTGACTTGTGTGACCAGTGTAGCTCCGGATCAAATACACGTATCACATCTCTGTAGTCTGCTGACGATCTATATTGTTTGTCAGAATCATGACCATGATGACGGATGTTTTATTGATGAAATGGCGAACAGTGCAGATCCTGATCAGACTGCATGGATGTACAGGCTAATCAGGAACTACACTGGTCGCAAAAACCATAAGCCCCAATTCTGCTGTCACAGCCATGAATGTGGAATCTATAATAAGGTCAATTTGTCGATTTTTCTCCACAAAATACGTTGGCAGCTGGAAAGATAATATCATGAAACAATTATATTTGTCACATGTGTCTACTTTCGAGATCATTGACGAAAGCAGCATCGTTAATTTTCACTGTACTCCTGTAGCCTATTTCATCAACATTGCAAAGTATACTTTGAGGGAGAAATTTTCAATTTTATGATAAATTTATTATACTGAATTTATTACATTATCACAGCCAAATGATAATGTAATAAATTCAGTATAATAATTCTGCATACTTTTAATTATCAAATATATGCAGTTGTTAGTTCTATATGAAATAATGAATTTCAGGAAAAAATAAATGATTACTCCCTCAAAGTATACTTTGCTAGTAAAGTATGCTTTGCAATGTTGATGAAATAGGCTACTGGACGCGACTCGGATTGTACCTTGACATTTATGAGAGGGCACTGGGGATGGGTGGGTCGGCTGACATTATAGCACAAACTAACATTTGCAAATAACAATCAGCACAATTGGTAAATAACAACAGTTAATACATGTAGTAAATATTTTGTCAAAATAACAGTCACTGTTACAAAAAAAATCAAAAAAATCAGTAACACTGGGGGTACATCACCCCTAAATACTTTAGTGCAAACGAAGTAATTTCACATTGAGCACAAGGGCCGCATGCCATAGAATGAAATTATTTATGATAACAATAGGTATATATCAAATAGTAGCCGAAAGGTTTAACGCAAGTCTCGGACAGACAGACGGACGGGGTGGCGACTACATGTACACAGACATTTATTTCAGGATACATAAACCATAAACAACTCATACACTTCCCCTACCTACCACCACATCTCGTGTGATTGTCTCATGTGATTGTCGTCGTCAACGTGGTTGTTATTTATTCTCTAATCGTCTTGAATTGGTTGACAAATCATATACGTATAGTACATACATTGCAGAATATCAACATGTTATAATGAAATCACCATTTGTATAGGATATACTATGGGTCATCAACATAACATGTTCGGCTCCAGTGTAAACACATGGGCGGTGAGAAAAAGGCGGTTTGCCCATCAATCCGGGAACGTTATATGAGCTTACTTCCTGGCGATGTCCAATCAAACGTCTTAACCGGAAACGGTATTAATCAAAATTTGACTAAATACGACACGGATACCAGCGACAAGACAATCCACCTTACCGTGCCTCCGTAATATCGCTGATATTCGCTTCCAAATTCACGATCTGTTCCGTAAACCACGTCGAAATACGACAGAGCACGTGTGGAATTTTGAATTTAATTCAGCATGTACTCTAATGTTTCTATCATCTTTCGACGTGTCTTACAGAAAATATGGTGGCTTTCGAAAATCAATATCGGCGATATGTGAATACGCGATAAGGTTGATAATTTCAGGGGCCGGAGACCCATATACAAGCCCTCGGGCCCCTATATCGTTATCAATGAAACGTTTGGACAGGTTTACGCTAATTCACAAACTGTGTCTGGATATAATACATCTAGTTTTGACTTTAATGAGATGTTTAACGCTTCTTTGATATTTAAACTTTTATAATATCACGATTTAATTGATAAATGTATACCAATATAGAATGTTCAATATAATTATCTAGGTGTAGTCGAGTTGCTGGTCAGTCACGTGGCGTTGCTATGGTTATCCAGTGTGCTTAGAAGTGTATGTGTTTATATTGGTCGACGGTTTTCAAAAAAAGATTTGATATTCAGCTCGTGGCGTTGAAATTGCGAATTGCAAATCAGCTATTTGAAACATTTAAATAGGATTCAAACATGTTTAATGTTTCAAATAACACTGGAGTAACGTATGATTAATTTCTAATCAAAAGGAGCTATGTTCAAATATCTTAATGTACGGTGTATACATGTAATTAAACTCGAGTGTGTAATGTTGTAAACGTATTTAATGTACTGACTAGTGTCGAATTCACATTTTCATTGTATCGCATTTGTATAATTTGACATTTCGGAATCGGATAATTGTAATTATTACACTGTTTATAAATTATCATTGATATAATTGAGAGTGATATAGACATGACGATGTCGGAAATAAACGTGTTCAAGGACACCCGACACCCGCTGGGGGCACATCACGGGTACCGTCGGTACAGCGAGATTGGCGGTCACCTGTCGTCTGAATTACAGGGCCGGCGGCTGACTTCGGCCAACATCACAAAGAGCCAGTCCTCCCTCAGCCTATCGTCCAAGTGGTCGGCCACGACCGACAACTCGAGCTCACCCACCGCGTCCTCCTGGAGCCTGAACATCAACCAGAAACACATGAACCGGAACCGGAAACAGCGAAAGTCGAAATGCGCGCCGGGGGAGCGCGTGAGCTGCCCGCCATGTTTGAGCGGCGACATCGGCGCTGTGGACAGCCAGGGCAGGTCACTGCTGTACTATGCGGCGCGGTATGGCCAGAGTGACACGCTCCTGCAGCTTCTGGGCGCTGGCTGTGACCCGGACCGGGCGGACCGCGGGGGCCGCACCCCTCTACACGAGGCCGTGGACCGGGGCCACACCGATATCATCCGCATTCTCATCACCGAAGGTACGGCTTTAGCAGTGTTGGTTTATTAGGTAACACGGGCTTATTGCTACATGATTTGACTTCCGGAGCTATTGAAAAAGATGTGAACAAAAAAGAGTCCGACGTTTTAGTTGCCATTTCATGGACCATCGGCTGCCTGTAGTGGTCTGAATGTAACTGAACTAGTTAATATAGACGGTTTCTGGGATAGTATGGCCATTGACTGTCTGATAAAAATAATATTACACCTTTCTACATACTGTAAAGGTGTAATTTGGCTTGTGATCTTGGTCGTCAAAATGGGTCATGTAATTCGGGTCGCGATGACATTTTTTCCAATCTTTCAAGCTATTGTTTTCTATTGAGAAATGTGTACCAGAGTGTCTGGTGAGTACAGTGGTATACATCTCTAGTATATTAAACTTTTCGAAATGTAGTTTAAAAAATCCGAAAAAATGCTTACATGTATGAAATAAAGAAGGAAACTCTAGGCGTCCGTTATACCAGTATAGTGTCAACCCTATTGAACACGCCAGCCCGTTCTGGCGTATAGGAACGCAATAGAATGTACTGCTATATAGAGAATACGAACATAGTGTCTGTTGATATAAAGTTTATCTGACCAGGCCATGAAACGCGTAGGAATTCCTAGGTTTTTCCTAGCCTGGTCAGATAAACTTGATATCAACAGACACTAGGATGGTATTCTATTTATCAGGTAAAGAAATAGTACCAATTGCATTCCTGATTTGTGATTCGCATATGTGATAGAACTTGGGAAGTATTGCTGTTCAAAGATTATGCTAGCTGATGATCAAGTATAAAATAATTTTCGTTGAAAGAACGCGAACTTGTGTCATTACACCGACGTGATGCTGAAACGTCAGTTGTCAATTCGTTGTAACCCTGATGTTACGGGGCGCCATGCAGGACAGGTTAATTATGTGTACAAAACCAATTTTGTCCAGACAAAATTGAGTTTTGTAACACTAAAAATCACAAAATCCAATTATGTAAAATTCTGATACAAAACCCAATTTTGTCCAGACAAAATTGAGTTTTGTAAGACTAAAAATCACAAAATCCAATTATGTAAAATTCTGATATACAAAATTCATTTTTGTTATAAAGGATTCAATTTTGTAAGACAGAATTGAGTTTTGTGAACAAAATTCAATTTTGTGGGACAGAATTCAGTTTTGTCCACAAAAGTCAGTTTTGTCCACAAACATTAGTTGCGTAACTGATAGTCTATGTCATCTCTACGTTGATTGGTTGAGATCGGTCTCAGTCCATTTTACTAGATGGTGGAGTACACTTGCAGGTTTAAATATTTCAATGCGAAAATATAACCCAATATATCAATATTATACTTCTTTATGGACAGTTATTTTGGTTATATTATGATTACCGGGACAACTGCAACGCAAAACCGCCGCAATCTCCAGCCGAAACGTGCACACACATCAACTATTCCGCCGCACCACCACACCAGACCTTTTTTATCGTGGGACCTTGCTAGCACCCCGTGTATACGTTTAAACGGTAAGAATACCTTGCAGCACTAAGCTACAAAGCAGTAACAAGTGTGTTTCATCCAGCGTTCTCTGAAACTTACTTCTTCAGACGCCATTTTGGATCGCTGATCGGCGACCGTGACCCATTTCTCCAGTCCAGTTTCTGACCAATGGTAGTCCTTCTTACATGCGTGTGCAGAATTGAATTTTGTGCCACAGAATTGAATTTTGTGACACAGAATTCAATTTTGTGACACAGAATTCACAGAATTGAATTTTGTGACACAGAATTCAATTTTGTGACACAGAATTGAGTTTTGTGGCACAAAAGTGAATTTTGTGACACAGAATTGAGTTTTGTGGCACAGTGAATTTTGTGACACAGAATTGAATTTCGTGACACAGAATTGAGTTTTGTGGCACAAAAGTGAATTTTGTGACACAGAATTGAGTTTTGTGGCACAAAAATGAATTTTGTGGCACAAAATTGAGCCATGTCCCACTTGGCGCCCCGTAGATGTTACCAGTGAGTACGTATTCGGCCAACACACAGTACGACAACTGATAAAGTAAACTCTTTGTTTATTTTAGTGTCACACCATTTTTAAGACAGTAATTTTTGAACAGCAATACTTCCCAAGTTATGTCGTACATGCGAAGCATCAAGCAGGAATGCAACTAGTACCATTTATTTAACTAGCTGGTGGCTTCTCTTACCATTTATGGATGGAACCCGAATTTTCTGTCTGTAACGAAGGGTAACTTACAGCAAGTTCGGGTTATTGTAGCCGGTACCACAATCGTATGACACATGACGAACTTTTGGAATGTCCCTTGTAGAACCAAGTGTTGTTCACCGACGGTTATTGTCCACGTATGAACAAAATCCGTCGATGCAGACACGAATAACGTGGACATTTTACAACGTTGTATTACCAGGAGAACATATACAATATACAGCAGAGGTTTTCCAATGGTGAACGTAAATGGCTACGTCAATTTTCTAAATTCTTCTGGGATCAGCAGCACTGGTAAAGAAACGTTCAAACTAGCGTATTCGTGTCTGCATCACTGGTATCTTTTCACACGTAGACAATATGCATCGATGAACAACAGTTCGTTCTTCTGGCCCTGGTGCAAGTCGTGAATATTGTGTTACAATTGTGGTAATGGGGGATCGTAGCTAGTTATTTCCATTTTAATTTATTTATAGAAACATGTATATTTTATGGCCTAATTGCTTGTAATAAAAGCGAATGTTGCATGATTTGTTGTGTAAATAAGCCATTCTAGTGTTTCCGACTAGTGTTCATCCAGATCATCCTACATAACTGCGCAATCTGATCAGGAACTGCATTATTTGCCAGTTCATATTGTCACACTTATTAATATACATGTATGTGCAGACTGATCTGGGTCTACCCTGTTTGCAGTCTGTATTTTTGAAAGTTTTTCAATAAGAAGTAAACGCTAAAATAAGGGCCGGCTCTCTATACATAGATTTGCTCAGGGGAATAACTAGCTACGATCCCTCATTATATAGTGTCATTAAGTAATTACTCTTCAGGTAATGCCGACGTCGGTGCCCGGGCCACGGACGGACAGACGCCATTCCTGACGGCCGTGTCACGTGGTCAACTGGACGTCGTTCGACTGTTGCACCGTCACGGTATATATACACATCCCCGCCCGTAGCACCCGCGGGCACACTCGGCGAATTGTACAGCAAGAAACATAAATCAGAGGCCGGAATTAGACAAATATTGAAATATTAGACGTCCACACGTCAACCAGACCTATAGGAAACAGCTACAGACCATAAGGTCCCTTGTTGCAGGCACAGACCGGCCACAAATGCCATAAGCTACATTTAATCACAATCAATCGTTAGTTACTTTAAACTTTATTTGACAGGGATTACAAACACACGCTAGAGCAATTATACAAATGTTTTCGTTAGCACAGAAGGCGTATGGGTGATCAGTAGTGTGGGAGAAAATCGGAGTACCCGACGGAAATCCACTTGTCCGTCTGGCGACCTCCATACCATCTCACATCCCTGGTGGAGGATCGAACCCGGGCCGCATTGGTTAGATGCCAGCTCGATCAATTGCGTTAATCTGACAAACAAACGATACAGTTAGAGCTAAAAGCCCCATTTCTGCAGATGCAGTGACAGACAGACCAGGTGCTAGACTGACCACACATGTCGTAAGCCCCATTTCTCCAGTCACAGCCCAGATTCTCCAGTCACAGCCCCATTTCTCCAGTCACAGCCCCGATTCTCCAGTCACAGCCCCATTTCTCCAGTCACAGTCACGATTCTCCAGTCACAGCCCCATTTCTCCAGTCACAGCCCCTATACTGCCAAATACCAGGTGAGGCGGGTCTGTAGCTGCCATCAGTCAAACTGTCGCCCGCGGGCTCACTACCAATGTCGCTGCGGTATTACGATTAGACTCGCGGATTAATTCACATTCACATAGATTGTGACGTGATCTCTCTCACAAACTGCTGTAATTAAACATCAATTCAGCAAAACGGACACATGTACACAAAATACGTATCACAAATATAGTAGTTTGCCTGTCTCGGATCTATGTTATAAATCTCGGCTTTCTGTTGTAGTATAAACATATTTTATTCTATAATAATGTACATCAACACAATTATATAGGTACATGTTCGTATGTGTGAAAAAGATTGGAACGAAAGATAACTGTCTTGTATGTTATATTGAAACCCGCATTACAAGCGCACTATTTACTTTCATAATGTTTTGTTCTGAACACGATCATAATTAACCCTTAGAATGCTGGAAATATAACCTGTCGGCTGCTCTTGTTTGATATTATGTCTTCTTTCTCAGCAAAAACATGATTTGACAGCACTTCAGAATCTTTTCCATTGGAAATGAGTCCAATGAGTTGACGGCTGTAAAAGTATAGCTGTGCGTTTTTCCAGTGATGCCAATATGTTACCGATGCTCGACTGCCGTTGTGCATATGAGACGAACCATCTGTAATATTGTACCACTTTGTGCGACATCTCATAAACATTATCTACACAATTTACGACACTTTCCGTAAATGACGTCGACAGTTGATGAAATGTTCAGAGCTAATGCAATGTAAGGGTTGAAGTTACGCCCGCTCCAAATTGTATGTCACGGCTATCTCTGTGACCCGTGGTTATCAGTGTCCGGGACGGGGGCATTGGTGTAAGTAAATACAGTAACATCGGTTACACAGGTAGACAGCGAGTACAGGTTTAGTAAACTACTGTGGCACGTTTCATCTTTGTTATCATAATCATATATTTACTAGTCTCCCGATACCCTGATAAATGTCTGTCTAGTTAGGATGATAAATGTCTGTCTAGTTAGGATGATAAATGTCTGCATAGTTAGGATGATAAATATATGTCTAGTTAGGATGATAAATATCTGTCTAGTTAGGATGATAAATGTCTGTCTAGTTAGGATGATACATGTCTGTCTAGTTAGGATGATAAATGTCTGTCTAGTTAGGATGGATGATAAATGTCTGTCTAGTTAGGATGATAAATGTATGTCTAGTTAGGATGGATGATAAATGTCTGTCTAGTTAGGATGGATGATAAATGTCTGTCTAGTTAGGATGATAAATGTCTGTCTAGTTAGGATGATAACTGTCTGTCTGGTTAGGATGATAAATATCTGTCTAGTAAATATCTGTCTAGTTAGGATGATAAATGTCTGTCTAGTTAGGATGATAAATATCTGTCTAGTTAGGATGATGATAAATATATGTCTAGTTAGGATGATAAATGTTTGTCTAGTTATGATGATAAATGTCTGTCTAGTTAGGATGATAAATTTCTGTCTATTTAGGATGATAAATGTCTGTTTAGTTAGGATGATAAATATCTTTCTAGTTAGGATGATGATAAATATCTGTCTAGTTAGAATGATAAATGTCTGTCTAGTTATGATGATAAATGTCTGTCTAGTTAGGATGATAAATGTCTGTCTAGTTAGGATGATAAATGTCTGTCTAGTTAGGATCGATGGTTAGATTGCTCCACTTTATGGATTTTACATGAAACACTACTGTCTGTTCCACGTTTTGCTGCCGACGAACTTTTGGCTATTAAGCACATTAAATCTAAAAAATATTTACTTTTTCATCAATAACAAAAAAATCACCCTCCCCAAAAATGATTTTATTGTGAAAAATAAATTCCTATAGGAATTTAACATGGCGAGTCAATTTCCAAAACTTTTCGTTTTTTGATCCTGAAACGATTTTATTTTGGAAATTGACTCCGAAACCTGGCGAGATAGCTTGAAAATGATGAAAATAAGAAAACAAGAGTTAGATTTTGAAAATCGGTCTAGAAATAAAAAAAATATTTAAAAGAAATCTATTTTCAGCCCCCATGTTAAATTGCCATAGGAAAATCGTTTTTTCGCAATAAAATCAATATTTGATGGAATTTCATTAACTAATTTTTTTTGGGGAGGATGACTTTTTTGTTATTGATGAGAAAATACTTACTTTTAAATATTGTTTAGATGTAATGTGCCAAAAGTTCAACAAATCAGCTTTACTTCGCTTTCTATGTGTGTGTTACATTGAACATATATTATTATTTTCGCACAACAACATTACAAACGTGCCCGTTGTAGATCTAATATGACTCCTCTGTGACATTTAAATGAGGGCAAGCATATTGTGGAGACGTGAAGAACTGACCTTGTTCAAAGTCACAATTACTCTCTTTAGATGTCATTTGATATGACCAGAAACTTATTATTAATAATATGCCTTTATTATTATTATTATTATTATTATTATTATTATTATTATTATTATTATTATCCCCTCGCCGATGGGAATATAGCGTTAGTCCATGTACGTACGTGCGTTAGTGACACCTTTCATTTTTCAATAACTCCTGAACCGCTCCACCGCTTTTGATACTATTTGGCCACAATGTGTGTCTAGGGAAGGTGCTTTGTTTTACAAACGACCCATGTCCGACCGCCCAATGTCAAGGTCACTGAGAACGTATGTTCACCTTGTTTGTAAGGAAAACATGTTAAAGGTACATGCCCACTCAGTTCGCTCAAAATGTCCTTTATGGGAATTAAATAAGTGTATAATTGCGTCACTATTCCACCAGTTCTAATAATTACAAGTGCCCGTTATACCGATATAATCATTTAGTAATATTTACTTTACTGATAGTGACGCGCGGTGGTATCAGGATAGTTTCATATGCAAATGAGGCATGGTATTTTTAATTATTTATACTAATTAAATGCGTCACCTGAAAAAATAACATTTTCGACAGATTATAAAGTATGATCATTACACATCAAAACATAAATACAGATACTAAATAGTAATGTCCGTTAACAATTTAAGGAAACACTGTTATCGCCCCTAATATCAGTGTGGAAATTTACGTCCGATATACAATGTGTAATAATGCCAATCAATACGTGGGATAATGGTGAATGAATGTTTATTTTGCCAGAAAATGTCTCCGATGATGTCTCTGATATAAAGAACATTTTGCGCCTACTGAGTGGGCAAGTACCTTTAAAGTGTTAAGCTGTAATTCAGTGTAAGGCAAGTACCCGTTATCGGCCCGTGACCCATATACTTGTATATTAGTTCGACATACAGCAATACGTCAAGTGTTATCGGCCGAATTGCATTTCATTAAATAGCAACGAGTGCCTCCTACCGGAATGCCGTCCTAGTACATGTACGGGGTGTATAAACTACGAGCACCTAAACTGGCTGATTGCAAACGTATTTAAATGTACGGTCCACCCGTTTACAAATACACCTTTCTTTCGGAGGCTACTGTGGGCAGTGTTAAAAGTTCCGCTACAGGGGGAAATTGCATAATATTTATCACATGCCGATGTAGACAGGCAGGTAATCGCAACATATCTGTCATTTGATTATGGATAGACTGCAATTGTATGAATGAATGAATGAATGAATGAATGAATTGAATGAATGAATGAATGAATGAATCGAATGAATGAATCAATCAATCAATCAATCAATCAATCAATCAATCAATATATGTACAGGAGCCAACCCCGACGAGTGTGACGCGGATGGCGTGCCGCCGATATGTCGAGCGTTTGAGCACGGCTGGAGTGATGTAGCCGACTTCCTATTGGACCGGAGCTGTGACACCAACAAATGTTCAGCCAATGGCGAGTCCTGTTTCTACGCAGCCGCACACAACAGCAAACCACTTTCTTTGGATGTCATTCGTAAATTATTGAAAACAGGTATAGTATATACGTCATTTTTACAATAATTTTTCTTTAACATTTTCCTAGCAAGTCAGGGCCGTAACCAGAGGTAAAACACAGACGAGGCGAACCAAGTCCCGATATGCAACAAACGATGTAAACAAAACTTCTGCAAAATGTCAGACGAGGCGTCCGCCTCGTCTGCCTCATCCTGGTTACGGTACTGCAAGCACGCTGACATTGATAATATATAGTGCACCAAAGACGATGACTTCTGTGTTTTATGGGTGCGCTAAAATACTTTACAACAGCTTATAACTTTCACGATGAATCTAGTACCGTATATTTCTTACATTCACGTGCTCTAATTTCTCATTTGCATTGACGGTAATCGATTCTTCGTCAAAACGACAGAATTGTGATATTAAAGGACCATATACAATAAAGATGAATCTGTACCGTATTTGAGCGCTATGTTTCATACAAATCTGTCATTCCGTTAGAAAAATATTACAGGAAATTAAAAAAAAACATCTGAAAACGAGGTCACACCGTTCGTATCCCACACCCTGTGTTAAACTCGTCTTTAGTGGGAATCTGAAAAATGAGATATATTTATCATAGAAATGCGAGAAACAGTGTATACAATTGTCTGTAACGTCGTTATTTTCAGACTATGACTTGAAGAAGGATAAACACTGGCTGGTCAATGACGGGTGTCCAATATGTCTCCGTGACGACGCCAAACTCCACCAGAAAGTTCTGGAGGGCGCGGGGCTTGTGGAAAAGTCGCCAGAAAAGAGGTCCACCTTCAGGAAAATTTCAGTGGGCAAAGCAAAGTTTATTGAAAAACTGAGTCGAAGCACCAGTAAAGAAACGTGATTAAGGAGGGAATTAAGTGTCCATGGGCAAGATAACTGTAGAGCTGATTCATCCAGTATATACAACCTCGTCAAAATAGACTGCATTTACGACATTCTACTAATTTTACAAATGTGGCTTTGACTGGAGAAATGGGGCTTATGACATTTGCGACCAGTGTAGCTCCTGATCAAATAGCAAACTCTTGTAGCCTGGTAACGATCTATATTGCTTACTAGAAGCATGGCGGGTGTATCATTGATCTAATGGCGAATATTGATGCACAGTCTGATCGGGAGCTGCACTAGTCGCATAACCCATAAGCACAATTTATCTAGTCACAGCAACACATGACTGCGGAATTTAACGTCATTTACGGAAATATGGCTGATTGTTCATGCCCTCGATCTCGGGGTATAGTGTTTGGACTTTGTGTCCGTCCGTGTGTGATCTGGGCACACAATCGAGGTCTTCGCGGGGATGGAGGCATAAACTGTTCTTTATGGGAATTAAATAAGTGTATAATTGTGTCACTATTTCACCAGTTCTAAATATTACGCCGTGCCCGCTATACAGATATAATCATTTAGTAATATTTATTTTACTGATAGTGACGCGCGGTGATATCAAGCTATTTTCATATGCAAATGAGGCATGATATATTTTAATTATTTATACTAATTAAATGCGTGACCTAAACAAATAATATTTTCGACAGATTATAAAGTATGATCATTGCACATCAAAAAATAAATACAGAGAATAAATAGTACTGTCCGTTAGTATTTTAATGAAACACGGTTATCGCCCCTGATATCAGTGTGAAAATGTACGTCTGATACAAAATGTATAATAATGCCAATTAATACGTGGGGTAATGGTGAATGAATGTTTATTTTGCCAGAACATGTATCAGATGATGTTTCTGCTATAAATAACAGTTTGTGCCTACTGAGTGGGCATGTACCTTTAAGGGGTCATGTCTTTGTTGAACACAATGGATATACATGTACACACTCCAGGGATATATTGTCAGTCGGTCCGTGTGCGTGTCCGTGGGTCCGGTTAAACAGTTTGTCGGAGTTTCTTCAATCTAATACCGAGAAAAAAAACACACTATGTAATAAGGGAGGTAATTCTCGATTTGGGCAGAGATGGCACGCATGTATAGTGGTTTTATGTATGCATTGAAATCGAAGAATGCGTGATAAAGTTGCAAATGTTCAGGACGTGGGTCTGTGGCCACCTGGACCAAGGTATATATAGCTGCCGGTCGTTATACAACGTGATAGTTAACACGGCACGGCTCGGACATACTTATTGATATTGATACACCCATCCGTATCTGAATAGCATTCGAGACACATGAATAACATCGTTTGTAAGCCCCCCCCCCCCCCCACACCCCCATATGCATTCACAAACCGACGTCGTCGGCGTCCGATGGTTGCGGCGAACAGGCCCAGGAAATAAAATAAGAATTATTCCGGAATATATTTCATATTTCCCCATACTCTCAATTATTAACTATATGTGGTCATTACCGAGCTACATATGTGGCTGTTACTGCAGAAATAGTGCTAATGGGTTTTGCGACCAGGGTCGATGAAGTGTAGTCTGATCAGGATATACACTGTATGTCATTCCCCAATGAAACACCTGCCATGCTTATAACAATCAATATAGATCATTATCACGCTACATGAGTGTGCTATTTCATCAGGATATACACTGATCACAAATCACATAAGCGCTGTTTCTTCACAGCCACATATTAGCATAGGGCATATTAGATGAAGGGAAACAACTCGTGCCTGCGATTCTCTAACATGGCCGTCGTGTTTACGTCTTGTACAGACACGATACCGTTGTACTCCCAGAGCTCCATCCATAGCGTGGCGGGTTTGTTTATTACCTCGATTCAAGTCATATGTCATGTCACATATATACAAACAACAGGCTTTTCAAATGTCGAAACACTTACAATAATTTAAATACTAAATCGTATGGTTGTTTATTTTCATTGATCGGCGGTCATACATGTTGTATTAGACTGTAAAATACATATCCCGGAGCGGGAATTAGACAGTCAAAACATTGCCGCGGTGTGGATATTAGATGTCCAAGTTTTCATTATGTTATAATTACATGTATTACAATAGCTTTATTAGAAAATGTGGAGTGTGGAGGCGGGAACTTTACTCTTGTTTTTGTTGTCTCATTACTCGGGGCTTACCCACTGCCCCACACCCGGGCGGACCAGACATTGCATTACTGTATTATTTCCATGTTTTTGTTATAAAATTACGTGCTAGAACTAAGCATATTTTAACATAATACTGGACATTGTGTGTGTGTTTGCTGCTGACCCGCCGTCCGTTTACCCTTCCATTATTATTATTATGGAGTGTGTGGCCTGCTTAGTCCGAGATCAGAATCTGCACTGATACAAACCTCAGTCACAGTGGGCCGCATATTGTCAACTCTGTTGTCGCACCTTAACACGAGAGAGAGGAAGGGTTGTCGGGTGGCGGGATGATTGACTGAAATGGCCGGGGATACAACAATGTACAGGTGACAGACTGTATGTTTATGCGACAGTAAAAACTACAAGATACCGAGAAGTCTGCAATACCGTAGGAACATATGCTATTATACAAACGTCCGAAGTTGGCACTGGTCATTATCTGGACATATGGCTCGTGTATTTGCCCGTGCTCTGTAACCGCAGATACGCGGCTGCCACCTCACTGGGGACGGGTTGGTGGCTTTGATACCCAAGCTCTTCATACAGCCAGATTCTCTCCATGTCGCCAACCATAACGGACATGACGTCAGCCAAATCACCCGTGGCTTCGTTCGGGTACTCTAGAAATGTTATCGCTGGTGATGTCACTGCTACTTTAACGGAAGTGACGTCACCGGGCCATTGTTTAATGAATGTTGCATACGAGCGTCTCTCCATGTACGGTTTCTGGACGATAATGATGCTTGTAGGCATGCGCGAACTCTTCTGTAGAACTTAATAGGAAAACCTCACATTTTCGCCACAGTTCTGGGATTTGTTTTCAATGAGTATTTTCGAGGCTGGGACACCCATTTCTATAGCCCTCATTCGGAACAACTCCGACTCTGGTCTGTCCCAACGTCCTATAAAGAAAGAAACAAGCTGTTAAACTCACTGGATACAACCTCGTATCCTACGCAACCAATTCTTTCCATGGCAGTGGGGTAGGAATATACGCTAAAAATGGAATATCATGTGTAGAACTTAAAACAAATCACCTTGCAGAAACACTAAATAACCTCTTTTGTGGTATTAAGGTACTCAGCAATAAAGGAAACATTAATATATTAAATGTGTACATTGGCCCTGGTAACCATAATCACGAACCAAAACTAAACAACCTCAATAAAATTATCACACAATTAAGCAATAAATCTCTAATATTGGGTGACTTCAACGGGCACAACCCACTATGGGACGTGCATTACAATGCTAAGACAAACAAAGTAGGTGATGAAATAATACAATTTCTAGATAACACTGATTATGTAGTACTTAACAACGGAGCTGTAACCTACGATACGTCACACATTTCTTCAAGCAAAGGTGTTGGAACAGCACACGACAACACATTAGCAACACCTGCTTTAGCCTCCTTGACCTCCTGGTCCGTCCATGACTCATGACATTAGGAAGTGACCAATATCCGATAATTACTAAAGTTTCTACCCAATACCATATAAGTACTCCAGCCACCATTCCTAAATGGAAGTTAGGTCATGCTAACTGGGAGCTGTTCCAGCAACTATGCACTAACAGACTACACACATATACAAATCTAGATACAAAACAGTACCACGATGAATTTGTGAGACCCCTCTATAACATAAGTAAGGAGAGTATACCACAGACAAGTGGTAAAGCTCATAATCGCCCAACCAATCCCTGGTGGACACCAGCTTGCACAGATGCCATTGAAAACAGGGAGAACTGTCTGCGTAGATGGAAACAAGCACACAAATATCATACAACACTTAAACAAACTAGGCGAGAGGAATATTTGAAAGCTAAGTCCCTCGCGACTGAAGTAATTAACGACGCAAAAAGTTGTGGTTGGGAGAAATTTATACATTGTATCTGAAATAAATAACGACAAAACGAATTATGGGACCAATTTAATAGAATCAGAGGAAAAGCTATAAAGCCAATGCCTCGACTATTACATAACAATAGCAATGTGTACGACAACAAACAAAAAGCAGAGGTGCTCACAGACCATTATACAACTATGTCAAGTGACAATAACCTTAATCCCGAATTCAAAACAGTTAAGGTTAAGAGAAACCCCGAAATTCAAACAAAAATAGATACTAACACGTTATGGCCAGAATCTAATGAGGTTGACTGCCTCAATCGGTGCTTTATTATGTCAGAACTAAAATATGCCCTTAAAAATAAGAAAAACACTGCACCAGGAGCAGACAAGATACACTACGCAATACTAAAGCATCTCCCAAAAGAATCTATGGAACAACTGCTTCTGGTGATAAATAAATCCTGGGTAAATGGTACACTACCAGATACCTGGAAAGAAGCTACCATCATCCCTATATTGAAACCAAAGAAGGACCCAACACTCCCGCCCTCATACAGACCCATTTCTCTAACACCAGCAATATGTAAAATAATGGAAACGATGGTAGCTAACAGATTAAAACATCACTTAGAAACAAATCAGAAACTCAGCCCGATCCAATCAGGATTCCGAAATAACAGATCTACATTAGATCAACTCGCACGACTAGACACAATTATTAAAACAGCCATGATGGAAAAGAAAATGGTCGTTGCAGTATTCCTAGACTTAGAAAAAGCCTTTGACCTAATGTGGACGAAGGGTGCAATAGAACAACTCATCGGGAAGGGCATAAATAATAGAATGTTGTTGTGGCTTGACAACTTTCTGACGGGCAGAAAAATTAGAGTGAGAATAGGATCAGAACACTCCGAATTTCAAAATGTAGATAACGGTAGCCCCCAGGGCAGCGTAGTTAGTCCAACGCTGTTTAACATCATGATAGATACATTGTATAACGAACTCAATGAGAACAACTCGATTACAACTATCAAAAATGATCTATCGCAATTTGCAGATGATAGCTCGATCTGGCATGTACATGCAGATCTCAATATAGCCTTGGGGGCTGTACAGACAACATTAGATAAAATCACAACATGGCAAAAGAAATGGGGGTTTAAAATATCCCCACTAAAAACTGAGGCAGTCATCTTTCATAGAGGAGGACACTTATTCTACAAAAGCACGGAGCAACGGTATGCATATAAAGGAGATCAACAATACAAAATTAAAGAACTAGTTGTTAACAATCAGGCAATACCATACAAAAAATGCGCAAAGTTCCTAGGTATGTACTTGGACGATAGACTTACCTGGGGACCTCACATATCAGATCTAATTCAACGTTGTAGGAAGGATCTAAATCTAATGAAACTAATCTCATGTACATCTTATGGTGCAGACAAATCCTCCCTCCTACAACTATATAAGGCATTAATCCTGTCGAAGATGGACTATGGATGCATGCTATACAAAGATGCTGCGGCTGCTCACCTGGATAAGTTAGAATTAATTCAAAGAGACAGCGCTAAGGCTTGCCACGGGTGCCTATAAAACAACAAGAGCCGCAGTAATCGAAGTAGAAACAGCAGTGTTACCACTAGACTTAAGAAGGGAACAAACATTACTCAAATACTGGGTCCGAACCCAACCCCATGTCGCTCACCTACCAATCAACGAACTAATACAACTCAAACCAGCATACAAATACAATATGATTAAACTAAAACGAGACGCAACCAATACAGTCAATAATTATACCAACAAAAAAGCCAATATAAAAACGTGTTATGCAATGAATGCACTAATCTTAACAGAAGAATATGATTTGGGTGGATGCGAGATGCAGCCATTCAAAACGCATATCCCGTATTATCTATTTGAAATTACAGCTCGATCTGATCTCACTGAAATTATAAAAGATAAAACTAAGAATCCAACCCTTAGCCTCAAACACGCAATGGAACATTTAGAACATAATTGGAAAGACAGCCTACACATCTATACGGACGGTAGCAAAAATCCAGAACTCGGTATCACCTCAGCTGCGTTTGTGGTCCCGGAACTAAGTCACGTAGAACAATACAAACTGGCCCCCAATCTAACTGTATTTACTTCGGAACTTATTGCAATTGAAAAAGCCCTCATATTCAACCTAAACTTAAAAAAGTACAATAACACTGTAATCATAACAGACTCACTAAGCTCCATCCAAGCAATCAACACAGGTACGTCTAAAACGAGACCTGACAAGGTCCATACCATTAAAATTCTTATAAGTAAACATATGGAACAAGGGAAAAATATTAATATAGACTGGGTACCCTCATATGTTGGAATACCTGGAAACGAAGAAGCCGACCGAGCGGCAAGCACAGCTCATTTGATAGGAACACAAGATAATACTCTGCCTACACACAGAGAATTATATTCAGTCATTAAACAAAAAATAAAATCAAAATGGCAAAAACGATGGGATAACATTCATAAGCATTACTATGGCGGGCACACATTTCAAGTCATGGTGCCTACCATACCAAATAAATGAAAACAATACAGCAAGGATAGAATGTCAGATAAAATAATAACACGACTCAGACTAGGTAGAAACGGTATAAAGGCAAATCTTCATCCACAGGGCAGCGATATTGATGTAGATTTGAATTGTAGTCAGTGCGACGAAGATGAAATAGAAGAACTGGACCACTATGTCTTCTTCTGCCCAGTGCATGAATTAGCAAGAGAAGATCTAGCCGATGTCTGCTTAAAAAATAATGTTATATCATCTCCATATAATTTAATATTCCCCCCTAAAGAATGCGAAAATGAAATACACTTAGCTGTACTAAAATACATTAAGGCGACAGGTTACTGGAATAAAATATAAACATGATACCGTTGCTCCACTAAAATTAAAAGCTGTCAAAAATAAATGATATAATGATTTTATTTTAAAATACAACTCATGCAAACAGTTATACGCCGGTATCGTGGATAGAAACACATTAAAAACCCGATGGAGTGGCCGAGCTAAGTTATGTCCGTGACACTGGGCCCCATTGTCTCCATCCCATATCTGAAAATTGATGTAAATATTTTCAGGATTTACCAATCTAATATAATCTTTAAACATGTCAATAGACGTCCGTACACTCGGCCGGGAGGCGTTACTAATTCAAGAGTGAATAGTCGAATGACGAGCAACATCACTTGTGTCGGGGATACATGTTTCTCCGGCAACGAGAGGACTGTTGCATACTATGCTACTCGTCTGCCTGCTAGATGCTCGCACCTAAAAATAATACTAGAATTAATATTTGATCAATGGTGGCAGCCGGGTGCTGCCTGCATCCAATGCTACAACAATGTTCACCTTTAGTCTGCTCACTGGTGCCACTGGTCTCATAACAATAGCGAGTTGACTTGCAACAAGGAAAGTAAAATAATGTCACGATATGCGATGCAATCAAATAAGTACAATATAACTGCACCTATACCATTTCTTCCATAATGGTAGTACCTGGCGGTTATCATTGATCACGAGGCAATCAACCCAAACAACCAACTATTACAATCATTAATCATACAGACCCATCAAACTCAAACAGTTAATATGGTGCCCGGTCGGACGAGTGGTTAGCACAACCGAATCGGGTAGCTCCGAACGCCAATGCCTTTGACTGACGGCTGGCCTCAAACAAATAGCAAACCCTAGATCATTTTAACGATATCCTGCGAGCTGCCGCCCCCTGGGTGGACACTGTATTAACTCCCGAACGGACCGTATGGGGACGGGGCCGCGGGGGGCGGTGTCAGCGTATAGCTGGCCTCCACTTGGGAATCCCGTCCGCTTGCGGCTGCGAAGGCCATTCTAGCATAACCATAGCTAAAACTAACATACAAGTAATCCCACCCAATGCGTATGTACTCGATCGGAACTGGCCCAGGAAAGTCTCTTGCGTATGGACTGCCTTATCGAGGATTAGTACTGGGAAATTAACGAGACGATATGTACAGGCTCGTGTGGGCTAACTCATGAATCCAAAATTAACATACAAGTAATCCCACCCAACGAGTGTACGGAATTCTACCCACCACAATCCCGATATGCTATTATGTACTATGTTAGACTAGACTTAGTAGATTATATTTAGTAGTAGTGGTAAGGATAATGAGTGGAAAGAGGAAGGGTCAACAATTGGTCTGGTACCGGTGGAACTCGCTTCACTGACGAAGCCTGTTTAGTCGGTGACAGACGGACTGTTCTTGCACGCATTATTGTTGGCCTGCCTTCTAACCACTCAAGCCAGACTACTTCTGGTATTTTAATCAAACTGCAACAATAGGGTGAGTGGTGGGATTTTACATATATGCATAGACGTACTTGTATATATATCCATGTACATATATAGAGCGTGCACCGTCTGACTCGCAGAGATTGACATCGATCCGTGCATGAAATGCCACGGCTTCGTTCGGTCTCTGCGAAGCTCCGGGACGGCTGGTGTCATGGGGATATCGTTGTCGGGAACCGTAAAGTCGCCCCGAACCCCTGCGATATCAGCCGTTAGAAACAGTAATAATATACACAAGCAATTACCCAAGGCACACACATTATTCGAAAATAGCACTGTACTCGAGTGAGCAATGACATTGGTTGAACCTAGCCTCTACCCGAATATGTCACAATCCAAATAACTGCATAGCGGTCTGGTCAATGGGTGGGTAGTAAGTCTGAAACAAGTGCCGCTCTAATATAAACTTGTATTTTAACTGTAATGTAATTTTAAAATTGGCCCTATAATACATCAATAAAAAACACATAGGAACACATACGTCTAGGTCCACACTGTCGCCGAGGAGTAATCATAATACACATATGTATACATGTCCATGATATGTACATATGCAAAAATGTATAGCATAACCAGGAGTCCCATCTCCAATACACGAAACAGATAGGGACCATACAATTGATGCTGAATAACCATACATGTTCTTCTCCCAAGATTCGTTGTAGCACCAATGCGTCACCAACGAAGCGACACCGAGAGGACCGCATCCAGGTACACCGATACTTTTCTAGTAAGTAGACAAATATCAACGATTCTCACTAGGTCACAACTGGTCTGGTCCATCCCAGGCAAGCGTCCAGGGAGTTCAGAATCTGCGGACGTAATACACTCATGTCACCCATAAGTCCACTCAGTCCATCCTATGATGGACCGCGCAAGACACGGGGGCGGCTCATAGCTCCCTTACGTGTGTCTCGTCCCGAATGGCAGGGTGACAGTTTTTTTGTAATTTTTACTACATCCAAGCACGCAATAATAGCTTACTTCCGCCCAATACGGACGGTCCCTTACAAGCATAAGCATTATACATGTACACAATACTCCGCACAGCAGCGTGTAGTGTATTAAAGAATATGCATAACATAAACAAATATAAACTCACACACCCATTGTTTCCGGTAAAACCACTAAGGCGACCAAGTCAACATATGAAGTCATAGAAGACAGAAGCTGCTCCCGCTGATTGAAAGCCGGGAGTGCTTGGTGAACCCGGGTTCACTCAAACACAAACCAGATGCGGTCCTCGCGGTGTAGCCAAACGCCTACGACACCAACAAAGAGAAGATCAGAACCAAATAAAACAAACTTAGTCCCCCCTCCTCGGGGACAAGGCCTCGCTCGTGCCTACCACCCACTCAGTGGGAGGTGGCCTAGGCCTCTGTGGACCCGACATCGGGTCGTTTCCTCTGTGTTGCATACTGGGCAGTGTCATGCTATATGCGCCTTGGGATCTGTGGCGGAATGAGCTGCCTGGGTGTTGCCAGTGGCGGCCTTGTGGGTGACTTGGGAATGGCTTGCCTGTCTCCTCGTCGCTGCGGGTGACGGTTGCGGTGCGGAGCCTCCGGTTGTCACTGGCTGCCGTGTCCCGGTCTGCTGTGGGTGGGTCGGTGGCTCGGCTCCGGCTCGGCCTGCGCTGTTGCTCCTCTGTGGGCGTTGGATTTGCCCATATCACGTGGATCCGTCTCTGCTTTGTCTGTCTTGCCTCTCCAACCCTCTAATAGCATTAGCAGGTAATATAACAATGTAACGGCTGAGTATCCATATATCATGTTCACGCACACTCGGCCCTCTTCACGGTCTGACATATCGGCATTGTGCAATAGGAGAATGAACTAATTAGGTTAAACTCACCGCCTCATCGTCTCCTTCATTTAATGCACATATTTCGACTGTATCGCATATATTAGTAAATTCGGAAACAAATGGGCCAACGGCCATTGGCCTGATCATTTACGGGCACATGCCCGGGTATGGAAGGTCTTCGAGCCATTTCCCACCCTTAAATATAAGAAATCAGTTAAACGGGTATGGACGGTCTCCGAGCCAATTCCCACCTGGAATATGCGGTAAAGTCAGAGACCGTTAAACGTACTAGATCTTGAATATGGCAGTAAGTGATGAAACAAAACAATCAAGTCTATTTTAATTATATATTTGCATCGTATTTCTAAACCCAGTTGTTCATATGAGGTACTTGAAAAAAAAGTAAAACATGTTTATACGAGGGGTGTTCCAATAATAATGACATTGAATGCATTATTTCACGCAGATCGTGCAATCCATGTGTGAAAACACATTGTACCGGTAGTGTAGTCATTGACTCCTATCACAGGTAAAGATCTCGGACTCCTACGTTCACTCTTTATAACGTACTCGTTACACTATATAGAAAATGACTGGCAATAGAGCTGAACATGCGTTAGCGATTAGGGCCTATATAAAGGAAGGTCTCTGCTTGGTCTGAAGGCAAACGACATCCACAAAGAGGTGTGTGAGATTTATTGGGAAGGTCAAATGTCCCTCAGAACAATTTTTAGGTGTGTTGCTAAATTTCAGTCGGGACAGCAGCAGTTGAAAGATGCTGCTCGTCCGGGTCGTCCTAGGACATATACCACTAAAAGTAATATATAGTAAATTCGGGTTATTCTCAAAAACGACGCTAGGTTTACTGTAAGGCAGATAGCGCGAATGACGAACTTGTCTTTAGCACGTGTTCATGGCATTTTGAAGAAACACCTACAAGTTAGGAAGATAAATGCGAGATGGATACCCCATTTGTTGACAACTGAGCAAAAGAACGCCCGGTTAACAATGGCAAAAAAATCTTATTAAAATATATCCATCATACAATAAAAAGGCTTTTGCAAACGTAGTTACTGGTGATGAGACCTGGGTTCATTATTTTGAACCAAAACGGAAGGTCTCAAACAGAATTTGGGCCACGAAAAACGCAAGACGCCCAAGCATTGCAAAACGAACTAGAACAGTTAAGAAGGTGTTGTATGCAATATGTTTCACAAATAATGGTCCAGCCATACAAACCACGGTCCCAAAGGGTAGAACAGTTACAGGAATGTTCTTTAAAAATGTCGTACTGAAAAACTTGAAGAATTACTACAAACGCCGTCGTCCTACAACAGGTCTAAAATACGTACGCCTTCTCCACGACAATGCTCCAGCTCACAAGGCACGTATTGAGTGAGTTTTTATAGAAAGAAAATGTCACAGTTCTTCCCCACCCACCTTACTCTCCAGACATGGCTCCCTGTGACTATTTCCTATTTCCAAGACTGAAATACTAGTATCACTTATCTGGAAAGAGGTACAACTCTAGGTCTGTTCTTGGGTCAGCCATTTATCAGTGTCTGGTGGGCATACCTCTTCAGGATTATGAAAAATGTTTTCAGAACTGGATCGAGATACTCAAAATGTGTGTTTCGTTCAAGGGGGGGGGGGGGTATTTTGAAGGGACTCATAAAATAAAATAATCGAAGTTTTGTTACGTAAGATGGTGCGATTAAATCTAGTTTTAACATAGGTCATTTCCAATGTATAAAGCGAACATCGATATATTCATGATATTGAATACATGTAGATACGGTACCTTTAACGGAATTGCCTGTACATATCATGTACCTACGTGATTACAAAACTGTGTGAGTACATCCTCGACATTTGCACTTAAAATCGGGAGCTGGATGTTCAAGTGTCATGAATGTGATATCGACCTCCATTTAAAAATATGTATATTATTTAATCAGTGGCGCCTCTCCATAATATGGTTCTGTGCCTTGCAATCATTATATATGGATTGAACCAAACCATATTAGAGTACAGGTTTCCTGGGTCTACGGTTACACATGTAGTTTGTACACATGTACATGTTACACATGTACGTGTAGTTTGACATGTATAATTTCAAGGACGAATTATATGGGCGGCAGTTTGGCAGTCGTACAGTTGCAAAAATATCATCTGCAACATAATTTACAAAGACAAGAAAGAATATAATAGTGATTCAATGATAGAATCTTGCTGATTACTAGTATGTTATGGCGTCCATTCTAAATGCATGCTAATTAGCCAGTCATGTATGTGGTTTATATGGATTCAGCATAAAAATATATTGCATCAAAGCGGAATTTGTTGTGGTTATGTTGTTAATGGAGCTTGGCGATTTTATCGTTACACTTGTGGTGGACATCTTGAATTTCAGAAAATGGTCGAATATGTTGAACGAATAGTTGAAAGTTTTTGGAATATGCATGATTTTCTCACAAACATGTCGCAACTTTACTCAGAAATTCAACTTTGAACATTCAGACCTAAGCCAGTTTTATTTTAAACAACGTTGCAGCCGTGTTATATATATATACGTTGTATATATATAGTTGTAGTGTTATATCATATATAAATTAACGTGTAGCCGTGTTATATTACATATGTAAATTAACGTTGCAATAAATAGCGTTGTAGCTGTGTTATATTACATATTTAAATAACGTTGCAGCCGTGTTATATTACATATTTAAATAACGTTGCAGCCGTGTTATATTACATATTTAAATAACATTGCAGCCGTGTTATATTACATATTTAAATAACGTTGTAACCGTGTTATATTACATATTTAAATCATATTTAAATAACGTTGTAGCTGTGTTATATTACATATTTAAATCATATTTAAATAACGTTGCAGCCGTGTTATATTACATATTTAAATAACGTTGTAGCTGTGTTATATTACATATTTAAATAACGTTGCAGCCGTGTTATATTACATATTTAAATGTGTTATATTACATATTTAAATAACGTTGCAGCCGTGTTATATTACATATTTAAATAACGTTGCAGCCGTGTTATATTACATATTTAAATAACGTTGTAGCTGTGTTATATTACATATTTAAATAACGTTGTAGCCGTGTTATATTACATATTTAAATAACGTTGTAGCCGTGTTATATTACATATTTAAATCATATTTAAATAACGTTGTAGCCGTGTTATATTACACTAGCCGTGTTATATTACATATTTAAATAACGTTGTAGCCGTGTTATATTACATATTTAAATAACGTTGTAGCCGTGTTATATTACATATTTAAATAACGTTGCAGCCGTGTTATATTACATATTTAAATAACGTTGTAGCCGTGTTATATTACATATTTAAATAACGTTGTAGCTGTGTTATATTACATATTTAAATAATGTTATATTACATATTTAAATAACGTTGTAGCTGTGTTATATTACATATTTAAATAACGTTGTAGCTGTGTTATATTACATATTTAAATAACGTTGTAGCCGTGTTATTTAAATAACGTTGTAGCCGTGTTATATTACATATTTAAATAACGTTGTAGCTGTGTTATATTACATATTTAAATAACGTTGTAGCCGTGTTATATTACATTAAATAACGTTGTAGCCGTGTTATATTACATATTTAAATAACGTTGTAGCTGTGTTATATTACATTAAATAACGTTGTAGCCGTGTTATATTACATATTTAAATAACGTTGTAGCTGTGTTATATTACATATTTAAATAACGTTGTAGCTGTGTTATATTACATATTTAAATAACGTTGTAGCTGTGTTATATTACATATTTAAATAACGTTGTAGCTGTGTTATATTACATATTTAAATAACGTTGTAGCCGTGTATTATTACATATTTAAATAACGTTGTAGCCGTGTTTATATTACATAAATAACGTTGTAGCTGTGTTATACATTCTTAAATAACGTTGTAGCCGTGTTATATTACATTAAATAACGTTGTAGCTGTGTTATATTACATTAAATAACGTTGTAGCTGTGTTATATTACATTAAATAACGTTGTAGCCGTGTTATATTACATTAAATAACGTTGTAGCCGTGTCATATTACATTAAATAACGTTGTAGCTGTGTTATATTACATATTTAAATAACGTTGTAGCCGTGTTATTTAAATAACGTTGTAGCTGTGTTATATTACATATTTAAATAACGTTGCAGCCGTGTTATATTACATATTTAAATAACGTTGTAGCTGTGTTATATTACATTAAATAACGTTGTAGCTGTGTTATATTACATATTTAAATAACGTTGTAGCCGTGTTATTTAAATAACGTTGTAGCTGTGTTATATTACATATTTAAATAACGTTGCAGCCGTGTTATATTACATATTTAAATAACGTTGTAGCTGTGTTATATTACATATTTAAATAACGTTGCAGCCGTGTTATATTACATATTTAAATAACGTTGTAGCTGTGTTATATTACATTAAATAACGTTGTAGCTGTGTTATATTACATATTTAAATAACGTTGTAGCCGTGTTATTTAAATAACGTTGTAGCTGTGTTATATTACATATTTAAATAACGTTGTAGCCGTGTTATATTACATATTTAAATAACGTTGTAGCCGTGTTATTTAAATAACGTTGTAGCTGTGTTATATTACATATTTAAATAACGTTGTAGCCGTGTTATATATTACATATTTAACTAACGTTGTTAGCTGTGTTATATTACATATTTAAAATAACGTTGTAGCCGTGTTATATTACATATTTAAATAACGTTGTAGCCGTGTTATATTACATATTTAAATAACGTTGTAGCCGTGTTATATTACATTAAATAACGTTGTAGCCGTGTTATATTACATATTTAAATAACGTTGCAGCCGTGTTATATTACATATTTAAATAACGTTGTAGCCGTGTTATATTACATATTTAAATAACGTTGTAGCCGTGTTATATTACATTAAATAACGTTGTAGCCGTGTTATATTACATTAAATAACGTTGTAGCCGTGTTATATTACATATTTAAATAACGTTGCAGCCGTGTTATATTACATATTTAAATAACAGTGCAGCCGTGTTATATTACATTAAATAACGTTGTAGCTGTGTTATATTACATATTTAAATAACGTTGCAGCCGTGTTATATTACATATTTAAATAACATTGCAGCCGTGTTATACTTATTAAATACGTTGTAGCTGTGTTATATTACATATTTAAATAACAGTGCAGCCGTGTTATATTACATATTTAAATAACGTTGTAGCTGTGTTATATTACATATTTAAATAACGTTGTAGCCGTGTTATATTACATTAAATAACGTTGTAGCTGTGTTATATTACATATTTAAATAACGTTGTAGCTGTGTTATATTACATATTTAAATAACGTTGTAGCCGTGTTATATTACATATTTAAATAACGTTGTAGCCGTGTTATATTACATTAAATAACGTTGTAGCTGTGTTATATTACATATTTAAATAACGTTGCAGCCGTGTTATATTACATATTTAAATAACGTTGTAGCTGTGTTATATTACATATTTAAACGCTATATATGTTATTAAATAGGTGAGTAGTTTATACTCGAACAGACTGTTTGTTCCACGTTTTTTTGTCGGCCTACTTTTAACCATTAAAAAACACATTACATCCCAACAATATTCAGATACTTTGTCGTAACTACATGTATTAAAAACGTCACCCTCCCTAACTTTTTTAATTGACGAACTTTTGTCAAATATTAATTTTATAGGGAAAATACAACTTTTTGTTATACTTTTAGAATTTGTGGACCGATTCTCAAATCTAACTTTCGTTTTCTTACTTACAACAGTTCCAAGCTATATATCATGTTTCGGTGTCAATTTCCAACACTTCGTTTTTTCCACCCTCATCATCACTCTCCAGCTCCGTTTTGCCCCATGTTAAAATTATAGGAACATTGCTTTGTTTTATTTGATTGGATTTCATGAAACAATTTTTATTTTGGGGGTGGTGGGGGGGGGGGGCGGTAACTTTTTTGTTTATAGATTTAATGTGTTTAATAGACAAAATTGGTCGGTAGACAAACGTGTAGCAAGCAAACAGTAAGCAAATCGTTTTACAAGTACCTTCCGTTAACCTTCCGACATCTCCAGAAAACATCAATAGTTCACCCATTCCCTGTAACCATAGCGACGCTGCTCGCTCAGCTACCCGGATGTCATAGCTGCACATCACCAGTATCAGGTCACTCTGAAATGTACACCATATTACAAGAATGGCACTGTTGACCATTAAAGGTACAATGTCTCAGATATGCCTAGAAAGTGAAAACAAAGATTATAAAATATAATTGTAAATTTGTATCGTATTTCTGAACCCATACACATAAGTCGCCTGTAAAATGTGCTGTAAGTCTACAATTAAATTATTCTTCACTTTCTGTGCATATCTGGGACTCCGTGCCTTTAAAGGGGCATATCAGGATTTTTTAGATTTTTTTTTAAATACTATAAAAAAGAAAAACGTGTTTTCATCATGGCCCTGTGTAAAGTGATTTTATTGAAGATATATGACGATATTAGGACCGCTGAATGTTTTTTCAGGATTTTTTTAAGAAAAAAAAGAAATAAAAAATCCTGAAAATGTTTTCATCATGGCCCTGTGTAAAGTGGTTTAATTGCTTGGTTATTTCAATTGTCACCGATATCGGTACATAAGTATCAGATTTGCTATCTTGAAATCCGATATTTATGTACCGAGATGGGTGAAAATAGAAACAACCCAGCGGCCCTAGTATCGTCATATATCTTCAATTAAACCACATTACACATGATGAAAACAAAACACATTTTAATTTTGTATAGTACAATGTACTTTTTTTTTAAAGCATGATATGTCCATTTAATGCCTTCAGTACAATGTATATACCCTATTCATTGTTACATATACATTAAAACGGTTATCAGCCGTATACCGCGATAACAACACAGACATATCAGCTAGATGTGGCCGTGACAGGCGGTACCGGGCGTATGGCAATTGTGACCAGTGTAGCTCCTGATATGTTAGTTGCTCCTGCAGACTCATATGAGCTGTACAGCATGCTAAACAGCATGACGGGAATTTCACTGCTTGAACGGCGACCAATATAGACACTGATCTGACTGCGCGAATGCTCAGGCTGGTCTGGGTGTCCATGGGTCGCAGCAATTGCCATAAGCCCCATTTATCCAATCGTCGCATCCACATATGTGAATGTGACTGCAGATATATAACTTATTGGATTTGTGACCGGTATAGCTCTATTCAAATAGCACACTCATGTAGCTCACATAGCCTTATCTATATATATTGCTTGTTAGACACATGACAGGTGTTTCACTAACAGAATTGCGAATAGTGCACATCCTGATCAGACTGTGCTAATGCACGGGCTGATCTGATGACAAAACGTATATGCCCCATTTCTCCAGTCACAGCCATATGTAAGTTCAACAGCACTGGTGTTGTACGTTGTAACGATACACACATGTGACATCACATTGTGGAGGATCGTAGGTGTCTAACAATGAAAGGAATTACGTGCCTACTGCTGGCCGTGTGTTGCACGTGTGCAATTGGTGACGTCATCGTGAAGACCAAATATGGAAGTGTGCGCGGCTTGACGGCCAATCAGAGCCTAGCGTTCCTGGGAATACCTTACGCTGCTCCACCAGTAGACTCACTCAGGTTCGCATTGGCACAAGGCACGGGGTGGGGCGGGGCGGAGCTGCTGTGGTGGGGGTGTTGTATAACATACATCGCATTCACCTGCTATATAGGCTTGCCTTTACCTCTACATCTCAGTAACTACATGTGTTTGAGCACATTTGATGTGATAGACATTTGATGTGTAGACATAATACAATAGCTCGTGTCGGTACCGGCGCCCACAGGCGAACGGCATGTTGATAAGATAGTGTATTTTATTAGTTCTGATCGATGAAATAAACAACTTCCGGTGAAAATACGACTACTTCCGCTATGTTCTATGCTCTATAAAATCTATGTTCGGGAAAACAGCGCAAATAGGCTGCAAATACACATTCATTACCGTATACAGTCTGAAAAAACTGCTAATTTCCATGGAGCGGTATATAATAAATAGAAAATTCATATTTTTGCAACGAATATAACATATATGTTCATAGAGTGGTGTGAAATGTCCATATTTCACGAGTGCCGTTAGGATCGAGTGGTTTGAAATGTCCATATTTCACGAGTGCCGTTAGGCACTCGTGAAATATGGACATTTCACACCACTCGATGAACATATATGTCATATTCGTTGCAAGTGAACGGCACTCGTGAAATATGGACATTTCACACCACTCGATGAACATATATGTCATATTCGTTGCACAAATATGAATATCCTCTATATACTTTTTTAGACATATAGAACAAATAAAATGCAGTTGGTCTATAGAGAAAGTATTTTTCATATAAGCCTGGAATTGGTGTGCCTTAATTTCACCATCACCAGTTTCAAGAAGTAATATATTTTCTATGTGTCATAAAACCCCATTATTCCTAGTGCCTACACAGAGCTAAGGCTCACCTGCGCCTAATAAAACCGACACATAATCAGCATTTTACATGCAGAAGTGGTATGTAATATTAATTACATGTATATTACATTAGTCCACCCAATTATGTTGTCTCACTGTATCGGGCAATATATTTCTACTTCGTTAAAGATTGACTTTATAGAATATGACGTTTGCTTCAAATGTAGTAACATCATCATGATCATACATGTACATGTGGCTGAATATATTATATACAGTATATCTGACACTGTTCTTCTTAGTGTATATTAATACAGAACATTGAGTTGCCATCTCCGCCATTTTAGTTTGTAGATGCTATCGAACAGTTTCACCATTTGGAGCGTTTGACACATACAGCAAATAATATGGCTGAAAATTTAATATACTTTGGTGCAATACGTCCCAGATAGTCCTATAACTAGACTAGAATTTCCGCACTATACAACACACTAGATATTTGAGCTTGTTCAATGTGTACAATGTCAAACTGGTGCACTACATATTATTAGAAGTACATCTGCCACAAGCAACGCATCATTCACTCGCATAGTAGGTAAGTAGAGAGTAGTGACAATACACTCAGATACCTGCTTACCAGTCAATGGATTCGATACAGCATGTATGGTAATACAGGTGTATATCTACAGCACTGTGTATTGTTCCACTGTTACACAGTCTTTACTGAATTCTGAAACATTTTAACAAAGAGTCAACAAACTCTTCAGATATCAGACTTTGTATATAAAGTTGATGAATACAACGTATAGCACACTGGCTGTAGTCTGATATCTCCCCATCATGTTGCACCAAATGATATTCATATGTTTGTCATACTATTAGCGTTATGTGTCTAACGCCATAATAGGTCAAACTAGCTTGTGCACGCTAAGATGGCCGATATGGCAACTCCACGTATCGTGTAGGATATAGTAAGAAGATAATGTCACATGTATGTTGTGCACATATCCAAGCACATTTACGAAGCAAGTATGCATTAGGATGATCCGGGTCCCACCGTCCTTAATAAATGTTACAGCGTTCCAACTTATATGGCGATAAATACCCCTTCCAGCTATAAACTATGCAATTTAAAATAGCGTAGACATTTGTTTGCATTTAAACATAACTCAATACAGATGGCAACCACCGGCTGAGCCGTTACCATGGGCACCAGCGATATACAACGCTACCGAGCTGCAGCCCGGCTGTCCCCAGCACGGCTGTAAAACATCCAACCCCGCGTTCGTCTGTCCGGAAGTGACGTCAGAGAATTGTCTATTCATGAACATCTGGACGCCATTGGATGCGACCAGCAGCGCCCCCTACCCTGTAATGGTGTACCTGCATGGCGGGAACTTTGTACACATGAGTGCCAGCTCACCATTGTATAACGGAGAGTATTTTGCTGCCTTGGGCCGCGTTGTCTTGGTTACATTGGATTATAGACTGGGTAAGCACATAATCCTCATCCACTTCGCATCCACACATTTGGAATGATTAATCAGCCCGGCAAATTTTGGGAAAACCGTCATAACACAAGAAATTTACACAAAATCCAGCGTTCCATTAAGTTCCCTGGGACCTAGGCAGCCAAACATTTCCAATGGTCGGTATCAAGTCAGCCAAAGCATTCCGCCAGGATATTAGATATCCCCATGTCTGCCAGTACTGTCGTTTCTATACGATCATGAGAACATTTCCGGGAGGTTGCCAACCACTCACCAGGGCGGGAACAAGTTGATAGGTGCGGTACATAAGCGGCACAAACATGAGATCGTGTTTCAGGGTTGCTGGGACTATCATGGACCGCTGTACTATGTCGTATGAACTGTCTACACACTGCGGCCGTGTTTCAGGCGTGTTGTGTTTATCATGGACCGCTGGACTATGTCGTGTGGACTGTCTACACACTGCGGCCGTGTTTCAGGGGTGCTGGGACTATCATGGACCACTGTACTATGCCGTATGAACTGTTTACACACTGCAGCCGTGTTTCAGGGGTGTTGGGTTTATCATGGACCGCTGGACTATGTCGTATTCATGAACTGTCTACACATTGCGGCCGTGTTTCATGGGTGTTGGGTTTATCATGGACCACTGTACTATGTCGTGTGAACTATCTGCACATGCGGCCGTGTTTCATGTTGGGTTTATCATGGCCACTGCTATGCGTGTGAACTGTACACAGCGGCCGTGTTTCAGGGTGTTGGGTTTATCATGGACCACTGACTATGTCGTGTGAACTGTCTGCACAAATGCGGCCCGTCAGGGGGAGTTGGGTTTATTCTGGACCACTGTACTATGTCTGTGAACTGTCTACACAATGCGGCCGAGTTTCAGGGTGTTGGGTTTTAATCAATGGACCAACTGTACTATGTCGTGTGAACTGTCCTGCACATGCGGCCGTGTTTTTCATGGGGTTGTTTTGGGTTTAATCATGGACCACTGTAACAATAATGTCCGTGTGGAAACGTTTCTGCACAAATGCGGGCCGTGTTTCACAGGGGTGTTGGGTTTATCATGGTGACCACAGTACTAGGTCCGTGTGATCTGTCTGCACATGGCGGGCCGTGGTTTCAGGGGTTTGGGTTTATCATGGACCCCGCCTCCCAGAACTGTAACTATGTCTAGTGAACTGTCTGCACAAATGCGGCCAGTGTTTTACAGGGGTGTTGGGTTTATCAATGGACCACTGTACTATGTCGTGTGGACTGTCTACACATGCGGCCGTGTTTCAGGGTGTTTTGGTTTATCATGGGACCACTTTGAACTATGTCGTTGGACCTGGGTCTACCACATGCGGCCCGTGTTTCCACAGGGGTGATGGGTTTTATCATGGACCACTTGTACTATCCGTGTGAACTATCTGACGCCGTGTTTTGCCAGGGTGTTTCAGGGGTTGGGTTGGGTTTTTATCATTGGACCACTGTACTAATTTTCCGTCCTTGTGAAACTATCTGGCACAATGCGGGAGCCCAAGTGGTTTCATGGGTGTTTGGATTTGTTTTATGTGGACCAACTGTACTAATGTCGTGTGGACCTGTCTACACATGCGGCCGATGTTTCATGGGTGTTGGGTTTTATCATGGACCACTGTACTATTCGGTCGTGTGAACTATCTGCAACATGCGTCCGGTTTGTTTTCATGGGTGTTTGGGTTTATCATGGACCCACTGGTAACTAATGTCCGTGTGAACTGTCCTGCACATGCTGGGCCGTGTTTTCCAGGGGTGTTGGGTTTTATCATATCATGGACCACTGTACTATGTCCGTGTGGACTGTCTACATATGCGGCCCGTGTTTCAGGGTCAGGGGTTGGTTTTGGGGTTTAAATCGATGGAACCCACTGTACTATGGTCGTTGTGAACCTGTCCTACAACAAATGCGGCCGGTTTGTTTTCAGGGTGTTTGGGTTTATCATGGACCATCTGTACTATGGTCGTGGTTGGACTGTCTGGCCACATTCGGCCGTGTTTTCAGGGGGTTGGGTTTTTGGGTTTAACATGGGACCACTGTACTAATGTCGTGTGGAACTGGTCTACACCAATGCGGCCGTGTTTTCCAAGGGGTGTTGGGTTTATCATGGAACCACTGTAACAATGTCCGTTGTGAACTGTCTTACACAATGCGGGCCGGCCGTTTGTTATTTCAGGGGGTTGGGTTGGTTTAAATCATGGACCACTTTGTACTATTGTCGTGTGGACTGTCTAACACAACTGCGGCCCGTGTTCATCAGGGGTGTTTGGGTTTATCATGGATCCGCTGTACTATGTCGTGTGAACGTCTAACACAATGCGGCACGTGTTTCCGGGGGGTTGGGGTTTAATTCCAAGGACCACTGTACTAAGGTCCCGTGGTGGGAACTTGGGGGGGTCAGGGGGGGGGGTTACAATGGCGGCCGGTTTCAGGGGTGTTTGGGTTTATCATGGACCCACGTGTACTATGTCGTTGTGGGAACTGTTCCTTGCACAAATGCGGCCGTGTTTACAGGGGTGGTGGGTTTGGTTTAATCATGGACCACATGTTACGAATGTCGTGTGAACTGTCTGCACAATGCGGCCGTGTTTCAGGGGTGTTGGGTTTATCATGGACCACTGTACTATGTCGTGTGAACTGTCTGCACATGCGGCCGTGTTTCAGGGGTGTTGGGTTTATCATGGACCACTGTACTATGTCGTGTGAACTGTCTGCAAATGCGGCCGTGTTTCAGGGGTGTTGGGTTTATCATGGACCACTGTACTATGTCGTGTGAACTGTCTGCACAATGCGGCCGTGTTTCAGGGGTGTTGGGTTTATCATGGACCACTGTACTATGTCGTGTGACTGTCACATGCACCGTGTTTCAGGGGTGTTGGGTTTATTCATGGACCTCTGTACAGTGTGTGAACATGCGGCTCACCTGTACTATGTCGTGTGAACTATCTGCACAATGCGGCCGTGTTTCAGGGGTGTTGGGTTTATCATGGACCACTGTACTATGTCGTGTGGACTGTCTGCACATGCGGCCGTGTTTCAGGGGTGTTGGGTTTATATGGACATGTACATGCGTTGACTGTCACAATGCGGTGTCAGTGTTGGGTTTATCATGACGTTAGTCTGGGTGTCTGCACAATGCGGCCGTGTTTCAGGGGTGTTGGGTTTATCATGGACCACTGTACTATGTCGTGTGAACTGTCTGCACAATGCGGCCGTGTTTCAGGGGTGTTGGGTTTATCATGGACCACTGTACTATGTCGTGTGAACTGTCTACACAATGCGGCCGTGTTTCAGGGGTGTTGGGTTTATCATGGACCACTGTACTATGTCGTGTGAACTGTCTGCACATGCGGCCGTGTTTCAGGGGTGTTGGGTTTATCATGGACCACTGTACTATGTCGTGTGAACTGTGCACAGCGGCCGTGTTTCATGTGGGTTTATGGAATCGTTGTAATGTACAATGACTGGCCGTCAGTGTGTCATGGCCCTGTTACCGTATGTTGTGAACTGTCTACACAATGCGGCCGTGTTTCAGGGGTGTTGGGTTTATCATGGACCACTGTACTATGTCGTGTGAACTGTCTACACAATGCGGTGCGTGTTCGGGTTTATCATGGACCACTGTATATGTCGTGTGAATGTTACACAATCGGCGGCCGTGTTTCAGGGGTGTTGGGTTTATCATGGATGTCTGTCGTGTGAACTGTACTCACATGCGGCCGTGTCATGTGTTGGGTTTATCATGGACCACTGTACTATGTCGTATGAACTGTCTACACAATGCGGCCGTGTTTCAGGGGTGTTGGGTTTATCATGGACCACTGTACTATGTCGTGTGAACTGTCTGCACATGCGGCCGTGTTTCAGGGGTGTTGGGTTTATCCACCACTGTCTAGTCGTGTGGAACTGTCTGCACATGCGGCCTGTTTACTGGGTGTTGGGTTTATCATGGACCATGTACTATGTCGTGTGAACGTCACAATGCGGCCGTGTTTCAGGGGTGTTGGGTTTATCATGGACCTCTACTGTGTGAACTGTGCACATCGGCCGTGTCGAGGTGTTGGGTTTATCTATGGCCACTGTTACTATGTGGTGTGAACTGTCTACACAATGCGGCCGTGTTTCAGGGGTGTTGGGTTTATCATGGACCACTGTACTATGTCGTGTGAACTGTCTGCACAATGCGGCCGTGTTTCAGGGGTGTTGGGTTTATCAGGACCACTTGTACTATGTCGCTGAACTGTACATGCGGGTCGTGTTTCAGGTGTTGGGTTTACTGACCGCTGTACTATGTGGTGTGAACTGTCTGCACAATGCAGCTTGTTTCAGGGGTGTTGGGGTTCCTGTACACCGGGGACGGCGCCGCTGACGCCCGGGGAAACTACGGCGTGCAGGACCAGCGGCGGGCGCTACGCTGGGTCCACGACAACATCCGGGTATTCGGGGGAGACCCGACACAGGTAGGCTGTCTCTGGGACTGGAGAAATGGTTATGGCCTGGCGATGGGGCTGCAGAAATGGTTCCAGTATGTCGCTGGGGTTTGTGGATCGTTTGTCGAAAATATAGCCCCTGGACTGACATCAATTTCTCTGGATAGCGCAGAACGACTGTTTAGCCGACAGGCACAACTAACAATAAGTAAGGGATATTCTGAAGTCTGATAAATATTTGAAAATATTTATTAATATTTATGTTTCTGAGTGTCCAGTTAAGAGAGTTTCCGCTGTAATTCACGCATATAAGCACTTCAAAACAGGTATGTAGCTTTGTAATCATAAAGCAAAACATGAGTTAGTTGGTCTCCTTCTTCTACTGACCACTTCCATTTACCCTATTATAGGTGACCTTGTTCGGCCAAAGTGCGGGAGCCCAGTCGATCTCCATACACCTGATGTCCAACAAATCGGAGGGACTGTTCCACAACGTCATCTACGAAAGCTCGCCCTTCGACATACCGTTCAAATCTCGTGACGAGGCCTTATATCTCGCTGGTATCATCAAGAAAATGCTGAACTGCACGACACAAGACTACATGACGTGTCTGAGATCCAAATCGGAGGATGACATCGCGCAGGCGCAGTTAATGTCACGGGCAAAGGTGACGTCATTAAAGATTTTGGAATTTTTCGAGCCTTTAGGTCCGTATGTGGATGGGAACGAAGTTCCGATGGAGACAATTAAAGCTGTGTCGGAGGGTAAATTCCGAGTGGTTCCAACAATCATGGGCACAGTGACCGAGGAGAGTCGAGTGTTCGTCTACGAAGTCTGGACGAAGCCAGTGAAGGCATCCGAATATGTGGCCGCGGCGTTCGCCATATATCCCCGCCATATGCTGGAAATTCTCAAACGTTACCCGTTACCCCAGGGTATTAAAGACACACGTGACCTGCTGACGGAATTGTCCACGGATTTCATCTTCACGTGTTGTGCGCGCAATATCAGTAGAAACATAACTGAAAACGGTTTTCCCGACATCTATCGATACGTATTTAATCACGCGTTCTCGTTTAGTGGGTGGGGTAATTTCACATTCTGTGAAGGCCACGTATGCCATGGCGAGGAAATAGCGTTCGTCTTCCACAGCGGCGACCATGCCGGCTTCAACTTTAGCCCGGCCGAGGAGCTGTTGTCCCGGAGCATGATTTACTATTGGACCAACTTCGCCCACACGTCCAACCCGAACACGGGACCGCACACCGTCGACGTGGCCTGGCTCAAGTACGGGGGCACACATTTAAGTCTCGAATTCCAGACACCAGCCAACCAAGTTGTTTCAAACTACAGGAACGAATTTTGTGACTTTTGGGACACTATAGGATACTCAGCATAACATGGCTGAATATAGGTTTATTATAATACCACGAGCGTTATATTGACCAACTGGTGAACAATGTAGCGCCTGGTCTTCTAATTTATTCATAGTCTGGTCGTAATTTGTGACTGTAAATAGATCAATCTTTGCGACAGTACATCAGTTATATAAAAAGCAAACAAATCGCCATGCTTTTAACACTCAGAGAGTCAGCATATATACATGATATGTAAACCGATATCAGGCTGAACGAGTGTGATAGCGGATCAGGAGCTACACTTAGTAATTCTTGCTACTGTACGGGAGTATATTTCAAGATTTACTGTTACTGTTCGCAAGTAGAGCTACACTGCAATGACCACAACTAGTCAACATAGAAAGCACACAATCCTTCCATGTTCCACAACTTATCATGTGACCTGGGTTGGTGTTTGGGTTTTGTCCAGCCGAGGAGCTACATGTATATTGTATTCATCTTGTGAACTACTTAGTGCCGCTCTGCACTACTGCGAGACAATCGGATTTTCCCAAAATATGGTCAATTAATCCGTACAACGGTTAGTTAAAGTTTGTCGTCTGCTTTCTATATTTTACTCGATAAAGCATGTTTTTACAACAATTGTGAATGGTCTCCTTATGATATGATTATGATATGCTGCCAAAATTGTTTTATCAAGAAATAAGGCTACAATAATCGGTTCGAGTCAATAAGGCAGACCTACATGTATATCGACTGTTATGTATTCGAGTACAGCTGGTGGTGCATGCAGCTGGTGGTGATGTATAAAACAGCAATTAGTGCAATAGTTTATAATATAAAACAAATTACCTTTTCAGTCGTGTGGTTCATTTTCATGTAATCCCAGATTATCGTTGCATCAGTCATTTCCGTTTCCGGTATATCTGAGTAACTGCCGTTTTCTGTCATATTGTCATCGACTGGAATGAAAACAACAAACACAGCGTACATGACAAAAACTGGGCCAGTTTCAATAAACGTCGCACGACTAAAATGTTCGTAAGTGCAAACTTATGATAGTCTGTAAATTACACATTAACAATTATTGGATTTACATTTATTGAGCATAAGCTGCACATGCATAAATGTAAATCCATCAATTGAAATGTCCAGACGATCCTAAATTTGCTCTTGACTGTAATGGTAATGAGCACATGGCAACGGGGTCGAATAACGCTTATGCTGGTTCGTCTTGGACATGTATGTGTCCATCATACCAGCGCGGCGCCAACTTAAAGGTGTGAGACTCTGACATGAGAGTCAGCAAATGGCGCATTCGAGAAATGCTACCCGACGTCCCATGTCTGCATTGATATTATTATTATTATTATTATTAGTAGTAGTAGTAGTAGTAGCATTACATACGTATATACATTGCATTAATTTATGTATTAATTTATGTATTATTATTATTACATAAAGTATACATTGAATTAATAGAGCGTTACACTATTATACGGTACGTCGATACCACGAACACAGCAACCTACGTTAATCTTGCCCAGATTACCAACGTTTCTGTATACAGCCTCCTGTGTTAATCTTGCCAAGATTACCAGCGTTTCTGTACACAGCCGCCTACGTTAATCTTGCCCAGATTATCAACGTTTCTGTACACAGTCGCCTACGTTAATCTTGCCCAGAATACCAACGTGTCTGTACACAGCCGCCTACGTTAATCTTTCCCAGATTACCAACGTTTCTGTACACAGCCGCCTACTTTCCCAGATTACCAACGTTTCTGTACACATCCGCCTGCGTTAACCTTGCCCAGATTACAAACGTTTCTGTACACAGCCGCCTACGTTAATCTTGCCAAGATTACCAACGTTTCTGTATACAGCCGCCTGCGTTAATCTTGCCCAGATTACCAACGTTTCTGTACATAGCCACCTGCGTCAATCTTGCCCAGATTACCAACGTTTCTGTAAAACGCTTCTGTACACAGCCGCCTGCGTTAACCTTGCCCAGATTACCAACGTTTCTGTACACAACCGCCTACGTTAATCTTGCCCAGATTATCAAAGTTTCTGTACACAACCGCCTACGTTAATCTTTCCCAGATTACCAACATTTCTGTACACAGCCGCCTACGTTAATCTTTCCCAGATTACAAAAGTTTCTTTCCCACACAGCCCTACGTTAAATCTTTCCCCAATTACCAACCGTTTTTCTGTACACAACCGCCTGCGTTAACCTTGCCCAATACCAACGTTTCTGTACACACCCGCCTCGTTAATTCCTTTCTCAGATTTACCAACGTGTACACAGACGCCTACGTTAATCTTTGTTAAGCTGCAGATTTACCACGTTTCTGTTCACAGCGCCTGCCGTTACCTTGCAGATTACCAACACGTTTCTTTGTACAACAGCGCTGCGTATCATTCTCAGATACCACGTTCTGTACACAAGTCGCATTACGTTTATCTTGCACAGATTATCAACGTTTCTGTACACAGCCGCCTACGTTAATCTTGCCCAGAATACCAACGTGTCTGTACACAGCCGCCTACGTTAATCTTTCCCAGATTACCAACGTTTCTGTACACAGCCGCCTACGTTAATCTTTCCCAGATTACCAACGTTTCTGTACACATCCGCCTGCGTTAACCTTGCCCAGATTACCAACGTTTCTGTACACAGCCGCCTACGTTAATCTTGCCCAGATTACCAACGTTTCTGTATACAGCCGCCTGCGTTAATCTTGCCCAGATTACCAACGTTTCTGTACATAGCCACCTGCGTCAATCTTGCCCAGATTACCAACGTTTCTGTAAAACACTTCTGTACACAGCCGCCTGCGTTAACCTTGCCCAGATTACAACCGTTTCTGTACAACTGTTATCTTCAGCCGCCTGTCGCCTTACTTAATCTTTCCCAGATTACCAACATTTCTGTACACAGCCGCCTACGTTAATCTTTCCCAGATTACCAAAGTTTCTGTACGCAGCCGCCTACGTTAATCTTGCCCAGATTACCAACGTTTCTGTACACAGCCGCCTGCGTTAACCTTGCCCAGATTACCAACGTTTCTGTACACAGCCGCCTGCGTTAATCTTTCTCAGATTACCAACGTTTCTGTACACAGTCGCCTACGTTAATCTTGCACAGATTACCAACGTGTCTGTATACAGCCGCCTATGTTAATCTTTCCTAGATTACCAACGTTTCTGTACACAGCCGCCTACGTTAATATTGCCCAAATTACCAACGTTTCTGTACTCAGCCGCCTGCGTTAATCTTTCCCAGATTACCAACGTTTCTGTACACAGCCGCCTACGTTAATCTTTCCCAGATTACCAACGTTTCCGTACACAGCCGCCTACGTTAATCTTGCCCAGATTAACAACGTTTCTGTACACAGCAGCCTGCGTTAATCTTTCCCAGATTACCAACGTTGCTGTACAGTCGCCTACGTTAATCTTGCCCAGATTACCAACGTTTCTGTACACAGCCGCCTGCGTTAATCTTTCATAGATTACGAACGTTTCTGTACACAGCCGCCTGCTTACTTGTACAGATAACTTTCCCAGATTACCAAAGTTTCTGTACACAGCCGTACGTTAACTTTCCCTCCAATTACCAACTTTCTGTACACAGCCGCCTGCGTTAACTTCCAGATTACCAACGTTTCTGTACACAGTCCGCCTACGTTAATCTTTGCAGATTACCAACCGTTTCTGTACACAGTATCTTCTTAGCCGTCTACAGCAGATTATACCAACGTTTCTGTACTCAGCCGCCTGCGTTAATCTTTGCCAGATTACCAACGTTTCTGTACACAGCCGCCTACGTTAATCTTGCCCATTAAAACTACTTGTACACAGCACCTGCTTAATCTTTCCCATTACCAACGTTTCTGTACAGCGCCTACGTTAATCTTTGCCCAGATTACGTTAACGTTTCTGTACACAGCCGCCGCGTTTCTTCCCATATTACAACGTTTCTGTACAGCGCCGCGTTAATCTTTCATTACCAACGTTTGACAGGCCTACGTCTAGTTACCAACCTTTCTACACAGCCGCCTGCGTAACCTTGCCCAGATTACCAACGTTTTACTGTACACAGCCGCCTATTTCTATCTTGAAGAGTTACCAACGTTTCTGTACACAGCCGCCTGCGTAATCTTGCCAGATTACCAACGTTTCTGTACACAGCCCGCCTACGTTATCTTGCCCAGATTACCAACGTTTCTGTAAACAGCACCTAAGTTAATCTTTGCCCAATTACCAACGTTTGACACACCGCCTACGAATCTTCCCAGATTACCAACGTTTCTGACACAGCCGCCGCGTTAATTCTTGCACGAATTAACCCAACGTCTGTACCCACAGCCACCTTACCGTTAATCTTTCCAGATTACCAACCTCTGTACACAGCCTGCCGTTACTTTTGCCAGTTAATTACCCAAACCGTCTTGTACCCACAGCCACCTTACCGTTTAATTTCTTTCGCCAGCTTATTCAACCTGTACACACCGCCGCCGTTAACTTTGCCCAGATTAACAAGTTTCTGTACCCACAAGCCGCCTGCGTTGATCTTGCCAGAATTTACCAACGTTTTCTGTAACAGCCGCTGCGTTGTTAATCTTGCCCAGATTACCAAAGTTTTCTGTACAAGCCACCTTAGTAATCTTTGCCCAGATTACCAAACCGGATTATGTTAACCACCAAGCCGCCTAGTTAATCTTTCCAAGATTACCAACCGCTTTTTCTGTACACAGCCGCCTTCGTTATCCTGCACGATTAACAAGGTTTCTTCACACAAGCCCCCTACGTTAATCTTGCCCAGATTTCCAATCGATTCTGTACAACAGCGCCGCCTACGTTTAATCTTGCCAGATTACCAACGTCTGTTAACACCAGCCGGCCAATTAACGTAATCTTGCCCAGATTACCAACGTTTCTGTACACACCCCACGTTAATTTCCCAGTTACCAACGTTTCCTGTACACAGCCGCCTTAACGTAATCTTGAACCCAGATTACCAACGGTTTCTGTACACAGCCGCCTAACCGTTTAATCTTGCCCAGATTACCAAGGTTTCTCAACACAGCCGCCTACGTTAATCTTGCCCAGATTACCAACGAGTCTGTACACAGCCGCCTACGTTAATCTTGCCCAGATTACCAACGTTTCTGTACACAGCCGCCTACAGTAATCTTGCCCAGATTACCAAGGTTTCTCAACACAGCCGCCTACGTTAGTCTTGCCCAGATTACCAACGTTTCTGGACACAGCCACTTTCGTTAATCTTGCCCAGAATACCAACGTTTCTGTACACAGCCACCTGCGTTAATCTTGCCCAGATTACCAACGTTTCTGTACACAGCCGCCTACGTTAATCTTGCCCAGATTACCAACATTTCTGTACACAGTCGCCTGCGTATACCTTGAACCAGATTACCAACGAATTTCTGTACAACGCCGCCTACGTTAATCTTTCCCAGATAACCAACGTTTCTGTACACAGCCGCCTACGTTAATCTTGCCCAGATAACCAACGTTTCTGTACACAGCCGCCTACGTTAGTCTTGCCCAGATTACCAACGTTTCTGGACACAGCCACTTTCGTTAATCTTGCCCAGAATACCAACGTTTCAGTACACAGCCACCTGCGTTAATCTTGCCCAGATTACCAACGTTTCTGTACACAGCCGCCTACGTTAATCTTGCCCAGATTACCAACATTTCTGTACACAGTCGCCTGTGTTAACCTTGCCCAGATTACCAACGTTTCTGTACACAGCCGCCTACGTTAATCTTGCCCAGAATACCAACGTTTCTGTACACAACCGCCTACGTTAATCTTTCCCAGATTAACAACGTTTCTGCACACAGCCATCTGCGTTAATCTTGCCCAGATTACCAACGTTTCTGTACACAGCCGCCTACGTTAATCTTGCCCAGATTGCCAACATTTCTGTACACAGCCGCCTGCGTTAACCTTGCCCAGATTACCAACGTTTCTGTACACAGCCGCCTGCGTTAATCTTGCCCAGAATACCAACGTTTCTGTACACAGCCACCTGTGTTAATCTTGCCCAGATTATCAACGTTTCTGGACACAGCCACTTTCGTTAATCTTGCCCACATTACCAACGTGTCTGTACACAACCGCCTACGTTAATCTTTCCCAGATTACCAACGTTTCTGTACACAGCCACCTACGTTAATCTTGCCCAGATTACCAACGTTTCTGTACACAGCCGCCTGCGTTATTCTTTCCCAGATTACCAACGTTTTTGTACACAGCCGCCTACGTTAATCTTTCCCAGATTACCAACGTTTCTGTACACAGCCGCCTGTGTGATTCTTTCCCAGATTACCAACGTTTCTGTATATTTTTTGGTTTAAAAAAAAACACAGCCGCCTGGTTATTCTTTCCCAGATTACCAACATTTTTGTTACTGCCCTCCTACGTTTATCTTGCCCAGAATTCCAATCGTTTCTGGTTACACCAAAGCCGCCTAATGTTAAATCTTGCCCAGATACAACAATTTCTGTTTAAATTTACAAGCCCGCCTGCCGTTATTCTTTCCCAGATTACCAACGTTTCTGTACACAACCACCTTTGCGTTTAATTCTTGACACCTTTGATTAACCAACCGTTTCTTGTTACCAACAGCCCACCTTGCGTTAATTTTTCCAGATTACCAACGTTTGTATGTTAACACCAACCGCACGTTAAACCTTGCCCAGATTTAACCAAACCGTTTCTTGCCCATAACGCGCCTTCGTTAATCTTTGTTCCAAGTTTTTACCAACGTTTCTTGTTATTTACAGCCGCCTTCGTTTAAATCTTGCCAGATTACCCAACGTTTCTGTAATACAGCGGGCCTTTAACGATTAATCTTTCACAGATTAACCTTTACCGTTTCTGTACAAACCAGCCAACCTTGAGTTATTTCTTGCCACAGAGTTACCAAGTTTTCTGTTACCACAGCCCGCCTTGCGTTTATTTCTTGCCCAGATTACCAACGTTTCTGTACACAGCCACTTTGCGTTAATTTCTTTGCCCAGATTTAACCAACCTTTTCCTTTGTACCACAGTCGTTCTTTGCGTTTAACCTTGCGCAGATTACCAAACGTTTTCTTGTACTCAGCCCCGCCTTCGTTTAATCTTTGCCCAAGAATTCCAATCCGTTTCCTTGTTACCTTTCAACCGCCTCGTTAATCTTTCCCAGTTACCAACGTTTCTGTACACACCACCTGCGTTTAATCTTGCCCAGATACCAACGCGTACACAGCCACCCTGCGTTTATCTTTCCCAGATTCAACGTTTATGTACACAACCGCCTACGTTAACCTCCCAATTACCAACGTTTCTGTATACAGCCGCCTTTTCGTTACTTGTCCAATTACCAACGTTTCTGTATACAGCGCTTCTTAATCTTCCCAGATTACCAACTTTCTGTAACACCGCCTACGTTAATCTTGCCCAGATTACCAACGTTTCTGTACACAGCCACCTAGTTAAGCTTGCACCATACTTCTTTGTCCCACAGCCACCTGCGTTATCTTCCCAGATTACCAACGTTCTGTACACACCACCTGCGTTAAATCTTGCCCAGATACCAACATTTCTGTACACAGTCTCTGCGTTAACCTTTCGCAATACGGTTTTTTCTGTACACAGCCGCCTACGTTAATCTGCCCAGAATTACCAACGTTTCTGTACACAACCGCCTCGTTAATCATCCCGATTACCAACGTTCAGCTTAATCTTTGCCAGATTACCAAACGTTTCGTACACAGCCACCTGCGTTAATCTTGCCAGATTACCAACGATTCTGTACACAGCCGCCTGCGTTAATTCTTGCCCAGAATACCAACGTTTTGTACACAGCCACCTCGTTAATGCCCAATACCAATTTCTGTACACAACCGCTACGTTAACTTCCCAGATTACCAACGTTTCTGTACACAGCCACCTGCGTTTAATCTGCCAGAATTACCCACGTTTCGTCACACCGCCTCTTATTCATTCCCATTTACCAACGTTTCTGTACACAGCCGCCACGTTAATCTTTCCCAGATTACCAAAGTGTACACACCGCCTTGTTGTTTATCCTTCCAGATTACCAACGTTTCTGTCACACCGCCTGTATTTCTTCCAGATTACAACGTTTCTGACCACAGCCGCCTCGTTAATCTTGCCCAATTACCAAACGTCTGTACACACCCCGCCTGCTTATCTTTGTTACCAACGTTTTGTACACAGCCACTGCGTTAATCTTGCCCAAGATTACCAACGTTTCTGTACACAGCCACCTGCGTTAATCTTTCCCAGATTACCAACGTGTGTACACACCGCCTACGTTAACCTTGCCCAGATTACCAAACGTTTCTGTACACAGCCGCCTTCGTTAATCTTCCCAGATTACCAACGTTTCTGTATACAAGCCGCCACTTTGTTTAATCTTGCCCAGATACCAATTTCTGTAACAGCCGCCTACGTTAACTTGCCAGATTACAAACGTATCTGCAGATACTTTACAGTTATTTTGTATAACAAGCCGCCTGACGTTAATCTTGCACAGATTGTTACCTTACGTATTCTGTACACAGCCACTTGCGTAATCTTGCAACAGATTACCAACGTTTCTGTACACAGCCACGGCGTTAATCTTGCCCAGATTACCAAGTTTTTGTACAGCACCTGCGTTAATCTTGCCCAGAGTACCAACGTTTCTGTACACAGTTAACGTTTCTGCGTTAACCTGCGCCTTGATTTACCAACGTTTCTGTACACAGCCGCCTACGTTAATCTTGCCAGAATTACCAAGTTTTGTACAAACCGCCCTTACGTTATCTTTCCAAGATTACCACGTTTCTGTATACAAGCCACCTGCGTTATCCCAGACCAGAATTCGTTTCTGTACAGCCGCCTACGTTCCAATTTTACCCTGAATTTACAAGTTTTTTATAACTTACCACCGCGTTAATGTTGCCCAGATTACCAAACGTTCTGTACACAACCGTTACGTTAAATCTTTATCCCAAGTTCTTCCCAACGTTTTGTACACAGCCACCTGCGTTTAATTGGCCAAGTTTTACCAACGTTTCTGTACACAGCCGCCTACGTTAATCTTGCCCAGATTAAACCAACCGTTGTTCAGGCCGTAAGTTATCTTGCCCAGATAAACCAACGTTTCTGTACAAGCTTGCTCGTTAATTTTGCCCAGATTACCAAAACGTTTCTGTTACAGCCCGCTTTTGTTAAATCTTGCCCAGATACCAACGTTTTCTTAAAAGCCGCCTGCGGTTAATTCTTGCCCAGAATAACCAACTTTTCTGTTCCACAAGCCACCTGCGTTTAATCTTGCCCAGTTAATTGTTTCTAGACCAGCCTTTCTTTCGTTTTATTCTTGCCAGCTTACCACGTTTCTGGACACAGCCACCTGCGTTAATCTTGCCCAGATTACCAACGTTTCTGTACACAGCCTACGTTTAATCTTGCCCTTGGAATTTACCAACGTTTTCTGTTACACAAAGCCTACGTTAATCTTGCCCAGAATTTACCAACGTGTACACAGCCGCCTACGTTATCTTGCCCAGATAAACCAAACGTTTCTGTTACACAGCGCCTACGTTAATCTTGCGAGATAATAACGTTTTGTACACAAGCCGCCTGCGTTATCTTGGCCCAGATTACCAACGTTTCTGGACACAGCCACTTTCGTTAATCTTGCCCAGATTACCAACGTTTCTGTACACAGCCACCTGCGTTAATCTTGCCCAGTTTAGTTTCTGTACACGCACCTTTGCTTTTAATTTGCCCAGATTACACGTTTTTGGGACACCACCCTTTCGTTTAATCTTGCCCAGTTACCAACGTTTCGTTACACAGCCAACCTGCGTTAATCTTGCCCCAGATACCAACGTTGTCACTGCCGCCTACGTTAATTTGCCAGAATACAACCGTTTCTGGACAACAACCGCCTACGTAATCTTGCCCAGATTAACAACGTTTCTGCCCACAACAGCCATCTGCGTTAATCTTGCCCAGATTACCAACGTTTCTGTACACAGCGCCTACGTTAATCTTGCCCGATTACCAACATTTCTGTACACAGCCGCCTGCGTTAAACCTTTCCAGTTTACAACGTTTCGTACACAGCCGCCCAGCGTTAATCTTGCCCAGAATACCAACGTTTCTGTACACAGCCACCTGCGTTAATCTTGCCAGATATAACGTTTTGGACACAGCCACTTTCGTTAATCTTGCCACATTACCAAACGTGTCTGTACAACAACCGCCTACGTTAATCTTTCCCAGATTACCAAAGTTTCTGTAAACAGCCACCTGCGTTAATTCTTGCCAGATTACCAACGTTTCTGTACCACAGCCGCCTCGTTAAATTTCTTTCCCAGTTACCAAAACGTTTCTGTACACAGCACCTGCGTTATTCTTTCCCCAGATTATCAACGTTTCTGTACACAGCCGCCCTACGTTAATCTTGCAGAATACCCAACGTTTCTGTTAACAGCCGCCTATGTTAATCTTGCCCACATTACCAACTTTTGTATACACCGCCTGCGTTATTTTCTTTCCCAGATTCCAACGTTTCTGTACAACACCTGCGTTAATCTTGCCAGATTACAACGTTTCTGTTCACAAGCTCTACGTTAAATCTTGCCCAGTTAACCAACGTTTCTGTACACAGCCACCTGCGTTAATCTTTCCCAGATTACCAACGTGTATGTACACAACCGCCTACGTTAATCTTGCCCAGATTACCAACGTTTCTGTACACAGCCACCTGCGTTTATCTTGCCCAGATGACCAAGGTTTCTGTACACAACCGCCTACGTTAATCTTGCCCAGATTACCAACGTTTCTGTACACAGCCACCTGCGTTAATCTTTCCCAGATTACCAACGTTTATGTAAACAACCGCCTACGTTAATCTTTCCCAGCTTATCAACGTTTCTGTATACAGCCGCCTGCGTTAATCTTGCCCAGATTACCAACGTTTCTGTATACAGCCTCCAGTGTTAATCTTGCCCAGAATACCAACGTTTGTGTACACAGCCGCCTACATTAATCTTGCCCAGAATACCAACGTTTCTGTACACAGCCGCCTACGTTAATCTTGCCCAGATTACCAACGTTTCTGTACACAGCCGCCTACGTTAATCTTGCCCAGATTACCAACGTTTCTGTACACAGCCGCCTACGTTAATCTTGCCCAGATTACCAACGTTTCTGTATACAGCCGTCTTCGTTAATCTTTCCCAGATTACCAACGTTTCTGTATACAGCCGCCTGCGTTAATCTTTCCCAGATTACCAACCTTTATGTACACAGCCGCCTGCGTTAACCTTGCCCAGATTACCAACGTTTCTGTACACAGCCGCCTTCGTTAATCTTGCCCAGATTACCAACGTTTCTGTATACAGCCGCCTGCGTTAATCTTGCCCAGATTACCAACGTTTCTGCATACAGCCGCCTTCGTTAATCTTGTCCAGATTACCAACGTTTCTGTACACAGCCACCTGCGTTAATCTTGCCCAGATTACCAACGTTTCTGTACACAGCCGACTACGTTAATCTTGCCCAGATTACCAACGTTTCTGTACATAGCCACCAACGTTAATCTTGCCCAGATTACCAACGTTTCTTTACACAACCGCCTACGTTAATCTTTCCCAGATTACCAACCTTTCTGTATACAGCCGCCTGCGTTAGTCTTGCCCAGAATACCAACGTTTCTTTACACAATCGCCTACGTTAATCTTTCCCAGATTACCAACCTTTCTGTATACAGCCGCCTGCGTTAATCTTGCCCAGAATACCAACGTTTCTGTACACAACCGCCTACGTTAATCTTTCCCAGATTACCAATGTTTCTGTATACAGCCGCCTCCGTTAACGTTGCCCAGATTACCAACGTTTCTGTACACAGCCGCCTACGTTAATCTTTCCCAGATTACCAACGTTTCTGTACACAGCCACCTGCGTTAATCTTGCCCAGATTACCAACGTTTCTGTACACAGTCACCTGTGTTAATCTTGCCCAGATTACCAACGTTTCTGTACACAGACACCTACGTTACTCTTGTCCAGATTACCAACGTTTCTGTACACAGCCGCCTGCGTTAATCTTGCCCAGATTACTAACGTTTCTGTACACAACCGCCTACGTTAATCTTGCCCAGATTCCCAACGTTTCTGTACACAGCCACCTGCGTTAATCTTGCCCAGATTACCAACGTTTCTGTACACATGATAGAGGGTCATCTGAGGAATGCATGTATGAAATATCAAGGCGTTCTATGAAAGGAAACAGATGTTATAAGAAATTTACCCCAACGTTAAGTTTATGAATGTGCTAAGTTTGTGACCTTGGGGTAAGGGTTGGGTGGTAGGTCATGGATTTGCTACCGCATGATAGAGGGTCATCTGAGGAATGCATGTATGAAATTACAAGGTGTTCCATGAAAGGAAACAGAAGTTATAAGACATTTACCCCAATGTTAAGTTTGTGGACGCCGACGCCGACGCCGACGCCGAGCCGACGGTATGCCATAAGCTCTTCTGCACTTCGTGCAGGCGAACTGAAAATCAATATTTATTCAACGGAAATCAATATTTATTCGTACAATGCATTTTCTGGTGTACAATAATTATATTGTATAAGATATCGACAGCAGTCGTAATTGAGTTTATACACATTATTTATTTAAATAATTAAAACTAATCACCATTTCTTCACATGTCCATACACTGGTGGCCACCACTACCGACACGAAATTGAAATATTAGTTTATTTTTTATTAATGTAAACACGGGCACTTTCGATGTTAAAAAACACGTGGAAAACATAATTAGGTAATCATCATTTATCATGGAGAATGTATGTATATCTCTTCCATAACAAATTCTACACGGAGACGATTCTAAAGTTCTGTTTTGTTGGCAACATGTGAACTATGAAACCGATATGAGGAAAGGCAGACGTTGTAGTGTGGCACGGATGTTGACTGTAATGTAATATGAATGTACGATTGCCTACAGCGTGAGCAAATCGTCTAACCGCAACTTGGATGTGAATTTACAGGAAACTCGGAGCGGTTATCATGGTTATAGAAGGCCGGTGAAATTACAGGTAACACTGAGCGTGGGGGGTCTATATGTTACTGCTATGATAACAGTGGCATATTTCACCAACATTGCAAAGTATACTTATCTAGCAAAGTATAATTTGAGGGAGATTTCAATTTTATGATAAATTTATTAATTTTTATTATACTGAATTTATTACATTATCACAGCTATTTTGGCTGTGATAATGTAATAAATTCAGTATAATAATTCTACATACTTTTAATCATCAAATATAAGCAGTTGTTAGTTTTATATGAAATAATGCAATTCAGGAAAAATAGATGATTACTCCCTCAAAGTATACTTTGCTACAAACGTATACTTTGCAATTTTGATGAAATCGGCTACATAGCTTAATGGGTTTCTCACCAGTATAGCTCCTTATTATATACGTATTTTCCTTTCCCATTGAATACAATGGGACGCACGATGTCAATATTTTGTCCATATTGACGTCTCGTGAGTTCATATTAGTCAGTACCGGAAATACGTTTCACATCGTCAAATAGTTCCTTCTAAACCACCACTAATTTGTTTATTTTATGTATATTTTATATAATTTTACAGGCGCAATATCGCATGCTGCAGAACTCGTGCATATATCTACATACAAATCAAATAACCTATAATTACCATCGGGAACAATAACAATGTATAGATGACCTTACACGACTGCCGATATAATACTATATATTTATTAAACGAATTTACTGATTTCACAACGAACGAGGCTCTGCCAAGTTTCTTATGAAATTATGCAACGAGTAACAAACCTGCTGTATTTTCTTTCTTGCACAAGCGCAGCATCATATATTGTACCGAGCGTGTTGAATGTACCACCTACCGTATTGCATATTTATTTCACTAGTGTATTATCATTTCAATATGTTCGTGTTATTACACTGGAACGCCCATTTTATGCAATACCAGTAGCTGATTTCATCACAATACCAGTAGCTGATTTCATCACAATACCAGTAGCTGATTTCATCACAGATTTCATCACAATACCAGTAGCTGATTTCCATCACAATACCAGTAGCTGATTTCACCACAATACCAGTAGCTGATTTCACCACAATACCAGTAGCTGATTGCATCACAATACCAGTAGCTGATTTCATCACAATACCAGTAGCTGATTTCACCACAATGCCAGTAGCTGATTTCACCCCAATACCAGTAGCTGATTTCACCAGAATACCAGTAGCTGATGTCATCGCAATACCTGTAGCTGATTTCACAACAATACCAGTAGCTGATTTCATCACAATACCAGTAGCTGATTTCATCACAATACCGGTAGCTGATTTCACCACAATACCAGTAGCTGATTTCATCACAATACCAGTAGCTGATTTCATCACAATACCGGTAGCTGATTTCACCACAATACCAGTAGCTGATTTCACCACAATACCAGTAGCTAATTTCATCACAATACCAGTAGCTGATTTCATCACAATACCAGTAGCTGATTTCATCAAATCTGCAAAGTATACTTATCTAGAAAAGTATACTTTGAGGGAGTAATCATTTATTTCCCCCGAAATGCATTATGTCATGTAGAACTAAAGACTGCATATATTTGATGATTAAAAGTATGCAACATTATTATACTGAATTTATTACATTATTACAGCCAAAATGGCTATGATAACGTAATAAATTCAGTATAATAAAAATTAATAAATTTATCCTTAAATTTAAATTTCTCCCTCAAAGTATACTTTGCTAGATAAGTATACTTTTCAATGTTGGTGAAATAGGCTACTGTTATATCGGTGCATGTGCATGTGTACTAGCGGCAGTATGGGTATCCCCACACTGAGTTGTGGTAGGCTGGGTCCTGATTAGGTGTCACAATCATTGATTTACGTAAGGCAAATATTCCATCGCAATAAACGATATATTGCCATGAAGTATGTGCATAATTTCGAAGCTCTTTAACCCTTTGAACACGAAATCCCGCGATAGCGGTTCATGCAAACAGTGTAGATCCAGATGAGCCGGTTCGTATGAGCCGTCTCATCAGGATATGCACTTTTTGAAAGTAATCTTCATATTTTTTAGAACACAAACATCCCCTTTTCATAAATGGACTAGTCTTAAAACCATTTTGTGACGATTGGATTGGTTGCCAAATTAACATATGAAAATCCATTCCAGTTACTTTGGTGTGACAGGGTTATGATCAGCAGGAGCGTATGTGTTCCCGTTGCGGAACGCTTTGCTGTATCGCTTACTGCATCCGTAAACAACGTCCATGTATATTTCCCCGTGGATGGTGGTATCGTGTATTTATTGGCTTCAACATGTAGAAATGTACATATCTCCGTTGGCACTCAGCGTTCAATTTAACTTCCGGTAACGACGCACTGTCAGCGGGTTCATAGACTGTACATCAGGAAATTGAAATCGCTGTAGATCCTGTGGCACATTTCACTAAGCCCATGACCACAAAAATGTTCGTTCCCAAGTTTAAAAAAATGGCAACAACGTTTGCATTCGCATCTAAATTTGAGATATCTTTGGTGAATGTGTTCATGTCCAGTGACCCCTATGTGTAGGTAGTATATGATAGCTTAGTGAGCAACATTGATTCATTAAGGAAAAATACAAACATCTTCAAACGAACAATTTTATTGTACGAAGTTTAGCCGGGTGGTATCAGCAACTTCAGTAGTTTCCAGATTGCACAACAAGAGTTTGTAGTATGAAGAATATTGCAAAAACAGTCAGAGTTAGATACAGGGCGAGATATTTAGGTGTGAACGTGTTATATTAGCGCCGTTGCAAACGGGGCACCTGATAATAATATGGACCCTAAGAGGTGTGCATGTGTTTGATCAACACAAGTTTGTGTACGTTCACATGGTCACTGATGTACACTGGTCACACATGTTGTGAGGTCCGTTTTGTCAGCCGGCGGCCCACATTATCTGCGTATTGTCAGTTCACAGCCCACGCTACTACCCGGCCGTGGAGCGGAACACTGGTTTTCTCGTGCACATACTTTCCCATCTATTCCTATTCCTCTCACATATATTTTACTTTTTGGAACTACTTTTTATCCGCCAACGCATGTACATTTCTACATATACATGAGCGAGTTTGCCCGTGTAGCTTTTTTATAAATAAATGAAAAGAACGGTTTCTGTAAAAACGCTTATACTATTATTTCAACAGCCGGTGTAGATGTTGTTTCTAACCTGGAGCTGGCGTGTATTTTACAAAATGGCCAATGATGCTGCACCTACGGCAGAAACTAAGTGGCAACACTCGTTGCTTTGTGCAAGTTTACTCGTGTTGTTTATTCCTGGAATAAGTTTGACGAACATGACGGACACTGACAGGAAAGGTGAGTACACTTTATTGGACATGAATGTACATTATTATGCTCATATTATCCTTTTCATCGCCAGGAGATGGATTTATATGTATATGTTTCTCACCCGGTACACGTTGTATTTTCAGAAATATTGTTTCAACTAACCTTTTTCCGACATGTTTTTTTGAAACACTACAGATCTAGATACAGATCAGCCGACTGATCATTTTATCCTGTGGTTTGACTGGAACACCCGTCATGCTTCTAACAAGCTACATGCATACACATCGTTATCAAGTTACAGTCCTGAGTGATATTTGATCAGGATCTACACTGGTCACAAAACCCATAAGCCCAATTTCTCCAGTCACAGCCACGTATGATGGGCCGCAATCGCAGACAATGTACTTTAGCCCTTTCAACACCACAGGCCTGTATAGAGGTATTGGCAAAAAGTGTAGATCCAGATGAGTCGGCTCGTTACGAGCCGTCTCGTCAGGATCTGCACTACTTTTGCAAGTACATACAATTTTCATATGTTTAAGAACAAAAACACCCCTTTTTCATAATGTTTCATAAATGGACTATTCAGAAAATCATTTTGTGACGGGTTGGATTGGTGGCAAAATTAACATATCAAAATCCATTCCAGTTACTTAGGCGTGAAAGAGTTAAGGACCCGTGGGGCCCCTGATCATCCAATGATTAATGCATAATTGCTTCGTAAATGTGCAGGGATTTATGCATAACATACATGTGAACATTTTCTTCTTATTATATCCCACACAGTGCATGGAGTTACCATGTCGGCAATCTTACAAGCCATCAACCAGTTTTACCTCGTAATGCGTTTGACACATACCACTAATAATATGACAAACACATTTAATAACATTTGGTGCAACATGATGGGGATACAGCGTGCTATGCCTTGTTGTCATCAAATAATTTTAATATACAAAGTCTTTTATCTGAAGGATTTGTTGACCCTTTGTTAAAATGTTTGAGAATTCAGTAAAGACTGTGTAACAGTAAGAACAATACACAGTGCTGTAGATATATACCTGTATTACCATACATACTGTATCTATTCAAGTGACTTGTAAGCAGTTATCTAAGCCTATTGACACCACTGTCTACTTGCCTGCTATGCGAGTAAATATGGCTTTTACCTGTGTCAAATATACTTCTAATAATACTCAGTGCATCAGTTTGACAGTTTACACATTGAAAAAGTGTTCATTGTATATTTTGTGAGTAATGGTAGAAAAGCTCAGATATCTAGAGTTTTGTGTCGTCTGCTAAAATAATATGTATAGGACGTTGTCGTCCTAAAAACCGGGAAGTATTGTACCAACTTTTATTAGATTTGTTGCCATATTATTGGCTGTACGTGTCAAACGCTTCAAGTGGTGAAACTGTCTTATAGCATGTACAAACAAAAATCGCGGAGATGGCAACTGAATGCTCTGTATATTATACTCTAAGAAGAACAGGGTCAGATATACTGTATATAGATATTCAGTCACATGTATGATTCTATTACATTTGAAACAAAAGGTCATATTCTATGCAGTCAGTCCTTAACAACAGGTAGATATTTGGCATATTGTACGTCCACACCATTGGGAAGAATTTTAATCGATTTGGTGAGAACAATAAGGACGTTCTGTGGATACGTCGGTCGTATTTCACGTAAACGGATGGCCATTGTGAAGAATTGCAATAGGTTCGTCTCTTCTAAGGTTCCAGTGACTGAATGGCGAGTCTCTGATCAGACTGCGCTATGCCCATAGTAATCTAGGACTACGGTGGTCGCTACGCTTTTCGGAGCCGGAGGCCATATACATGCGGGTCTAAAAGGGTCAAATGCCTATATATATACATGCGGGTCTAAAAGGGTCAAGTGTCTATATATATACATGCGGGTCTAAAATGGCCAAATGCCTATACATGTATATATATACATGCGAGTCTAAAAGGGTCAAGTGCCTATATATATACATGCGGGTCTAAAAGGGTCAAGTGTCTATATATATACATGCGGGTCTAAAAGGGTCAAATGCCTATACATATAATATATATATATATATACATGCGGGTCTAAAATGGTAAACGGCCTATACATGTATATATATACATGCGGGTCTAAAAGGGTCAAGTGTCTATATATATACATGCGGGTCTAAAAGGGTCAAATGCCTATAACCAAATTAGACTTTGATTTTCGCGTATTTTCACGTACTTTCACGTACTTTCACGTATATATATACATGCGGGTCTAAAAGGGTAAAGTGTCTATATATATGCGTGCGAGTCTAAAAGGGTCAAATGCCTATATATATATATGCGGGTCTAAAAGGGTCAAGTGTCTATATATATGCATGCGGGTCTAAAATGGTAAACGGCCTATACATGTATATATATATACATGCGGGTCTAAAAGGGTCAAGTGTCTATATATATACATGCGAGTCTAAAAGGGTCAAATGCCTATATATATGCATGCGGGTCTAAAATGGTCAAATGCATATGCATGTATATATATACATGCGGGTCTAAAAGGGTCAAGTGTCTATATATATACATGCGGGTCTAAAATGGTCAAGTTTCTCTATATATACATGCGGGTCTAAAAGGGTCAAGTGTCTATATATATACATGCGTGTCTAAAAGGGTCAAATGCCTATATATATATACATGCGGGTCTAAAAGGGTCAAATGCCTATATATATATACATGCGGGTCTAAAGGGTCAAGCTACATATATGATAGCTATATACATGCGGGTCTAAAAGGGTCAAATGCCTATATATATCCATGAGGGTTTAAAAGGGTGAAATGCCAATATATATACATGCGGGTTTAAAAGGGTATATACATATATATATATATATATATATATATATATATGATAGATATTTTGTTTGCTATCATATATTTGTCTTATTTGTATTCATGATCGACATGTTTACTTCGGCCGTAACATGTCCACCAAATGACATGTATTAAGAAAATTATAAATGAAAGAGGTCGGTGGAAGAAAGAGCTAATTCCATAATGGAAGGTATCCCCCTTATTCCACTGGTCCATTCAAGTGTTCGTGAAACTTTGCATAGTGGGCAATAAACCATATCCCAACTTTCGCGGCCACCTTACCTGTAGAAAGTCTACATCCGTGATATTCGTTGAAACGGGCACCTGCTTACGGTGCTTAGCGGCGGTGGGACGATTGTATGTTACCCGAGGCATGACCGTGTTGTCGGTAAAAGTATTTATGAACAAGGTAACCAAATTAGACTTTGATTTTCACGTACTTTGAAACTAATAATTGGAGACGAGTGTGTTTGTCACCGAAATACTAATCGCTCATTTTAAACACTGCTGATTATCTAATAAATTACACAGTTAATCTGAAACTAACGTCATGGTTGCCAATTAAAAGCAGTTAATTAGTAACTGCCGTGCAAACTGCGATTTGTGTTTTTTTTAGATGCCGACAAGACTACTCAATTAAGAGACAATTCTGCACACGTCTGTATCTTCATACAGACATACGATCTATGGTAGCAGGCATGGCTTCATCTCTCATACCACGTTCTAATGTTAGCCACAAAATTCTAAATGAAGGAGATTATGTTGTGGTTGAAATTCATCCGGTCTGATCATTTGCACACTAGTAGTACAGACTGTGACAAATTATAGAATATTGAGTCCCAGTACAGACTAAATAACTAAATACAAATATACTGATCAGATTGTACTGGGACACAGTATTGTACAATTTGTCCCAGGATTCTGCTACAGCCCCATTCGCGGCTGTGTAAGTAGTCAAGACTTCACAGCGAACAGTGCAAACCCTGATCAGACTCGTGTTCATGTACATTACACTGATTACAAAACAGCATACATTTTTTGTTGATTTATTACAGCTCATTGTGTACCTTTATGGAGCATAATCAAATATTTTTCGCAATTATGTAATTGTCAATATTGCAGCTACAAGTAATTTATATAATTTTCACTTGTTATTCCGTGTTCAGTATACAGCTATAAATAATTATCGTAACATGGTAATTATAAATTACTTTTTTTTATCTACGTTATAAATGTTGGTCAACTATGCAGTATGAAATTATCTATGCTGGTTGAAAATCTGTATATCGCTCGTTTCTCTTGATAAACTATCCTATATTGTTTCATTACGTTAAATTCGGGGCAATATTAACGGGATTTAAATATATCATATCGGTACTCCTTTAAATAATATTTGTATATTTTAAATGTTATACCTCAAGATAAACCTCAAGATAAATTGGATTAGTTTTTACTGATATTCATGCTCAATCGAGATAACTTAATATCATGCGCAATCGAGAGAACATTAAGTTCTCTCGATTGCGCATGAATATCAGTAAAAACTAATCCAGTTTATCTTGAGGTAAATCACACTTACACATCAGCGTCCAATTTTTGGCCTGTGTACAGCCTTGTATATTGTCAGCTAAAAAAAATCAATATTACGCTTCTCCAAATGGGGGGACAGGTGCACGAGAAAACATGCCCTGTTTGCAAATCCCACATAAAATATGTTTACCTAATAATGTTTTATTTCAACGTTAACATTAAAATCCTTGGGATACCATCGATGTTGTTAGTCATTTATCCATATATATGTTGAAGAAATTGAAACATTTCAAACACCGACCAGTATTAGTTAACTGATGGGTGAGGAAGTCAACATGCCAACCATGTTGGTTTTCATGTGCATGCGCTACTTGTTGTTTTGACTGGCTATGTTGGACACTGGTAAACAAACGGGAACTTACAACTTTTGGAAGTCAAATTGACTTGCTTGGTATACTTATGTGTCATGTTACTGCGAAAATGGGGCTTATGGTATTTGTGACCATTGTAGATCCTGATCAAATAGCACGATCCTGTAGTCTAATGACGCTTGTTAGAAGTCCCGTTTCTCCAGTATATACATGTATTATAAAATTTACGCACAGTTTTATTGTTGGTATAAAGTCAGTTGATAGCTATTTTGATAAAAAATATAAAATTGTGAGAACAAAATTAAAATACAAATATATATTCTCAGTCGAGGTTTGAGACCTGTTCGAGAGATCAATTTTATACTGTACTTAATATAAGTTCATCTTTATTTGATATGGTTAGAAATAATTAATGTAATTTCCTTTTTACGTCCACGGGAATTATAAATCTTGGTCAGACTACGTTAGTTTACAAATTTACTAACGCTGGTTGATAAAGCTAAGCTGGCATATATTGCTCTGTTTTATTACCAGATGTGTGCGTTAAATTATGAGACCCTAATAAAAAGTGTTTCTCTTAAATTTGCAGTACGGCAAACATGTTCTACTGATTTGTAATTGCAGCATAGACTTTGTCTCATTTGATTATCTTTGACACAATTGCAACTTGCAATACTTGATATAATTTCATCTTTATTTGATATGGTTAGAAATAATTAACGTAATTCCCTTTTTACATTCACGGGAATTATAAATCTTGGATCAGACTACGTTAGTTTACAAACTATGATTACTTACGCTGGTTTTAACTATTTGTATCGTTGCATGTTTTCTCTTGATTTCACGGCAATATTAACGAGATTTCCACCGATTATCGAAACTAGTATTGGTGAAAGTGTCACAAATTATAAAATTGTCAATAAATGGAAATGTGTTGTTTTTATTTCCAGGGAATTAAGCAGAATCATCGCGAATTATTTACTGCAAACTAAACTAAACCTCATTGAATTATATTTGTACAACCAGGGTAGACCCCGTTCAGAATGTGCGGATACGCAGCTTGATCTGGGTATACACTGGTTTCAATCGTTGTTTTGCATTAGGCTACATGTATATTGCCCGAAATATTAAGTTAAAAAAAAGTTCGCCAGTCTGAGAATATATATAACGAGTACATCGGTCATCTAATTATTTATGCGATTTAACGATTATTACTGCAAACTAAACTTCCTTGGACTTTATTTGTACAACAAGGGTAGAATTATTTTCTGTAAATTTAACAGAATTTGTAATTTCAGCATAGACTTTGTCTTATTTGATTATCTTTGACATAATTGCAACTTGCAATACTTACTATAATTTCATCTTGATTTGATATGGTTAGAAATGATATCACAGTGGTCAATGGTGGAATCGCCACACTACATGTACATGGATTATCGATTTGCATATCGATAAAATTACGTACATCACGTGACACCTGTAGATTTCCGAGATATTACGGAAAAAGCCGACATCACGGAAATTGTCGACTGACCATCACGTATTGGTCAGCTGAAATTGACCATGTGGTCACTATGGATTTTGTCCAGGTACGATGGCCGCGAAAGTTGGATATGCAATAAAACAATGCATGTGGCATGTCGGTACACAACATGAGTGTCCCCGGTGGAAAACTGGCCAAGTATTGGCAAATGTCAACAAATGTTATATGTTAATCATATCACGAAAATGTGTCGAATGGTGGCTCGTTAGGGACATTTCGTTTCTTCGTTCCTTCGCCGCGAAGGAACGAAGCTCTTCGTTCTTTCGCGATCCACACTTCGTTTCGTCGTTTCTTCGTTCCTTCGCGACGTTGTAACGAAGGTTAATGTTCTTAAACTAATATTCGTTACAACGCCGCGAAAATTAACTAATATTCGTTACAACGTCGCGAAGAAACGAAAATTAACTAATCTTTGTTACAATGCCGCCAAGGAACGGAGTTTAATAATCTTAAACTTCGTTACAACGTCGCGAAGAAACGAAAATTAAGAACCTTAAATAGAGGATCTCAAACGAGTTTCCATTTGATATAAGATTTATGAAACGGGTCGCGCATAAAATTGCGAGATGCATAAAATTACTGACGGGTTTCATAAATCTTATATCAAATGGAAACGAGTTTGAGATTCTGTTTATCACGTGATTTCACACGCCAAAGAGCAGATAACTTGGAGATATCCAATACCTTTCTGTGAACAGATGCCATTGACGAATTTCGCATCTAGTTGAACATCTCCGAAGAGAAAATAGCTTTAATACTGGCAATAAATGTATTCTAAATTCCCGTTCTTTGTAAGCACTTCATATTACCAAACAGAAGCATAATCTCACAATTGCAGTAATTTTACTGAGCTTACGCGTCTAATGACGTATACAACATTATGACGTTAACGTCAAACCATAATTGCTTTGGTCTCACGGGACAGTGAGCAGCTAGGAGGAAAACGGCGATGGACGATTTTCTATATCTTGCAGTACCGACCCTGCAAGTTATACCAGTATGTCTAGAAAAATAGGTTTATGAATATTTCTTGACTTTGTGAGGCTGGACAAGTAAGATGTTAGCTCTGGTTGATTTTGACATCTTGGAAAATGGCGCATGCTATGCTGTCTCGCCTGTACGAGTTCGCGTCAGAATTTAAGCTATTTATTCGGGAATGTGTAGCACAAATTTGAGGTGGTTATGATCCAACTTTGGAATCATTTTCAGGGAATGGTGTTGTGTTACAAGTGACAGAACATGTCATAGCAAAGCCTCTGTGCCTCATATTTTCATGAAAACAATTCCAACAAATTCAGTCGTGCTGAAATTTCTGGTCAAAAATAGGTGGGCGGGTAACATTGTCAAATATACACAGCTGATGCGAGAGGCGGTGATTTTTAGAAGTCACCAGCCGCCATCAGAAAATAGGTCAATTTTGGCTATTCGACCGTCCCGTGATGCCATTTGCGACTTCATTTGGAACGTCTTCATTTTGTTCGTTTGGCGTAATACTAATACGTAATTAGGGTGATGCGGCCATCAAATTCGCTCCATGTGTTATTACACGTGTGTCATATCACATTTATGAAATGGGTTAAAACACAGCATAGAAATGTTTTCCTGTGATAATCTCTGTTACAACATCGCGAAGGAACGAAAAGTAACTAATCCTTGTTACAACGCCGCGAAGGAACGAATAGTTAAGGTTAATATTGCAAAGTCGCTCATGATGTATACAAATAAATATGAAACAGAAAGTACACACTTGTATTTATTGCAAGAATGTGTAGTTTGTTTTAAACAACAAATCCTGTTGAAATCGATAAGTACCTTGCAATATTAATCATGGCCTATCAGAAAACAAGAGAAAGAATACAGTACCAATGTTTATATATGTATATTACTTACTGAAAATCTCCGACGATCGTTCGACAGAATATAGTTATGCGCATGCTCAACCGGAACGCGCTAATCTTCGTTCCTTCTCTTTCCGGGACGTTGTAATGACGAAGATTAAGTTCTTAAACTTCGTTCCTTCGTGGCGTTGTAACGAAGATTAAGGTTCTTAAACTTCGTTCTTTCGCGGCGTTGTAACGAAGATTGGTTAATTTTCGTTTCTTCGCGAAGTTGGAAGGTTCTTAATGTTCGTACCGTTCCTTCGCGGCATTGTAACGACGATTAGTTATTTTTTGTTTCTTCGCGATGTTGTAACGAAGATTAAGATTCTTATTTTTCGTTCCTTCGCGGCGGTGTAACGAAGTTTAACAACATTAATCTTCGTTACAACGTCGCGAAGGAACGAAGAAACGCCGAAACGATGTCTGGATCGCGATAGAACGAAGATTTAGATGGGAGGCGACGGGACGAAGGAACGATAATTCGCGAAGTTTAGTATCCTTTTAAAATGTTCATTCCTTCGCGGCGAAAGAACGAAGAACGAAATGTCCCTAGCGAGCTACCATACGAATATGTTCACATGTATCAAGTGCGAGAATATTTCAATATTTCATTAAAGTTATCAAGTATATTGCAGTTGTGTTGTGAGAATGGTGTCAAATGTTTCAGAAATATTACATATCCGTAATCCTTCAAGTGATATTGAAGTATTGACGATACGACATTGTGAAGAAACGCTTACAAATGTGATGATGTTGATAATGAATAAATGTTTCAGCGAAGGTCAATATGGTAAATGTTATGTTACTGAGAGAACCGTACACGTGTATCTACATGTACGCGAATATAATCCCATAATATTAATAATGTAGTCCTGTAAATATGTGTTCCATTATATAGCCAATTATGATACTATTATACAAAGTTCATCTCATTAATTCAATAACATCTTTTTTCCATTTCCAGACCAGCGGATTTTGATTCTGGGAGCCGGTATGAGCGGCCTCGCCGCGGCGAAGACTCTACACGAAAACGGGTACCACAACATTACAATCCTAGAGGGCGCAGCCCGTATTGGCGGGAGGGTGCGGGAGGCGCGACTGGGGGACCACACTGTGGAGACGGGGGCCCTGTGGGTGTACGGGGCGGGGGAGAACCCAGTGTACAGGCTGCTGCAGGACTACGACATCCAGATACAGGCAGGGATGGGCCGGGACTGGACGGTGAGGGATGCGAACGGCCAGAACGTGACGGGGCCGGCGGGGGAGCTGTATAACCGACTGGAGGACGCCGTCGCCGAGCTGGATCGATATGGGGGCGAGTATACACGGGCCAATCGGCCGGACTTTAACGTCAGGGCCGGGTTACGGAAGGCTGGCTGGATGCCCAGTTCGTCCCTGGAAGATGCGATAGACCACTACATCATAGATCTGGAGTCCGGGGTACCGCCCGAGTGGCTGTCGGGCAAGTACTACTATAACAACGAGCCGGACGATTCCTTCGGATCGGAAGAGTTGTACATTGTGAAAGATCGGCGAGGGTTTTCTGAAATCGCCCGACAGCTTCTGGCGAACTTTTCCACTTCTACTGAATTGAGTGTGCTGTTAAATACCCGTGTACGGGAGATAAGTCAACTGGGTGGCGGGGTTCGGGTAGAGATAGAGGGCGACGGCGTACACGAGGCGGAGTTTGTGATCGTGACCTTCAGTCTCGGCGTCCTCCAGCACCGACACGTGCAGTTCTCCCCGCCGCTCCCCGACTGGAAACACGACGCCATTGACCAGTTCGGCATCTGTGCGTATGCGCATGTGTATTTACAGTTCCCTGTGGCGTTTTGGGACGAGACGGATAGCATCATGTATGTAGGTAGACGCAGGGGACGTAACTCGGCCTGGTTGAACATGAACGCCGTGTTGCCCGGCTCCAACATTCTCCATTTATCGTTGGTGGGCGAGGAAGCCGTACGCATGGAGCGCCTCAGTGACCCCTACATTGTTGAGGACGTCATGCAGTCGCTGAGATCCATGTACCCCAAGCAGGTTATACCGTACCCGGAGGCCTATGAAATCACGCGCTGGTCGTCGGACCCGCTGTTCCGGGGCGCCTTCAGCTTCTGGCCTGCGGGCTACTCCATGGAGAGCATGAAGGCCCTCCAGGCGCCGGTGGGCAGGCTCTACTTCTGCGGCGAGTACGCCAACGATGTCCATTACGGATTCGTCCACTCGGCGTTAATATCGGGTACGAAAACAGCCGAAAGATTAATCACATGTATCGAAGATCCAATCGCGTGCGATAAATATCGCCCTATTTATGAGTCACGTGGATGCACGTACCAGCATGCGGTAAATTATGACAGTTCTGCCAAAGAAGACGACGGGTCGTGTGTATTTCCAGAGCCGCGACAAGTGGTGTCGTGTGCAAATTGTATCATGGCCACTATAACGTGGCGTATTTATCTAATTGCGATGGTTATATGTGCGCTTCTACGGAGCTAGTATGACTGCATGTGTAGATGTACTAGTATATAAACGTGTCCGACTAGTTGTATTGTATTATTGTACTACATGTATTACATATATCACATATATCAATGCAGATATTAACTAACCAGTACATGTATCACTTGGATATACGAAATATAAAACATACATGTGTATGACTAAGCGAATATGGTTCACGTCACTGTTAGCATGACGTATATGACATACGGACAGCGATTACCCCGTGATATATGCCACACAACTCTTCCATTCATGTGTTGGGGCTACACTGGTCTCATAACTGATACTATCCTTTTCTCCAGGCACAGCCACATATGCATTCATTACAAGGGGGAACTGTTTTTTTTTCGACTGCCGGGGTTCCTGTAAAGATACCATCACCATGACCTAATATGGGTACGTATTGAGCATAAACTGGGTACAAAATGACCAAACCGAGTACGAAATGGTATTGATACGATATTGTGTAGGTACGAATTAACCAGGTAACATACAGTTGCGGCCTGTAACTCTGTGAACTGCCGTACCGTCACTGGTGCGTACGGTAGGGGTTCACAGAGTTACAGGCTGCAACTAGGTAACATGATAATGAACTAGGTCAGCCATTTGCGTGTCAACATACAGAATCACGTATATGTGTTATTGGTGCGCATAGCAGCTGCTACAATCATCTAAAAAAGAGAACACATAACACATTTTATGTTTATTAATGACGTTCAGTTACGGAGATCTTAGGCCAGTACCCACAACATTTCGTCAGTTACGGAGATCATTTTATTTTCTCGGCTCTCAGTTAGGTACATCATCGGCAAACTTTCAAACGTCGATAACAGCGGAATAAGCAACATTTGCGGCATATACATGTATACGCATCAAAATGATAGTATATATAAATATTATGCTAACGGCTGAATGTCATTAAATGTACGAAGCGTAAACAATCGAAATTCGAGATGCTTCAACTCACCACGTGTACCGTCCGCCATTTTAAGATGCCAGTAACTACATATACGGATACCACCTTACATACCGCCAGTGATATGGACAACCCATACCTCATGGTATATTCTACAACAGTCTTGCATTTACATGTTTACGTTGCGTACGAACTGTGGACAACTAATACATATAGAATACATGTGTAACCAGTCTAGTGTCTTTTGATATCAAGGTTATCATGCAAAGCTATCAAACGCGTAGGAATGTTTACCTTTTCCGAGCCGAACCTGATAAATTGGATATCAAAAGACAATAGCCCTGTGTTCTATTTATCAGTTTAAGTTTTATGCTGGCAGGCTGGTGGTTGGCTGAGAACATGCGGAGGGAAAATTTAACGATGGGTTCATCCTTAGCGAATCCCGATATCCCGCGTTTGACGCTCACGTACATTTTGGCTTCCTTGTTACTTGAAAGTTGAATCCGGTTATACCCATTATAAACTGAGTAGTAAGATTAGTACCACTAATGTTACTTTTAGGGAGTATGGCTAAGTGACGCTGGTGTGGTGAGGATCTGGCACCAGGTCAGGTTATTCCAATTTCAGGGCTGAATATATATTACTTTTTCTGTAAATATTCAGATCGATCTCATTTTTGACCCCCCCCCCCCCCCCCCATCACAAAGATGATCAACTATAAAATAGTGTCCGTTGCAAAGAACACGAAAGTACCTTGCATCATTACACCGACATAATTCGATAACGTCATGTGACGCCGTTCGACCAATGAAGCGTTGAGTTTTCAATGCGTTATAAGTAGGACATTCGTATCAGGTCAATGCTTGATACAACAGTATGTTATCAGTCAGTACGTATCCATCGGGCCAATTATTGAATACAAATCTCGTTACTTGATAAATCGCTTGTTTTACATACGATGTACATACAGGCCAATTGTTTCACGATCTACACCGCTGTCTGACGAGTCATCAGCTACTTGACTGAAGGGCGAACGGTGTATTTCTTGATGAGATAAAGTATTATCAGAATCATGTTATGTCACCCACCTTATTATATGTGGTTGTAGCTGGAAAAACTGGTATATGGCCATTGCGACCAGCGTGTGTCCGTATCAGTATGTAGATCAGGGTCTGCCCCGTTCGCCAGTCCATTATTCAAACTCATTCATGATTCTAACAAAGAGTATACATCAGCCTGAAGGAGTGCGCATGCAGATAAGGAGCGAACTACACCAGCCACGAATGCCATAAACACCTTTTCTCCAATCATATCGTGATATTTCTTAGTTGACGGGCAGTAACTCAGCAAAACTTCCGGACCGTCCGTATGCCAGGAGTTTTGCGGAGTTACTGTCCGCAACTAGATATCAGGGGGCCGTTTCACTAAACTTCGTACGACTACAATGTTCGTAAGTGAAAATTTAGGATCGTCTGGAAATGTCAATTATGGAAAACATTGTTAATGTGAAATTTCTAAACGATCCTAAATTTGCACTTACGAATATTTTAGTCGTACGAAGTTTAGTGAAACGACACCCTGTATCTCAATTCGTACATGCTAGTTGTGTGCACGTAACTCTCCACAACCTCCTGCATCAGCGGACGGTACGGACGTTTTTGCCGAGTTACGTGTCGGCAACTAAGTCGATGCATGATATGCCAACTTGGTATTGGTCAATATGGCTGCCTGATAAATGCCATTGTTCACCGGTGATGTGTCGCCCTGACATGTTGCCAGCCACGTGGAACACGGATACGTACGCCGGTAGCTACGGGGCGCCATGCAGGACAGGTTAATTATGTGTACAAAATTGAGTTTTGTAACACTAAAAATCACAAAATCCAATTATGTAAAATTCTGATACAAAAACCAATTTTGTTCAGACAAAATTGAGTTTTGTAACACTAAAAATCACAAAATCCAATTATGTAAAATTCTGATATACAAAATTCATTTTTGTTATAAAGGATTCAATTTTGTAACACAGAATTGAGTTTTGTGAACAAAATTCAGTTTTGTGGGACAGAATTCAGTTTTGTCCACAAAAGTCAGTTTTGTCCACAAACATTAGTTTGCGTAGGATAGTCTATGTCATCTCTACGTTGATTGGTTGAGATCGGTCTTAGTCCATTTTACTAGACGGTGAAGTACACTTGCAGGTTTAAATATTTCAATGCGAAAATATAACCCAATATATCAATATTATACTCTTTATGGACAGTTATTTTGTTTATATTATGATTACAAATGAGTGGTCACACCATATAAGCATATATACTTTGAAGGAGAAATAAGAAAACTATTCAGAATTTTCCCTCAGTTATGTAAACAGGGTCAAACATAAAGTAGCCGGGACATAGCTAGACCTGAGAGCATGCCCATATATAGAGAATACCAGGCTAGTGTATTTTGATATCAAGTTTATCAGGCAAGGCTAGGAAACGCGTAGGAATTCCGAGGCTTACCGAGGAATTCCTACCGTTTCCGAGCCGAGCCTGATAAACTTGATATTAAAATACACTAGCCTGGTATTCTATTTATCAGGTAACGTTTTATGCTCGAAAATGACATTAGATGACGTCGTATTCTAACAGTAGATATAACCTTGTGAAACAAATGGTATTGGATCTGTGTCTACTAGTTGCGAAGTTACGTGTTCGCAACTATGTGTCTACATGCATTATTTACAGTATACACCATCTTAGTATCCATGGTATCTACACAAATACTACAAATGGTTTCCTCAAATGGCCCAATACACACATTATGTTTATAAACTCAGACAGCAGTCAGAACACAGGCCACAGCGCGTGTATTATTGATTTAACTGTGGCAGATGTACCTTGCGATACACAATAAATGACGTCAGTACTCGCGGGAGATCTACATGTACATGAATTATGTGTACAATTATAACGCAAATGAGTTTAAATACGAATGGGTTTGTCAACGTTTGACTGTTTGAATATAGTTGAAGCAAAATGGCAGAATGAGAAATGCATCATCGGCAGAATGAGAAATGAATCATCGACATTGAATGTGTAGATCGGCGACCGTGACCCATTTCTCCAGTGCAGTTTCTGACCAATGGTAGTCCTTCTTACATGCGTGTGCAGAATTGAATTTTGTTACACAGAATTGACAGAATTGAATTTTGTGACACAGAATTGAATTGTGTGACACAGAATTGAATTTTGTTACACAGAATTCACTTTTGTGGTGAATTTTGTGCCACAAAATTGAATTTTGTGACACAGAATTGAGTTTTGTGGCACAAAAATGAATTGTGTTGACAAAATTGAGCCATGTCCCACTTGGCGCCCCGTAGTAGCGCTATCTCTGCAATGTTCAGCGGTTTCAAACGGTCGACACATGTCACCATCCTCATGGGCGGATTCAGGGGGCGGACCCGGCGCCCCCACCCCCTCCCCCCCCCCCTAAAATTCGCCGAGTAAATATTGTTTACAAGCTACAAGGCACGTTTCTACGTTCGCGTTGTGAATTTATTGTTTATTTCATGCATTTTTTCGGTCGTTGTCTTATTGTTTCAAAATGTAAACGTTTTCAATCAAAAATCATGTCGAAACATACTGTGACAGTGTCAATATTTTTGCTCCAAAATGCGCCAGAACGCAGGAAATGCGATGTAGATTTCAAAAAATGTCCGGGGGTAATGCCCCCGAACCCCCCTAGCGCTATCCCGATATAATATAGTCAAATATTGCAAAATAATTACGCCCACACCCCCCCCCCCCAACCCGAAATCCTGGATCCGCGCCAGATCCTACTTACGTTTTCCGCCGTAATCACACGGGTTCGCCGCCCAGGATCCTAAATCCTAAATTTGATATATTATCAAAAATATATTCACAATGTTATCTAATCATTACCACATGTATGCGATAGACGAGACTGCGTTCATACAGTGTTACCATACAATAGCAATAAATAGCGCGCATCTACCTAGTAAGGAATCTGTTATAAATACAACACCTAAATCTGACAGAGTCGAACAAACACAATTTGGGCTGCATCAAATGCAGTTTGCATTGTTCTGGACTTACACTGACCATTATCAAAGTTTACTGATGCATGTATTTGTCCTACTATTGGAAATACACAAATTGGTGACGTGCAGATGGGCGCTATTGATGTATGACAGATAAAGGCCGTGTTTGGACTTTCGTGAACAACTTTCACCGTAAAATCAATGCCATTGTCCGTGAATACAAAGCTCGTTACTTGATAAATCGCCCATTAAATCAGCTGTGCAGGAGTGAACGGAAGAAAAATTGAATACAATTCTAACGGAAACACTCCGCCGAAACCATAAGGAAGAAAGTGAAGACCATTTATTTGACAGGGGAAATTAAGATACAAGGGCCAGTTAAAAATACTGGAGCTAGTTTGCAACAACTGTGCGCAGGTCAGACAAATGTAACATATAGGTTTCATTTTGAGAAAACCTACCTTATCGAGTGCCTATTCTCAGTCGTAAATAGCGTCGAAAGTTGACAAACATTTATGGAAAATATATCCGTTTTGTTTGACAAGCCCCCATTTATGTGAGATATCTCACAATCAGGGTTGATCGACACACCTTTGTGTATAACCGTTATCAGATATTGAATGAGCGAGCCATGCTGATAAGAGGCTACGACAATCATTAACATCACCGTAGTGACTGGAACTGCAGATAGATCGGAGATTTTATTGAAAATATTGGTGAGTAAAAAATATAATATCATCTAACCGGATACCTAGAGAAGTAATGTGTATGGGTTTCTCTTTAAGGTATAATAATATAGTCGTTTAGTAATTGCTAAGCACATAATCAAGTCGTGAAGTGTTCGTATTGGAGAACTGACTGAAACTATTGGTGAGTATTAAACATCATATACTCTAACCAGAGTGTATGAGCGTTTATGTCTTAGGACAATATTTGTCATAATAATTCCGCATGTACTCTGAAAATGTTGTCAACTTTTGACTATTTACTGAAAATAATGTAAATTTTGTAAACGTATTTCATGAAATTACGCAGAGGTACACAATCACATGGCGTGTCTCATATGTGGCTGTGACTGTTGATATGGGGCTTATGGGATTTGTGTGTTCATTGTGGCTCCTAATAAAATAACACACTCATTTAGCAGCCTGATAACGATCTATATTGTTCGTCAGAAGCATAACGGGTGGAACAGTGGTGATGGAATGGCGAACAGTGAAGTCTAATTAGACTGGGCGGATGCACCTGATCTGATCGACACTGGTCGCAAAACTTATAAGCTCCATTTCTCCAGTCACACATATAACGTTTGTTTGTCAATGGAAACGGATATGCATTTAGCTTTAAATGCATTCAAACGATTTTTCCCGCACCCCACCCACCAACCGATGAAACCATTTGGACAAAATGCCACATAAATTATATGAATGAAGCGTTTCGGAAGTTGGTAGACATTAGCGACGTCGCATAATCCAATATGGCCGCCAAACAATGTAGGTGGCATTCTTCAAACGACATGTCATGAATCGGGAGGTTTAACGTAATTTTGATACACCGGTACTTATGCGAGTCGATAGGTGCACGCGTCTCAAAATGGGCGACGCTCAGTGGTGGGCAGAGGCAGTACAGTCTGGTACATGTTGTATTTATTTTCACAGAAACGCGTTTGCTCACACACCGGCGTCCATTGTACTTTCAATATGTGTTTATTGAATGATGCCTCACCTATTCGTTACCAGTTGTTTATCGGGGACACATTGTTCCACCCCCTCGCATATATGTATTTGCTAAAAGTTTAACAAATACATACAAAATGTACCAAGTTCATGCTGAGATCCGCTTTTCTGAGACCCGTGCACCGTTTCGACTCGCAGTTTGACGTGTCTTAGTACAGGTAGAATTGACCGACAGTCAACTATATGCTCTTTTATATATTTTGCATTTCATGTCACCCGCTACCATTACCGTACAGTGCATTCAGATATAGAAAAAGTACGTTCTGAAATCAAGTCAGAACAATCGTGCACGTTTGCTATATAATAGTCCCGTACTGGGTGCGGGTAAGGAAATACAAGCCCAAATGTCAATGGTTGCCAGGCACCACTTGGGGATTGGGACAATTCTAATAACAGTTGGGTGTGGTACACAAGTTACTGGAGTAAAATAGTTTCCTTGTTAGCTATATTGGATCATCAATAAAACTCGTAGACTAGGTTACCAGATAAACACTTCGGCTAGTATGTGCCTGTAGGTGATGTACGATTCAATCATACAGTCACACGTTTTACAATTTCAAAACTCGGATTCAAAACTATTGCGGAGTGATAAACGGAGTATACCCTGATCAGCATATACTTCGGTGTAGGCTGGTCTGTGCCTACTTTGGTTATTTTATTCAGTCGATATGTTTTCACACATCACGTCATCCTAACGTATAGTAATCTGATTGTACGTTATCACATACTAACCAATGGAGTATATGATGATCAGAATATACATTCGTCTGGATCTACATTGGTTGTAGAACTGTGCTGTTCACTCACCCAGTTGATACATTCTACCATGTCATGGTATACTAATTTATAATAGGATGATTCTACATGTTTGCGTAGTGAAAAGCCGAGTATACCTTGATCAGACTGTATAGCGTGCCTGGGCTGGTCTGGATCTGCACAGGTTGCACATTATGTAATGGCCACTCATGTAATCGATATTCTGCCGTGTCACGTCATAATCTTACGGTGGCACAGAGGGGACATTTAAATATGTTTTAATTCGCGTGCGCAAAACTAGGTTTTGCGTGCACACGCGATAGTGTTTCCATGTCCCCTCTGTGCCACCGTATAATCTCGAGTTTCATGTAAGTTTATATTTATAGCGGAATGTGAATCTTCTTCATAATTACGGAGCCCCGCAGGGGACATGGATTCGTTTTATAAATTCGTTCCCTCAATTTAACGATTCGTTCCCTCGAATTAACAATACGATATAACAATTCGTTCCCTCGAGTTAACAATTTGTTCCCACGAAATGACAATTCGTTCCCTCGAATTAACAATTCGTTTGGAAATTGGTAGACATTAGTGACGTCGCATAATCCAGTATGGCCGCCAAACAATGTAGGTGGCATTCTTCAAACGACATGTCATGAATCGGGAGGTTTAACGTAATTTTGATACACCGGTACCTTATACGAGTCGATAGGTGCACGTGTCTCAAAATGGGCGACGCTCAGTGGTGGGCAGAGGCAGTACAGTCTGGTAGATGAGATCCCGAGATTGCGAGAATGCGAGAACGCGAGATCGCGAGGCGAGATTGCGAGATCGCGAGGCGAGATTGCGAGATTGAATCTCGCGTTTTCGCCTCGCGATCTCGCTTCGAGTTCTCGCATTCTCGGGGTCTCGCCCCGCGTTCTCGCGATCTCGCAATCTCGCGAGCTCGTGTATAAGTCGAGGGAGCGAGAACGCGAGAATGTAACGTGGCCCTAACAGGACACCGTAGAGGCCCCACGGGTCCTTAAGGCAAGACGTTGGATGGCAACTTGTATTTGTTCGACGTAGTATCCAAAAGCTTTCGTTCATGTACAAAGCCAACAATAATCAAGTACCTAGTTACATTTCTAACCTGATTCCACCCACTGTTAATAATATAGCTCGTTACAATCTTAGAAACCGATTTGCTTTAAATTTCCCCACTACACGACTGCAAGTATACAAACAATCGTTTATACCATCCTCGGTACAACTCTGGAATGAAACTGACCCGTTGCTGAGAATTGTAGATAATCTTAGACACTTCAAAACATCATGCGCCCAACAACTATATACTCAATACAACCATATTATTTAGATGGAGATCGACTGTGGTCCGTTATGTAGGCAAGACTTCGAGATAAATGTAGCAGTCTTAATCGTGATCTTTGCAGTAACCATATCAGAGAAACTATACTGCGAATGCAGTGAAGTTGTAGAGGATGCAGAACGTTACTTCTTTGAATGTAATACATATCATGTGCAGCGTCTAATTTTACGCCAGTCACTGCGACACTTTTATCCTCTAAACGCGCATATGCTTTTGCATGGCATACCTGAAGAAAACAATGAGTAAATACTGTTATTTTTAAAGCTGTAAAAGTTTATATTAAAACTACGAAAATATTTGAGTAACAACATTGGTGGATGCCTGGGACGCAAGCTCTCTCCACTACTACATGATAATAATGCACATTGAAATCAACTGCAGTACATATATATCGATGACTTAGGTTATATATTGTATGTACATTGTGACACATAACTCTTTCATTCTTTCTCCCAATCTCCTCTCTCACTATCCACCTTTTCTCTCTCTTTCTATCCTAGTTTTTGTATATATATACCGCATGATTATTTGTCTGTACCCATGTACATATACCTACGTACGTATCGCAATTGCTGTTAAATTGTTGTAGTGTTGTAATACTTGGGTAAGGACTGTAACTAATGTTGTGAGAACTTGTAGCCCAAGCCCAGTGTACGTATGTGCAATGAAGTATGTTTAAACAGATAAACACTCAAATCAACATGCGTGTATGAAAATTAAAACTGTATTATGACAAGGTAAAATAGTGTGTTATTCACAATATGCCATCGTACACATACAGGTAGATCTACACATTCCCGTTTATTGTAGCCATTGACTATGTATATGCCATCGTACACATACATGTAGATCTACACATTCCCGTTTATTGTAGCCACTGACTATATATATTCCATCGTACACATACATGTAGATCTATACATTCCCGTTTATTGTAGCCACTGACTATATATATGCCATCGTACACATACATGTAGATCTACACATTCCCGTTTATTGCAGCCACTGACTATATATATGCCATGATGATGGCATCGTACACAAACATGTAGATCTACATATTCCCGTGTATTGTAGCCACTGACTATATATATGCCATCGTACACATACAGGTAGATCTACACATTCCCGTTTATTGTAGCCACTGACTATGTATATGTCATCGTACACATACATAAGATCTACACATTCCCGTATTGTAGCCACTGACTATGTATATGTCATCGTACACATACATGTAGATCTACACATTCCCGTGTATTGTAGCCACTGACTATGTATATGCCATCGTACACATACAGGTAGATCTACACATTCCCGTTTATTGTAGCCACTGACTATGTATATGCCATCGTACACATACAGGTATATCCCTTACCACTCAGTATAGTGGTAGCCACTGACTAGTTTAGTAATGTCATCGTACACATACAGGTGGGGGGGGGGGGGGGGGGGGGGGGGGGGGGGGGGGGGGGGGGGGGGGGGGGGGGGGGGGGGGGGGGGGGGGGGGGGGGGGGGGGGGGGGGGGGGGGGGGGGGGGGGGGGGGGGGGGGGGGGATCTACACATTCCCGTTTATTTTAGCCACGTCTCATCAGAATCTGCAGCATTTTGTCACCACATTTTGACAAATCCACGAAGCTCAGACCCTCACTAACCACGAGGTGAAGGTCACGGTTTAAGTGCTTTCACAAACTGAAAAAGGTGGACATTTTGTTATAATTTCTGTTTTATTTCACCAAACGTTTTGATATTTCACATGACTTTCTCTAATGATGCTCTATCATGCTGTGACAAATCTATGACTCTCACACACCGTGCTAACCTCAAGATCAAGTCTTAGCGTTTGCATAAACTTAACGTTGGGGGAGGGGTTGTTATAATTTATGTTTCCTTTCACAAAAGTTTTGCCTTTCTCTAATGATTATCTATCATGCTGTGGAACATACACGACGCTCAGACGACCGCTAACCCCAATGTCAGGTCAGAGTCTTAGTGCTTTCATAAACTTAACATTGGGGAAAATTTGTTATAATTTCTGTTTCCTTTCACCCCACTTCTTGATATTTTATACATGCCTTCCTCTAATGGTTCTCCTATCATGCCACGACCCTCAGACCCCCGCTAACCCCTAGGTCAAGGTTACAATATTAGTGCTTTCACAAACTTAACATTTGGGAAATTGTTTTAATGTCTTCTGTTTCCTTTCACCGCTCTTTTTGATATGTAACACATCTCTTCCTCTAATGGTGCTCGATCATACCCTGCCAAATCCATGACACTCAGACCCCTGCTAACACCAAGGTCAATGTCACAATATTGGCGCTTTCGCAAGCTAAAAATGGGGGGGGGGTTGCTTTTAATGTCTATTTCCTTTCACATAGCTTCTTGATATTCGTTAAACTAACGCACCACCAGGTGCGCTTCATTGTCTTCTGACAACTCTTGGTAATTTAAAAATCGTCGCCAATGGCATCTGGAGTTTCTTTTTAATGGGAATTTACTATAAAACGAGCATATTTTCAAAGGTCATTTACATACTTATGAACTAATTTATGCAATATAATTTTATAAAAATGTGTTGTCATGAACAATGACCATATTTAATGAGATATTAATCAAAATAACAAATCCGGTTTGCCACAATGCGGTCCATTGGTGGTACCATTCAGTAGGCACAACATGTTCTTTATAGGGGAATTAAATAAGTGCATAATTGTGTCACTATTCCACCAGTTCTAAAAATTACAAGTGCCCGCTATTCAGATATAATTATTTAGTAATATTTATTGTACTGATAGCCACTCGCGGTGGTATCAGGCTATTTTCATACGTTAATGAGGCATGCTAATTCTTTTTTAATTATTTATACAAATTACATGCGTCACCTGAAAAAAATAATATTTTCGCCAGATTATAAAGTATGATCATTGCACACCAACAAATAAATACAGATAATAAATAGTAATGTCCGTTAGCATTTTTAGGAAACACGGTTATCGCCCCTGATATCAGTGTGGAAATTTACGTCTGATATAAGATGTATAATAATGCCAATCAATACGTGAGGTAATGGTGAATGGATATTAATTTTTGCCAGAAAATGTCATATCTACAGAATATACAAAACTATCTGTCTCCCTATAGTATAACCTACTGAGTGGGCATGTACCTTTAAAGAACACTGGCCAGGCGCGGATCCAGGATTTCGGGTTAGGGGGGCGTAACTATTTTGCAATACTTGACTATATAGTCATACTACGACTATATAGTTATACTACGATAATATAGTCAAGTATTGCAAAATAGGTGACCGAGCCGAAGCTGGGGGGTCCGGAATTCTTTTGAAATCTACATCGCATTTCCTGCGTTCTGGTGCATTTTGGAGCAAAAATATTGACACTGTCACAGTATGTTTAGACATGATTTTTTTTATTGAAAACGTTTAAATTTTGAAAGAATAAGACAACGACCGAAAAATGCATGGAATACATGGCACTTGGCATGAAACGTGCCTTGTAACTTGTAAGAAATCTTTACTCGGCGAATTTTAGTGGGGGCGCGCGCCGGGTCCGCCCCCCCACCCCCCCCCCCCTGAATCCGCCCATGCTGGCCTCATCAGTGGTAATATACATTTAACCACCCGCTGGTCTGGGCGGGTATTTATCCAGTGCTTGAGTAAATATGGACGGGGTGTACTATATTAAGTCTATTCTGTCAAATAGATTATCAATGTTTGTTGTACATTTTGTAAATGTCATTTTGTATCCTTTTGATAACTATTGATATATGCTGGATAACAGCAGAACAAATACGTTTGTTTGCTCTGAGATTTATAACTATAACTACTAACGCAACTCTACTCGGTACTACTGGTAATAAATTAGCGTATACGTACATATGCCCGATTTTACTTATGATGTCGTCATTATAACTGGGAGCAAGTGAGCAGTATTCTATGGCCACACAAGCATTGAGGTTATTTCTACTGTATGTTAAATATACATGACCATCCATTGTCAAAGAGCGTTGTGTAAGTTCTACTCACATGTTCGAAAAAGCAGGCAATAGAGAAGCCAACGAACGAACGACCTACCGAACGAACGAACGAACGAACGAACGAACGAACACACCATCGGACCTATTTTCCCACAATATGCACCCATTCTACTCTGGATATTCACTAATTAAAATATAGGATCAATTATTGTTAAGAAAGATAAATTCAATATTCTGTGACCAGCCTGGTGGTATGGTGGTGGCGCAAAAGGTCAGCTGCTGAAATTGAAACCACTTCACATGACAAACATGTTCCGACTTACAAAATAATCACAAAACATATGCTTGAACATGATGCAAATGATACACTAACTTGCCTGTGAAGTAGATTAGTACATCAATTGGCCGGTTTCTGTAGTTTCCATGGCATAATACATCTGTCATATGTTTAACGTACTACTTTTGACTACACTGTGCATGAATATCTGATCATTTAGTGTGGTTAAACCTATACAGCACATTGAGTTGCCATCTGAGACTTCTAATTATGGACAAGCTATCAATCGGTTTCACCACTTGTAGTGTTTGGAAGATAAACTAATAATAATAAGTGGTGCAATATGTTGCCATGACAATTATTTGCAACATATATCCGTTATAGTTAGTCAAAGTATGTGTAAAAAGTAAGGTAACACTCAACAAGTGTAATATCTCAGCGATCCATTGGAGTATTTTCATAAACTTGGTACAAAATGAAAGCGCGTCCATCTCCCTATCATTGACGTCATATGATGTAACAGAAAATGATTGACGTCGAGGCGTCGTGTTAAACATATGCAGATGGCGCGACTGACGTCGGAACAACGTATTTTCATTATTCGGAATTGTTATGCATGAATGAGTGCCGCCTATGTGAAAACGAAGTTCAACCAGCAATTCAGGTGTCGCAAGCGGCCGGTCAGCAGAAAGCATATGTATACATTATTGGCTAACTTTGAAGCGACTGCGTCTATACAAGGCATCGCCAAGTCGGGTCGGCCACCAGAATTGAAGAAAACATCAGCTCAATTCAGACTCTGCTCGCGAACAGCCCAAAGAAATCAGTCAGACGCACATCCTCAGAGACAGGTATATCACGACCGTCAGTCCATAACATCGTCAAGAGAGACTTACAACTTTACCCTTAAACAATCCAGATATTGCACTCATTATCAATCACAGACCAGGTTCAAAGACTGGCCATTTTTCGATGGGCGACGGACGTTGTAGACCATCTATATCCTGCCGACGACGATTATTTTACACTTGTGGAGCTTTTTTCAAAATTTGCTGAAAATACAAAACAAATTCAATAAAACTTTTTGTTTTTATTTATTTCATGATTTTATATTTCAGTGCGCCATCTACAAAATAAACATTTACAATTGTCACAATTGTCACGTTACATGTGAGAAGAAAATGTATCTGATAATTCTAAATTACAACTGTGTCATTGACTCTACATGTAATACAAGAATACAAGAACGTGTGGTTTACAAATGAGTCACATTTTCTTTTATCGGGACATGTATGCAAACAATACATGATGTTCTGGGCAGACCAACTGTCATATTGTTACACCGAGCGACATTACATAGCGAGAAGTTGACTGTTTGGTGCGCGATATCCATGAGATGGATTATTGGGCTTTATCTGCTTAATTCACAGCGTTACCTGTCTCTATTGAAGAACAAGTTCGTTCCGGCGCTCTGGAAGCAATCGCCAAACATGGAAAGCGAATGGTTCATGCAAGACAGTGCTCCAACCCACACCTCCACCTTTCAATTCTTCAGTCTTTCAATTATTGGTCGAAGTTTTCGCCGACCGTGTTATATCCAGGCGATATCCAGATGCCAACGGAGCGCCGTTACATGGCCAGCACGTAGTCCAGACCTAAACGTTTTCTTGTTGGGTTACCCGAAATCAGTAGCATACAAACCAAAACCCACAGACACCAGGATGCTACTGAACAACAACCAGCGTGAGATCAAGAAGATCAGTAAAGACAAATGTGGACGGGTGATTGGCAATGTTATCGTGAGAGCAAGAGAGGGGAAGACCGTGAAAAAGGACGTCACCTGGGGAACGTCATAAATTATTAATTGACGTGATTTTTGGTATGTACGGTAACATTTATATAAAACAATTATTATTATGTGTATTTTCGTTTAGTTTTCTGCAGTCGTGGGGGCGATGGCACTGTTTGAAACATACTAACTTTGATAGCTACACTGGATGTCGTTAGAAAGATATATGCACATGCAGCTGTTACCTTACTTTGTGGACACCCTGTACAATATCAAGACAATGTTCGATATAGTTTATACATGTGGCTGCATCAACCTTTGGACGCAGATACCTTTGAAACCAATGGCACGTTCCTATACAGTATGTCCTCATATAGAATATATATATTCTATACAGTATGTCATTATATATATTATATAGTATGTCTCTTTTTTCATCTTCTGTGACCTTTAGATATAAGCCAATTGTAAAAAGCCCACATAAATTTTGAGTTGGTAGCGGAGTAGGTAAAAGGTTTAATTGTAGTATTCTATTTAACAATATGTCCTAAATCTGATAAAAATGTTTCCAGCTCGAAAAAGTGTCCAAAATCGGTTTAATTTGCATAAATTCAAAATGGCTGCCATTTTGTGTAGAATTCAAGTGAGCTAAATTGAATGTTGTTATGTGTTTTTCTTATAGTATGGCGGTTTAAAGCACATTATTATACGTTACACAAATTGTGCATTAGTAGAAAATTAAAAATGGCCGTTAAAATCATTATTTTACCTTAAAAGTAATTTAAGTCAGTTATATCATTTATGCTAAATAGTTTTCTCATAAATACATTTGTGTTGTATTAAGATAATATATAGACAACACGACAATTAAATACATTAAAAACGGCCAATGTTATCGGTATTTATCTCAACTTTACATACATCTAAGCTTTGAGAAATTACAAATTTGGGTGCTTTTGCACTTCCCAAAACAACATTAATTATAATAATGTATTTAGGATTGTTTGTATCACTGAGCCTTTTGTATCAATGCATTGCTATATGGACATTATTACTTCATAACCAGCTGTCGGACTAACTCATAAATACTGTGAAAGTCATGAGTTATTGTTATTTACTATGTATGTTTAGAGAGTGTTCATTATTCAAAGAGTTCTATGTGAGCCAGTTCATGCGAAACTATATTGCTTGATATTTGCAACCATCCACACACTCTCATCGATATATACATATAGGTGAATTTACATGAATGATGATTTAATCCGATATTTATTAAACGAGTTTACTGATTTCGTGATTTCATAAGAAACGAGGCTCTATTAAATCATAACACATGTTAAATTCTATTTATTTCACAACCACATAATCCTGTATTGATGCTGTGATGATTACCTACATGTGCGTGGTTTTCATAATATTGGGAGGAGAAAACGTTGACATGACAGCACACCGTTTTTTAATATATCGGCCAACAAAGTAGTTCCAATTGTCTGTTCGCTTTATAACAAGTTAATACTGATTTTACTTGTGGAAAATACTGCACGTTATAATATTATTAATCTAAAATGGTTTACAAATATGTATAATCACGTTTAGTATCCGCAAACAAGATAAACATGTAGGGCAAAACATACTGCCAGTGCATGATCGAATTGTTTATGTTTGCCCGTCTGGTTGACGAATATGGAAATCATCACTGATCGCTAAGCCCAACACATCACCTGTAGGAAACGGCTGGAAATTGGCGGGTTTTTAACTGATACTGGTGTGACTTTCCTGCAAACTGTGATGGATTTGATGATATGCAGTTCTGGAGAGAAATGTTCCACACGACAATGTTTGTTTGTGGCCAACAGTTTATTGTACACAGTTGGCTGTAAGTGCAATCAGCACTGTTTGAGTTAGTCCGTAGAACAAACAATCGGACTTATTCAGAAGAGGAGTACAGTTTTTGAAATCATACCACCGGTTGTTGTACCTTTTAATGGTCTGAAGATATTGACACTCTATCGATCACAAATATGTTGTGTGTATAAGAATGCATGTGTTGTTGACTATATAAATTAACGTCAGAGTTTCAACTATGGTATGATCGCACCAGGTATCTTTTTCTCTCGACGCACTGTAAATACGCAGTATTAACACACACTGCAATATATTATTGACAAGCTGTGTACATTGGAACTCCATACACACCATACTCGCGTATGAAATCAGTACTACTAGTAAATAAATAAATGCTTTGATTTAACGACGGCACTGGCTCGATGACCTTGCATGTCGGGACCGACTATTTAAGTCCCCATCCGATAGGAGTAGGCTAGCACGAAGTTGTCTTGCCCAAAGACACGCTGAATCGGCCATACGCAGCGGATCGAGGTGGGAATCGAACCCGGGGTCTGCCGATCCGCAGTCCGACGATCTACCTGCTGAGCTAATCCGGCCACCCAGTGCTAGTGGTATGCTGTGTGACGGTATATGTATGGATTAGCATCATGAGAAAATGAACTACTCGATATATGCAACCAAAATATCACATGGTCAGCATGTGTATGTATATAGTCTGATTTGTGCTAGATGACACATTCTTCTTTTGACTTGTGAACATTTTATATATTGGTGAGAGTGTGTAGATTGTTGAAACTATCAATTGATGTCTTTTCGCATGCATTGGCTCACATAGAACTAGTGAAATAATTAACAGTATTTTAACATACCTTGAACATTACAATATCCATTATTAAGCATGGTTTGTGCAATATGTTCACACATGACTCAACGTATTTATGAATTTGTCCGACAACTGGTGATGTCCGGTAATAGGTATGTCAACAATTTCAAACCTTCAGTATGCACAGCAGAAATATCAGATGATAATATCCACATAGCAGTGCTTCGATACAGAAAACTCAGTAAAGCAACATTGCTAAATGCACAATTAATACTATGTTTTGGGAAGTGCTAAAGCGCTAAAGTGATTTGTAATATCTCAAAGCTTAAATGTGTGTAAAGTTAACAGAAATTCCAGCAATATCGGCCATATTTAGTTTATTTAATTGTCTCGTTGTCTATAAATTAGTTTAATGCAACACAAATGTATTTGCGAGGAAACTATCTAACAGAAATGATATATTAAACTGATTTAAATATCTTTAGGGCAAACTCGTGATTTGGGAGGCCATGTTGAATTTTATACCGAAGCTCAATTGTGTAAATAACAATATTATGCTCTAAATCCACCATGTTATAAGAAACACATAATAACGTTTTATCCCACTTGAATATATTCTCTCCGGCCGAAAATGCCGAATGCTACAGAAAAAGGCGGCCATTTTCAAATTATGAAAATTAAACCGATTTTGGACACTTTTGTGAGCTGGAAACGTTTCTTATTGTACTTAGGATGAATTGTTCCACGAGAAAATTCAATAAAACCTTTTCCATCCCGCCGGCCCAACCAAATCATTGTTACTGCATCAGGCAATAGCATATTGTGTTTGTTGTGGACTGTATTGGCGTTTGCGTTCCGTGACAAATCCGTTGCATTCATTTTAAAGTATACTTATTCGTGACTGTGACTTTAGAACTTGAGCTTATGCAATGTGTGACCAGTGTAGATCCTGATCAAATAGCATAGGCCTGTAGCTTGGTCACGATCTATATTGCTTGTTAGAAGCATGACGGGTGCTTCATTGATGAAATGGCAAACAGTGCAAATCCTGTCAGACTGAGCGGATGCACAGACTGACCTGGAATTACACTGGTTGCATAACATGTAAGCCCCATTTCTCCAGTCACTGTCGCATTTATTCTGTATTCTGAGAGTGCTTGTTGAGTTGAGTATATACCGGCAATCTTGGATGTTAAATAAAATGGACGTTTTCTTTTAAACGTTCTTACACCATCAGTAAGTATAGCATGCCAGTGCATACATCATGTCTGATATATGGGACATTATTTTTCATTTTCGAAATCTACAATTGCCATGGTATACTGTGTAAATATTGAGGCCACTCCAGTCACCTAATTTTAGAATTACAGATATGAGTTACAATTATTCTGCTGACAACAGTAGTGAAACAATTTTTCGAAATTACATGCTCCAATACACTCTGCAAGGCACACGTGATGGAAAGAAAATTCAGCTGATATAACATTTTTCTAGTATAAGATATTTTCATACTGAAGAATTTTTTTATGTGAGTTTATGTCACCTAATTCCAGCATAGAGACGCCACACTGCTGACCGTCCGGTTCAGTGGCGTTCTACTGGAATTATGTGAACATGGCTACCGTGACCACCATGATGACAGCACGTTACTTGTAGGGCCTGTAAAACCAAACCTAGACAGAAGCACCATGACGGGAACCGTCTCGCCGTTTCTTGCTGTCGCCGGAGTCCTTACTCTTCTTGTATTCACCACACATGAATCCGCAAGTAACAGTGTCTCCACATCATCAACCACTACAGCATCACATCCATCAAAGTCGGCCATTACATCAATAACCCCTTCAAAGTTAGCCACTACACCATCAACCCTTTCACAGTCGGCCACAACACCAACAACCCCTTCACAGTCGGCAACTACACCAACAACCGCTTCACAGTCGGCAACTACACTAACAACCCCTTCACAGTCGGCCACTACACAAACAACCCCTTCACAGTTGGACACTACACCAACAACCCCTTCACAGTCGGCCACTACACCAACAACCCCTTCACAGCCGGCCACTACACCAACAACCGCTTCACAGTCGGCCACTACACCAACAACCCATTCACAGTCGGCCACTACACCAACAATCCCTTCACAGTCGGCCACTGCACCATCACCCCCTTCACATTCGGTCACTACACCGACAAACCCTTCACAGTCGGCCACTACACCAACAACTTCACAGTCGGCCATTAAACCAACAACCCCTTCACAGTTGGCCAAGTCGGCCACTACACCAACAACCCCTTCACAGTCGGTAACTACACCAACAACCCCCTCACAGTCGGACACTACGCTAACAACCCCTTCACAGTCGGACACTACACCAACAACCCCTTCACAGTCGGCCACTACACCAAAAAAACCTTCACAATCGGCCACTAAACCAACAACCCATTCACAATTGAACACTACACCAGCAACTCCTTCACAGTCGGCCACTACACCAACAACCCCTTCACAGTCGGCCACTACACCAACAACCCCTTCACAGTCGGAAACTACACCAACAACCCCTTCTCAGCCGGCCACTACACTAACAAACGCTTCACAGTCGGCCACTACACCAACAATCCATTCACAGTCGGCCACTACACAAACAAGCCCTTCACAGTCAGAAACTACACCAACAACCCCTTCTCAGCCGGCCACTACACTAACAAACGCTTCACAGTCGGCCACTACACCAACAATACATTCACAGTCGGCCACTACACCAACAACCCCTTCACAGTCGGCCACTACACCAACAACCCGTTCACAGTCGGCAACTACGCCAACAACCCCTTCTCAGTCGGCCACTACACTAACAAACCCTTCACAATCGGCAACTACACAAACAACCCCTTCACAATCGGCAACTACACCAACAACCCCTTCTCAGTCGGCCACGACAGCGATAACAGGCGCCGCCTCTACAGCGGTCACGATCTCGACAACCAATCCGCCACCACGGGGCTCCATGGTGACAAAGTATCCGACAATACCACTGAAAACAGGTACGTAGTGTACATTTCGTACGATAAAAATGTTCGTACGAAGATTTCTATTAGTTCACTTCACACATTAATGTAGTCCACTAATGCTACCATTTTCCACCAATATGGAGAGGTCATTAACTCTGAACAAATCCACCATAGATTTCCCAAAAATCGGCTGCGAATGCGAACTTAGTTGTACATTTAAGTTTTGCACTTACGAAAATCTTAGTCGTGCGAAGTTTAGTGAAACGGGCTCCAGCAGGTGAGTTGTTGGTCACTCGGCATTTCGAACCGTTCTGTTGTCGCTGTACAACTAGATAACCAGCTTACCTGTATCAGGTGCCATTATTGAACGCTCACTACGAGCGATGGTCAGCAATTATGATAATCCTATCGTTCACAATATAATGGTGGCACATTTGGTGTGGCACAATATGAAAGCGACGTCCTTATACAAACACAACACTCATTTATATTTAGCATTTAATCAAGCAAAATACATCATTGTATAGTATTTTAGACAAGCATGCGACGCGACATTTGAGGAACACGCATTTCTTACTATAAACACATACAATCCAATAACATGTCCTAAATAACTACATAATTCAATTAATTCCTACCATATTACCATTGCGACAAAAATACGTGTCGCTCTAGTGTCGGTCAACACTTGAATGGCAAGATTCCGCCAGTAGTCACACCTAGTGACCACTCTTGGCGCGAAAACGCGCACGACTGAACACGCGCAAGCGGGTTACCATCAATCAATATTCTTAACATTGTATAAGGTTGTCCCGCCGACCGCCAGAGAAAAATAATTTACTTGTAATTCACTACGTTCAAACGACGGGAACAATCTTATACAAACACAACACTCACTTATATTTAGCATTTAATCAAGCAAAATACATCTTTGTATAGTATTTTAGACAAGCATTTGAATCTAAAGAACGGAGAAAAGTTGATATTCTCAGTAAAGATATAATTTATAGACGCAAACTTTATGACACATTAATCTTATAATCCATGAATCACATGTATGAACTTACAGTACAAAATGTCGTTTACATGACGATCTGACTCGCGCAGGAACAACCAGAGATAAAAACAAACTACTTTTTAGGAAAAACTTTGGAAACCTGTCCCGAAAGTCAATGTCAGTTCGCTTGAATGCCGGGCATCATTAGTTTAAATGCATATTATTCTGTAGAACATAACACCATTTAATAAGTGGTATTATCAGACTTAAAACAATGTTGCTAAAAGGTCCATTTTTATTCAATATATCATTTGGATAATATACCTTGCCAATTAATTACACATGTATATATGTGTAGAATATACATATGCACAAATATAAGTATATACACACTTACATGCATATACCGATACACATATACATATGTACAAACGATATCATATAAAACAAAATAACGACTTGTCATGGCCACACCGTCAGATAAACATCTGACTTTGATACCAGGTAATTGTCAAAACCATATTAACGGACATAAAACTATCAGACTTCGCAAAAACCACCACAAGCATATGTGCATGTCAGTTTTGCTTTCGCAGTAAACATTGGCATATAACATTGATGAAACACAATATCACATCTAACAACTAGCAATTTTTGTTTCTCAGAAACCATGAATACTGTAACAAAAGATAACACATACTAGTACATGTAGTACGGAAAATACACACAATCTTCTTTGTAAAATCATTATACAAATGGACATAAACATGTATACTTTCTGAATAATTCCCACTGTTTTATTCATAAACACTTTAGGTACATGTCTATATCAGGCTCTTGCAATGTTTTCAATCAAATTCTCATTAGTAGTTAGAACATAATCTTCCCAAGTCCCATGTTTGTGTAAGTGACAATTTAGTATTTGCCATCTGAATAATAGACGCCAAATAACATAACACATGAAATGTTTTCGCGAGCAAAATCACACCACCTCCCAAACTACTAGCAGAAGCTCACTTATTACATTTTCTGAATTCTCGGAAATATGGTATACTTGTAGAATCTGCTTGGCTCTGCAGTAGTAGTTCATGAAGCAGACGGACATTGCCCACGATCACATCCGGTAATTGTTCAATGGCTCCCCATATATCTGGAATATATAATTGAACTATCCAAACAATACATATGGGTGAAAACATATATATAACATAATGAATATACATGTACGAAAAAAAACACCGTCACGATGATACAATAGCTCGCATTAAATCTGACATCAAGCCACATTGAATAGTATTAATGAAAATTAATTTCAATAACACCGATTCTAAACTAAAAGAAACCTGATAAAACATAACTACATGAAATACTTTTGTCTCTGAACAATATATACATAGACCTACATAGTAGGCATTTGCTGAAGCCGTTATAGATATACATTGTTCTCATTCGATGTCATAAACTATTAATGTTTTATTATATTGTATTATTCAGTATCGCATGATTACGTTCCTTCGAATGTATAAAAAATACAGTGTCATCCTTTAATTAGGTATCGTAATAAATTTTGTTAATACATGCTGGATTATTTGCACACATCAGATTCATGTCTGTACGATACATTATAATCGTTTGTATAAGAAATCACGTCAATATGTGCATATCACGGATGTCTATATTCAAAAATATAAAGTGTACCCCACGCTTATTAGTATATGTCTGGCTCCGCCAGCATACCCTATTCTAAGAAATTTAAATCACGTCCTATCATATGCGTATTATCATGTCTCCGCCAGCCCGCCCAAACATGGGTAAGTATATTGAAGAACTTAAATCATGTCCTGCCGCCTCATGCTAAAACTTAACACTTGCCACTTCAGACCAATCAACATTTTCCAGAATATACCGTGCGTATTATAATGTCAAAACTTGCCCGCCCAAACATGGGTGGTTATACTCAAGAACATAAATCATGTCCACCATATAATCATATAATTCTCAGTATACTTAATACTCAAGGACTCCACCAGCCCACCCAAAACATGAGTGGCTATACTTAAGAATAAAAATCATGGCCAGCAAAATGCAATCATAAATTATTCAGTGAATACGCAATATGAAGACACCATGAGCCCACCCAAAACTTCGGTAGGAATACTAATAGACCAGTCAGCCTATATCAATTTGTAGCCCAACCTTAACAAAATTGCAACAGAAACTATTTTACTTGCATATGTGTCTGTGAAGTGTTTATGATAACATACTAAAAGTCTAGAAAAATCGAAGCAGGTGAAACAAGCTTAATTTGCATAAATCCAAGATGGCCGTCGTATACAGATATATCACGCTACTTTTGTCATATTATCATTTGTAAATAATTGTTGGCACAATGTACAGTGCTCAAATACATAGTTAACTCGCTCATTCACAACAAATTGCAAACATAACATCTCAGGTGGAGACTCGTTATCTCAATGTGTAATATCACATATTTCATGCGTAAACTATGCTACAAGTAGTTTGAAATAGAGATAATTAGCTCTTCAAATCAATTCACTCACCTCACTTTGATTGTCCATTTGTATTAATATGTCAGTTGGGTTATAAGTCTACTCAATAGGTCGGACTAACTGAGGTTTATAAAGTTAGTGCATGCCACACCTCTGCATTTGCCGCATCCTGTGGAACATCCAAGTCCATGTTTTCTGGATGTACAACGTTTTGTATCGCACTTCAGTTTACAGCTACACCTGATAATCTTCATTAGACTTTCGGAAGCAGGTGGAAAATATGTATTTCTAGGCAGTATCTTGTTTTACAACAAACCATCCCCATTCCTGTGGTGCCAGTTCATCTGTGAATCAATCCAGTTAGGTACTCCCTCATACTGTGGTATTTCGCTGCTGCTGATGTAGGTGGCAGTGCATGCACCTGTACACACGTTGTACTGCCGAGACTTTGATAGTACATTTCTGGAGCGAAGTGTATCTAGTCCTCCTGATATAACCCCACAGTAAAATCCCACTAAGTACGCTCTCACCAGCTCGCAATACACCATCCTTTGCGCTGCTATCAATGAACACTTCTGCACATGCATTTAAATTTTCGTCATTCATTACTTTCGTCAGTGCATGCCCCTTACATATACCGAAGAGCCGTGATGCAGTGTCACACCCTGTAATCTACATATGTCTGTCAGATGCCAGGACATCTAGAACCCTGTTGCCATGGAATACGGTGTAATAGAGATCCACAATCAATCACATGATTTACGTTCTCGTTTTCCATCTCAATGTTGCAACAGTTTCCCATGGCCCATATTGCATCTGCTAACGCTGTTGTTTTTGTGTCTGTCTTAGAAAACCTGATGAATCAAATAGAGATGACGGGATACTGAACAGTTCGTATTTAAATACGTGTGACATGTCACATCCGATCCACTGAAAACTACTGTAGGTCGATGGAAAAGCAACTGTGGATAGACATTAATTGCTTCACTGTCTACTTTTACTGAAGGTTTTGTGTTACGTGTCACTGATTTGTGTGATCGTTTGAACGAATAATCCATTACAGTATTGCCAAACATTTTGTTTAGTACATTTGACACAGTTTCTTTTGCCCTGTCGATATTTGTTGAGGAATCAGATGACACGCTTGTTTCTATATTTCGCAACAAATGATCTTCGTTGAACGGATTTCTTTCAAGAAGAAATAATGAGAATGTTTCAATGCGTGTCTTTGTAGTCTCTCGCTTTGGTTTGCTTGACCACATTCAATGTGTTGGCCACGTGTGTGATACTGATTTTAACAGAACTCCTGTATGCCACTGTTTACTTCTGCGCATGAAAATAATAATACTAACCATTCTGCTTGCTGTGATTTTGTCATACCTTTGCCTCTAATCATATCTCAAGTTGCATTTGCACTTCTTATTAAGACGGATTCAATGACGAGGTAAGCCCATATAAGCCTGCCCATTACCTGGCGCTCCTGCAAACAGCATGATGTCCTGATCTGACAGTTTGATGTAGTTTGTTGTTGGTAGTCTCGGTCTTGCATCATTTGCAAATAACACATACGCTGATTTCAGATTTTGATTGTGGCCTGTGGCAGCGAAGAAGGGAAGCATTATAAGCGATAGTGTGTAAAATTAAGTTCCTATCACATGATCGCTCTGCTTTTATAAATGTTCTTAAATATGTATATCATTTCCATATATGTACTGAAGTCAAAGTGCTACTATTCGATATTCTTTTAATGACTATTTTCCTTCAGAGAAACGTGAATAATATCACTTTTAACAAAAGACTGAACAGTAAGATTAACGGACAGAAGAACGTCGTATATTTTGCTAACTTCAGTAATGTCGCCATGGGCTTCAGCACTATAATTATCTAGCGTGATATGTCCAATCACTTTTCACTTCGAGCAGGTCCTTCATTTACGACGGGTTCAATTATCAAACCATTTCTGTCATATGTACTGGCTCCGTGAGACGAGGATTGAATTCAAAGCGTTGTCTACTAGCAAATGACCCATGACCGCTCGTGCTACTGCTTTTCCGTTCAGCATTTGGCAGCAGTTCCGAGAGACCAGATCCTGCATCAGCAGATCAATACATCTGAGGAAGCTCATGATTGTGTGAAATCAGCCTAATCATAATACGATATCACGCAAACAGCTGCTGGCCGTTTCATTTATAATCACGATGAGAGTCTTCCAGTACAGCGGTTAATCAGAGGTAATTACCGGATTAACACCATATTTCAATGTATGACCACATACAAATTTCAAAATTATGTATATACACACAACATGTCACTCAAGTTCACATCGATCATTGGCATAAAAATACTGATGGTTTGCCTCCAGTCTCCTGAAGTGGAAGTTTCCAAGTTATTTGACCTTGACTTTGGGGTGAGAAATGAAACTATGGATGATGACAGACATGCACACGAAGTGTCAAAACATTATTTGACCGTTTTTGTACCGTGACCTTGGGCACATGGGAGCACGACTGATGATGAATGATGAGAAACATGTACACATGAAGTTTCAAGCCAATCTTCCATACGGTAAAGCAGTTATAGCAGAATGGAAAACATGATGGATAGTCAGACAGACGGACGAACGGACGTACGACTTTTGCATCCCTATATCCAGTGTTCGCTATGCGATGGGATAAAAATTGCTCCAGATATATTGGAGCTAATGTAAAAATGTTAACATTACAAACTTATGGCACTTGATGATGTTGATGTATACAAAAAATAAAGTTATTCGGAATCAAACTGTAAAATTGGTTCGTCTGTAAAACTATATATGACGGACATACAGACGGGTGGACGGACAGACAGTTGCAAATTGTAATGCCCCCATACCGGGTATTGGTGCAGGGGCGGAGGGGTGGGGGATAAAATACTTCCAAACATAAGTGAATATGTAAAATATTGATAAGCAATGAATATATAATATATATTAAAAACAACTGGCTTATGTCCAAAATTGACCACCATACGTTGAGAAAAAAATGCAATGTGCAAGTTTTTTTAGCATTATTTGTTATTTTAAATCTTGTGTCTTTTATAATGTTATCAGCACGTATTATTGTATATGACAGAGTAGGTAAATTGGATCTATACTAAATATTGTACATTGTTTATGTTTATTGATGATTGTTGACAACCGCGAAAATCCATGACAACGCCAATAAACTTGTAAAACACGGGAATTACACTTGTATGAAAGCAACATCAGTATTATATAAACGTGATATTATCCGCAAACATGATAAATACTGTAAAATAAACACTCGTCATTAGAAATCCATGATACGTCATCACACGGTATATTTGAAATGTTTGCCTATGGTGGGCTGCAACGGCCATTCGTCTTATTGTCGAATAGACCAGTTTTAAAAGTTATTTTTATGGGATTTCCCTTATTTAGATTTTTCTAGACTTTTGATATGTTCTTTATAATGCTATCTTCAGCACATGTGTAAAGAAATAAATTCTGTTTCAATTATGTTGAGATGAGCATACAGGCTGACTGGACTATAAATAATATAAATCGTGTCCACCACATACCAATCATCAATCATTCAATATACTCCGTACATAATATGCCGACTGACACTGAAGTATATAACTCATATCCATCATAGAACAATCATCAATTATTCCGTACCATATACTTAGTACGTAATATGACGATTCAGCCAACCCACCCAAGACATGGGTGCATATACTCCAGAACATAAAGCACGGCCACCAAAACCAGTCTTCAATGTTCAGTATATTCAGTATTGTAATATATGACGCCTCCCACCCAGTAACACGTGGGTGGGTATACTCAAAAGCATAAAACATTGTCACAGAATATCAATCATGAACTATTCAGTATACCCAGTATACCGTGACTCCGCCAGCAAACACACAACATAGATGAATATGCTGAAGAACGCAATGGCCAGTATGATGCCAGATCCGCCTGCGCATCAGCGCAGTCTTGACCAGGGCATGAAATATTCAGCAATCCATCAGTGAAATACATCAAACGTGTTCCTAACAAATAATAATACGTCTTTCTCAGACTGTCAAACATTAGTAGCAGATCAGAAGCCAAACCAGCCACAAATGCCATAATCCTCCTTACTCCAGATATAGTAAAATTGCCGCTGAAGGCCATTCATAAAATGTTTATTATACCATGTGCATACAACAACTTTGAAATCCAGCACAGGAAATTCCAAATTCCTGTACAAATCATGAGTCGAGCAATACTCGTCTTTTAAATTGTTCACCTTCATTTTGTTACACGCCTCAGTCGACTCCATTCTGTGCCAATGACTGGACGACCCACAGACGAAGCAGCGCCCGTTCCCGTCGTATCCACAGCCCCTCATGTGACAAATTGCCCCCAAACATGGACTGCACCTGGCCCCACTGCGACATACTGGCATATTTCCCAGGCCCGTACGCAGGATTTTCTATTGGGGGTGCGTCAAGGGGGTGCGTCAGGGGCGAGCCCCATGTAGTGGCGCGAGTACGCTAGGGGAGCGTACTAGCGCCACTACATGGGGCTCGCCCCTGACGCACCCCCCTGAAATTTGTTAAACCTAGATGGCCTGAAATGCACTCTCCTGCATTTTATGTCATTTAAATTCGGATTTCAACGGTGGTAAAAAGTGCAAAACAACAACTTCCGGTATTGAAAACAAATAATAATACTATATATAATATAATACCGAATATCAATCATGAAATATCCAGTATACCTAGTTCGTAATATAATGAACGTAAGTGTGGCTGTGACTGAAAAAATACTGCCCATGGCCAGTGTAGTGCCAGATCCACATGCTCATCAGGGCAGTCTGATCAGGTCATGCACTATTCGTCAATCAATCAGTGAAAGACATCACAAGTGTTCCTAACAATCATAATACGTTTTACCAGACTGCAAAACATTGGTGTCAGATCAGAAGCCAAACCGGCCACAAAGGTCATAAGCCGCCTTCTTCCAGATATAGTTAAATGACCACCAAAGACCTTCATAAAATATGTATTATACTATGTGCATACGACTGCATATGAGATACGATCAAGACCAGTCCCAGTATTACTTTTCAAAAATAACAGCAATCCAGCACAGGAAAATCCAAATTCCTGACCAAATTCGAGCAATACTCATCTTTTAAATTATCCACCTTCGTTTTGTTACACGCCTCCACCGACTCTATTCTGCGTCAACGGTCCTGAATACGGCTGCGCCAATGATACATCGGCCCCTCATGTGGCACCTTGCCCCCAAACAAAGCAGCAACAGTATAACGGAGAAGGCGGCATATACGTTTCTGTTTATACGCATTAGCAAATGTAGACTGTTTATTCTTTCTTTTGCAAAAGGGTCGCGCTTCTGTCCTTAGAAGTCGGCAGTGGGGTTTAATGAATCTCCCACAATCTCCCACATAGCTTCACGTTTTCCGCTTTATAGGCAACAGGTTGCACTATATCACTGCACCACGCTACACAGTAAAAAATGTGCGTAATAGCATTTACACTTCGCGCACTAAAATATAGAAAACATCTGCAGCGTGGTGACGTTCATACGTCGCTATATTGTTATTAAGACACAATACTACAATATGACACAACCATAGTACAATAAACTTACCTAATAAAGTGTGTATTAGCAAACGTCTTAGGTCACTCTTCACACATTAGAAAATAAACAATGTAACGCCTCAAACGCAAATTTGGAAAGACTACTATGTCATAACTCTGAATTGAATTGACTTGAATTGAATTGACAGTATCTGCTCTTCAATGCCAGAACTAAAAGTAAATTGAATCGTATAGGCCATCAGCCAGAAATGGAACCCCCCCCCCCCCCCCCCCCCCCCCACCCCCCCCCCCCCCCCCCCCCCCCCCCCCGTTTCTGAAACTACATTCCATTATGAGTTCTATGCCGTATGTCTGCGCTCTGTAACCCGCTGAAGTATACCACCCTCGGACTTTTCGCAATTGTGAAAAATCGCATTTTTCATTGAAAATCTACTGTTTTTTATCGTTAGAAACAACTGATTTGGCAGTTTTGTATGTTTTCTGATGTGTTCATAACTATACAATGGAATAATGTTCAAATAAATAATATCTGCTAATTCAGATGAAGAATTTTGCACGTTTTGTTACCCCACCCACTGAATTTCAATGGCAAAACACCTACCTTAATAACTCCATAAAAGTATGGTACTTTTGTATTTTCTTCGTGTCAATGGTACCTAGTAGTGTTTATTATACATGTTAATTGCATATATTCCGATTATCTGATGTCTGCAGTACAATGTTAAAAACAAAGTATGTTTCACCATTCCCCACCCACACATTTTACAATCGGAATTTACCATGTAATAAATTTAATTTATGCTAGGGACTGTCACTTACTTATAAATTATTAAATGCATATGCAACTACTTAGGCACTACTGATAGCTATCCGTGCACACTTAAGATACAGTGTGTCCGAATGTTCGTCCGTCTGTCCGTCCGCTTCGCATTTTCTTAGTGACGGTAACAACTACGCTATATGTCTCATTATGTCTCGGTGTATATTAACTGTATCAATGATAATTGCACTTACTAATGTTTGCAATATATAGTGAATGCCCATATTCTAATTACATAATGTCTACAGCAGATGATGCAATGTTAAAACAAAATAGTTTTAACTATATATTCCACACCCACTGAATTTACAATGTAATAATTGTTCTTACTTTATACGCTGCCAGATAGATGTATACATGTATGTGGCTGTGACTGGAGAAATGTGACCAGTGTAGATCCCTATCAGCCTGTGTATGCGCACAGTCTGTTCAGGAGCTGCACTGTTCGCCATTCCATCAGTGAAACACACATCATGCTTCTAACATAATATTTCGTTATCAGGGGTATGCTATTTGATCAGGAACCACACTGGTTGCAAATCCCGTGAGCCCCATTTCTCCAGTCACAGCAACATATTAGTTATCCACACGCATTTCAGATACAGAATGAATGTCTGTTCGTCTCTCTATATGTCCATTTCCTATTTATGCAACCAAGACAATTACCATATTTACTATGTTGTGTATTCCAACATGAACGTCTCTGATACATATAAGTATTACTCTCAGCTGTTGACATGCCTTTACACACCATGAAGTAAATTAAATAAATAAATATAATTATTATTGACCATATTGTATAGGTCGTAGGTACTAATTTGCAAATTGGATACAGAAAATATACATTTTCTACCATGCTGAATGGATGACTTGTAGCACATATTACTCCATGTATGACACAGTAAATACTAAAATACAGAACATTAAGATAGATGTAAATAATACCAGCAAGCTAAGCTGGAGTAAAACAGGATCAATATATTGTTATACACTTTCAAGATGACAGCCAGCAAGTAAATAAGTTTGTGTGACATAAAAATAAAATTAGGTAGTAGAAACGATGAAACTGAGATATATCCCGGTTCCACATAGTGTACACACTATTTATCGTGCATTCCAATAATATTCCGTCAACCCATTCCAATTCATCAGCAGGAACAGGATTCAAAAGTGTAGTTGGCACCTGTACTTATAAAATCATGTATATAGTAAAACTGTATAACTTGTATAACTACTGAAATATAGTAGGTGTCATACGAGAACGTGTGTGTTCCAATGTGTATGACCGTCATCAATTACCAGTGTAAGTGCATGCTAGTGCATGCATCATGGCCATTGTCTAATACATGCTGGAATATTGCTACATTAGTCTTATTTGAGAGGCACCCATGACGATATTGTATTTTGTAAGTGAGGCGTTGTAAGGAAATATTTAACCATGATTTCATAATAGTTACATTTGATAACCTGTAAGGTTGATATACCATTTCATAATTTCCATATAAACAAAAACATTGAAGGTGCATGATCTTTCTAAAAGCATGCATATGCTCTTCAAATATATCTACTATATTCATATAGCTGTTATGTACGCATACATAAACTAGTTTGTCCAATATGTTTCAACATTCAGCACACGTGTTATTCTACACCTGTTGTGTCAAATTACCAATATTTATTATACATGTATATACAAACCAATAGTAGTATGTATGTAGTCTGAAAAAGCGATTCCGGGATATTCAAACATCAATCTAGTCCATTTTAAGAAGTATGCACATCTACCACGTGTAGCCACACACACTCATAGGACCATCAATATACATGTAAATGCCCATGAATGATAACGTACCTCTATAACATATTATGCAATGTATCAACATGTTCATCTAAACAATATCACATAGCCTCTATCGAGACACATTACATTTTGGATATTACTATGCAATTGAACTATTGTCTACATGGAATTCTAACTATTTACGCAGGCGGTAAGGATCAGGTTTGTGGAAGGCGTTTTCTGCCGCATTGTACCACAGTTGTGTATTTTTCTGGCTCTTCGGGGTCGTCTGAATATATATTTCTCTATTTGACAACAGGTAATGTCATTCTAATGATCAAACAACTCTATAATCATTTACCATGTGTACATTTATTTACTGAATGCAGAATTATACTTACATTGTAACTTTTTAGCACATACATACCACACGTAGTTTGTAGTTAATAGACACGCCTTTGCCTCCATATGCCCTATGTGGCATTGAATCCGCATAACAATCCCAATGGTTGTCTTTCAAATGTATTACACCGCTGATGGACAATCATATTACATTACTATAGCAACCAGAGACATGTATTCGAGTATATTGCATGGGCTAGCAGAGTTTGGTGTCATCGCAAGATGCGGGACCTCGTCGGGCTAAGGGTATTAACAACTATTTTTAGAAATTTAAGCTGTATTAAAAGTGTACATATAGATCCGTAAATATCACATCTCCTAATTGCAAAATATTGTTGGTGTATTAGTTTCAATAATGTTTAATTAGAAGAATGAATACAGCACATGTAGTGGTTAATGAAGAACTGATTACATCGGTGACTGCATTAATTACATATCGTTACCATGTATTGTATTTATTTTCCAATCCAGCTCACGAGCAAGGGCTAATTTAAATTATTGTCACATGTGAAGACATATGCGGGATGCTTAATGTGGGAGAAAGCCATGCATGTTTGCAATAAGCATACCCATGCCATTCATCATACCATACTACATACTGCCTTGGCCAATGATCATCATGCTACCTTACTTGTCAGAAGTGTGCTCGTTAATGATAACAACATTGTATTCCTTGTCAACAGTCAATCCATTTTGGACACACTTTGAAACAGTTCTTCAATACTCAAACTGATGGAAATACATCCTTATGTTAATGTTGTTTAATTACTGAAAACTGCAGCTTCATCATCAATCTTATTGAACATGTGATCATTTTGGCGGCCATTTTGTATATATATTATAGCATTGTATACCTGGATATGTATCTGTTATCAAATGATTTGATTTGTGTACTTGAAACTGATATGTATACATGTAATAGGTGCATGAAATGCGGTTTATAACAACTCCATACAGTAAATAATAGAACAAAACAAAAACATTTTGGTGGCAATTTTGGCCGTTCTGACAATTGTGGAAGGCTATTACATGACTATCTCCTGTACTTTCCATTTATTTGTGAGGGAAAACAATGTATGTGTGTTTCAACTTTATGAATGGCTGTATTTGTTCGTAACAGCACTCGACCCGCAGAAAAATATTGTAAAACAGCCTATTTCGGCAGCCATTTTGAAATATATTGCCATTTACGGATGTAATTAAATGTAAGATGTATTCTAAATCATTTTACATTCAAATTAATGTCTTTGAATGATCATTGTTTTTATTTGAATAATAATGTAATAAGCGCAACCCATGAAGTTTTTTAACGGCATCATTAAACTACATTTTAATCTGCGTTAATCAACCTTTGTCGAATTCAGCACTGAGCGGCTGCCGGCTCGATCGGCTCAGGTGCACCCGATATTTTACAAAAACATGTATATTTGTTTTTAGTATTGCAGGACAGTGATTAAAATTCCTAAAGTAATCATAAAACATAATACTTTACTTAATTGAATGACAATGTATGGTACCAACACCTATTAACGTACGTACAAGCGACATCGAACAACCTTTGCGGCCTTTGTGGCCTTTGTGAGCCTTTGTGGTGTTTAGGGTGACACAGAATTAATGTCTCTAGCATGTGAAGGGGTCTCTTTAACATTGCACTTTTTAGTGTCTAATGCACCGGAGTCAGGCTGTAAAAGTTTACCTTCACGAAACTTTGCCTTTTCTTCCTCCAACTTGTACCTCTGCACCTCCCTTTTTCCTTTCTCTATCCGTGCCAGCAGCTCCTCCAGTTCGTTCAGTGCCTCCAAATGCCTTTTTTCCCCTTCCACCGTTGCTAATTCTCGTCTCAAAACGTCCAATTCCTCGCGTCCTCCAATTCACAAACCGGAAATGCCGCTCTTCCTTCTGGCTCCATCCCACCCGACTGAGCGCACCCAACTTCCGTCGCTACCTTAGCCGAACTGCCAGATTCCGGCGAACAAGCTTTAACAAAGCGTCCCAGCGCAGTATCAGGCTTTCCCTGCGCTGACAGCTGTTTGCAATCTTGCACTCGCAGTGCTGATTGTCTTTTAGGCTTCGCTGCCTCGTCCGCCATCCTTTCTCAACGAAAAGAATGGCTAACTTTTTCTAACGCTGCCGACAAATCACTCAGCCTCCATTGCAGTTATTATTCAAAATTTACATAATTATTCTTTTAAATGGCCTCTGAACACTCAGTTCGTCACAGGATAGACGAATTTACGGCCGAAACACACAGAAATTATAATATCAACTTTTAACAAATATTTTGACGTTCAGCTATCACACGACTGCATTATACAACCTGTAGCGCGAATGCGTAAAAGATTAGTACATATATGCATATATCACGTGACTTCACTCGACCAATGAGCAAAGGTTTACTACGTGTTGCGAGGTGACTAATTTCACAAGAAAATACTCAACATTTAGAATAAAGTTAATATAAAGCAGGATAATTAAATAATTATCTATATCGTTGTAGGAAAATTACAATGTAGAACTAAATAAAATAATAAAATAAACATAGACTGTGCCTCAAAGTATATTCTTCACTAGGAAAGTGATAAAATATACAAGGAAAAGCTAAAAACAGACCACCAACAAATCACAGATATTCAAGGGGTGTTCTCGGATTTCAGTAAGTAACATTTTTATAATATAAAAATTCCCAATTTGTGTTGACACCCAAAAAATGGCTGTAGACAGCATGAGACAGGATGATTTTACAGTTGGTTTAAAAAATGGGAATAAAAGGTTAACCAATGTCAAAGTATGTATACTTACATGTGTATTATCGGTCTATGAGTGTTTTTAACATGACTGTGAAATGTTAAACTACTCACGCATCAGACTGTGTCGCAAAATGCATAGGCGTATGAGCAGGATGGGGGGAGGGGCACGAAATTGTGTGTATGTATCAGGGCCGTAGCCAGAGGTAAAAATCTACCGAGGCAAATCTTATGAAACGTGTATCCAGTGGGAGCACGTAGCGCTATCCGCATCGTAAACAATAAATCGGCAAAATTTCTACCGAGGCAACTGCCTCGGTTCGCCTCAACGTGGCTACGGCCCTGTGTATCGTCATTTATAATACTGTTCATATATATATATATATATGAGACAATGTCAAGCTAGAGTTTTCACCCTAAGTGCGACAGCTATTTGTATCATGCAGAGACTGACACATGAGAGCAAGCGTTTACTGGAAGTATGTTGGTGCCGCGAAAAATAAGTGCGGGTTTTACACAGACATGTAGATCTCTACAACAACAACAACAGAAAAGTTTCTGTGAAATTATAGTTTGATTTTCGATCAATTTTAGGCCAATGCTTTTTACAAATCTTAGTTGCAGCCAAATTTGTAGTAAGTAATTAATTAGACTATTTTCATGCAAGATAACATATGACAAGGATTATCTGACGGATGCGACGTCACGTGGGGCTAATGTAATGTACTGAGATATAAACGCAATATACGTTGAATGGGCGTTTCCATTATCAATTTAAGGACAGTGTAAATATTATGAATTTGACGTGGTCAAGCAGTCACGTCTGGAGACATTTTCTTGTCTGGACCATAATAACCCTTAGACCGCTACGCACAACAATTGTCGTCCGCTGTTGCTTTTATATCTTGCCTTATTTCTCAGTAAAAACATATTTTGACAGCACTTTGCATGTTGTAAATTATTCTAAAGTGCTGTTAAAGCATGGTGATAGAACTGGAAAATAAACAACAGACGATAAAAAATTAAGATAGCGGTATAAGGGTTAAGTTGAATAGCGTGTGCAATATTTTAACAAAACTTTAGACACACATACAAGGCCGTCCTTAAAAAATTGTTTGTTTCCTGTAACCCGACCCAGAATTTTAGAAGTGGGTCGGTCGGTAGGCAATTTCTTTTTTTTTCTGTCACATGACATATTGAATTTAAAAATTATTAATATTAAAAAGGTACAATATTTTAACACTTGCAATAAAAGTATGTCAATTGCTGTATGTGTTGTTGTATGAACATGTATGCTATTTAGGGCCAGAGATTATATTAACCCTTTTAACCCACTGTAGCACTAAATTTAAAAAAAAAATTGTAAACAAAAAATAAATTGTCAAAAAAAGAAAATTGTAAACGTTTTCTTTTTAGCTTATATTTAACGGCGGCACTGGCTCTAAGACCTTGCATGCCGTCTCCCAAGAATGGAAGAAAGAACGGAGGTAGAGATTTTTTGAGAGAAGCCGGTAATTCGTATTTACAGAGCAACTACGAATTATCGGTACCCATTTACAGCTGGGTGAACTGGAGCAGTGTGGATAAAGTGTCTTGCTCAAGGACACAACGCACGCCGCTAGTCAGGCTCGAACCCACGACCCTTGGATCAGTAGTCCGACACACTAACCATTACGCCACGGCGCTCCACAATTGTAAACGAAATGGCAATAAAAAAAACCGGGTCGCACCGTTTTTAGCGGGTCGGTAGGGTTACAGGAAACGGAGATATAATTATGGATGGCCCAATATATTGAGTCAAAGGTGTATCGCACGCAAGAATGACTATTCTAGCATCGCCAATTTGGATAATTTCATCGCTATTTTTTCAGTTATCATTATTTTTTTTTATTTTATTTTTTTTATGTCTTGTCCGGAGCATAATTTGAATATCGTATAGAATATTTAAAAAAAAAGCTTCACACATTCATGGATATCGTGACAACGATGTGAGATTTCTCTTTTGGAGTTATGTCCATTTGTTTCTTTTTACATAGGATGTTTACAGCGTGTGTTATAGTTTCGTTCGTGTGAACCAGATCGAAGGACTAATTTTTGTGGAGATTCGGATGAATACTTTCAACGACCTGTTTTTAGCTCGCCTGCACGAAGTGCAGAAGAGCTTATGGCATACCCCCGGTGTCGTTGGCGTCAGCGTCCACAAACTTAACGTTGGGGTAATGTCTTATAACTTCTGTTTCCTTTCATGTAACACCTTGATATTTCATACATGCATTCCTCAGATGACCTCTATCATGCAGTAGCAAATCCATGACCCAGCACTCAACCCTTACCCCAAGGTCACGGTCACAAACTTAGCACATTCATAAACTTAACGTTGTGGTAAATGTATTATACGATCAGTTTCCTTTCATGGAACGCCTTGATATTTCATACATGCATTCCTCAGATGACCCTCTAACATGCGGTAGCAAATCCATGACCCACCACCCAACACTTACCTCAAGGTCAAGGTCGCAAACTTAGCATGTTCATAAACTTAACGTTGCTGTAAATGTTGTGTAACTTCTGTTTATTTACAGGGAACGCCTTCATATTTCATACATGCATTCATCTGATGATACTCTAACATGCTATAGCAAATCCATGACCCACCCCTTATCCCAAGGTCAAGGTCACAATCTTAGCACATTCATAAAGTTAACGTTGGGGTAAATGTCTTATAACATCTTTTTCCTTTCATGGAACGCCTTGATATTTCATACATGCATTCCTCAGATGATCCTATATAATGTTGTTGCAAATCCATGACCCAGCACCCAACCCTTACCCCAAGGTCAAGGTCACAAACTTAACATGTTCACAAACTTAACATTGCGGTAAACGTTGTGTATCTTCTGTTTATTTAAAGGGAACGCCTTCATAGTTCATACATGCATTCATCTGATGATACTCTAACGTGCTATAGCAAATCCATGACCCACCGCCCACCCCTTACCCCAAGGTCAAGGTCACAAACTTAGCACATTCATAAACTTAACGTTGGTGTAAATGTCTTATAACATCTGTTTCCTTTCATGGAACGCCTTGATAGTTCATACATGCATTCCTCAGATGACCCTCTATCATGCTGTAGCAAATCCACGACCCACCACCCAACCCTTATCCCAAGGTCAAGGTCACAAACTTCGCATGTTCTCAAACTTAACGTTGTGGTAAATGTTATGTAACTTCTGTTTATTTAAAGGGAACGCCTTCATAGTTCATACATGCATTCATCTGATGATACTCTAACGTGCTATAGCAAATCCATGACCCACCGCCCACCCCTTACCCCAAGGTCACAAACTTAGCACATTCATAATCTTAACGTTGGTATAACATATATGTGAATACTGCCTTGTTACTGTATCCTATACGGAACATGGAGTGGCCAAGTCGGCCATCTTTGTGTGTTCGAGCCATCAGCCAGTTTCACCTGTTCTGCCGTTTGACAAAGAACTCAAAATGTGATGTAGAAGATATGGTATAATGTAGCTAATCACATTTAGAAAAGCCAGGAGATCAGACTCCTATCAATTATATTACACCAAACTGTATAATATGTCAGTTTTCTGGACAGGTTTGTGCCTGTGTTTTTAAAAACATGAACCACCATTATAAATACCCCTCATACACAGAAAATCGTACAGTGTATCACTTTTACCTGGCTGGCCAACCACACAACACATACCATATATACCCACAGGTTGAAGTAACGGACAGAGGTCTATAAATACATTAAATATGCCTAAAAGTGTCAATAAATGAAGAAAATAAAAGCTTAATGTATTGTTTGCTCCCTCTATGGAGTCTATATGGAGGGAGTAAAAAAACATTTTAGCTTTTTTTTTCTTCATTTATTGATGCTTTTATGCATATTTAATGTATTTATAGACCTCGGTCCGTTACTTCAACCTGTGTATATATCCACAAAACACACACCATATATACATGTACCCACTACTGTACTCTGTTATTAGCTATCAAATCCAGTGATATGTAACCAGTTACCTGAGTGTTTTGTCCCTGGTGTCTACTCATCTACTATGCGAGTATATATGGCTTTACCTATGTATAATGTGTAAACTATCAATAGGCTGTGCATCAGATTGAAATGTTTACGCCTCAAAATTTATTTATTTTGAGATTGATGGGAGAAATGCTCAGATGTCTCGTCTTTTGTACAGTTTGCTGGCATTATATTTATAGCTTGGCTTTGTCACATCTGTCTATTATGTATTGCAGCAGATTGTATTTGGTTTACTGTTATATGATTTGCTGTATGTGTCAAACGCACAAAGTGGTGAAACTGTACGATGGCTTGTACATACAAAGATGGCGGAGATGGCAACTCAATGCTCCATATAGTATACAGTAACAAGACAATATTCACATATGTTATATTCATATTGGTGCAATACATAATAGACACATATGACAACGGCAAGCTATAAATATTATGCCAGCAAATTATACAAAAGACGATATATCTGAGCATTTCTCCCATCAATATCAAAATAAATGTTGATGTGTAAACTTCTCAATCTGATGCGCAGTCTATATTAGTGTACATGTTACCATAGATAAAGACATATTTACTTGCATAGTAGATGAGTAGACACCAGGAACAATACACTCAGGTAACTGCCTACATGTCACTGGATTTGATAGCTAATAACAGAGTACAGCAGTGGGTATATATGGTATGTGTTGTGTGGTTTGCCAGGTAAAAGTGATACACTGTGCGATTTTCTGTGTATGAGTTATTTATAATGGTGGTGCATGTTATAAAAAACACAGGCACAAACCTGTCCAGAAAACTGACATAGTTTACAGTTTGGTATGATATAATTGATAGGAGTCCGTTCTCCTGGCTTTTCTACATGTGATTAGCTACTTTATATCATATGTTCACATTTTGAGTTCTTTGTTAAACGGCAGAACAGGTGAAACTGGCTGATGGCTGGAACACACACATATCATATGGCCGATTTGGCCACTCCATGTGCCGTATAGGATACAGTAACGAGGCAGTATTCACATATATGTTATACATATATTTTATCATATTTACGAAGCAATTATCTTTGAATCAAGCGATGATCATGTATAGAAAGGGTCCTCAAGGTTTTGTACCTATCCATTTGGCAGGTTGTTCTAGCAGGATTGCTGCTCAAACGCTAATCAAAATAGAATAACGTATCGTTGTCACAAAACATCTCACTCGGGCACCAATTCATTACAACGTACCCTCTCGGTATGTCATACATTGACCAATGTCACCAACGTTTATTCATCCAATAATGTATCGTTAGAGGGAATTACAAACAGTTTATGTATGTAACTGATAATGTGTATAACATCATCGGTATTTTACAAAATAAAAAAGCTTACCTTCTATGTATTTTTGGAGTGTAAGTGTAAGCTGACCATTTTTACGCCTTATCTTATTACGTGTAATGGGCTATGTAAATTGTTACTCTGTATTTCTGGTTATATGTTACGCTATTATAAGGGCATAACATAAAACTAACACAATCATGCGGTATATTTACTTTAAACAATATTTTATTCATCCAATACAAGTGATAAATGATACATGATAACTAATGGGATTTGACCGAAAGCAGAACTTATCGTGGTCATCTCCCATATACACTGCTTTCACATGGTACAATATGAGTAAGAAGCGGTAAATGCAGGCAATGTTCGCTAAATAAGAATGAAAATATGCATTACGGATTCCAAATGAAAGGTAAGTAGTCAACAGAAAGGAGAATAGGTGTGACAGAAGAGAAGAATGATAGAAGATGAAATAGAACTGGTAACGATAGAAATATTTGCATGCACGCAAACACGTTGCACTACAAACTTGTGACGTTAGGATCAATGTTTGCAATTTCGATATAAGTGTAATTAATGTGGATATTTTACGGAGAAAAGCGTTTAGTGTCAAGAATATACTCCTGAGTTTGTAAGAATATTTTTACGTTTGTTTCGCAGCTCTCGTCTAAAATGCCGAAGAGTAGGTGATGTTCAGTGAGGTTTGGAGGAATTTCTGAAAGAATATTATTTCGTAAGTTCGAATAACGCGGACATCTGAGTAAGAAGTGCTCAGTCGTTTCAACCGAACCACAGTTGCTGCAAAGGGGGCTATTGACAATATTTTTGCGAAAAAGGTGATCATTTAAGGAACTACGTTCCAGTCTGAGTCTTGCGTGCAGAATTTGTCCAAATCATGTTCCAGCATAGTAGTGGGTGTGCCACGGATTGCAGACTTAAAAGAAGATACGGATGATGGTTTTTTCGCGTTTATATCGAGATTATGCCATGCGCGAAGAGTAGATGGAAGAAACGAATTGGAGAATATGCGGGTTCTAGATCGCGGTATTGGAAAGTCATTTGAGTTGCGCAATGTGTAATTTGACCTCTCTCCAACTCGTGGAGGAACACGATTAGATAGAAACGGTGGTACTAGTTTATTAATCATTTTATACATCATTATTAAATTTTGGCGATCTCGTCTGACCTGCAATGTTTCCCATCCCGTTTCAATTTATAAGTTTTCAATTTTACATAGTTTGGTCGCACCTGTAACTATTCTAGCCGCTTCAATTTGAACACTCTCAAGCTTTTCTTTATCCCCATTAGTACAATTGTCCCAAACGATACTACTGTATTCTAACAGCGGTCTGATAAATGAAAAATACATTTTTTATAACGCGGTATATTTAATTGCATCACTACATCATGTATAGCTTTGCTATATATACATGTAGTACCGGACAGACAGTGCACTGTAGCATATTAAGCAAAGACATACCGAACATATATAATTTTACATGTAGCAAAATAGTTCCCCACACACCCCACACACACACACGCCTATGAAATGCCAGGATCGATTGGGCTGTTATTGTGACCAATGTTTATATTGATGGGCTCTCAGCTCTAACCTGATACAGAGAATATAAAAGACAGATGTCATAGTAAAAAACATCAGTAGAGCTGAGATTTTCTAAGCTACCCAATCTGCAGTATGACTTGCTGTTGAATTGCCTGCCGAATGCCCTCCTAGCTACCTGTCCAATAATCTCGACCAAATTGTACTCGAATCCGCCATACCATGACACAAACCAGCAGCCAAAAAAATACGTGTCGCTCTAGCGTTGGTCAGCACTTGAATGACAATATTCCGCCAGTGGTCACACCTAGTGACCACGCGGGTTACCATCAATCAATATTCTTAACATTGTATAAGGTTGTCCCGCCGACCGCCAGAGAAAAATAATTTATTTCTAATTCACTACGTTGAAACGACATAAATTTTATTTAGGCCGAATGGTTTTCATTTTAAACAAGGGCACATGTAATACGTATATAATCAGCTCAAACAATGCGTGCTTTCTTTTGACATGCATAGACTGCATGCAACGTACAGACCACTCACCAGTACTTGTAGCTGGTGGAATGTAACGCTTGTGACTGATACAGTAAAACCTCTCTAAACTGGACAGCATTGGAGGTCCCCAGTGTGTCCAGTTTAGAGATGTTCCCTATAAGTCGGGTATAATAATACTCCAAGACATATATGTGCAAGTTGTAGTCATGAACATACAATATTAGTACAGATAAATTACAGCGTAACCCGTCAACAATAAACACTCGGTGGTGTTATTAATAGGGAACCGACCGGATGGCCATGCTCTTGCGCTCAGTGTAGACGCAGCTAGAATTATCAGGCTAGTCAATATTTGCCATTTAGTCAGGCAAGCAACCATTATGATTGTAACAACATGTAAAGATCCTTATGAGACCGGATAAGTGGCTAGCTGACCAAGAGCTATACGATCCACAAATGCATTAAGCCAATTTCTCCAGTGCCAGCTGTGTCGGCTTAGTGAGATGTTGCTGTATTTTCAGACACGGCGTCGTACGTGGTCGAGACGCCGCTGGTTGTGGCCAATAACGTCAGTGCCGACTGGCTCTGGACCAACGTGAGTTTCTCTGCCGGACTCTTGGACTCTATTTGGCTTTTATTCGAGAAACTGGGCTTATGTGTTTTTGCGACCGGTGTAGATCCAGATCAGCCTGTGCATCCGCACAGTCTGCTCAGGATCTGCACTGTACGCCATTCCATCAATGAAATGCCCGTCATGTTCTAACAAGCAATATAGATCGCTATCAGGCTAGAGTAGTGAGCTATTTTAACAGCAGCTACACACGTCACAAATCCCATAAGCCCAATGTATCCAGTCACGGCCACATATATTCATTAGAGCACAACGAGGATCGTTAATTTACAGGGGCACATCCAATATTTGCCGACGCTGGTTTTGTAACGGCGACACTTGGCAATAACACCAGCAGGGTATATGTGGGCCGCCGGCTGAGAAACGGTACCTTATTAGGGCATTTGTAAATCATGACCAACCTGTACACTCACTCCACTAGAGTAAAATATAATTGATTTCCTGAGGAAAGTAAGGTTACTTTTGTTACGAAATGGCTAACCGTGGCGAACCTTAGACTGCGCGGCTTCGCATACAGGTTTTGGGGCTTCGCCGGAGGGCAAACGGCGTAAGGTATATTTTATTTGTCGACGCTGGTTTTGTAACGGCGACACTTGGCAATAACACCAGCAGGGTATATGTGGGCCGCCGGCTGAGAAACGGTACCTTATTAGGGCATTTGTAAATCATGACCAACCTGTACACTCACTCCACTAGAGTAAAATATAATTGATTTCCTGAGGAAAGTAAGGTTACTTTTGTTACAAAATGGCTAACCGTGGCGAACCTTAGACTGCGCGGCTTCGCATACAGGTTTTGGGGCTTCGCCGGAGGGCAAACGGCGTAAGGTATATTTTCGGTTTATACCGCAACCATTGCTCCATGTAGCATAATAAAGGGGGTTGATGAATAAATGCTGTTTATATCTGAAGTAACCTAATATACATGAAGTGCCGTTTTTGCCTTTATGTTTTCACCTTTGACCCCTAACAACCTTTGACGGCCTGTGATTGGTCAGTCTGAACAGCAAATTCAAGATGGCGGCTAATTTTTAAATCGAAATCGCTGTCTGTTCAGTTGAATTGTGTCCATTTTTACAGTATATGCGACGTAACCAACAACATGGATATGTCCATTATGCTTGCAATGCTTATTATGAGAACTGTGTAGTCTAAAACCAGTCAATATTGAAGCTCATCGTAAATAGATCGGAGATTTAATCAGATACAATACCGAATTTACCTAGCGTGGACGCCGCCATTTTGCTTTGAATGGCGTCGCTAAATTTGTGACGTATGGCGAGGGAATGACGTCAACATATGACGTCACGCACGTTCAAACGATTAAGTTTGGTATGCGGTATAAATTAAATACATGATTAGTGCCGTCGAATATAAAATATATTCGATTCCGTCTCGACAACTTTATAGGGGCTCGCTAAAGCTCGCCCAATAAAGCTGTCTAAGGCTCAACCGATAATATTTATGATATATTTTATATTCACGGCACAACCATATATTTACTATACTGTATATTCGGCCAAGGTCATTCACTGAAAATATAATATTGGCTACATACGGAAATGAGCTGAGCAGGCTAGAGTTCGGGCACACTTTGCATAATTACCAGTATATTATGTCATTCACTATTTACATGCTGGGAAACTTGTGGGCTATAAATAGTTAAATACTAACAGATGACAATTAATTATATTTGCTGTTATTCCTCCCTGTAAATTTCACGATATGTCTTTGAATTTTATTAGCATATTTACAGTGATAAAGAAGAAAACTACTTGCCGACTGTTATTTTCAGCGCTAGTATGCAAGGATTCAGCTCGTGTAGTTCTACCACATATTATACAAGAATGGCGGTTAATCGTCACACCCTTAGACTACGGAAACATATGCAATAACATAAATTTAACACAAAAATGCAAACAAAACATTTATCACACTGAAAAGGCGATCAAGCTAAATTGCTAGAACTATTTTTATGGCGTAAGACCCGTGTTTTTAAAAAGTTCAACCCGCAAAATGTGTGCTGCGACCGACATTATGCTAATTTGCATAAAAGCTGGAAGACCTCAAATATTGGATGTTGGTTGTTTTATTCTTCGCTAGCGCTCGAATAATAACTAAGAATGTGCACTAAACACTTTTCTAACAAAATACTATTTGGTAAATTACGACAATTAGTATGTTTTAATTCCTGTGTTTGCTCCCATTCCTTAGAGCTACAACCGGCCAACGCGTGACTACAGACAAGTACATGGGAGTACCCTGGAATTGCAACACAATAGATTGAGATTTGACATTATATTTACCACTTTTGAAAAACAAATCAAACTTATATAGTCTATAGTTTCCATATTTCTGTTGCAATAGTACAACTTGAGTTTTGCCAATAATGAATGAGTATAACACATGTTCAACATATGCCCGATTCCAATGCTCAGCATCAAGTACATGTAGCTGGATTGGCTGAGACCGAGCCTAGAACAATCACACTGTTTAATCACGAATTGACATTTCGTGTATATAATTATGTCCAGAACGCTCTATATTAACGTACATTGGCCAAGGGATCTGGTAGTTTACAGTATAAAATAGGTTCATAATGAATATTATTTGTGGACGTTTCTACATTCTACACTTATTAGTGTTATTATGGCGGCCATTCATTTTGAATTTTGCGGCCATTTTGTGCTTGAAAAAGTTTCCACCCTATTTTGTTCTAATGCTTAGACTATCGAAATACAAAATCAAGGGAGAGTTTGCTTTTAACAAACAAATGACACGGAATTATTTTTAAGCCAGATCTAGCTGCCACTAATGTACACGTTTCCATTTCAGTTAAACAACGACTTAACCCACTGCTGCCGTCGCTATGGTTACGCAAATGTCACAGTAACATGGCTCGAATCCACCAAGTAAGTTTGTTTAATAAATATATATTGCCTGCAAGTTGCAGTATGTGTTTATATGTAGTGTCGTCACAATGTGCTGTTACAATATGGTTATCACTGTGATCAGTATAGCCGTTAACATATCACTGTGATCAGTATAGCCGTTAACATATCACTGTGATCAGTATAGCCGTTAACATATCACTGTGATCAGTATTGAAGCAATAAAGATACACATTTACACAATAGTTTACAAAGTACAAATACAATATACATTTGGATGTCCTGAATAAATCCACGTGTCATATGGAAAGAAGAATGTAAAGAATGATTTCTTACTCAGTTTCAATACGTATGAATCAGTTTACGGACAGCTTAGTGGACACTGACGTCACGGATTCTGTTCCTGCTCTCATTGACATGTATAAAACTGCAGCCGAAAACATGTTGTATAAACCTAATACATCTTCCATTAAGACACATTATAGTTCCCAACCACTTTGGTGGAATATTGATTGTACTCGTGCTAAACATACAAAGTTTCAGTTACTGAGGCGATTTAGAGTAGTGTCAAATGGCATGACTGATTTGCAGTTGTGTAAACATGTTTAAGTTTAAGAACTTATGCAAAAAATGTAAATCCATGTATGAGCGAACACATCGGAATAATTTAGTAAATGCAAGGAATAGTCTGAAAATGTTCTGGAACCTTATTAAAAAGTCCAATTCCAAGTCGACGACTTTTGAAAATTCTGTACCTAGTTCTAAATGGGTAGACTATTTTGGTACTTTGTTAAATAAACCACATGCCTCAGATCCTTTTATCCCTGACGACACATTAGCGAATATACATGTTAATGTAGCAAATGATTACCTAAATGAAAGCATCACAGAATCCGAGACGTGCCATAAATCAAGTACATTCGAACCGCGCTTCTGGTCCTGATGGAGTCGGTATAATTTTTTACAAAAATACAATGACGATAATCAGTTTTACCATATCTACTTAAACTGTTTAATGGAATATTCTCCGCCAGAAACATTCCAGATACCTGGGGAGAAAGCATTATAACTTCGATTCACAAAGCTGGTCCGAAGCTAGACCCAGGGAATTATAGAGGTATATCATTAATTAATGGTTTATGTAAAATATTTGCATCTATCTTAAATAATAGACTACAGGCATGATGTAATGATACTTCCATTTGAAATGAATCTCAGGCGGGTTTCCGTAAACATTATTCAACTGTTGATAACATTTTTTCACTTATGTCTATTGCGCAAAAATATTTATTCGAGATCAAGAGGTCGATTTTACTGCATTTTTATAGATTTTTCCAAGGTATTTGATTCAATACATCATAACATGCTATGGAATGCACTTCAGAGAAAATCGATCAATGGAAAAGTGCTTACGGTCTTGCAGTCCATGTACAGTAATTTAAAATCATGTGTACGTGTTGGAAATGGATTATCTGACTTGTTCTCTTGCAACATTGGGACAAGACAAGGGTGTATATGCAGCCCTGTAATATTTTGTCTTTTTATAAATTATCTCGTTGAATGTTTAAGACGTACATTTGATCATGGTATATTTGTCACAGAAGATATCTGCGATCTTCTTGCACTAATGTATGCTGACGATGTCTCTAGTTTCAGTGAAAACGCGATTCAACTACAAAGGTAGATCGACTGTATTTCTAAATTTTGTGATACAGTAAACATGAACATTAATTTGGATAAAACTAAAATTACCGTTTTTAGAAGTGGAGGGATTTTACGTAATTATGAGAAATGGTATACAAATAATCCAGTTGAAACGTGTCCGCGTATAAATATCTAGGCATGTATATGACACCTAAATTAACATGGTCGAAGACTCGTGAATATGCATCTAAACAGGCACACAAAAAAGGAGTGCATGTATATTTTGATATCAGCGATCGTTTGGGCAATTCTATCATGCTGATATTTTTTAAATTATTTGACTCAATAGTTAAACCAATACTTTGTTACGGTGCCGAAATCTGGGGGTTTCAATACATTGATCGGATAGAAAAGGTTCACATTATTTTTTATAAACAATACTGTGGTTTACCACAACACACCGCAACTGTATTTGCTTACGGTGAATGTGGCCGTCTCCCTTTGTGTACGACATACATGCCACGATGCATCAAATATTGGTTATCTATATTGCGCATGGAACGTGACAGATATCCACGTCAATGTTACAATATGCTTAAACGATTAGACGACAACGGTCGGAAGACCTTGGCTACTAATATTAGATTATTATTATATTCATTTGGATGTTGGTTACATTTGGTTGTCGCAAGACTTTGGAGATATATACTACTTCCTCAATGTCTTTAAGCAAAGGGTGTCTGATTGCTATATACAAAAAATGGCATGAATTAATAAATACAACTAGTAAAGTTGACACGTATATCGGTTTTAAGTCTCCGCTAACGCCTGAAAAGTATCTATCGTTCGATTTATCGTTTCCTTATAAACCAATCTTAGCTAAATTCAGATGTTCGACGCATTGTTTACTTATTGAAACCGGTCGTCATGTAGGTATTGATAGACATTTACAATATTGCCCAATTTGCAGGCAAGATGGCATACAGGTTGTCGATTTATCACTCCTATTTCACATGCATATTATTATGTGGTATTATGGGCCGGTGGCCTAATGTATAGAAATAAAACGAACTTGAACTTACAATAAATGCTGATATATATCGGATGAGTCGAAAAAAACGTTCCAATAACTCCTACATTACTCAACATAAATAATTGAAACTTTGCATGATGGTTCAGCAGGATGTTGTAGATAACTTGTACAAATATTATGATAATAAACCAAACAATTTACAAATTACCAATTATGCAATGTGGTGGGTAGATATGTACAATATTGGTAGATTTCAAATTGCTGCTAATCGTACCAACTTATACGCTTGATGTAACTACACCACACTGATCGATCGGCCCGCCATCCTCTTCTACCACAGAGCGCAGACGTTTCTTCCATGAAGAAATATTGCTTCTGATCTCAGTCAATGTCACTTAAGTAACTTTCTTCCAACATCTCTGAATCTATGCTTTGAGTTCAGCTTCAGTGAACTTGTATTGTCTACGACTGTAAACTTTCTCATTAAGAGAATACCACACCTAGTAGTCATTGGATTGCAGTCCGGACTTTGTGGCAGCCACTCATCTTGTTTGATGAACTCGGGGGTAGCATCCTTCAACTAAGATTGTGTTCCCCTGCTGGTATGTGATGGAGCACCATCCTGCTGGAACACATAGTCATCCTTTGGGTACAGACGCCGACAGTCACGTAGCAAACCGATCTCTAATAACGACATGTTGCTAACACTTTTTTGTTCACTTTTACATTCTTCTTGTTGATAAAGTGAATATTCATCTTTCCATGCCAGGAAACACCGGCCAAAACCAGCAGCTTCTTGGAGATACTGTACTGTTTCATTTTTGCAATGACTGACACTGACAGATATCATGCCGGGACCACAGGTTAGCCGGCAGAGAAAATCTGCTAGATTATTGCATCAATGATACTGTCAGTTCCTAGGCCCTAGCCCCCCCCCCCCCCACCCCCCCCCCCCCCCACCCCAATAATTATGTAAATTTTGGATTTTTTATTCTAATATATTTGTGTCATGAGTACTGGGAATTTGCTGAGAACTTTGCTGAGAATGCAGGAAATGGCGTTTCACACCACTTGGATTTCAAAAATGTCCGGGGGGCATGCCCGGACCCCCTAGCGGTATCGGGCCCTTCGGGCCCTCAACATTGGGCCCCCCCCCCCAATAATGTTCGGCTTCCGCCGCCTATGAATTTGGGGTTTTAATATCAAAAAAATATGAACTAATTAGATCGTGACGTAGTTTCAATTCCAGCCGCTGACTTCCTGTGCCTCCAGTGGTCACGGGAGATTGGATTTATCTTTCTTAACAATAATTAAACCTATATTTTATTTACTGTATATCCAGGGTAGTTATGTATGTAGTTTATGGGAACACAGATACCACCTCGTCCACACTAAAAGGGATGCACATGCTGATCTGGATCTAAACTGGTAGCAAGACTGGTCGTATAAACCCGATTTCTCCAGTCACAGCCACATATACTGAGTCATCAATAGTTTTCTGGCGGACATTCCCTGACCTTTCGCGCTCGGGACATACTTATGTTATGTTCTAATATTATAATAGTAAGTATTCTATTATTCCCTGACCTGTCGTGTTTGTTCTCAGTCCGGGCGAATCATCCGTGCTGTTGCGGATCGTATTCGGCGTGTCGCCCCGGGCCCACTCGGACTATGTCGCCAACATCACCGCCGCCTTCACGGAACTGCAGACCCAGGGATTCAACATTACAAACATCGACGCCATCCATACAACCATGCTAGACTGTAAGTTTTGTGTGATTATATGGTTATTTCTTTCTTTCTTTCTTTCTTTCTTTCTTTCTTTCTTTCTTTAGTTTATATTTAATGGTGGGAATTGGCTCGAAGACTCCCATACCCAGATATATAAGTCCAAATGGCCGAATTTTGAAGAGTTATATGTGATATGTGTTGGTGCAAGGCGGACACATGTGTATAATTGTGTACTGACATAGGACACGGCTTATGTCCAATACGGTGTACACTACTACAGTGGAACCTCTCACCAGTTATGATAATACAATAGTGTACATTGCTACAGTGGAACCTCTCTCCAGTTATGATAATACAATAGTGTACACTGCTACAGTGGAACCTCTCTCCAGTTATGATAATACAATAGTGTACACTGCTACAGTGGAACCTCTCACCAGTTATGATAATACAATAGTGTACTCTGCTACAGTGGAACCTCTCTACAGTTATGATAATACAATAGTGTACACTACTACAGTGGAACCTCTCTCCAGTTATGATAATACAATAGTGTACACTACTACAGTGGAACCTCTCTCCAGTTATGATAATACAATAGTGTACACTACTACAGTGGAACCTCTCAGTATTATAATACATAGTGTACACTACTACAGTGGACCTCTCAGTTAGATAACACTGTGTACATGCTAGAGTGGAACCTCCCTCCAGTTATGATAATACAATAGTGGAACCTCTCTCCAGTTATGATAATACAATAGTGTACACTACTACAGTGGAACCTCTCTCCAGTTATGATAATACAATAGTGTACACTACTACAGTGGAACCTCTCTCCAGTTATGATAATACAATACTGTACACTACTACAGTGGAACCTCTCTCCAGTTACGATAATACAATAGTGAACACTACTACAGTGGAACCTCTCTCCAGTTATGATAATACAAGAGTGTACACTACTACAGTGGAACCTCTCTCCAGTTATGATAATACAATAGTGTACACTGCTACAGACGAACCTCTCTCCAGTTACGATAATACGATAGTGTACACTAGTAACTACAGTGGAACCTCTCTCCAGTTACGATAACACTAGTGAACACACAAACAGTGGAACCTCTCTTTAGTATAATACAATATGTACACTACTACATGGAACCTCTCTCCAGTTATATAATACAATAGTGTACACTACTACAGTGGAACCTCTCTCCAGTTATTATAATACAATATGTACACTGCAACCAGAACCTCTCACCAGTTACAAATAATAAAACGTGTACACTCTACGTGGAACCTCTCCAGTGGACCTCTCTCAGTTAGATACAATATACTGTACATACTACAGTGGAACCTCTTCCAGTTACGATTATTAACAATAAGTGAACACTACTACAGTGGAACTCTTCTCCAGTTATGATAATACAAGGGAGTGTACACTTCTACAGTGGAACCTCTCTCCAGTTATGATAATAACAATAGTGTACTGCTACTGGAACGAAACTCTCTCCAGGTTAACCGGATAATCGATAGTGTACACTACCTACAGTGGAACCTCTCTCAGTTACGTTAATACGAATAGTGTACTATACTACCAGTGGTACCTCTCTCCAGTTTTGGAATAAATACCAATAGTTACACTACCCTACAGTTTGGAACCTCTCTCCAGTTTTGAAATAAGACAATAGTGTACAATAATACAGTGGAACTCTCTCCAGTTTATGATGAATTATTTACAATATGTACAATACTACAGGTGGAACCTCCCTCCTCCAGTTAACGCGATAATAACAATAGTGGAACATAACCTACAGTGGAACCTCCCTCTCCATTTTTGATAATACAATAGTGTAAAACACTGCTACAAGTGGAACCTCTTCAGTTATGATAATACCAATTGGGTACACTGCTTTACAGTGGAGACCTTCTCTCCAGGTTATTATTAATACAATAGTGTACACTACTACACGTGAACCTCTTTCAGTTATGATAATAAATAGTGTACACTGCTACAGTGGAAAACTCTCTCCAGTTATGATAATACAATAGTGTAACCTCTTCCAGTTATGATTTTTACAATTGTGTAACTACTACAGTGGAACCTCTCCATTATGATTAATGACTTAAGTGTACAACTGCTACAGTGGAACTCTCTCCAGTTATGTTAATACAATAGTGGTAACATTGCTACAGTGGGAACCTCTCTCCAGTTTTGTTATAATACAATAGTGTTACACTACTACAAGTGGAATCCTGCTCTCCAGTTATGATAATTACAATAGTGATTCAATGTCCTGTGGAACTGTCTCAGTTTATGATAATATACTAGTGGTAACCTTCCCCCTCTCCAGTTATGTAATAACAATTGTGTAACCTTTAACTACAGTTGTAACCTCTCTTCCCAGTTATTGGGGGATAATACAATAGTGTACACTTGCTACAGTGGAAACCTTCTCCTCCAGTTATGATAATACAATAGGTGTACACTTCTTACAAGTGGAACCTCTCTCCAGTTGATGATGAATACCAATAGTGTTACACTGCTACCAGTGGAACATCCCTCCAGTTATGTTAATACTAAGTTAGTGTAACTCTCTCAAGTTTTGATGAATTACTTAGGTACACTACTACTGTGGGAAACCTCTCTCCAGTTATGATTAATACAAAGTGTACCATTTCTACAGTGGATCCTATCTCAGTTATGATTATACATTAGGATACATGCTACAAGGTGGAATACCTTCTCCTCTCAAGTTATGATTTACATTAGTGTACAACTACTCAGTGGATCTCTCTCCAGTTACGATATACGATAGTGTACATGCTAAAGAAGTGGAACCTCTCTCCAAGTTATGATTAATACAATAGTGTTACACTACTACAGGGGTGGAACCTCTCTCCTGTTATCAGAATTACTTTAGTGTACACTACTACAAGTGGCACCTTCTCCGTTATCCATAATACAATAGTGTACACTGACTACAGGTGGAACCCTCTCCTCCAGTTAGTTAATACAATTAATTGTTAACACTACCTTCAATAATAACAGATTCCTGTTTTGATAATACAATAGTGTTACAAACTGAAATACAGTGGAGGAACTTATCCTCCAGTTATGAATAATACAATAGGTGTACACTGGCTTACTGTGGAAAACCTTCTCTCCAGTTATAATTAATACAATAGTGTACACGGCTACAGTGGAACCTCTCTCCAGTTATGTAATACAATAGTGTAACTACTACAGATGGAACCACTCTCCAGTTATGATAATACAATAGTGTACACTACTACAGTGGAACCTCTCTCCAGTTATGATAATACAATAGTGTACACTGCTACAGTAGAACCTCTCTCCAGTTTTGTATACAATAGTGTACATGCTACTAGTGGAACCATCTCTCTAGTTTTGATAATATAACAATTATTGTAACACTGCTACAGTGAACCTCTCTCAGTTGGTGTAATTCAAAAGTGTACATACTACAGTGGAACCTTTCTCAGTTACAAATAATACAATAGTGTACACTGCTACAGTGGAACCTCTCTCCAGTTATAATAAAACAATAGTGTACACTACTACAGTCGAATCTCTGTCAAGTTATGATACTACAATAGTGTACCTCTCTCCAGTTATGATAATATAATAGTGTACACTGCTACAGTGGAACCTCTCTCCAGTTATGATAATAAAATAGTGTACACTGCTACAGTGGAACCTCTCTCCAGTTATGATAATACAATAGTGTACACTACTACAGTGGAACCTCTCTCCAGTTATCATAATACAATAGTGTACACTACTACAGTGGCACCTCTCTCCAGTTATCATAATACAATAGTGTACACTGCTACAGTGGAACCTCTCTCCAGTTATGTTAATACAATAATGTACACTACTACAATATAACATATCTCCTGTTATGATAATACAATAGTGTACACTGCTACAGTGGAACCTATCTCCAGTTATAATAATACAATAGTGTACACGGCTACAGTGGAACCTCTCTCCAGTTATGATAATACAATAGTGTACACTACTACAGTGGAACCACTCTCCAGTTATGATAATACAATAGTGTACACTACTACAGTGGAACCTCTCTCCAGTTATGATAATACAATAGTGTACACTGCTACAGTAGAACCTCTCTCCAGTTTTTGATAATACAATAGTGTACACTGCTACAGTGGTAACCTCTCTCTAGTTTTTTGATAATACAATATTGTACACTGCTACAGTGGAACCTCTCTCCAGTTATGATAATTCAAAAGTGTACACTACTACAGTGGAACCTTTCTCCAGTTACCATAATACAATAGTGTACACTGTACAGTGGAACCTCTCTCAGTTATAATAAAAACAATTAGTGTACACTACTACAGTCGAATCTCTGTCAAGTTATGATACTACAATAGTGTACCTCTCTCCAGTTATGATAATATAATAGTGTACACTGCTACAGTGGAACCTCTCTCCAGTTATGATAATAAAATAGTGTACACTGCTACAGTGGAACCTCTCTCCAGTTATGATAATACAATAGTGTACACTACCACAGTGGAACCTCTCTCGAGTTATGATAATACAATAGTGTACACTACTACAGTGGAACCTCTCCCCAGTTATGATAATACAATAGTGTACACTACTACAGTGGAACCTCTCTCCAGTTATGATAATACAACAGTGTACACTACTACAGTGGAACCTCTCACCAGTTATGATAATACAATAGTGTACACTACTACAATGGAACCTCTCCCCAGTTATGATAATACAATAGTGTACTACTACTAGTGGAACCTCTCTCCCAGTTATGATAATACAATAGTGTACACAGTGCTACCAGAGGAACCTCTCTCCAGTTACGATAATACGATAGTGTACACTACTACAGTGGAACCTCTCTCCAGTTATGATAATACAAGAGTGTACACTACTACAGTGGAACCTCTCTCCAGTTATGATAATACAATAGTGTACACTGCTGCAGAGGAACCTCTATCCAGTTACGATAATATGATAGTGTACACTACTACAGTGGAACCTCTCTCCAGTTATGATAATACAATACTGTACACTACTACAGTGGAACCTATCTCCAGTTATGATAATACAATAGAGTACACTGCTACAGTGGAACCTCTCTCCAGTTATGATAATACAATAGTGTACACTGCTACAGTGGAACCTCTCTCCAGTTATGATAATACAATAGTGTACACTACTACAATGGAACCTCTCTCCAGTTATGATAATACAATAGTGTACACTGCTACAATGGAACCTCTCTCCAGTTATGATAATACAAAAGTGTAACCTCTCTCCAGTTATGATAATACAAAAGTGTACACTACTACAGTGGAACCTCTCTCCAGTTATGATAATACAATAGTGTACACTGCTACAGTGGAACCTCTCTCCAGTTATGATAATAAAATAGTGTACACTACTACAATGGAACCTCTCTCCACTTATGATAATACAATAGTGTACACTGCTACAGTGGAACCTCTCTCCAGTTATGGTAATACAAAAGTGTAACCTCTCTCCAGTTATGATAATACAATAGTGTACACTACTACAGTGGAACCTCTCTCCAGTTATCATAATACAATAGTGTACACTGCTACAGTGGAACCTCTCTCCAGTTATGATAATACAATAGTGTACACTACTACAGTGGAACCTCTCTCCAGTTATGATAATACAATAGTGTACACTACTACAGTGGAACCTCTCTCCAGTTATGTAATACAATAGTTTGTACACTTCTACAGTGGAACCTCTCTCCACTTATGATAATACAAAAGTGCACACTGCTGCAGTGGAACCTCTCTCCAGTTATGATAATACAATAGTGTACACTACTACAGTGGAACCTCTCTCCAGCTACGATAATACGATAGTGTACACTGTTACAGTGGAACCTCTCTACAGTTATGATAATACAATAGTGTACACTACTACGGTGGAACCTTTCTCCAGTTATGATAATACAATAGTGTACACTGCTACAGTGGAACCTCTCTCCAGTTATGATAATACAATAGTGTACAATACTACAATATAACCTCTCTCCTGTTATGATAATACAAGTGTGTACAACTGCTAAAACAGTGGGAACCTTCTTTTTCCAGTTATGATAATACCAATATGTTTACACTACTACAGTGGAACCTCTCTCCAAAGTTATGATAATACTAATTGAGTACACTACTGCAGTGGAAAACCTCTCTCCAGTTATGATAATCAATATTGGTTCATGCTAAAGTGGAACCTCTCTGCCAGTTATAATAATCAATTTGGTGTAACCACGGCTACAGTGGAACCTCCTCTCCAGTTTGGATAAATACAATAGTGTACACTGCTAACAGTAAGAACCTCTCTCCAAGTTGATATACAATAGTGTACAATGGCTACAGTGGAACCTCTTTCAGTTTTGGAAATAATACCAATTATTGTACACTGCCTACCGTGGAACCTCTCCAGTTATGAAAATTAATACAATAGTTGTACCTCTTCTTCAGGGTCACACTTCTCCAGTTATGATAATACAAAATAGTGGTAACCACTGCCTACAGTGGATCCTCTTCTCCAGTTATAAATAAAACAATAGGTACACTACTCAGTTTCGACTTCTATCAAGGTTTTATGTTTATTTTGTTACTACAATAGTGGTAACCTCTTTCAGTTATGATAATACCAATAGTTTTGGTCACTTTCTAACTGTGGAAACCTCTTCCAAGTTTGATAATCCAATAGTGTACACTGCTACAGTGGAACCTCTCTCCAGTTAATGATATACCAATTAGTGTACAATACTACCGTGGAACCTCTCTCCAGTTTTTATTGATAATACAATGAGTTGTTAACACTACTGCAGTGGAACCTCTATCCAGTTTTGATAATACTATATTGTTACATGGCTAAAGTGGAACCTCTATTTCCAGTTTTTTATATTAATACAATAGTGTACACGGTACAGTGGAACCTCTCTAACCAGTTATTGATAATACAATCAGTGTAACACTGCTCACAAGTGGAAAACCTCCCTCCTGTTATGTTATACATTAGTGTTACCTTCTCAACAAGTTATGATAATACAATAGGGTACTCACTACTTACAGGTGGATACCTCTCTACAGTTATGATATACAATTGTGTTACCTTCTACAGTGGAACCTCCTCCTCCAGTTTATGATAATACAATAGTGTTACAACTGCTGCAAGGGTAAACCTCTCTCAAGTTTTGGAATAATTCCTATAGTGTACACTACTACCAGTTGGAACTCTCTCCTGTTAACGGATAATATACGAATAGTGTACACTGCTAGAGTGGATCCTCTCTCCAGTTATGATTAATACAATAGTGTACAACTACTACAGTGGAACCTCTTCAAGTTTTCATAATACAATAGTGTACACTACTACAGTGGCACCCTCTCTCCAGTTTTCATAATACAATAGTGTTTACACTGCTACAGGGAACATATCTCCAGTTATGTTAATACATAATGTACACTATACAATTAAAAACATATCTCCTGTTATGATAAATACAATGAGTGTTAACTGCTACTGTGGACCTAGCTCCAGTTATTAATAATACATAGTGTACACGGCTACAGTGGACCTCTTCCAGTTATAATAATACAATAGTGTACACGGCTACAGTGGAACTCTCTCCAGTTATGAATAATACAATAGTGTACACTACTCAGTGGTAACCATTTCTCTGTTATGATAATACATGTGTACTACTACTACAGTGAAACCTCTCTCTCAGTTATGATAATACAATAGTGATACACTGCTACAGTAGAACTCTCTCCAGTTATGGTTAATACAATAGTGTAACACTGTGCCTACAGTGGAACCTCTCTTTGTTTTGTTATACAATATTGTTACAATGCTACAGTGGAACCTCTATCCAGTTATGATTAATTCAATAGTGTACACTACTACCGTGGAACCTTTCTCCAGTTCCATAATACAATAGTGTACTCTGATACAGTGGAACCTCTTCCCAGTGATATATAAAACTAATAGTGTACCCTACTCAGTCGGACTTCTGTCAAGTTTTGATACTTACAATAGTGTACCTCTCTCCAGTTATGATAATATAATAGTGTACACTCTACAGTGGAACACTCTCTCCAGTTATGATAATAAAAAATAGTGACACTACTACAGTGGAACCTCTCTCCTGTTATGTATAATACATATAGTGTACACTTCCACAGGTGGAATCTCTCTCGAGTTATGATAATTCAATAGTGTACACTACTACAGTGGAACTCTCCCCAGTTATGATAATACAATAGTGGACACTACTACAGTGGAACCTCTCTCCTGTTTTGTCTATTCAACAGTGTAACTTATACGTGGAAAAAAAAAAAACCTCTCACAGTTATGATAATACATTAGAGTACCTACTACAATGGAACCTTCTCCCCAGTTACTGATAATACAATAGTGTACCACTACTACAAGGTGGAACCTCTCTCCAGTTTGATAATACAATAGTGTACACTGCTACAGAGGACCTCCTCCTCCAGTTACGATATAATCGATAGTGTACACTACTACAGTGAACTCTCTTATGTTATGATAATACAAGACGTGTACACTACTCAGTGGAACTCATCCAGTTATGATAATACAATTAGTGTACATGCTACGAGGAACCTATATAGTTACGATAATATGATAGGTACACATACTAGTGGATCCTCTCTCAGTTATGATAATACAATACTGTACACTACTACAGTGGAACCTATTTCTCAGTTATGATAATACAATAGAGTACACTGGCTACAGTGGAACCTCTCTCCAGTTATGATAATACAATAGTGTACACTGCTACAGTGGAAACCTTCTCAGTTAGATTATACAATAGTGGTACACTACTACAAATGGAACCTTCTCCAGTTATAGATCTTCAATTGTGTACACTGCTACAATGGAACCTCTCTCCTGTTTTATGATAAATACAAAAGTGTAACTCTCTCCAGTTTTGATTAATACAATAGTGTACACTACTTACAGTGGAACCTCTCTCAGTTATGAAAATACAATTAGGTACACTGCTACAGTGGTTCCTCTCTCCAGTTATGATAAATACAATTGTGTTAACCACTACTCAATGGGAACCTCTCTCCACTTATGAATAATACAATTTTGTACATGCCTACAGTCGGTACTCTTCTCCAGTTATGGTAATACAAAAGTGTATCCTCTCCTCCAGTTATGATAATACAATAGTGTACAATACTAAGTGGAACTCTCTCAGTTTGGATAAATACAATTAGTGTACACTGCTACGTTAGTACCTCTCTCCAGTTTGATAATACAATAGTGTACACTGCTACCGTGGAACTCTTTCCAGTTTTTGATAATTAAATATTGTACACTGATACAGTGGAACCTTTACATTTATGATAATACAATAGTGTTACTTACTACGTGGAACCTCTCTCACGTTATGGAATACAATAGTTACACTGCTTAAGTGGAACCCTCTCTCCTGGTTTTATAATTAATACATTAGCGTACACTACTACAGTCGAATCTCTAATCAAGTTATGATACTACAATAGTTGTACCTCTTTCCAGTTATGTAATACAATAGTGTTACACTTCTACAGTGGGACTCTCTCAGTTATGATAATACAATAGTGTCACTGCCGTACAGTGGAAACCTCTCTCCAGTTATGATAATACAATAGTGTACACTTCTACAGTGGAACCTCTCCTCCAGTATGTATGATTATACATATTTAGTGTAAACCTACTGCAGTGGAACCTTTCTCCAGTTATGGATAATACAATATTGTCATGATAATGTGGGAAACCTCTCACTCCAGTTCATAATAATACAATTGTGTACACGGCTACAGTGGAACCTTTCTCCAGTTATGATAATTCAATAGTGTACACTGCTACAGTGGAACCTCCTCCATGTTTGGATAATTACCAATAGTGTATAACCTCTCTCCAGTTTTGATAATACAATAGTGTACACTATACAGTGGAACCTCTCTCCAGTTATTGATATACAATAGTGTACAACTTCTTACAGTGGAAACCCTCTCAGTTATGATAATCAATAGTGTACATGCTGCAGTGGAACTCTCTCAAGTTATGATAATACAATAGTGTACACTACTACAGTGGAACCTCTCTCCAGTTACGATAATACGATAGTTGTACACTGCTAGAGTGGAACTCTCTCCAGTTATGATAATACAATAGTGTACACTAATACAGTGGAACCTCTCTCCAGTTATTGAATTAATACAATAGTGTACACTAGCTACAGTGGCACCTCTCTCCAGTTATCATAATACTATAGTGAACACTGCTATCAGTGGAACCTCTCTCAGTTTATGTTAATACAATTAATGTACACTACTACAATAAACATATCTCCTGTTATGATAATACAATAGTGTACACTGCTACGGTGGAAACCTATCTACATTATAATATACAATAGTGTAAACGGTACAGTGGAACTCTCTCCAGTTATAATAATACAATAGTGTACACGGCTACAGTGGAAACCTCTCTCCAGTTATGATAATACAATTGGGTACACTACTACAGTGGAACCATTCTCCAGTTTTGATATACAATAGTTTAACACTACTACAGTGGAACCTCTCTCCAGTTATGTTTAAATACAATAGTGTACATGCTACAGTAGAAACCTCTCTCCAGTTATGATAATACAATAGTGTACAATGCTACAGTGAACCCTCTCTCTAGTTTTGATAATAACAATATTGTACACTGCTTCAGTGGAACCTCTCTCAGTTATGATAATTCAATAGTGTACACTACTACAGTGGAAACCTTTTCTCAGTTACCATAATCAATAGTGTACTATGCTACAGTGGAAACTCTCTCAGTTATAAATAAATACAATGTGTACCTACTACAGTCGAATCTCTGTCAAGTTATGATACTTACAATAGTGTACCTCTCTCCAGTTATGATAATACAATTGTGCTACATGCTACAGTGGAACTTGCTCTCCAGTTCTAGATTTAAAATAGTGTACAATAACTACAGTGGAACCTCTCTCAGTGTATGATAAGACAATAGTGTACACTACACAGTGGAACCTCTCTCGAGTTATGATAATACAATAGTGTACACTATCAGTGGAACCCTTCTCCCCAGTTATGAGAATACAATAGTGTACACTACGTACATGTGGAACTCTCTCCAGTTATGAATACAACAGTGATACACTACTACAGTGGAACTCCTCACAGTTATGATACTACAATAGTGTACACTACTACAATGGAACCTCCTCCCAGTTATGATAATACAATAGTGTAACTACTACAGTGGAACCTCTATCAGTTATGATAATACAATAGTGTACACTGCTACAGAGGAACTCTCTCCAGTTACGATATTTCGATTAGTGTACATACTACAGTGGAACTCTCTCAGGTTATGATATTACAAGAGTGTACACTACTACAGTGGAACCCTCTCTCCAGTTATGATAATTAAAGTGTTCACTGCTACAGAGGAACCTATCCAGTTAAATGATAATATAGTGAAAGTACACTGGCTACAGTGGAACCTCTCTCCAGTTACTGATAATACATAGTGTACACGCTACAGTGGGAACTCCCTCCCAGTATGGATAATAACCTCACTACTCCAAGAACCTTCTCTCCAGTATGATAATACAATAGTGTACACTCTACTGGAACCTCTTCCCATTTTATGGATAATACAAAAGTGTAACTCTCCAGTTAGTGGAACCTCTCTTCCAAGTATGATAATACAATAGTGTACACTGCTACAGTGGAACCTCTCTCCAGTTATGATAATACAATTGTGTACACTACTACAATGGAACCTCTCCTCCAGTATTGGATAATACAAGTAGCTGACAGTGACTACAGTGGAAACCTCTCTCCATTATGATAATACAATAGTGTACACTCTAACGTGGAACTCCTCCAAGTATGATAAATACAATAGTGTACACTACTACAGTGGCTACAGTGGAACCTCTCCAGGTTATTATTAATAACAATAGGTACCAAGCTACGAGTGACCTCTCTCCAGTTTATGAAAAATACAATAGTGTACACTACTGGACAAGTATGGAACAATCTCTCCTTAGTTAATGATTAATACAATAGTGTACACTGCTACAGTGGACTCATCTCCAGTTATAATAATACAATCCAGTGTACACTCTACAGTGGAACCAATCTCCTTCCAGTTTTAATAATAACAATAGTGACACTGCTACAGTGGAACCTCTCTCCAGTTAGGATAATACATAGTGTACACTACTACAGTCGGAACCATCTCTACTCCAGTTATGATATACAATAGTGGTAACAATACTACAGTGGAACCTCTCCCCAGTTATGATAATACAATAGTGTACACTGCTACGGAGTGGGGGAAACCTCTCCTCCAGTTATGATAATACAATAGTGTACACTGCTACAGTGGAACCTCTCTCCAGTTATGAAAATGCTTAATACAAAATAGTGTCACACTGCTCAGGGAACCTCTCTCCAGTTTATGATAATCAATAAGTGGTAACCACTAACTACAGTGGAACCTTTCTCCAGTTACCGATAATACAATCCGTGTACACTACAGTGGTAACCTCTTCCTTCAGTTATGATAATACAATAGTGTACACTGCTGACAGTGAACTCTAACGTTCAGAATGATAATACAATAGTGTTACTACTACTACAGTGGAACCTCTGCTCCAGCTATAACAAAAATTGTACACTACTACAGTTGGACCTTCCTCCAAGTTGATACAATAAAAGTGTACATAGCTACAGTGGAAACAAATCACTCTCCAGTTATGATAATACAATAGTGTACACTACAATACGTGGAACCTCTCTCCAGTTATGTAATACAATAGTGTACACTACAGTGGAACCTTCCCCATTTTGATAATACATAGTTGGCACTACTACAAGTGGAAACCTCTCTCCAGTTAGATAAATACAAAAGTGTACACACTAACAGTGGAACCTCCTCCCAGTTATAAAATTACAATAGTGTACACTGATACAAGTATGGACCACTTCTCTCCATGATTAATAAAATTATGAACATTCTACAGTGGAAACCTCTCTCCAGTTATTGATAATAACTAAGTGACACTGCTACAGTGGAACCTCTTCCAGTTAGATAATCCATAGTTGTACATATAAAAGATCCTTTCCAGTTAATATAATAAACAACTAGCAGTAAACCTGTACATACTACAGTGGAACCTACAATCTCCAGTTATGATAATACAATAGTGTACATACTGCAATAGTGGACAGGTAACCTCATCCAGTTAACGTTATGAATAATGCAATAGTGTACACTACGTAACTTAGTAGGAACCTCTCTCAGTTATGATAATACAATACGTGTACACTACTACGGCCCTCAGTGGAACCTCTCTCCAGTTATGATAATACAATAGAGTACACTGCTACAGTAGGAATCCTCTCTCCAGTTGATAAGTATAATAACCAATAGTGTACACTGCTACTAGTAGGAACCTCTCTCCGTTATGATAATACCAATAGTGTACACTGCTACAAGTGGAACCCTCTCCAGTCCGTTTTATGAATAATACATACAAATAGTGTACACTGCTACAAGTGGAACGAATCTCTATCCAGTTATGATAACTACAAAATAGTGTAGTACCTAATCTCCAGTTATGATAATACAATAGTGTACACTACTACAAGTGGAACCTCTCTCCCAGTTATGATAATAACAACTAGTGCCCTACACTGCTACAGTGGAACCACCTCTCTCCAGTTATGATAATACAATGGAGTGTAACACTACTACAAGTGGAACCTCTCTCCACAGGTTATGTAATACAATAGTGTACACTCTTACAATGAACCTGTTACAACTACTCAGCATTATGTAATACAAAAATTGGTTAACCTCTCTCCTGTTAGATAATACGATAGTAATAACTACAAGTGGACTCCTCTCCATTTATGTAATACAAAGTGTACAACTCTACAGTTGGAACCTCTCTCCAGTAATGAATAATACAATAGTGTACACCAACAGGGAAACCTCTCCAGCTTATAATGATAATACAACCTATACGTGAACACTACTGGTTACAGTGGAACCTACAGTTATGATAATACAATAGAGTTACCACTGCTTACAGTGGAACCTCTCCCATTATGATAAAACAATAGTGTACACTGCTACAGTGGAAAAACCTCTCTCCAGTTATGATAATACAAAATAGTGTACACTACAACAATGGAACCTCTCTCCAGTTATGATAATACAATAGTACACTGCTACAATGGAACCTCTCTCCAGTTATGATAATACAAAAGTGTAACTCTCTCCAGTGGATGATAATACCAATAGGTGTTACACTACTTACAGTTGGGAACCTCTCTCCATTTATGATAATACAATAGTGGTACACTCTACAGTGGAACCTCTCCTCAGTTATGATAATACAATAGTGTACACTACTACAATGGAACTCTCCTCCCACTTATGATAATACAATAGTGGTAACCACGCTACAGTGGAACCTCTCTCCAGTTATGGTATCACAAAAGTGTAACCTCTCTCCAATTATGATAATTACAATAAAAAAAAAAGTGGGTACTACTACTGGGACCTCTCTCCAGTTATGGAATAAATACCAAATAGTGTACACACCTACAAGTGGAACCTCTCCACCCCCGTTAGATCAATACGATAGTGTACATGTTACTGTGGAAAACTCTCTCCGTTATGATTAAATCAATTATGTCACTTAACAGGTGGAACCCTCTCATTATGATTATTAAATAGTGACACTGGGTCAGTGGACCTCTCTCCAAGTTATGATAATTACAATAGTGTACACTACTACAGTGAACCTCTCTCCAGTTTATGATAATACCGAATAGTGTGTACACTGAACTACCAGTGGTAACCTCTAACTCCAGTTATGATAATACAATAGTGTACAAACTACTACAATATAACCTCTCTCCGTTATGATAATACAAGTGTGTACAACTGCCTACAGTGGAACCTCTCTCCAGTTATGATAATCAATAGTGGTACACTACTACAGTGGAAACCTCTCTCCAGTTATGATAATACAATAGTGTACACTACTCAGTGGGAACCTCTCTCCAGTTTATAATTACAATATTGTACACTGCTAAAGTGGAACCTCTCTCCAGTTATAATAATACAAATAGTGTACACGGCTACAGAAGGAACTCTCCAGTTTTGGATATACAATAGTGTACACTGCTACAGTAAGAACCTCTCTCCAGGTTTTGATAATACAATAGTGTACACTACTACTAGTGGAACCTCTCTCCAGTTTATATAATACAATAGTGTACATGCTACAGTGGAACCTCTCTCCAGTTTTAAAATAATACAATAGTGTACACTTACTACATCGAATCTCATCAAGTTTATGATACAAACTAGTGTACCTCTTTCCAGTTATGATAATACAATAGTGTACACTTCTACAGTGGAACCTCTCTCAGTTATGATATACAATAGTGTACACTGCTACAGTGGAACCCTCTCTCCATTATGATAATTACAATAGTGTACCACTACTACAGTGGAACCTCTCTCCATTAATGATAATACAATAGTGTACCTACTGCAGTGAACCTCTCTCCAGTTATGATAATACAATATTGTACACTGCTAAAGTGGAACCTCTCTCCAGTTATAATAATACAATGTGTACACGCTACAGTGGAACCTCTCTCCAGTTATGATAATACAATTTGTACACTGCTACAGTGGAACCTCCCTCCAGTTTTTTTTTTTTTTTTTTATTTTTTTTTTTTATATACAATAGTGTACCTCTCTCCAGTTATTGGATAATACAAATAGTGACACTACTACAGTGGAACCTCTCTCCAGTTATGATAATACAATAGTGTACACTTCTACAGTGGAACCTCTCTCCAGTTATGATAATACAATAGTGTACACTGCTGCAGTGGAACCTCTCTCAAGTTATGATAATACAATAGTGTACACTACTACAGTGGAACCTCTCTCCAGTTACGATAATACGATAGTGTACACTGCTAGAGTGGAACCTCTCTCCAGTTATGATAATACAATAGTGTACACTACTACAGTGGAACCTCTCTCCAGTTATCATAATACAATAGTGTACACTACTACAGTGGCACCTCTCTCCAGTTATCATAATACAATAGTGTACACTGCTACAGTGGAACCTCTCTCCAGTTATGTTAATACAATAATGTACACTACTACAATATAAAATATCTCCTGTTATGATAATACAATAATGTACACTGCTACAGTGGAACCTATCTCCAGTTATAATAATACAATAGTGTACACGGCTACAGTGGAACCTCTCTCCAGTTATAATAATACAATAGTGTACACGGCTACAGTGGAACCTCTCTCCAGTTATGATAATACAATAGTGTACACTACTACAGTGGAACCACTCTCCAGTTATGATAATACAATAGTGTACACTACTACAGTGGAACCTCTCTCCAGTTATGATAATACAATAGTGTACACTGCTACAGTAGAACCTCTCTCCAGTTTTGATAATACAATAGTGTACACTGCTACAGTGGAACCTCTCTCTAGTTTTGATAATACAATATTGTACACTGCTACAGTGGAACCTCTCTCCAGTTATGATAATTCAATAGTGTACACTACTACAGTGGAACCTTTCTCCAGTTACCATAATACAATAGTGTACACTGCTACAGTGGAACCTCTCTCCAGTTATAATAAAACAATAGTGTACACTACTACAGTCGAATCTCTGTCAAGTTATGATACTACAATAGTGTACCTCTCTCCAGTTATGATAATATAATAGTGTACACTGCTACAGAGGAACCTCTCTCCAGTTATGATAATAAAATAGTGTACACTACTACAGTGGAACCTCTCTCCAGTTATGATAATACAATAGTGTACACTACCACAGTGGAACCTCTCTCGAGTTATGATAATACAATAGTGTACACTACTACAGTGGAACCTCTCCCCAGTTATGATAATACAATAGTGTACACTACTACAGTGGAACCTCTCTCCAGTTATGATAATACAACAGTGTACACTACTACAGTGGAACCTCTCACCAGTTATGATAATACAATAGTGTACACTACTACAATGGAACCTCTCCCCAGTTATGATAATACAATAGTGTACACTACTACAGTGGAACCTCTCTCCAGTTATGATAATACAATAGTGTACACTGCTACAGAGGAACCTCTCTCCAGTTACGATAATACGATAGTGTACACTACTACAGTGGAACCTCTCTCCAGTTATGATAATACAAGAGTGTACACTACTACAGTGGAACCTCTCTCCAGTTATGATAATACAATAGTGTACACTGCTACAGAGGAACCTCTATCCAGTTACGATAATATGATAGTGTACACTACTACAGTGGAACCTCTCTCCAGTTATGATAATACAATACTGTACACTACTACAGTGGAACCTATCTCCAGTTATGATAATACAATAGAGTACACTGCTACAGTGGAACCTCTCTCCAGTTATGATAATACAATAGTGTACACTGCTACAGTGGAACCTCTCTCCAGTTATGATAATACAATAGTGTACACTACTACAATGGAACCTCTCTCCAGTTATGATAATACAATAGTGTACACTGCTACAATGGAACCTCTCTCCAGTTATGATAATACAAAAGTGTAACCTCTCTCCAGTTATGATAATACAATAGTGTACACTACTACAGTGGAACCTCTCTCCAGTTATGATAATACAATAGTGTACACTGCTACAGTGGAACCTCTCTCCAGTTATGATAATACAATAGTGTACACTACTACAATGGAACCTCTCTCCACTTATGATAATACAATAGTGTACACTGCTACAGTGGAACCTCTCTCCAGTTATGGTAATACAAAAGTGTAACCTCTCTCCAGTTATGATAATACAATAGTGTACACTACTACAGTGGAACCTCTCTCCAGTTATGATAATACAATAGTGTACACTGCTACAGTGGAACCTCTCTCCAGTTATGATAATACAATAGTGTACACTACTACAGTGGAACCTCTCTCCAGTTATGATAATACAATAGTGTACACTACTACAGTGGAACCTCTCTCCAGTTATGATAATACAATAGTGTACACTTCTACAGTGGAACCTCTCTCCACTTATGATAATACAATAGTGCACACTGCTGCAGTGGAACCTCTCTCCAGTTATGATAATACAATAGTGTACACTACTACAGTGGAACCTCTCTCCAGCTACGATAATACGATAGTGTACACTGTTACAGTGGAACCTCTCTACAGTTATGATAATACAATAGTGTACACTACTACGGTGGAACCTTTCTCCAGTTATGATAATACAATAGTGTACACTGCTACAGTGGAACCTCTCTCCAGTTATGATAATACAATAGTGTACAATACTACAATATAACCTCTCTCCTGTTATGATAATACAAGTGTGTACACTGCTACAGTGGAACCTCTCTCCAGTTATGATAATACAATAGTGTACACTACTACAGTGGAACCTCTCTCCAGTTATGATAATACAATAGTGTACACTACTGCAGTGGAACCTCTCTCCAGTTATGATAATACAATATTGTACACTGCTAAAGTGGAACCTCTCTCCAGTTATAATAATACAATAGTGTACACGGCTACAGTGGAACCTCTCTCCAGTTTGGATAATACAATAGTGTACACTGCTACAGTAGAACCTCTCTCCAGTTTTGATAATACAATAGTGTACACTGCTACAGTGGAACCTCTTTCCAGTTTTGATACTACAATATTGTACACTGCTACAGTGGAACCTCTCCAGTTATGATAATACAATAGTGTACACTACTACAGTGGAACCTCTCTCCAGTTATGATAATACAATAGTGTACACTGCTACAGTGGAACCTCTCTCCAGTTATAATAATACAATAGTGTACACTACTACAGTCGAATCTCTATCAAGTTATGATACTACAATAGTGTACCTCTTTCCAGTTATGATAATACAATAGTGTACACTTCTACAGTGGAACCTCTCTCCAGTTATGATAATACAATAGTGTACACTGCTACAGTGGAACCTCTCTCCAGTTATGATAATACAATAGTGTACACTACTACAGTGGAACCTCTCTCCAGTTATGATAATACAATAGTGTACACTACTGCAGTGGAACCTCTCTCCAGTTATGATAATACAATATTGTACACTGCTAAAGTGGAACCTCTCTCCAGTTATAATAATACAATAGTGTACACGGCTACAGTGGAACCTCTCTCCAGTTTGGATAATACAATAGTGTACACTGCTACAGTAGAACCTCTCTCCAGTTTTGATAATACAATAGTGTACACTGCTACAGTGGAACCTCTTTCCAGTTTTGATAATACAATATTGTACACTGCTACAGTGGAAACTCTCCAGTTATGATAATACAATAGTGTACACTACTACAGTGGAACCTCTCTCCAGTTATCATAATACAATAGTGTACACTGCTACAGTGGAACCTCTCTCCAGTTATAATAATACAATAGTGTACACTACTACAGTCGAGTCTCTATCAAGTTATGATACTAAAAAATGTGTACCCTATTCCAGAATGATAATACAATATGTACTCACTGCTACAGTGGAACCTATCTCCAGATATGATAATACAATCGTGTACACCTGCTACAGGGAACTCTCTCCAGTTATGATAATACAATAGTGTATACACTACTACAAGTGGAACCTCTCTCCAGTTATGATAATACAATAGTGTACCACACTGCAGTGGAACCTCTCTCCATTATGATAATACAATATTGTAACACTGGCTACAGTGTACCCTCTCTCAGTTTAAGAATTATACCAATAGTGTACACTGGCTACAGTGGAACCTCTTTCCAGTTTAGATAAACAATATTGAACACTGCTACAGTGAACCTCTCCAGTTATGATAATACCATAAGTGTACACTACTAACGGTCGAATCTCTTACCATTTATGATAATACAATAGTGTACACTGCTACAGTGGAACCTCTCTCCAGTTATGATAATACAATAGTGTACACTGCTACAGTGGAACCTCTCTCCAGTTATGATAATACAATAGTGTACACTTCTACAGTGGAACCTCTCTCCAGTTATGATAATACAATAGTGTACACTACTACAGTGGAACCTCTCATTCCAATTATATCATAATACAATAGTGTACACTACTACAGTGGACCTCTCTCCCAGATAATACAATAGTGTACACTGCTACAGTGGAACCTCTCTTCTCCTCCAGTTATGTTAAAATACAATAGTGTACACTACTAACATTATAAACAATCTCTCCCAAGTTATGAGTTTAATACAATAGTGTACACTGCTACAGTGGAACCTCTCTCAAGTTATGATAATACAATAGTGTACACTACTACAGTGGAACCTCTCTCCAGTTACGATAATACGATAGTGTACACTGCTAGAGTGGAACCTCTCTCCAGTTATGATAATACAATAGTGTACACTACTACAGTGGAACCTCTCTCCAGTTATCATAATACAATAGTGTACACTACTACAGTGGCACCTCTCTCCAGTTATCATAATACAATAGTGTACACTGCTACAGTGGAACCTCTCTCCAGTTATGTTTAATACAATAATGTACACTAACTAACAATATAACATATCGCTTTATGATGATACAAATTTATTGTACACTGCTACAGTGAACCTCATCTCCAGTTATGATAATACAAAGTGTACACTTAACTACAGTGGAACCTCTCTCCAGTTATAAAATACAAGTAGTTTAACTAAACTGCTACGAGTGGAACCTCTCTCCCAGTTTTATAATAAAACAATAGTACAATACTACTACAGTGAATCAAAACTCACCAGTTATGATACAATAGTGTACACTACTACAAGTGTACCCTCCTCCAAGTAATAGATAATACAATAGTGTACACTGCTACAGTGGAACCTCTCTCCAGTTGATAAATAATAAAATAGTGTACACTGCTACAGTGGAACCCTCTCTCTAGTTTTTAAGATAATACAATAGTGTACACTACTACAGTGGAACCTCTCTCCAGTTATCATAATAAAAACAATAGTGTAACACTACTACAGTTGAACCTCTCTCCCAGTTATCATAATACATATAGTTGTAACACTGCTACAGTGGAACCTCTCTCCAGTTATGTTAATAAAACAATAATGTACACTACTACATTAATAACGAATCTCAGTCCAAGTTATGATAATACAATAGTGTACTCTGGAATCATTTGAAACCTATCCCTCCAAGTTATAAATATAACAATAGAAGTACACTGCTACAGTGGAACCTCTCTCCAGTTATGATAATAAAACATAGTGTACACTACTACAGTGGAACCACTCTCCAGTTATGATAATACAATAGTGAACACTACTACAGTGAACCTCTCTCTCCAGTTTATCAAATACAATAGTGTACACTACTACAGTTGCACCTCTCCACCTCCAGTTTTTGATAATACAATAGTGTACACTGCTACAGTGGAACCTCTCTCAGTGGAGTTTTTGATAATCACATACTGGTACACTAACTACAGTGGAACCTAACATCCATCTGTTATGATAATAACAATAGTACACTACTACAGTGGGAACCTAACCTCTCCAGTTATAAAAAATACAATAGTGTACACAGCTACAGTGGAACCTCTCTCCCAGTTATGATCAAAACTCCACAATAGTGTACACTACTACAGTGGAACCACTCTCAGTAAAATGAATAATACAATTCGTTTACACAAACTACAGTGGAACCTCTCTCCAGTTATGATAATACAATAGTGTACACTGCTACAGTTTTTTTTAGAAAACCTCTCTCCATTTTTGTTATGGAATCATTAAAATAGTGTACACTGCTACAGTGGAACCTCTCTCCAGTTTATGATAATACAATATTGTACACTGGCCTTCTAGTGTAACCAATCTCTCGGAGTTTATGATAAAAAAAATTCAAAATTAGTGTACACTACTACAGTGGAACCTTTCTCCCCAGTTACCATAATACATAGTGACACTGCCTACAGTGTAAACACCTCTCCTCCAGTTATGATAATAAACAATAGTGTACACTACTACAGTCGAATCTCTCTCCAGTTATGATAACTACAATAGTGGTACTCAACTACAATGGAACCTCTCCCAGTTATGATAATACAATAGTGTAACACTGCTACAGTGGAACCTCTCTCCAGTTTTATGATAATACAATAGTGTACACTGCTACAGAGGAACCTCTCTCCAGTTATGATCAATACATAGTGTACACTACCTACAGTGGAACCTCTCTCGGAGTTATGATAATACAATAGGTGTACACTACTACAGTGTGAACCTCTCCCCTCCAGTTATGATAATCACATAGTGTACACTGAGGTACAGTGGAGACTCTCTCCAGTTATGATAATACAATAGTGTACACTACTACAGTGTGGACCTCTCATCCATTATGATAATACAATAGTGTACACTACTACATGAAACCTATTCTGCCCCCAGTTTAATATATAATAGAGTGTACACTGCTAAAGTGGAACCTCTCTCCATTATGATAATACAATAGTGTACACTGCTAACAGAAGGAAACGCACTCTCCAGTTACCGATAATACAATAGTGTACACTACTAACAGTGAACCTCATCTCCAGTTATGATAATACAAATATGTACACTACTACAGTGGAACCTCTCTCCTGGTTATGATATACAAAAGTGACCTCTCTCCATATAATAATACAAAAGTTGTACACTACTACAGTGAACCTCTATCCCAGTTATGATAATAAACAATGAGTGTTTTACACTAGCTACAGTGGACCCACCTCTCTCCAGTAAGATAATACAAGTGACACTGTACAGGGGAACTCTTCTCCACTAGTGGACCTATAACAATAATAGTTATGCAATATACAAGTGGACCTCCACAACGAAAGTAATGTAATACAAAAGTGTAACTCTCTCCAGTTATGAAAATACAATAGTGTACACTCTACAGAATGTTTGGACCCAACCTCTCTCCATTATGATAATACAATAGTACACTACTACAGTGGCCACCTCTCCAGTTCCCATTGTATAAATACAAATATGTACACTGCAATAACAGTGGAACCTCTCTCCAGTTATGATAATACAATAGTGTACACTAACTAACAGTTAACCTCTCTCCAGTTATAATAGTACAAAAGTAGTAACACAAACTCTACAGTGGTGTACATCTCTCCACTTAAATGATACTAGTTAGTGTACACTGCGACAGTGGAACCTCTCGTCCAGTTATGATAAAAATACAATAATGTACACTCTACAGTGAAACCTCTCTCCAGCTACGATAATACGATAGTGTACACTGCCTACAGTGGAACCTCTCTAAACCAGTTATGATAATACCCCCAAAATAGTGTACACTACTACATGGAACCTCTCCAGTTATGATAAGGACAAAAGTGTACACTGCTACAGTGAACCTCTCTCCAGTTAAATCATAATACAATGTGTACATAGCTATTTTTATAATATAACCCTCTCTCCCTCCTGATTATGATAAGATAATACAAGTGGAGTACACTAACTACAGTGGAACCATCTCTCCAGTTTATGATAATAAAACAATAGTGTACTACTACTACAGTGAACCCATCTCTCTCCCAGTTATGATAATACAATAGTGTACACTCTACAGTGGGAAAACCTCTCTCCAGTATGAAAAATACAAAAGTATATGTAACAAACTGCTAAAGTCACCTGGAACCTCTCCCAGTTATGATAATACAATAGTGTACACACAAAAAAACCAATACAAAAACGGCTACAGTGGAACCTCTCTCCAGCTACTGATAAATACATAAGTGAAACCAACACGTTAGTGGACAAGTAGAAAACTCTACAAGGTAATATGATAATACAATAGTGTACACTACTACAGTGGAACCTCTTTCCAGTTTTATGATATACAATAGTGTACACTGCTACAGATTGGAACCTCTCTCCAGTTATGATAATACAATAGTGTACACTACTATAATATAACAATCTCTCCTGTTTATGACAAGTACAATAGTACACTGCTATAACAGTGGTAATCCTCTTTCTCCAGTATATATAACAATAGTTGAATAAACGGTAACTACAGTGGAACCTCTCTACAGTCGATACCTAATATAATCAAGTGTACCCTACTCCTACTGCGTGGACCTCTCTCCAGATTATGAATAATACAATAGTGTACACTCAACTATTGTGAACCTCTCACCAGTTATGAATAATACACTAGTGTACACTGCTATAAAACAGTGGAACCCTCCCTCCTCCAGTTTATGGATAATAATCATTATAGTGAAAAACACTATTTAACTTAAACAGGTGGAACCTCTCTCCAGTTTTGGATATACATTAGTGTATACACTGGCTACAGTGTGACCTCTATCTCTCCAGTTTTTAATGATAAAACTACAATATGTAACACTGCTACAGTGGAACCTCTCAGTTCCATGTTATAATACAATAGATGTACACTAGGCTGCTACAGTGGAACCTCTCTCCAGTTATGATAATACAATATCGTGTACACTGCTACAAGTGGAACCTCCCTGTCCCAGTTATAATAAAAATACAATAGTTGTAACACTACTACCAGTTTTCGAATAATCTACATCAAAGTAATACATACTACAGAACTAGTGACCAATCTTTCCCAGTAATCCCAGTTAAGGAATACAATATGTGTACACGGGAACCACTTCTACATGGAACCTATTTACAATAGTGTACACTGCTCAGTGGAACCTCTCCAGTTATACAACAATATGTACACTGCTACAGTGAACCTCTCTCCAGTTATGATATACAATAGTGTACACTACTACAGTGTAACTACTCTCCTGTATGATATACAATAGTGTACACTGCTGCAGTGGAACCTCTCTCCAGTTATGAATAATACAATATTGTACACTGCTACAGTCGGATCTCTCTCCAAGTTATATAACCTACATTAGTGACTCTCAGTATGATAACAATAGTGTACACTCTACAGTGGAAGCCTCATCTCAGTATGATAATACAATAGTGTACACTGCTACAGTGGAACCACTCTCCAGTATGATAATACAATATGTAACACTCAACAGTGGAACCTCTCTCACAAGTTATGATAACCATACAATAGTGTACACTACTACAGTGAACCTCTCTTCCATAAGATCACATGTACACTGCAACATACAACTCCATTAATCATACCATTAGTGTACACGCTACAGTGGGAACCTCTCTCCAGTTATGATGAATATACAGGTGTACACTGCTACCAGTGACTCACGTATTATATACAATAGTGTAACCTCTCTCCAGTTATGATAATACAATAGTGTACTACTACATGGACCTCTCCCAGTTATGATACAATAGTGTACACATCTAAAACCATTTGAACTCTCACAGTATGATACATATGTAGTGTACACTGCTCAGTGGAACCTCTCTCAGTATATAATACAAAGTGTAACACTACTACAGTGGAACCTCTCCTCCTTTAGATAATACGAATAGTGACACTGCTAGAGTGACACACTCAGTAATATTACAATAGTGTACACTACTACAGTGGAACCTCTCTACAGTTAATCATAATACAATAGTGTACACTACTACTGTTGGCACCTCTCCTCCAGTTATCATAATACAATAGTGTACACAGCTACAGTGGAACCTCTCTCCAGTTATGTTAATACAATAATGTACACTACTACAATAATACAATAGTCTCACTGTTAGATGATAATACAATAGTGTACACTAGCTACAGTGGAACCTATCTCCAGTTATAATAATACAATAGTGTACACGGCTACAGTGGAACCTCTCTCCAGTTATAATAATACAATAGTGTACACGGCTACAGTGGAACCTCTCTCCAGTTATGATAATACAATAGTGTACACTCACTACAGTGGAACCATTCTCAGGTTATGATAATACAATAGTGTACACTACTACAGTGGAACCTCTCTCCAGTTATGATAATACAATAGTGTACACTGCTACAGTAGAACCTCTCTCCAGTTTTGATAATACAATATGTACACTGCTACAGTGGAACCTCTCTCTAGTTGTGATAATACAATATTGTAACACTGCTACAGTGCAACCATCTCTCCATTATGATAATCAATAGTGTACACTACTACAGTGTAACCTCTCTCCTTTAGTTACCAATAATACAACTAGCTAACCTACTGCTACAGTGGAACCTCTCTCCAGTTTATAATAAAACAATAGTGTACACTACTACAGGTCGAATCTCTCAAGTGTAATGATACTACAATATGTACCTCTCTCCAGTTTATGATAATATAATAGTGTACACTGCTACAGTGGAACCTCTCTCCAGTTATGATAAAAAATAGTGTAGCACTACTACAGTGGAACCTCTCTCCAGTTATGATAACTATAGTAGTACACTACACAGTGAACCTCTCTCTCAGTTATGATAATACAATATGAGTACACCTAGACTACAAGTGTACCTCTCCCCAGTTATGATAATACATAGAGTACACTACTACAGTGGAACCTCTCTCCAGTTATGATAATACAACAGAAAGTAAACACTACTACAAGTGACCCTCTCACCAGTTATGATAATACAATAGTGTACACTACTAACAATGGAACCTCTCCCCAGTTATGATAATACAATATGTACACTACTACAGTGGAACCTCTCTCCAGTTATGATAATACAATAGTGTATTGTAACACTGCTACAGAGGCAACTCTCTCCATTACGATAATACGATAGTGTACACAACTGCTACAGTCGGAACCTCTCTCCATTAATTTATGATAATAAAAATAGTGTACACTACTACAGTGGAACCACTCAACAGTTATGATAATACAATAGTGTACACTGCTACAGTGGCACATCTTCTCCAGTTATGATAATAACAATAGTGTACAACTACACAGTGGGACCTCTTCCCCATTATGATAAGAACCCATAGTGTACAAAATACACAAGTGGAACCTATTCAAGGTATACTAAATAACCAATTAGAGGTACACTTCTACAGGTGGCACTCTCGCCAGTAATGACACTACCAATATCAGTACACTACTGAAAGTTGGAAACTCCTCTCCCTTCCAAGTAGATATTGACAATGTGTGTACACTTACTCACAGGAACCTCTCTCCCATTTATGATAATACTATAGTGTACACTACTACAGTGGAAACCTCTCTCCAGTTATGAATAATACAATAGTGTACACTACTAACCAGTTGGAAACTCTCTCCAGTAATGAGAATAACAAATATGGAACACTGCCTAGTGGAACCTCTCTCCAAGTTATAATAATACGATAAAGTGTACACTACTACAGTCGAATCTCTATCAAGTTATGATACGATAGTACCTCTTCCGTTATTGATAAAACAATAGTGACACTACTACAGTGGAACCTCTCTCCAGTGAGGAATAAATACAATAGTGTACACTACTACAGTGGAACAATCTCTGCCAGTTATGATATTACAATATTTGTCACTACTTACAGTCTATTAAACTGTGGAACCTCTCTCCCAGTTACTGATATACAATAAGTTACACGCTCTACCAGTGGACTCTCCTCCTGTTTATGATAATACAATATGTACACTACACAAGTGAACCTCTCTCCAGTTAATATAATACAATAGTGTACACTACTAACCAGTGGACTCTCCTCCAGTTATGATAATAAACAATAGTGGTACAAACTACTGCCATTTGGACCTCCCTTCCAGTATGATAAATACAATAGTGTACACTACTACAGTGGAACCTCTCTCCAGTTATGATAATACAATATGTACACGACTACAGTGGAACCTCTTTATTCCAGTTAACCATAATACAATAAGTATACAACTGCTACAGTGGGAAACCTCTCTCCAGTTTGATATTTCAAATAGTTGTTACACTACTACTGTGAACCTCCTCCCAGTTATGATTAATACAATTGTGTACATTTACTAAAGTGGAACTATCAGTTATAATTTAATTACAATAGTGTACACTTTACAGTGGAACCTCTCTCCATTTATGATAATTAAATTTGGGTACTCTACTGCAGTGGAACCATATTCTCCAGTTGGATGAATATATACATTAAGTGTACTCTACTAAAACAGTGGAACCTCCCTCTTCTGTTATGATAATTCAAAAATGTGTAAACACTACTACAGTGGACCTCTCTACAGTTGGTGGATAATACATAGTGTACACTTGCTACTGTGAAACCTCTCTCCAGTCTATGATAATGCAATAGTTTGTAACAATTTACTACAGTGGAACCTCTATCAGTTATGATAATACATTAGTATGGCATTGGCTACAAGTTGGATAACTCATCCTACAGTTATAGATAATTTTAACATATTGTACATACTACAAGTGGGAACCTCCTCTCCAGTTATGATAGAATCATTAGTGTTCAACTGGCCGATTTAGGGGGGAACCTCTATCCTTGCTTGATAATTACAATAGTGGTCACTGCTACAGGGGAACCTATATCTTAGTAATGTTAATAACAATGTGTACTGCTTCAGTGGTTCTATCTCCGTTGATAATAACAATTAGTATACTTATTCCTGTTGGTACAGATACCTCCAGTATGATATTTAAAATTAGTGTAAATTTCTACGTGGGAACCGCTCTCCAGTTTTGGAAAATTATACAATAGTGTACAATACTTTACAGTGGAACCTCTTCCTCCAGCCTATGGATAATAACAAATAGAGTACCTAACTACTGTGGTACCTCTCTCCAGTTATGATAATTTGAACATTTAGTCGTACAACTTACTACTGTCGGAACCCTCTTACTCCGTTATTATTAATTCTATAGTAAATTCCACTGATTTCAGTGGAACTCTCCAGTATGATAAGACCAATAGTGTACATACTACGTGGGAACCTCTTCCAGTTATGATAATAAATAGTGTTCATACTACAGTGGAACTCTCCTCCCAGTTAGTTGTATTACAATAGTGTATTTACTTACTACCGTGGAAACCTCTCCTCCATTTTGATAATACAATAGTGTTACACTACCTACAGGGGAACCTCTCTCCAGTTATGAAAATATACATATTGTAACACTGTTACATAGAACTCCTTCTCCAGTTATGAAATAATACTAATAAGTTGTAATTAGCTACAAGTGGAACCTCTCTCCAGTTATGATAATACAAAATAAAGTATCCACTACTACAGTGAACCTCTATCAAGTTATGATAATACATAATAGTTTGTAACAACTACTACAGTGGAACCCTCTCTAATTTATGATAATACAATAGTTGTACAGTGGCTATTGGTTGGAACTCTCTCGAGTTAATGATATAACATTGTTGTAACAACTATACAGTGGAAACCTCTCCAGTTATGATAATTAAAAACTCTAAAGTTGTACACTTACTACAGTGAAAAACCCTCTATCAAAGTTTGATAACTACAATACTGTAAACCTCTAGTTATGTAATGCAATACTGTAAAACTCTACTTTTCAGTGGAAACCTCTCTCCAGTTTGATGTAATACAGTTAAATACACCTATACAGTGGAAAATCTCTCCTTTAGTTATTGATTTAATAACATTAGTTGTTCACTACTACAGTGTAATCCTCTCTCCTAGTTATGATAATACAATATTGTACACTGCTAGTGGAACCTCTCTCCAAGTATGATAATACAATAGTTTTCACTACTACAGTGGATCTCTCTCCAGTTATTGAATTAATTACAATAGTGTACACTAACTAACCAGTGGACTCTATCCAGTAATTGATAATACAATAGTGTACAACTACTGCAGTTATAGTTTTGACTCCCTCAGTTATGGATAATACAATTAGTGGTCACTACTACAGTGGAAGCTATCTCTCCTGTTATGTTAATTACAATTGTGTACACCTACTCAGTGGAATCCTCTCCTTTTCCAGTTTTGATAATACCAATAAGTTTTGTACAACTGCTAAAGTGGACTCTCTCCAGTATAATAATACGATAAAGTGGGTACACTATACAGTCCGAATTCTCTAGTCCAAGTTAATGATAATAACAATAGTTGTAACTCTCCAGTTATGATAATAAAATAGTGTTACAATTCTAAACAGTGAAACATATTCTCAGTTATGAATAATAACAAATAGTGGTTCACCTACTACAGTGGAACTCTCTCCAGTTATGAATAAATACATTTTGTAACCACTGCATAAACCAGTGGAAACATTCTCTCCTGTTAATGATTAATAAATTGTTGTTCATACTACATGGAACCTCTCTTCCAAGTTATGATAATTACAATAGTTTTACACTACTACCAGTTGGAAGAACCTGTATCTCCGAAGTTTAATTTGATTAATACAATTAGTGGTACACTACCTGCAAGTGGAAACCTCTTCTCCAGTTATATTAATACCATAGTGTAAAACTATACAGTGGGATCCTCTCTTCCAAGTTATGATTAATACAATAGTGTACACTATACTGGGGGAAAACTTCCCTTCTCCAGTTAATTGATAATAACCAAATATTGTAATGCCTACAGTTGGAACCTCTCTCCTGTTAATGATAATAACAAATAGTGTAACCTCTATTACAAGTGGACCCTCTATCCAGTTATTGATTTAATTTCAATGTATAACATTGGCCTTACCAGTGGGGAAAACCTCTCTCCAGTTATGATAAATACAATAGTGTTACACTCTAAAGTGGAACCTCTCCCCAGTTAATGATAATAAATAGTTGCTACATTACTACAGTGGAAACCCTTATCAAGTTATAATTAATAAATGAGTCACCTTCTCCCGTTGGAACCTCCTCTTCCATTTAAAAAAAAATTGGAAATTCATACAATAAGTGTAACACTGGAACTTTGCAAGTGGAACCTCTCTCCATTTATGATAATAAAAATAGTGTTACACTATGGCAGTGGAAACCTCTCTTCCAGTTATGATTAATCTTTATAGAATGTTTTACACTACTACAGTGGAACCCTCCTCTCCAGTTTGATTAATACAATAGTGTACACTGCTACAGTGGAACCTCTCTCAGTAATGATTAAATTCAATAGTATACACTACTTCAGTGGAAACCTCTCTCCGTTATGATAATACAATAGTGTACATTACTACGTGGAAACCCGTTCTCGTTTGATAAATTACAATAGTGTACACTACTACTGTGGAACCCTCTCTCCTGGTTATGATAATTCAAATAGTGTAAATACTACAGTGGAACATTCTCCAGTTATGATTAATACAAATAGTGTACACTACTACAGTGGAACCTCTCCTCCAGTTATGATAATACAATAGTATTCAATGATACAGTGGAAACCTCTCTCCAGTTATGATAATACAATAGTTAAACTATTACAGTGGAAACCTCTCTCCAGTTTTTGTAATTACAATTAGTGTAACTACTGCGTGGGAATCTCTCCAGTTATGATAATTAAAATAGTGTTACCACTACACAGTGGAACCTCTCTCCATTTATGATAATAGAATAGTGTACACTACTACAGTGGAACCTCTCTCCAGTTATGATAATACAATATTGTACACTGCTACAGAGGAACCTCTCTCCAGTTATGATAATACAATAGTGTACATTGCTACAGTGGAACCTCTCTCCAGTAATGATAATACAATAGTATACACTACTACAGTGGAACCTCTCTCCAGTTATGATAATACAATAGTGTATACTACTACAGTGGAACCGCTCTACAGTTATGATAATACAATAGTGTACACTACTACAGTGGAACCTCTCTCGAGTTATGATAATACAATAGTGTAAACACTACTACAGTTGGAAACCTCTCTCCAGTTAAGATAATACATAGTGTACTACTACAGTGGAACCTCCTATCAAGTTATGATACTACAATAGTGTACCTCTTTCCAGTTATTGATAAATACAATAGTGTACACTACTACAGTGGAAACCTCTCTCCAGTTATGATAATACAACAGTGTACACTACTTACAGTGGAACTCTCTCCCTGTTATGATAATACATAGTGTTCATACTACAGTGGAACCTCTCTCCAGTTATGATAATACAATATTGTACACTGCTAAAGTGGAACCTCTCTCCTGTTATGATAATACAATAGTGTACACTACTACAGTGGAACCTCTCTCCAGTTATGATAATACAATAGTGTACACTACTACAGTGGAACCTCTCTCCAGTTATGATAATACAATAGTGTACACTACTGCAGTGGAACCTCCCTCCAGTTATGATAATACAATAGTGTACACTACTACAGTGGAAGCTCTCTCCAGTTATGATAATACAATAGTGTACACTACTACAGTGGAACCTCTCTCCAGTTATGATAATACAATAGTGTACACTGCTAAAGTGGAACCTCTCTCCAGTTATAATAATACGATAGTGTACACTACTACAGTCGAATCTCTATCAAGTTATGATACTACAATAGTGTACCTCTTTCCAGTTATGATAATACAATAGTGTACACTACTACAGTGGAACCTCTCTCCAGTTATGATAATACAATAGTGTACACTACTACAGTGGAACATATCTCCAGTTATGATAATACAATAGTGTTCACTACTACAGTGGAACCTCTCTCCAGTTATGATAATACAATATTGTACACTGCTACAGTGGAACCTCTCTCCTGTTATGATAATACAATTGTGTACACTACTACAGTGGAACCTCTCTCCAGTTATGATAATACAATAGTGTACACTACTACAGTGGAGCCTCTCTCCAGTTATGATAATACAATAGTGTACACTACTGCAGTGAAACCTCTCTCCAGCTATGATAATACCATAGTGTACACTACTACAGTGGAAACTCTCTCCAGTTATGATAATACAATAGTGTACACTACTACAGTGGAACCTCTCTCCAGTTATGATAATACAATATTGTACACTGCTACAGTGGAAACCTCTCTCCCAGTTGATGAATACAATAGTGTACACTACTATAGTGGAACCTCCTATCCAGTTATGATAATACAATAGTATACATTGCTGGCGGATTACAGTGGAACCTCTCTCCCAGTTATGAAATAAAAAACAATTAGTTTGTACACTACTAAACAGTGGAACCTCTCCCCAGTTATGATAATACAATAGTGTACATTTACTTACAGTGGAACTTTATCCAGTTTTATATAATTAACAATAGAGTACACTTTCTACAGTGGAACCTCTCCATTTATGATAATACAATAGTGTAATTACCTACAGTGGAACCTTTATCAGAGTTATAATAATACAATAGGTACACTTCTACAGTGGAACCTTCTCCATGTATGTTACCTACAATAGTGTACACTATGCAGTGGAAACCTTCTCTCAGTTACAACCAAAACTTATGATAATACAATAGTGTAACACTTTACTACAGTGGAATAACTCTCTTCCAGTTTATGATAATACAATAGGTGTTACACTACTACAGTTGGAACCATCTCTCCAGTTATGATAATACAATAGTGTAACACTGCTACTGTGGAAACCTCCTCTCCTGTTTTATTGATAATGCAATAGTGTTCACTACTACAGTGGAACCTCTATCATGTTATGATTAATTCTCAATAGTGTGCATTGCCTACAGTGGAAAAACCTCTTCTCTGTTTATTATGATTAATACAATATTGTACACTGCTAACAGTGGAACCTCTCTCCAGTTATGATTAATACTAATTAGTGTACACTGTGCTACAGTGGAACCTCTCTCCAGTTAAAGATTAATACAAATAGTTATACACTTACTACAGTTGGTAACCTCTTCCTCCTGTTATGATAAGATACAAGTTAGTGTTACTCTACTACAGTGGAAACCACTCTAAAAAACAGTTTATGGATAATTCGCAATAGTGTTAACACTGCTAACAGTTGGAACATCTCTCCAGTTATGATAATTACAATAGGGTGTACACTTACTACAGTGGAACCGACTTCTCCAGTTGTTTATGATAATACAATAGTGTACACTGCCTGCTACAGTGGAACCTTCTCCGTTGAGTTAATAATAATTCAATTAGGGTGTACACTGCTACCAGTAGAACTTCTCACCAGTTTTGATAATACAATAGTGTTACACTGCTACAGCGGAACCTTCTCTCCTGTTTTTGAATTGAATAATACAATTATTGTACACTGCTACAGGTGGAACCTCCTCTCCAGTTATGATTTAATACAATAGTTTTGCTACCACTTACTACCAGGGGATGGTCCTTCTACCAGTTTTGATAATAACAAATAGTGTACAATTGCTAAACAGTGGAACCTCTTCTTCCAGTTATAATAATAATACGTTATTGTGTACATACTTACTGTCGAATCTCCTATCAAGTTATGATACTACAATAGTTGTGTACCTCCTTTCCAGTTAATGATAATACTAATAGTGTACAATGACTTACATGTGGAACCTCTATACCAGTTATGATAATACAATAGTGTACACTTACTACAGTGGAACATTTTCTCCTCCGTTATGATAATACTAATTAGTGTTCACTTTAATACAGTGGAACCTCTTCTCCAGCTTATGGCTTAAATACAATAATTGTACCACTGCTACAGTGGAACCTTCTCTCATGTTATGATAATACAATAGTGTACACTACTTACAGTGGAACCTCTTCCTCCAGTTTATGAAAATAATACAATGAGTGTACAACTACTACAGTGGAACCTTCTCCTCCCGTTATGGATAATTACAATTAGTGTACACTACTGCAGGTGGAACCTCTGCTCCCAGTTTATGATAATTTCAAATTTTAGTTGTACACTAACTACAGTGTGGAAACTCTTCTCCAGTTATGATAATACAATAGTGTTACCACTGACTACAAAAGTGGAACCTTTCCTCTCCAGTTTTGATGAATAATAAATATTGTACGCTGGTTACAGTGGAACCTCTCTTCCAGTTATGATTAATATCAATAGTGTTTACTACTAACTACAGTGGAACCTCTATCCAGAGTTATGTAATTAATAATTTTTTTTTTAAAGTGTTACACTGCTAACAGTGGAACCTCTTATCCCTGTTATGATTAATACAATTAGTGTACGCTACTACAGTGGAACCTCTCCCCAGGTTATGGATAATACAATAGGTGTTACATTAACTTACAGTGGTAACCTTTATTCCAGTTATAATAATACAAATAGTGTACAACTTCTACAGTTGGAATCCTTCTCCAGTTATGATAATACAATAGTGTTACCTACTTACTTCAGTGGAACCTCTCTTCAGTTATGATAATAAACAATAGTGTACACTACTTACAGTCAGGAATTGGAACCTCTCTCCCTGTTGATGATAATACCAATAGTGTAACACTTTAACTGCCAGTGGAACCTCTCTACCAGTTTTTATGATAATACAATAGTGTACACTACTACAGTGGAACCTCTCTTCTCCAGTTATTACTAATATAATTAGTGTTACATTGACTTACAGTTGGAACCTCTCTCCTGTTGATGAAATATACAAATTTATTGTACACTGCTACAGTGGAACCTCTTTCCTCCAGTTATGATAATAACCTATAGATGTACCACTGCTTGACAGTGGAACCTCTCCCTCCAGTAATTAAGATAATACAATAGTTAATTCACTACTTACTGTGGAAACCTTCTCCTCAGTTGATGATTAATACAATTAGTGTACATTACTACAGTTGGAACCGTCCTCTCCCAGTTATGATGAATTACAATTAGTGTACACTCACTACTGTGGAAATCCTGCTTCTCCAGTTTTATGATAATTACAATAGTGTTAAACACTACTTACAGTGGAACCTTCTCCTCAGTTATGATAATAAACAATAGTGTACACTACTTCAGTGGAACCTCTCTCCAGTTATGATAATACAATAGTATTCACTGATACAGTGGAACCTCTCTCCAGTTATGATAATACAATAGTGTACACTACTACAGTGGAACCTCTCTCCAGTTATGATAATACAATAGTGTACACTACTGCAGTGGAACCTCTCTCCAGTTATGATAATACAATAGTGTACACTACTACAGTGGAACCTCTCTCCATTTATGATAATACAATAGTGTACACTACTACAGTGGAACCTCTCTCCAGTTATGATAATACAATAGTGTACATTGCTACAGTAGAACCTCTCCACACCGGACGCACTGACAGGTGTACTAGGGAGATATAGCTTACGCCAGGCCCATATATAAGACACTGCGTCACGCACACGCGTGCACACACACACACATTCATATATAGAGTATTGTGTTCAATTAACGAATTAGATTCGGGATACACCTTTACGGGTATTAATTATTTATATATTTTATTTTATTTGTTGTTGTTATTTCTCAATGAAAGTACATTTGTATATGTTTGTGACCACTCATTTGACCCGTCTCGACATATACTTATGAGAAATCGTTAAGACAATATTTAGGATTTTCGACAAACAAAATGGCGTATCCTCAGCATCCCGTGTAGAAAAATGTCCCGGTATATCCATGTGTACTCCAGTTGAGCGACAGGTTCGGTTGGAGCATGCCTGTGCGGCCCTGGACGTGTGCCCCCTAGGTTACCGGTGCGATCCTGACACCCAACAATGCCTACAGCTGTGTGAGGATATGGCGTGCCAAAACCACGGCGTCTGTGAGGTGGTCATAGCAAGTCCTACTGACATCACCACCATATGTAGGTATGTGTACATGTATGGCGTGCCAAAACCACGTGGTCTGTGAGGTGGTCATAGCAGGTCTTACTGACGTCACCGCCATATGTAGGTATGTGTACATGTATGGCGTGCCTAAACCACGGAGTCTGTGAGGTGGTCATATCAAGTCCTACTGACGTCACCGCCATATGTAGGTATGTGTACATGTATCGCTTGCCAAAACCACGGAGTCTGTGATGTGGTCATAACAAGTCCTACTGACGTCACCGCCATATGTAGGTATGTGTACATGTATGGCGTGCCAAAACCACGGAGTCTGTGAAGTGGTCATAGCAGGACCTACTGACGTCACCACCATATGTAGGTATGTGTACATGTATGGCGTGCCAAAACGACGGGGTATGTGATGTGGTCCTAGCAGGTCCTACTGACGTCACCGCCATATGTAGGTATGTGTACATGTATGGCGTGCCAAAACCACGGGGTCTGTGAGGTGGTCATAGCAAGTCCTACTGACGTCACCGTCATATGTAGGTATGTGTACATGTATGGCGTGCCAAAACCACGTGGTCTGTGAGGTGGTCATAGCAGGTCTTACTGACGTCACAGCCATATGTAGGTATGTGTACATGTATGGCGTGCCAAAACCACGGAGTCTGTGAGGTGGTCATAGCAGGACCTACTGACGTCACCGCCATATGTAGGTTTGTGTACATGCATGGCGTGCCAACACGACGGGGTCTGTGATGTGGTCCTAGCAGGTCCTACTGACGTCACCGCCATATGTAGGTATGTGTACATGTATGGCGTGCCAAAACCCCTGTATTGCGTGCCAAAACCACGGGGTCTGTGAGGTGGTCATAGCAAGTCCTCCTGACGTCACCGCCATATGTAGGTATGTTTATTTGTATAGCGTGCCAAAATCACGGGGTCTGTGAGGTGATCATAGCACGTCCTACTGACGTCACGTCCTATGTAGGTGTGTGTACCTGTATTGTACCTGTATTAAGGGACTTAATGCCAGAGTTGGCCCATTATGATGTGTCTTCTATTGCCGCCGTTTACGATATTGGAGTTAATGCCAGAGTTGGCCCATTATGATGTGTCTTGTAGTGCCGCCATCTACGACAAGGGAGTTAATACCAGAGTTGGCCCATTATGATATGTCTTGTATTGCCGCCATTAACGAAAATGGAGTTAATGCCATAGTTGGCCCATTATGACGTGTCTTGTATTGCCGCCATCTACGACAAGGGAGTTAGTGCCAGAGTTGGTCCATTATGATGTGTCGTGTATTGCCGCCATTTAAGACAAGGGAGTTAATGCCAGAGTTGGCCCATTATGATGTGTCTTGTATTGCCGCCATTTCCGACGAGGGAGTTAATGCCAGAGTTGGCACATTATGATGTGTCTTGTAGTGTTACCATCTACGACAAGGGAGTTAATGCCAGAGTTGGCCCATTGGCCCTTATGAGTCTGTGTATTGCGCATACAAAGAGTATTCCATTAGTTGTCATTATGACCGTCAGATTTGGTTATGCGCAAAATTCCCTTACGACAAGAGTTAATGCCATTGAGTGGCCCATTATGATGTCTTGTAGCCGGCCATCTACGACATGAGTATTGCCAGAGATTCCTTATTGATGAGGTCTGTATTGCGTTCCACTTTAACCGGGACAAGAGTTGAGTAATGCCATTGAGATGCCCATGATGATGATGTGTTTCTTGTATTGCGCATTCTACCCGACCCAGGATATTGCCAGAGTTGCCACTAGATGTGTCTACGTGTGCCCGCCACATTTATACCATTGAGTTAATGTTAGCAGAATTGGCCCATTATGATGATGTCTTGTATTGCCGCCATCTACGACAAGTGAGTAATGCCAGAGTTGGCATTAATGAGTGTGTCCCATTATGATTGTCATTGAATTGCTTGCCCCATCTACGACAAGGAATTAATTGCCAGAGTTGCCATTATGATGTGTCTTGATTGCCGCCATCTAAGACAAGTGAGTTAATGCAGAGTTGACCATTGTATTGTCTTGTATTGTATTGCCCAGCCATCGATGACAACAGAGTTAATGACATCTAGTTAATGGCCATTATGATGTGTCTGTATTGCCGCCATCTACGACAGTGAGTTAATTGCCATTGCCGTGGCCCATTATGATGTGTCTTGTATTGCCGCCATTTGACGAAAAGGGAGTTAATGCCAGAGTTGCCCATTGATGCGTGTCCGATTTGCCGGTCCCAATTTAGTATTGCCTTGCCATCCACGACAATAACCCGACAGAGTTAATGGACCAGAGTGGCCCATTATGATTGTCGACCCAAGAGATTAATGCCAGATGGCCCATTATGACCGTGTCTTGTTATGCCTAACGACAAGGGAGTTAATGCCAGATGGCCATTATGATGTGTCTTGTATTGCCGCCATACATTTGCCCAGTTATGCCAGAGTTGGCCCATTATGAATGTGTCTTGTATTGCCGACGCAATTTACACATGAGTATGCAAGGAGTTGGCCCATTATGATGTCTTGTATTGCGCCATCTACGACCAAGGGAGTTAATGCCAGAGTTTGGCATTATGACGTGTCTTGTATTCGCCATACGACAAGAGTTATGCAGAGGGATTGTGGCCCATTATGATGTGTGTATTGCCGCCATACGACAAGGGAGTTAATCCAGAGTTGGCCCATTATGATGTGTCTTGTATTGCCGCCATCTCGACAAGGTGAGTTAATGCCAAGAGGTTTGGTGCCCATTAATGACGTTGTCTTGTATTGCCCGCCCCATCTAATGACAAGGGAAGTTAATGCCAGAGTTGTGGGCCCCAATTATGATTGTGTCTTGTTTTGCCGCCATTTCTACGACAAGGGAGTTAATTACCAGAGTTTGGTCCAATTATACGTGGTCCTTTTATTGCCGCCATCTAACGACAAGGGACCTTAATGCCGATTTGCCCTTAATGATGTGTCTTGTAGTGCCGCATCTACGACAAGTGGAGTTATGCCAAGAGTTGGCCCCTTATGATGTGTCTTGTTATTGCCGGCCATCTATGACAAGGGGAGTTAATGCCAAGAGTTGGCTCAATTATGTCGTGTCTTTGTATTGCCGCATTACGACAGTTGGTGTTACCCTGCCAAAGTTGGCCATTATGATGTGGTCTTGTATTGGCCCGCCCATTTACGACCAGGGAGTTAATGACAGGTTGGCCCAATTACGAATGTGTCTTGTATGCCGCCATTTCGAACAAGGGAGATTAATTGCCAGAAGTTGGCCCATTTATGGACCCGTGTCTTGTATTGCCGCCATATACGACAAGGGAGTTTACAGAGTTGGCCATTATGATGTGTCTTTGTATTGCCCTACCATTGTACCGAAAAGGGATGTAATTCCAGAAAAGGGTTGGCCCATTATGATTGGGTCTTGTAATTGCCGCCATTTACGACAAGGGAGTTAATTCCAGGAGTTGGCCCATTAATGAACGTGTCTTTGTATTGCCGCCAGTCCCTACGAACTAAGGGAGTAATTCCAGAGTTTGGGCCAATTATGATGTTTCTTGTCTTGCCGCCAATCTACGACCAATGGAGTTAAATGGGCCCAGAGTTGGCCCATTATGATGTGTTTCTTGTATTGCCTAGCCATCTACCGAAAGTGAGTTATTGCCAAGGGAGTTGGCCCCTTATGATGTGTCTTGTATTGCCGCCCCAAATCTACGACAAGGGAATTAATGCCCAGATTAGAGTTGGGGCCTCCAATTATGATGTGTCCCTTGTATTGCCGCCAATTTCTAAGACAGAGTAGAGTTTATGCAAGAGTTGGACCATCTGTTGAAATGGTGTCTTGTATTGCCGCCATCTATGACACAGAAGTTAATGGACCCATTAGTTGGCCCATTATGGGGGGGATGTGTCTTTGTATTGCCGCCCCATCTTACGAACCAAGGGTGGTGTTATGCCAGAGTTGGCCCAATTATGATGTGTCCTTGTATTGCCGCCATTTACGAAAAGGGAGTTGGGAATGCCAGAGTTGGCCCATTATGACGTTGTCTTTGTATTTGCCGCCAATTTCCACGACAGGAAGTTTAATGCCAGGAAGTTGGGCCCATTTGATGTGTTTGTATTGCCGCCATCTAGACAAGGGAGCTACTTGCAACAGTTGCCCATTATGATGTGTTGGTATTGCCGCAATTTTACCGACAATGGAGTTTAATGCCAGAGATTTGGCCCATTATGATGGGTTTGTCTTTTATTGCCGCCATCTACGACAAGGGAGTTAAATGCCAGAGGTTGGGGCATTATGACTTGTCTTGTATTTGCGCCCCAATTTACGACAAGTAAGTTAATGCCAGAGTTGGCCCATTTATGATGTGTCCTTGTATTGCCCGCAATATACGACAATGGAGTTAATGCCAAGGGATTTGGCCATTAATGGATGTGTCTTGTATTGCCGCCATCTACGACAAGGGAGTTAATGGGCCAGAGTTGGTTTGCATAATGACGTTTGTCTTGTATTAGCCCGCCCATCCTATGACAAGGGAGTTAATGCCAAGGGAAGTTGGTGCCTTTAATATGTGTCCTTGTTTTGGCCGCCCATCTACGAAAGGAGTTATACCAGGAGGTTTGGTCAATTATCACGTTGTCTTTTATTGCCCTGCCATCTACGACAAGGGACTTAAATGCCAGAGTTAGGCCCCATTATGATGTGTCTTGTATTGCCGCCGCCGTTTACGATATTGGAGATTAAATGCCAGACGTTGGAGCCCCCATTATGATGAGTCTTGAGTGCGCCATTCTACGACAAGTGAGTTAATGCCAGGTTGGCCATCCCGTTATGATGTGTCTTGTAATTGCCGCATTTACGAAAAGGGAAAGTTAATGGCCAGAGTTGGCCCATTATGAACGTGTCTTTTGTATTGCCCGGCCATTTCACCGGAGAAAGGGAGTTAATGCCAGAGTGGGCCCATTATGATGTTGTCCCTTGTATTTTTTGCCGCCATCTACGACGTTTGAGGTAATGCCAGAAGTTGGCCCATTATGATGTGTTCTTGGTATTGCCGCCCATATCACCGACAAGGGAGTTAATGCCCAGAGTTTCGGGTGCCCATTAATGAACGTGGTCTTTGTATTGCCGCCTTTTACGACAAGGGAGTTCATGCAGAGTTGGGCCGCTTTGATGTGTCTTGTATTGCCAACAATTTACGACATGGGAGTTAATGCCAAGAGTTGGCCCATTATGATGTTGTCCTTTGTATTGCCCCGCCATCTAACGACCAAGGGAGTTAATGCACAGAGTTGGTGCTAATGAGGTCCTTGTATTGCGCCATCTACGAAAGGGAGTTAATGCCCGAGTTTCGTTGGCATTATGACGTTTGTCTTGTATTGCCGCCATTTTACGAAACAAGGGTAGTTAATGCCAGAGTTGGGCCCATTATGGAGGTGGCGTTGTCTTGTATTGCCGCCAATTTCCACGACAATTGGGAGTTTAAATGCCAGAGTTGGGCCCATTAATGATGTGTCTTGTATTGCCGCCAATCTACGACAATAGGGAGTTAACTGCCAAGAGTTGGCCCATTATGACTGTGTGTTGTATTGCGCAATTACGACAATTGGAGTTAATGCAGGTGGGGCCATTATGATGGGTCCCCCTTGTATTTGCCGCCATCTACGGACAAGGGGAGTTAAATGCCAGAGTTGGTGCATTATGACTTGTCTTGTATTGCCGCCATTTACGACAAGGGATTAATGCCAGAGTTGTGGCCCATTTATGATTTTGTGTCTTGTATTGCCGCCAATTTACGACAATGGTGTTAAAATGGGCCAAGGTTTGGCCCATTATGATGTGTCCTTGTATTGCGCCATCTACGACAAGGGAGTTTAATGGCCAGAGTTGGTGCCATTAATGACTCGTGTCTTGTATTGCCGCCATCCTATGACAAGGGAGTTTAATGCCAGAGTAGGTCCATTATGGATTGTGTCCCTTGTTATTGCCGCATTCTACGACAAGGGAGTTAATACCAGAGTTGGTCAATTATCACGTTGTCCCTTTTATTGCCGCCATCTAACGACAAGGGACTTAATGCCAGAGTTGGCCCATTATGATGTGGTCTGTGTATTGCCGCACGTTTACGATTATTGGTGTTAATGCCCAGAGTTGGCCATTATGATGGTGTTCTTGTAAGTAGCCGCCTCTTTACGGACAAGATTGAGTTAATTGCCAGAGTTGGGCCCATTAATGGGATGTGTCTTGTGGTAATTGCCCGCCATCTAGACAAGTGAGTTAATGCAAGGCGTTGGCCCCCTTTATGATTGTGTCTTGTATGCCGCCCCATCTAACGGTCAAGGGAATTAATGGCCAGGAGTTGGCCATTATGATGTTGTCTTGTAATTGCCGCCAATTAAGACAAGTAGTTAATGGCCAGGTTGGACCAATTGGGTGATGTTGTCTTGTAATTGACCGCCTCTATGACAACAGAGTTATGAATAGTTGCCCAATTATGAATGTTGTCTTGTATTGCCGCCAATTTCTACGACAAGTGGAGTTAATGCCAGAGTTGGCCCATTAATGTTGTGTCTTGTATTGCCGCCATTACGTAAGGGAGTTTAATGCCAGAGTTTGCCCAATTATGACGTTGTTTGTATTGCCGCCATCCAACGGACATGGGAGTTAATGCCTGAAGTGGGCCCATTTGATGTTGGTTTCTGAATTGGAGCCATCTAACGACAAGGAGCTACTGCAAAATGCCCATTAGGATGTGTTTGTATTGACGCAATTTACGGACAATGGTGTTAATGCCGAGTTTGCCCCCAATCCTAATGATGGGTCTTGTTTTTGCCGCCATCTACGGGAAGGGAGTTAATGCCAGAGTTGGTGTCATTAAATGACTTGTCTTGTATTGCCGCCAATTTACGAAAAGGGAGTTAATTTGCCAGACCTTGGCCCATTCTGATGTGTCTTGTATTTTGGCAAATTTACCACAATGGAGTTTAATGCCAGAGTTGGACCCAATTTTATGGATGTGTCTTGTAATTGCGCATCTACGACACTGGAGTTAATGCAGAGTTGGTGCATTTTAATTGACCGTTTGTCCTTGTATGCCGCAACCTATGGGACAAGGAGTTAATGCCAGAGTTGGGCCCAATAATGATGTGTCTTGTATGGCCGCCATCCTCGTTTACAGGGAAGTTAATTACCAGGAGTTGGTCAATTAATCCAAGTGTCTTTTATTGCCGCCATTCTAGGACAAGGGACCTTAATTGCCAGATTGGCCCATTATGATGTGTTTGTAGTGCCCGCCATCTATGACAAGTGGTTATGACCAAGAGTTGCCCATTATGATTGTGTAATTGGTTATTGCCGCCATCTACGATCAAGGGGGTTATGCCCAGAGTTGGCTGATTATGTCGTTGGTTTTCCTTTTGTATTGCCGCCATTTCTACGGAAAAGGGAAGGGGGTTAACTGCCAAGAGTTGGCCCATTAATGATGTGTCTTGTATTGCCGCCATTTCAACGACCAAGGGAGTTCTAATGCCAGAGTTGGGCCCATTAACGGATGTGTCTTGATATTTGCCGCCTTTCGGATCAAGGGAGATAATGCCAGAGTTGGCCAATTATGGGGGGAGTTGTCTTGTTAATTGCCGCATATACCGACAAGGGTTGGTTACCCAGAGTTGGCCATGATTGATGTGTCTTTGTAATTGCCTACATTTACGAAAGGGATGGTCCCATTCCAGAGTTGAGCCCATTATGAAGGGTCTTGTATTGCCGCCATTTAGTCAAGGGAGTTAATTCCAGAGTTGGCCGCAATTATGACGTTGGTCCCTTGTTATTGCCGCCATCTACGCTAAGGGAGTTAATTCCCAAGAGTTGGCCCTTTAATTGATTGTTTTCCCTTGTATTGCCGCCATCTACGACAATGGGAGTTAATGCCAAGTGTTGGCCCATTATGATGTTGTCTTGTATTGCCGCCATCTACGCAAAGTTGATTGAGGTTAATGCCAGAGTTGGCCCATTATGATGTGTCTTGTATTGCCGGACCCAAATCTACGACAAGGTTTAATTAATGCCTGAAGTTGGGCCCCAATTAATGATGGTGTCTTGTATTGCCAGCCATCTAAGACACGTGAGTTAATGCCAGAGTTGGACCAAATTGTGATGCGTTTCTTGTAATTTGCCGGGCAGCTATGACAACAGAGTTTAATGGACCCCATTAGTTGGCCCATTATGATGTGTCTTGTATTGCCGCCCCATCTACGACAAGGGTGAAGTTAATGCCAGAGTTTGGGCCAATTATAGATGTGTTCTTTTGTATTGCCGCCATTACGAAATGGGAGTTAATGCCAGAGGTTGGCCCATTAATGACGTGTCTTGTAATTGCCGCATCACGACAAGGGAGTTAATGCCAGAGTTGGCCCAATTATGATGTGTCTTGTATTGCCGCCATTCTACGACAAGGAGCTACTGCAAAACAGTTGCCCATTATGATGTGTCTTGGTTATTGCCGCATACTTTAACGACAAATGGAGTTATGCCTGAGTTGGCCTTTTGAATGGGTCTTGTATTGCGCCATCTACGACAAGGGAGTTAAATGCCAGAGTTAGGTTGGCCCATTAATGGAATTTGTCTTGTATTGCCGCCATTTACGACAAGGATGTTATGCCAAGAGTTGGCCCATTAAGGATTGTGTCGTGTTAAATTGCCGCAATTTGACGATTAATGGAGTTAATGCCCAGAGTTGGCCCATTATGATTGTGTCTTGTATTGCCGCCCCATCTACCGGACAATGGGAAGGGTTAATGGCCAGAGTTGGGTGCCATTCATTGAATGCCCCCCCTGTCTTGTTTTATTGCCGCCAATCTATTGACAAGGGAGTTAAAAGCCAGAGTGGGCCATTATGATGGGTGTCTTGTAAAAATTGGGCCGCCATTCTAAACGACCAAGGGAGTTATACCAGGTGTTGGGTCCCAATTATCACGTCTGTCTTTTATTGCCCGCGCATTCTACGACAAGGGACTTATTGCCCAGAGTTGGCCAATTCCTGATGTGTCCTTGTATTGCCGCCGTTTAACGGGAATATTGGAGTTAATTGCCAAGGAGTTGGGCCCATTATGATGTGTTTGTAGTGCCGCCATTCTACGGACAAGTGAGTTAAATGCCAGAGTTGGGCCCATTATGATGTTGTCTTGTATTGCGCCAATTTACGAAAAGGGAGTTTAATGACAGAGTTGGCCATTATGACGTTGCTTGTTATTGCCCCGGCCATTCACCGACAAGGGAGTTATGTAGAGTTGGGCCCTTTAATTTGATGTGTCTTGTATTGCCGACCATTTCTACGACAAGTGAGTTAATGCAAAGAGTTGGGCCATTATGATTGGGTCTTTGTATTGCCGCCATCTACGACAAGGGAGGTTAAATTGCCAGAGTTCGTGCCAATTAAGACGTTGGTCTTGTATTGCCGCAATTTACGACAAGGGAGTTAATGCCAGTGTTGGCCCTTTATGATTGTGTCCTTGTAAATTGCCGCCAATTTTACGACCAATGGAGTTAATGCCAGAGTTGGCCCCATTAAATGATGTGTCTTTGTATTGCCGCAATTTCTACAAAGACAATGGGAGTTAATGCCAAGTTGGTGGTTAATAATGAGGCGTGTCTTGTATTTGCCGCCATTCGACCGGACCAAAGGGAGTTAATTGCCAGAAGTTCGTGCATTATGGACGTGTCTTGTATTTGCCGCCAATTTACGGGAACAGGGAGTTAATGCCAGAGTTTGGGAGCCAAATTATGGACGTTGATCTTTGTATTGCCGCCAACCTACTGGACAAGGAAGTTAATGCCAGGTAGTGGGCCCACTAATGATTGGTGTCCTTGTATTGCCGCATCTACGACAAGGAGTTACTGCAAACAGTTAGCCCATTATACGTTGTGTGTTGTATTGCCGCCAATTTACGGGACAATGAGTTAATGCCAAGGGAGTTGGGCCATTTAATGATGGGTCCTTGTATTGTTGGCCATCTACGAACAAGGGAGTTTAATGCCAAGAGTTGGATGATTTTTATTGACTTGTTCTTGTAATTGCCGCATTTACGAACAAAGGGTGTAGTTAATGCCAAGGTTGGCCCATTATGTGTGTCTTGTATTGCCGCAATTTACGAACCAATGGAGTTAATGCCAGGAGTTGCCAATATGATGTTGTCTTGTAATTGCCGCCCTCTAACGACAAGGGAGTTAATGGCCCATTAGTTGGTGCATTAATGACGTGTCTTGTTAATTGCCCGCCCCATCTATGTACAAAGGGAGTTAAGTTTAATGCCAGAGTTGGTGTCCCATTTATGATGTGGTTTTGTTTTGCAGCCATTCTACCGACCAAGGGAGGTTTAATCCAGAAAAGGGTTGGTCAATTATCACGTTGTCTTTTAAATTTGCCGCATCTACGACATGGGACTTAATGGCCCAGAGTTGGCCCCATTATGATGGTGTCTTGTATTGCCCCGTTTAGATCCTTGGAGTAATGCCAGAAGTTGGCCCAATTTTGGTGTGTCTTGTAGTTGCCGCCAATCTACGACCAAGTGAGTTAATGGGCCAGAGTTGGCCTTAAGATGTGTCTTTGTATTGCCGCCAATTATACGAAAAGGGCGTTAATCCAGAGTTGGCCCAATTTTTTGGGACGTGTCTTGTAATTGCGGCCATCAACGACAAGGGGAGTTAATGCAGAGTTGGGCCCGAATTATGATGTGGTCTTGTTTAATTGGCCAGCCAATTTCTACGACAAGTGGATTAATGCCTAGAGTTGGCCATTTATGATGGGTGTCCATTGTATTGCCCGCCATCTACGACAAGGGTAGAGTTAATGCCCAGAGGTTGGGCCCATTATGAGTGTCATTGTATTGCGCCATTACGACAAGGGAGTTAATGGCCAGAGTGGGCCCCATTATGATTGTGTCCTTGTATTGCCGCATTCATCTACGACAAATGGAGTTAATGCCAGAGTTTGGCCAATTATGATGGTTGTCTGGTATTGCCGCCAATTTACGACAAGTGGTTAATGTTAAGCGTTGGCCATTATGATGTTGGTCCCTTGTATTGCCGCCCATCTACGACAAGGGGAATTAATGCCAGAGTTGGCCACCAATTTATGATGTGTCTTTTATTGGCCGCCATCTAAGACAAGTTGAGTAGTTAATGCCAGAGTTGGACCATAGTGATGTGTCTTGTATTGCCGCCATCTAATGGGCACAACAGAGTTAAATGACCATGTTGGGCCCATTATGATTGGTGTTTGTATTGCCGCCAAAATCTACGAACAAGTGAGTTAATGCCAGATTGTTGCCCATTATGATGTGGTCCTTTTATTGCCGCCCCATCTACGACAAGGGGAAATTTAATGCCAGAGTTGGCCAATTATGGGATGTTGAATTTGTATTGACCGCCATTTACGAAAAGGGAGTTAAAGGGCCAGTTGTTGGCCCAATTATGACGTGTCTTGTATTGCCGCCATCCACGACAGGGGTTCCCAATTGCCAGAGTGGGCCCATTATGATGTTGTCCTGTATTGCCGCCAATCTACGACAAGGGAGTTAAAACCTGCTCAAGTTGCCCATTTTGATGTGTGTTGTTTTGCCGCAATTTACGACATTGGAGGTTAATGCCAGAGTTGGGCCAATTATTGATGGGTCTTGTATTTGCCGGGGCCCATCTACGGACAAAGGGAGTTTTAATGCCCAAGAGTTGGTGGCATTATGACTTGTCTTAATATTGACGCATTTTACGAACAAGGGAGTTAATGCCAGAGTTGGCCCATTATGATGTGTTCTTGTATTGCCGCCAATTTACGACAATTTGGAGTTAATGCAGAGTTGGCCCATTACTGGATGTTGTTTGTAATTGCCGCCATCTACGACAAGGGAGTTAATGCCCAGAGTTGGTGCTTAATGACGTGTCTTGTAATTGCCGCCCCATCTTGATGTACAAGGGGTTATGCCAGGAGGGGGCCATTATGATGTGTCTTGTTTTGCCGCCATCTACGACAAGGGAGTTAATACCGAGTTGGTCAAATTTTACGTGTTCCCGTTTTATTGACGCCATTCCTACGGACCAACTGACTAATTGCCAGAGTTGGCCATTATGATGTGTCCTTGGTATTGCCAGCCGTTTTACGAGATTTGGAGTTTGCCAAGGTTGGCCCTAAAATTATGGGATGTTGTTCTTGTAAAGTGCCGCCACATCTTCGACAATTGAGTTAATGCCCAGAGTTGGCCCATTATGATGTGTCTTGTATTGGCCGGCCATTTACGAAAAGGGAGTTTATGGCCAGAGTTGGACCAATTATGGAACGTTGTCTTGTAAATTGCCGGCCTTCAACGACAAGGGAGTTAAGGCCAGAGTGGGCCCATTATTGATGTGTCTTGTATTGCCGCCATCTACGACAAGTGGAGTTTAATGGCCAAGAGTTGGCCCAATTATGATGTGTCTTGTATTTGCCGCCCCATCTACGAACCAAGGGAACTTAAATTGCCAAGATTGGTTGGCCAATTATTGATGTGTCGTGTGTAATTGCCGGCATCTACGACAAGTGAGCTAACTGCCAGAAAGATGGACCATTTGGGATTGTTTGTCTTGTATTTGCCGCCATCTTATGACAAAGGAGTTAAATTGCCCAGATGTTGGGCCCCTTTAATGAATGTGTCTTGTAATTGCCTCCCATCTAACGACAAGTGAGGTTAATGCCAGATTTGGCCCCATTATTGATGTGTCTTGTATTGCTGGACCCCACATCTACGACAAGGGAATTAATTGCCAGAGATTGGGCCCATTTTGATGTGTTTCTTGGTATTGCCGCCGCAATCTATGACAAAGGATTGAGTTACTTGCAAACCAGTTGGCCCATTAATCAATGTGTCTTGTATTGCCGCAATTTACGACAATGGAGTTAATACCAGAGATTGGTCCATTATCACGTGTCCCTTTTATTTGCCGAACATTTTACGACAAGGGATTTAATGCCAGAGTTTGGCCCATTTGATGAAGTGGTCTTGTATTGCCGCCGTTTACGATATTGGAGTTTAATGCCAGAGTTGGCCCATTAATTGAATGTGTCTTGTAGTACCCGCCGCCATCTACGACAAGGGAGTTAATAATTAAGGCCAGAGTTTGGCTTCATTATGTCGTGTCTTGTATTGGCCGCCAATCTTACGACAAGGGGGTTACTCTGCCAAAGTTGGCCCAATTATGATGTTTTGTGTTCTTGTATTGCCGCCATTTACCGAACCAGGGAGTTAATGGGACCAGAGTTGGCCCGCCATTACGATGTGTCATGTATTGGCCGCCTATTTCCGACAAGGGAGATAATGCCAGAGTTGGCCCATTATGACGTGTCTTGTATTGCCGCCATATACGAACAAGGGAGTTTACCAGATATTGGCCCATTATGAATTTGTGTCTTTGTATTGCTACCAGTTTACGAAACAAGGGAGGTAATTTCCAGAGTTGGCCCATTTATGAAGGGTCTTGTATTTGCCGCCATTTACGACAAGGGAGTTAATTCCAGAGTTTGGGCCCATTATTTGAGTTTTGTTTTTGTATTGCCGCCATCTACGGACAATGGGATTTAATGCCTCAGAGTTGGGACAATTATGGTGTGTATTTGTATTGCCTGCCATCTACGACAAATGGAGTTTAATGCCAGAGTTGGGCCCATTAATGATGATGCCGATTGTAGTTGCCGCCATCTACGACAAGGAGTTAATGCCATAGTTGGCCCATTATGATGTGCCATTTGTTTTAATTGCCGCCATCTACGACAAGGGAGTTAATGTGCCAGAGTTGGCCCATTATGGACGTGTCCTTGTAATTGCCGTCATATACGACAAGGGAGTTAATGCTAGAGTTGGCCCATTCTGATGTGTCTTGTATTGCCGCCATCTATGACAAGGGAGTTAATGCCAGAGATGGCCCATTATGATGTATCGTGTATTGCCGCCATTTACGACAAGGGAGTTAATGCCAGAGTTGGCCCATTATGATGTGCCTTGTATTACCACGATCTACGACAAGGGGGTTAATGCCAGAGTTGGCCCATTATGATGTGTCTTGTATTGTTACCATCTACGACAAGGGAGTTAATTCCAGAGTTGGCCCATTAGGATGTGTCTTGTATTGCCGCCATTTACGAAAAGGGAGTTAATGCCAGAGTTGGCTCATTGTGACGTGTCTTGTATTTCCGCCATCTACGACAGGGGAGTTAATGCCAGAGTTGACCCATTATAATGTGTCTTGTATGGCCGCCATTTACGACAAGGGAGTTAATGCCAGAGTTGGCCCATTATTATGTGTCTTGTAGTGCCGCCATCTACGACAAGGGAGTTAATTCCAGAGTTGGCCCATTATAATGTGTCTTGTATTGCCGCCACTTACGAAAAGGGAGTTAATGCCAGAGTTGGCCCATTATGACGTGTCTTGTATTGCCGCCATCTACGACAAGGGAGTTAATGCCAGAGTGGGCCCATTATGATGTGTCTTGTATTGCCGCCATCTATGACAAGGGAGTTACTGCAACAGTTGGCCCATTATGATGTGTCTTGTATTGCCGCAATTTACGACAATGGAGTTAATGCCAGAGTTGGCCCATTATGATGTGTCTTGTATTGCCGCCGTTTACGATATTGGAGTTAATGCCAGAGTTGGCCCATTATGATGTGTCTTGTAGTGCCGCCATCTACGACAAGGGAGTTAATGCCAGAGTTGGCTCATTATGTCGTGTCTTTTATTGCCGCCATCTACGACAAGGGGGTTACTGCCAAAGTTGGCCCATTATGATGTGTCTTGTATTGCCGCCATTTACGACAAGGGAGTTAATGACAGAGTTGGCCCATTACGATGTGTCTTGTATTGCCGCCATTTCCGACAAGGGAGATAATGCCAGTGTTGGCCCATTATAACGTGTCTTGTATTGCCGCCTTATACGACAAGGGAGTTACCAGAGTTGGCCCATTATGATGTGTCTTTGTATTTCTACCATTTACGACAAGGGAGGTAATTCCAGAGTTGGCCCATTATGAAGGGTCTTGTATTGCCGCCATTTACGACAAGGGAGTTAATTCCAGAGTTGGCCCATTATGACGTGTCTTGTATTGCCGCCATCTACGACAAGTGAGTTAATGCCAGAGTTGGCCCATTATGACGTGTCATGTATTGCCGCCATCTACGACAAGGGAGTTAATGCCAGAGTGGGCCCATTATGATGTGTCTTGTATTGCCGCCATCTACGACAAATGAGTTAATGCCAGAGTTGGCCCATTATGATGTGTCTTGTATTGCCGCCATCTACGACAAGTGAGTTAATGCCAGCGTTGGCCCATTATGATGTGTCTTGTATTGCCGCCCCATCTACGACAAGGGAATTAATGCCAGAGTTGGCCAATTATGATGTGTCTTGTATTGCCGCCATCTAAGACAAGTGAGTTAATGCAAGAGTTGGACCATTGTGATGTGTCTTGTATTGCCGCCATCTATGACAACAGAGTTAATGACATAGTTGGCCCATTATGATGTGTCTTGTATTGCCGCCATCTACGACAAGTTAGTTAATGCCAGAGTTGGCCCATTATGATGTGTCTTGTATTGCCGCCCCATCTACGACAAGGGAATTAATGCCAGAGTTGGCCCATTATGATGTGTCTTGTATTGACGCCATTTACGAAAAGGGAGTTAAAGCCAGAGTTGGCCCATTATGACGTGTCTTGTATTGCCGCCATCCACGACAAGGGAGTTAATGCCAGAGTGGGCCCATTATGATGTGTCTTGTATTGCCGCCATCTACGACAAGGGAGTTACTGCAACAGTTGCCCATTATGATGTGTGTTGTATTGCCGCAATTTACGACAATGGAGTTAATGCCAGAGTTGGGCCATTATGATGGGTCTTGTATTGCCGCCATCTACGACAAGGGAGTTAATGCCAGAGTTGGTGCATTATGACTTGTCTTATATTGCCGCCATTTACGACAAGGTAGTTAATGCCAGAGTTGGCCCATTATGATGTGTCTTGTATTGCCGCAATTTACGACAATGGAGTTAATGCCAGAGTTGGCCCATTATGATGTGTCTTGTATTGCCACCATCTACGACAAGGGAGTTAATGCCAGAGTTGGTGCATAATGACGTGTCTTGTATTGCCGCCATCTATGACAAGGGAGTTAATGCCAGAGTGGGCCATTATGATGTGTCTTGTATTGCCGCCATCTATGACAAGGGAGTTAATACCAGAGTTGGTCAATTATCACGTGTCTTTTATTGCCGCCATCTACGACAAGGGACTTAATGCCAGAGTTGGCCCATTATGATGTGTCTTGTATTGCCGCCGTTTACGATATTGGAGTTAATGCCAGAGTTGGCCCATTATGATGTGTCTTGTAGTGCCGCCATCTACGACAAGGGAGTTACTGCAACAGTTGCCCATTATGATGTGTGTTGTATTGCCGCAATTTACGACAATGGAGTTAATGCCAGAGTTGGGCCATTATGATGGGTCTTGTATTGCCGCCATCTACGACAAGGGAGTTAATGCCAGAGTTGGTGCATTATGACTTGTCTTATATTGCCGCCATTTACGACAAGGGAGTTAATGCCAGAGTTGGCCCATTATGATGTGTCTTGTATTGCCGCAATTTACGACAATGGAGTTAATGCCAGAGTTGGCCCATTATGATGTGTCTTGTATTGCCGCCATCTACGACAAGGGAGTTAATGCCAGAGTTGGTGCATAATGACGTGTCTTGTATTGCCGCCATCTAGGACAAGGGAGTTAATGCCAGAGTGGGCCATTATGATGTGTCTTGTATTGCCGCCATCTACGACAAAGGAGTTAATACCAGAGTTGGTCAATTATCACGTGTCTTTTATTGCCGCCATCTACGACAAGGGACTTAATGCCAGAGTTGGCCCATTATGATGTGTCTTGTATTGCCGCCGTTTACGATATTGGAGTTAATGCCAGAGTTGGCCCATTATGATGTGTCTTGTAGTGCCGCCATCTACGACAAGTGAGTTAATGCCAGAGTTGGCCCATTATGATGTGTCTTGTATTGCCGCCATTTACGAAAAGGGAGTTAATGCCAGAGTTGGCCCATTATGACGTGTCTTGTATTGCGGCCATCAACGACAAGGGAGTTAATGCCAGAGTGGGCCCATTATGATGTGTCTTGTATTGCCGCCATCTACGACAAGTGAGTTAATGCCAGAGTTGGCCCATTATGATGTGTCTTGTATTGCCGCCATCTATGACAAGTGAGTTAATGCCAGAGTTGGCCCATTATGATGTGTCTTGTATTGCCGCCCCATCTACGACAAGGGAATTAATGCCAGAGTTGGCCAATTATGATGTGTCGTGTATTGCCGGCATCTACGACAAGTGAGCTAATGCCAGAGATGGACCATTGGGATGTGTCTTGTATTGCCGCCATCTATGACAAAGGAGTTAATGCCAGAGTTGGCCCATTATGATGTGTCTTGTATTGCCGCCATCTACGACAAGTGAGTTAATGCCAGATTTGGCCCATTATGATGTGTCTTGTATTGCTGCCCCATCTACGACAAGGGAATTAATGCCAGAGTTGGCCCATTTTGATGTGTCTTGTATTGCCGCCATCTATGACAAGGGAGTTACTGCAACAGTTGGCCCATTATCATGTGTCTTGTATTGCCGCAATTTACGACAATGGAGTTAATACCAGAGTTGGTCCATTATCACGTGTCTTTTATTGCCGCCATTTACGACAAGGGATTTAATGCCAGAGTTGGCCCATTATGATGTGTCTTGTATTGCCGCCGTTTACGATATTGGAGTTAATGCCAGAGTTGGCCCATTATGATGTGTCTTGTAGTACCGCCATCTACGACAAGGGAGTTAATGCCAGAGTTGGCTCATTATGTCGTGTCTTGTATTGCCGCCATCTACGACAAGGGGGTTACTGCCAAAGTTGGCCCATTATGATGTGTCTTGTATTGCCGCCATTTACGACCAGGGAGTTAATGACAGAGTTGGCCCATTACGATGTGTCTTGTATTGCCGCCATTTCCGACAAGGGAGATAATGCCAGAGTTGGCCCATTATGACGTGTCTTGTATTGCCGCCATATACGACAAGGGAGTTACCAGAGTTGGCCCATTATGATGTGTCTTTGTATTGCTACCATTTACGACAAGGGAGGTAATTCCAGAGTTGGCCCATTATGAAGGGTCTTGTATTGCCGCCATTTACGACAAGGGAGTTAATGCCAGAGTGGGCCCATTATGATGTGTCTTGTATTGCCGCCATCTATGACAATGGAGTTAATGCCAGAGTTGGCCCATTATGATGTGTCTTGTATTGCCGCCGTTTACGATATTGGAGTTAATGCCAGAGTTGGCCCATTATGATGTGTCTTGTAGTGCCGCCATCTACGACAAGGGAGTTAATGCCAGAGTTGGCTCATTATGTCGTGTCTTGTATTGCCGCCATCTACGACAAGGGGGTTACTGCCAAAGTTGGCCCATTATGATGTGTCTTGTATTGCCGCCATTTACGACAAGGGAGTTAATGACAGAGTTGGCCCATTACGATGTGTCTTGTATTGCCGCCATTTCCGACAAGGGAGATAATGCCAGTGTTGGCCCATTATAACGTGTCTTGTATTGCGCCTTATACGACAAGGGAGTTACCAGAGTTGGCCCATTATGATGTGTCTTTGTATTGCTACCATTTACGACAAGGGAGGTAATTCCAGAGTTGGCCCATTATGAAGGGTCTTGTATTGCCGCCATTTACGACAAGGGAGTTAATTCCAGAGTTGGCCCATTATGACGTGTCTTGTATTGCCGCCATCTACGACAAGGTAGTTAATACCTGAGTTGGCCCATTATGATGTGTCTTGTATTGCCGCCATCTACAACAAGGGAGTTAATGCCAGAGTTGGCCCATTATGATGTGTCTTGTATTGCCGCCATCTACGACAAGGGAGTTAATGCCATAGTTGGCCCATTATGATGTGCCTTGTATTGCCGCCATCTACGACAAGGGAGTTAATGCCAGAGTTGGCCCATTATGACGTGTCTTGTATTGCCGTCATATACGACAAGGGAGTTAATGCTAGAGTTGGCCCATTCTGATGTGTCTTGTATTGCCGCCATCTATGACAAGGAAGTTAATGCCAGAGATGGCCCATTATGATGTGTCGTGTATTGCCGCCATTTACGACAAGGGAGTTAATGCCAGAGTTGGCCCATTATGATGTGCCTTGTATTACCACGATCTACGACAAGGGGGTTAATGCCAGAGTTTGCCCATTATGATGTGTCTTGTATTGTTACCATCTACGACAAGGGAGTTAATTCCAGAGTTGGCCCATTAGGATGTGTCTTGTATTGCCGCCATTTACGAAAAGGGAGTTAATGCCAGAATTGGCTCATTGTGACGTGTCTTGTATTTCCGCCATCTACGACAAGGGAGTTAATGCCATAGTTGGCCCATTATGACGTGTCTTGTATTGCCGCCATCTACGACAAGGGAGTTAGTGCCAGAGTTGGTCCATTATGATGTGTCGTGTATTGCCGCCATTTAAGACAAGGGAGTTAATGCCAGAGTTGGCCCATTATGATTTGTCTTGTATTGCCGCCATTTCCGACGAGGGAGTTAATGCCAGAGTTGGCACATTATGATGTGTCTTGTAGTGTTACCATCTACGACAAGGGAGTTAATGCCAGAGTTGGCCCATTATGATGTGTCTTGTATTGCCGCCATTTACGAAAAGGGAGTTAATGCCAGAGTTGGCCCATTATGACGTGTCATGTATTGCCGCCATCTACGACAAGGGAGTTAATGCCAGAGTTGGCCCATTATAATGTGTCTTGTATTGCCGCCATTTACGACAAGGGAGTTAATGCCAGAGTTGGCCCATTATTATGTGTCTTGTAGTGCCGCCATCTACGACAAGGGAGCTAATTCCAGAGTTGGCCCATTATAATGTGTCTTGTATTGCCGCCACTTACGAAAAGGGAGTTAATGCCAGAGTTGGCCCATTATGACGTGTCTTGTATTGCCGCCATCTACGACAAGGGAGTTAATGCCAGAGTGGGCCCATTATGGGATGTTTAATGCCGCCATCTATGACAAGAGTTACTGCAACATTATGATGTGTCTTGTATTGCCGCATTTCGACAATGAGTTATTTCAGAGTTGGCCCATTATGATGTGTCTGATTCGCCATTTACGACAAGAGTTAATGCCCAGATTGTGCATAGACGTGTCTTGTATTGCCGCATTTACGACAAGGGAGGTTATGCCAGTAAGTTGGCCCATTAGATGTGCCTTTGTATTGCCGCAATTTACGACAATGGGATAATGCATGTGACCCATTATTGTGTGTCTATTGCCGCCATCTACGAGGGAGTTAATGCCAGAGTTGGTGCATAATGCGTGTTCTTGTATTGCCGCCATTTATGACAGATGCTAGAGTGGGCCATTATGATGTGTTTGTGTATTGCGCCATCTACGACAAGGGAGTTAATACCAGAGTTGGTCCATTATCACGTGTCTTTTATTGCGCCATCTTACCGAACTAGAACCTTAATTGCCCAGTGTGTTCTTGTATTGATGGTGTTCTTGTATTGCGCCGTTTACGTATGGGAGTTAATGCTGAGAGGTGCATTGCCGCCATGATGTGCCTTGTATTGCCGCCATCTATGACCAGGGAGTTACTTGACTGTTGCCATTGGCCCATTATGTGTGTATTGCCGCCATCTACGACAAGACCCCATTATGAGTATGCCATCTCGAGTTGGTGCCATTACATGACGTGTCTTGATTCATTTGCCGCCATTTGGGTGACATAAGCCAGAGTTATTATCCCCACGCTTTTAGGTGCCCATTATTGCCAGATGCCATTATGTGTTGTCTTGTATTGCCGCCATCTACGACAAGGGAGTTAATACCAGAGTTGGTCCTTATCACGTTGTGTCATTTTAATTGGCCCGCCATCTACGACAATTGGGAATTTAATGCCAAGAGTTGGCCCATTATGGGATGTAGTCTTGTATTGCCGCCATTCTATCGACAAGGGTAGTTAATGCCAGAGTTGGGTGCATAATGACGTGTCTTGTATTGCCCGCCATCTATGAACAAGGGTTGTTAATGCCAGAGTGGGCCCATTATTGATGTGTCGTTGTATTGCCGCCATCTACGCAAGGGAAGGTAGTTAATACCAAGAGTTGGTCCATATACCACTGTGTTTTATTGTCCGCCATCTAACGACAAGGGATTTAAATGCCAGAGTTTGGCCCTTATGTATGGATTCGTTCCCTTGTAGTGCCGCCATCTTACGACAAGGGAGTTAATGCCAGTGTTTGGCTCATTATGACGTTGTCATTGTTATTGCCGCCATCTATCATCTACGACAAGGGGGTTACTGCCAAAGTTGGCCCATTATGCTGTGTCTTGTTATTTGACCTGCCATTTTACGGAAACACAGGGAGTTAATGACAGAGTGGGCCCATTACGATGTGTCTTGTGTTGTGCCGCCATTTCCGACAAGGGAGATAAATGCCAGAGTTGGCCCATTATGGACGTTGCTCTTGTTTATTGCCGCCATCATAACGAACAAGGGAGTTGACCAGAGTTGGCCCATTATGAATGTTGGTCTTTGTATTGCTTTACCATTTTACGACAAGGGAGGTAATTTCCCAGAGTTGGCCCATTTTAATGGGAAGGGTCTTTGTATTGCCGCCAGTTTACGACACGGGAGTTAATTCCAGGCGTTGGCCCATTATGACGGTGGCTTGTATTTTGCCGCCATAACTACGTCAAGGGGAGTGTTACTGCCAAAAGTTGGCCCATTATGCTGTGTCTTGTATTGTCGCCATTTGACGACAAGGGAGTTAATGGACAAGAGTTTGGCCCAGTTAACGATGTGGTTTCTTTGTATTGCAGACCATTTCCGACAAAGGGAGATAATGCCACAGTTGGCCCATTCTGACGTGTCTTGTTTTTATGCCGCCATTTACGACAAGGAAGGACTTTAATAACAGAGTTTGGCCCATTAATGAGTGATGTTTTTTGTATTGCTTACCATTTACGTCAATGGGAGGTTAATTTTCCACAGTTGGCCCATTATGAAGGGTCTTTGTATTGCCGCCATTTGTTACGACACGGGAGGTTTGTTCGAATTCCAGAGTTGGGCCCTATTAGACGTGTCTTGTATTTGCCGCCATCTATGAAACTAGGGAAGTTAAATTCCAGAAGTTAGCCCCAACTTATGGATGTGTCTTGTATTGCCGCCATCCTACGGATAAATGGAGTTTAATGCCAGAAGTTGGCCCATTAAATGATTGTGTTTTATAGTATTGCCGCCATCTACGAAACAAATGGAGGTTTAATGCCAGGTTAAGTTGGCCATTATGATGTTGTTTGTTTTATTGCCCGCCATCTTAAAACGGACAAGGTAGTTAATACCAGGGGGGGAGTTTTTGGCCATTATGAAACTGTTTGTCTTGTTTAATTGCCGCCAATCTACCGACAAGGGAGTTAATGCCAGAGTTGGCCCACCATTTATGATGTGTCTTGTATTGCCGCCCAATTCTCGACAACGGGTAGTTAAGATTGCCAGAGTTGGCCAATTATGATGTTGTCTTGTATTGCCGCCATCTACGAACAAGGGAGTTAAGAGTTTTAATGCCAAGAGATTGGCCCATTATGATGTGGTCTTGTATTGCCGCCATGTACGACAAGGGAGTTAATGCCAAGAGATTGGCCCATTAATGATTGTGTCTTAGTATTGCCGCCATCTACGACAAGGAAGTTAAATAACCCAGAGTTGGCCCATTATGGATGTGTCTTGTATTTGCCGCCATCTACGACGAAGGGCGGAAATTAAATGCCCAGAGTTGGCCCATTATGATTGTGTCTTGTATTGCCGCCATTCTACGAAAACAGGGAGTGCAATGCCAGTGTTGGCCCCATTATGATTGTGTCTTGTATTGCCGCCATTTCTACGACAATGGGAGTTAAATGCCATAGTTCGCCCATTATGATGTGTCCTTGTATTTAACCAGCCATCTTACGACTAGGGGATTTTAATATGCCATATTTTGGCCCATTTAAATGATGTGTCCTTGTAATTTCCGCCATATCTTAACGGACAAGGGAGCTTAAGGTGCCTGAGTTGGCCCCATTCTTGAATGTGCCTTGTATTATCCTCCGCCATCCTACGGCAAAGGTGGTTTTAATGCCAGAGTTGGCCCATTTGATTGAGGTTTCTTGTATTGGCCGCCATCTATGACAAGGGAGTTAATGTCATAAGTTGGCCCATTTAATGATGTGTCTTGTATTGCCCCGCCATCCTACGACGAGGGAATTAATGCAAGAGGTTTGGCCCATTTAATGGATGTGTCTTGTATTCGCCGCCATTCTACGAAAAGGGAAGTCAATGCCAGTGTTGGCCCATTATGATGTGTCTTGTTATTGCCGCCATCTACGGACAAGGGGAGTTTAATGACCATTAGATTCGCCCATTAATGATCGTGTCCTTGTATTAAACCAGCCATCTACGACGAGGGATTTAATTTAATGCCATATTTCGGTTATTCCATTTATGGGGGGGGGGGTATGTTTGTCTTGTAATTTCCTCCCATCTTACGGACAAGGGAGTTAGTGCCAGAGTTGGCCTCATTATGAATGTGCCATTGTATTACCGCCATCTACGACAAGGTGGTTAATGCCTGAGTTGGCCCATTTTATGATGTTTCTTGTATTGCCTCCATCTATGACAAGGAGATTAAATGTCATAGGTTGGCCCGTTATGGAATGGTGCCTTGTAATTGCCCGCCATCTACGACAAGGGAATTTAATGCCAGAGTTGGCCCCATTATGACGTGTCTTGTATTGCCGCCATCTACGACAAGGGAAGTTTAATTACTAGAGTTTGGCCCAGTTTGTTGATGTTCCTTGTATTGCCTGCCATCTACGACAATAGTGAGTTAATGCCAGAGTTGGCCCATTATGATGGTGTTTCTTGTATTGCCTGCCCCATCTACGACAAGGGAAATTAATGCCAAGTTGGTTGGCCAATTATGATGTTGTGTTTGTATTGCCGGGCAATTTCTACGGACAATGTGAGCTAATGCCAGAGTTTCTTGACCGCATTGTGATATGGTCTTGTATTGCCGCCATCTAATGACAACGGTGTTTAAATGCCAGAGTTGGCCCCCTCCCATTATGATGTTGTTGTTGTTTGCCGCCATCTACGACCAGTGAGTTAATTGCCAGATTTGGCCCATTATGATGTGCTTTGTATTTGCTGCCCCATTTCTACGACAAGGGAAATTAATGGCCAATGGTTGGGCCCCATTTGATGAAGTGTCCTTGTAATTGCCGCAATCTACGTAACAAGGGAGTTAATGGCCAGAGTTGGTTCATTATGACGTGATCTTGGTATTGCCGCCATTTACGACAAAGGGCGATTAATAATGCCAGAGTTGGCCCCATTTTGATGTGTCTTGTATTGCCGCAATTTACGACAATGGCAGTTAAGTGCCAGAGTTGGCCCATTATGAAGTGTCTTGTATTCTGCCGCCATCTACGACTAAGGGGAGTTAATGCCACAGTTGGTGCATAATGACGTTGTCTTCTGATTGCCGCCAATCTATGACAAGGGAGTTAATTGCCCAGAAGTGGGCCATTATGAAGTGTTCCTTGTATTGCCCGCCATCTACGGACAAGGGAGTTAATACCAAAGAGTTGGCCCATTATGATGGTGTCTTTTTATTATTGCTACCAATTTTACGACAAGGGGATGGTAATTTCCAAGAGTTGGTCCAGTTATCACGTTGTCTTTTATTGCCCGCCATTCTACGAAAAGGGGAATTTGGACTTGTCCAAATGTAGTTGGTGCCCAATTACGATGTGTCTTTTGTATTGCCCGCCGTTTACGAATATTGGAGTTAATGCCAGAGTTGGCCCCATTATGATTCTGGGTGTCTTGTAGTCGCCGCCATCTACGAGAAGGGAGGTTAACTGCCAAATAGTTTGGCCTGGCCCCCCCCCATTTTGTTTTTATTTAAAAAAATGCTGTTGTCTTGGTATTGTCGGCCAATTTACGACAAGGGAGAGTTAATGACAGAGTTTTTGGCCCAATTACGGATGTTGTCTTGTATTGCCGCCATTTCCAAACAATGGGAGATTAATGCCACAAGGGTTTGGCCCATTTATGGACGTGTCTTGTATTGCCGCCATCTATGGTCTAACGGAGTTAATGCCAAGGTGGTTGGCCCATTATGATGTTTGTCTTGTAATTGCCGCCCAATCTTACGACCAGATGAGGTAATTCCAGAAGTTGGTCCCATTATTCAACGTGTCTTGTATTTGCCGCCATCTACGACAAGGGAGTTAATAACCAGAGTTGGTCCGCAATATCATGTGGTCTTTTATTGCCGCCATCCTACGACAAAGGAATTTAATGCCAGAGTTGGACCCATTACGATGTTGTCCTTGTATTGCCGCCGTTTAACGATTATTGGAGATTAATGGCCAGAGCTTGGGACCCATTATGATGTGTCTTGTTAGTGCCGCCATCTACGACAAGGGAGGTAATTTCCCACAGGTTTGGCCCATTATGGAAGTGGGTTTGTATTGCCCGCCCAATTACGACACGGGAGTTAATTTTCAGAGTTGGCCCATTATGACGTGTCGTTTGTATTGCCTCCATCTACGACTATGGGAGGTAATTCCAAGAGTTAGCCCATTATGATAGTGTCTATGTTATTGCCGCCATCTTACGATAATGGCGTTAATGCCAGAGTTGGTCCCATTCATTTGATGTTGTAATTGTATTGCCCCGCCATCTACGACAATGGAGTTAATGCCAGAAGTTGGGACCCAGTTATGATGTTTGTTGTTTTAATTTGCCGCCAATCCTTAAACGACAAGGTAGTTAGTTAATACCAGAGTTGGCCCATTTATGAATGTGTCTTGTATTGCCGCCCATCTACGACAAGGGAGTTAATGCCAGAGTTGGACCACAATTATGATGTGTCTTTGTATTGGCCGCCATCTACGACAAGGGAGTTAATGCCAGAGTTGGCCCATTATGATGTGTCTTGTATTGCCGCCCACATCTACGACAATGGGAGTTAATGCCTGAGTTGGCCCATTTTATGATGGTGTCTTGTATTGCCGCCATCTACGACAAGGGAGTTAAATGCCAGAGGACTTGGCCCATTATGATGTGTCTTGTATTGAGCCCATCGCCGAATGTCTAGCTCTTGTAGATAGGATTCTTGAGGGAATTAATTGCCCAGGAGTTGGCCCATTATGATGTTGTCTTTATGGTAATTGCCAGCCATCTACGAAAAAGGGGAGTCCAATGCCAGAAGTTGGCCCATTTGATTGTGTTTTGTTTTTTATTGCCGCCATCTACGTCCAAGGGAGTTTAATGCCATAGTTTCGCCCATTATGATAGTTTTCTTGTATTATCGCCGCCAATCTACGAACGAGGGATTTAAATGCCAACATTTTATTTGGCCCATTATGATGTGTCGTTGTAATTTTCCCGCCATCTTACGACAAGGGACGTTTTGTGGGCCAGAAGAAGTTGGGCCCCATTATGGATGTGCCTTGTGATTAACCGCCATCTACGACAGGGGGTTGGTTAATGCCAAGAGTTGGCCCATTAATGATGTTTCTTGTTATTGCCGCCATCTATGGACTAAGGGCGTAGTTAATGTCATAGTTGGCCCACTATGGATGTGCCTTGGTATTGGCCGCCATCTACGACAAGGGAATTAATGGCCAGGAGAGAGTTGGCCCCATTTATGGACGTGTCTTGTTTTATTGCCGCCATCTACTAAGGGAAAGGATTAATACTAAGAGTTGGTCCCCATTCCTGATGTGTCTTGTATTGCCGCCCATCTACCGACAAGTGAGTTAATGCCAGGAGTTGGCCCACCATTATGAATGTGTCCTTATATTGCCGGCCCCAATCTACGACAATGGGAAATTAATGCCAGAGGTTGGCCAATTAATGATTGTGTCTTGTATTGCCAGGCATATTTCTTACGACAAGTGAGCTAATGCCAGAGTTTGACCATTGTGAATGTGTCCTTGTATTGCCGCCTATCTATGACAACGGAGTTAATTGCCAGAGTTGGCCCCCCATTATGATGTGTTCTTGTATTTTTTGCCGGCCAATCTAACGACAAGTGAAGTTAATGCCAATTTTCCCATTTGTCCCATTTTGATGTGTCTTGTATTGCTTGCCCCATCTACCGACAAGGGTGAATTAATGCCAAGAGTTAGGCCCATTATGTTGTTGTCTTGTATTATTGCCGCCATCTATGACAAGGGGAGTTACTGCAAACCAGTTGGCCCCATTATGAGGTTGTCTTGTATTGCCTGCCATCTACGAAAACAAGGGAGTTAATGCCAGAGTTGGTGCAATTATGACGTTGTCTTTGTATTGCCGTCCAATTTACGGACAAGGGAGTTAATGCCAAGAGTTGGCCCATTTTGATGTGTCTTCTTGTATTGCCGCAATTTACGACTAATGGAGTTAATGCCAGGAGTTGGCCCATTATGATGTGTCTTGTATTGCCGCCATCTACGAAAGGGAAGGGGATAGTTTAATGCCAGAGTTGGTGGCCATAATGACGTGTCTTCTATTTGCCCGCCATCTATGACAAGGGAGTTAACTATGCCAGAGTGGGTGCCATTATGATGGTTTCTTGTACTTGTATTGCCGCCATCTACGAACAAGGGAGTTTAATACCAGAGTTGGCCCATTATGATTTGTTTGTATTTGTATTGTCTACCATTTTACGACAAGGCGGAGGTTAATTCCAGAAGTTGGTCCATTATCCAAGTTTGTCGTTTTATTGCCGCCATCATCTACGGACAAAGGGATTTAACTGCCAGGGGGGGTGAGTTTGGTCCATTACGATTGTGTTTGTATTGCCGACCGTTTACGATATTGGAGTTAATGCCTAGAGTCGGCCCATTATGAATGTGTCATTGTTTGTTGCCGCCATCTACGACAACGGGTGTTTAATGCCAAGGTTGGCTCTTTGATGACGATGTTCTTGTATTGCCGCCCATCTACCGACAAGGGGGTTAACTGCCAAAGTTGGCCCATTATGCTGTGTCTTGAATTGGTCGCCATTTTACGAAACAAGGGGAGTTAATGACAGAGTTTGGCCCATATTACGAATGTGTCTTGTATTGCCGGCCATTTCCAACAAAGGGTGGGAGAGTTAATGCCCACAGTTGGCCCATTATAACGGTTGTTTCTTGTATTGCCGCCATTTACGACAATGGGTATGGAAGTTAATACCTATGAGTTGGGCCCATTATGATGTGTCTTTGTAAATTCTACCATTTACGACAAGGGAGGTAATTCCAAGAGTTGGCCCCATTATGAAGGGGTCTTGTATTGCCGCCATTTACGACAAGGGAGTTAATGCCAATGCGTTGGCCCAATTATGTGGGTGACCTTGTAATTGCCGCCATTTATGACAAGGGAGGGAAGGGTTTAGGTTAAGTTCTGCCAGAGCTGACCCTCATTATGATGTGTCTTGTATTGCCGCAATCTACGACAAGGGAGTTAATGACCAGAGTTGGCCCATTATTGAATTGTGTCTTGTATTGCCGCCATCTACGACAAGGGGGAGTTCAATGCCAGAAGTTCCGCCATTTTGATGAGTGTCTTGTATTAACCGTACCGCCATTCTACGACGAAGGTATTTATTAATGCCAATATTTGGCCCCATTTTATGATGTGTCTTGTATTGCCGCCATCTACGACAAGGGAGTTTTTTTTAGTGCCAGAGTTGGCCCATTTTATGATGTGGCCTTGTATTACCGCCATTCTACGACCAAGGTGGTTAATGCCAGAGTTGGCCATTAATGATGTTTTCTTGTATTGGCCGCCATCTATGACAAGGGAGGGTTGTTAATGCCAATAAGGTTGGCCACATTATGATGTACCTTGTTTAATGCCAGCCAATCCTACGACAAGGGAGTTTAATTGCCAGAGTTGGCCCATTAATGAACGTGTTCTTGTACTTGCCGTCATCTACGACAAGGGGGTTAGTTGTAATGCTAAGTTGGCCCATTCTGTGTTTGTCTTGTATTTGGCCGCCGTCTACGACGAGGGACTTAATGCCAGAGTTGGCCCATTATGATGTGTCGTGTATTGCCGCCATTTACGACAAGGGAGTTAATGCCAGAGTTGGCCCATTATGATGTGCCTTGTATTACCACGATCTACGACAAGGGGGTTAATGCCAGTGTTGGCCCATTTTATGATGTGTCTTGTATTGTTACCATCTACGACAAGGGAGTTAATTCCAGAGTTGGCCCATTAGGATGTGTCTTGTATTGCCGCCATTTACGAAAAGGGAGTTAATGCCAGAGTTGGCTCATTGTGACGTGTCTTGTATTGCCGCCATCTACGACAAGGGAGTTAATGCCAGAGTTGGCCCATTGTAATGTGTATTGTATTGCCGCCATTTACGACAAGGAGTTAATGCCAGAGTTGGCCCATTTGATGATGTCTTGTATTGCCGCCATCTGCGACAAGGGAGTTAATTCCAGAGTTGGCCCATTAGGATGTGTCTTGTATTGCCGCCATTTATACGAAATAGAGTTAATGCCAGAGTTGGCCCATTATGATGCGTCTTGTATTGCCGCCATTTACGACAAGGTAGTTAATGCCAGAGTTGGCCCATTATGATGTGTCTTGTATTGCCGCCATCTACGACAAGGTGGTTAATGCCAGAGTTGGCCCATTATGATGTTTCTTGTATTGCCGCCATCTATGACAAGGGAGTTAATGCCATATTTGGCCCATTATGATGTGCCTTGTATTGCCGCCATCTACGACAAGGAGTTAATGCCAGAGTTGGCCAAATTATGATGTGTCTTGTATTGCGCATTTACGACAACAGAGTTAATGCCAGAGTTGGCCCATTATGATGCGTCTTGTATTGCCGCCATTTACGACAAGGTAGTTAATGCCAGAGTTGGCCCATTATGATGTGTCTTGTATTGCCGCCATCTACGACAAGGAAGTTAATACCAGAGTTTGGCCCATTATGATGTGTCTGTATTGCCGCCATCTACGACGAGGGAATTAATGCCAGAGTTGGCCCATTATGATGTGCCTTGTATTGCCGCCATCTACGAAAAGGGAGTTAATGCCAGAGTTGGCCCATTATGATGTGTCTTGTATTGCCGCCATCTACGACAAGGGAGTTAATGCCAGAGTTCGCCCATTATGATTTGTCTTGTATTGCCGCCATCTACGACGAGGGATTTAATGCCATATTTGGCCCATTATGATGTGCCTTGTATTGCCGCCATTTCCAACAAGGGAGATAATGCCACAGTTGGCCCATTATGACGTGTCTTGTATTGCCGCCATCTATGACAACGGAGTTAATGCCAGAGTTGGCCCATTATGATGTGTCTTGTATTGCCGCCATCTACGACCAGTGAGGTAATTCCAGAGTTGGTCCATTATCACGTGTCTTGTATTGCCGCCATCTACGACAAGGGAGTTAATACCAGAGTTGGTCCAATATCATGTGTCTTTTATTGCCGCCATCTACGACAAGGAATTTAATGCCAGAGTTGGCCCATTACGATGTGTCTTGTATTGCCGCCGTTTACGATATTGGAGTTAATGCCAGAGTTGGCCCATTATGATGTGTCTTGTAGTGCCGCCATCTACGACAAGGGAGGTAATTCCACAGTTGGCCCATTATGAAGGGTCTTGTATTGCCGCCATTTACGACACGGGAGTTAATTTCAGAGTTGGCCCATTATGACGTGTCTTGTATTGCCGCCATCTACGACTAGGGAGGTAATTCCAGAGTTAGCCCATTATGATGTGTCTTGTATTGCCGCCATCTACGATAATGGAGTTAATGCCAGAGTTGGCCCATTATGATGTGTATTGTATTGCCGCCATCTACGACAATGGAGTTAATGCCAGAGTTGGCCCATTATGATGTGTCTTGTATTGCCGCCATCTACGACAAGGTAGTTAATACCAGAGTTGGCCCATTATGATGTGTCTTGTATTGCCGCCATCTACGACAAGGGAGTTAATGCCAGAGTTGGCCCATTATGATGTGTCTTGTATTGCCGCCATCTACGACAAGGGAGTTAATGCCAGAGTTGGCCCATTATGATGTGTCTTGTATTGCCGCCATCTACGACAAGGGAGTTAATGCCAGAGTTGGCCCATTATGATGTGTCTTGTATTGCCGCCATCTACGACAAGGGAGTTAATGCCAGAGTTGGCCCATTATGATGTGTCTTGTATTGCCGCCATCTACGACGAGGGAATTAATGCCAGAGTTGGCCCATTATGATGTGTCTTGTATTGCCGCCATCTACGAAAAGGGAGTCAATGCCAGAGTTGGCCCATTATGATGTGTTTTTTATTGCCGCCATCTACGACAAGGGAGTTAATGCCATAGTTCGCCCATTATGATGTTTCTTGTATTATCGCCATCTACGACGAGGGATTTAATGCCATATTTGGCCCATTATGATGTGTCTTGTATTTCCGCCATCTACGACAAGGGAGTTAGTGCCAGAGTTGGCCCATTATGATGTGCCTTGTATTACCGCCATCTACGACAGGGTGGTTAATGCCAGAGTTGGCCCATTATGATGTTTCTTGTATTGCCGCCATCTATGACAAGGGAGTTAATGTCATAGTTGGCCCACTATGATGTGCCTTGTATTGCCGCCATCTACGACAAGGGAATTAATGCCAGAGTTGGCCCATTATGACGTGTCTTGTATTGCCGCCATCTACGACAAGGGAGTTAATACTAGAGTTGGCCCATTCTGATGTGTCTTGTATTGCCGCCATCTACGACAAGTGAGTTAATGCCAGAGTTGGCCCATTATGATGTGTCTAGTATTGCCGCCCCATCTACGACAAGGGAATTAATGCCAGAGTTGGCCAATTATGATGTGTCTTGTATTGCCGGCATCTACGACAAGTGAGCTAATGCCAGAGTTTGACCATTGTGATGTGTCTTGTATTGCCGCCATCTATGACAACGAAGTTAATTGAGAGTGGCATTATGATTGTTTGTCTTAAGTATTTTGCCTTGCCATCTAGACAACCGGGAGTTAATGCCAGAGTTGGCCCATTATGATGTGTCTTGTATTGCCGCCATCTACGACAAGTGAGTTAATGCCAGATTTGTCCCATTATGATGTGTCTTGTATTGCTGCCCCATCTACGACAAGGGAATTAATGCCAGAGTTGGCCCATTATGATGTGTCTTGTATTGCCGCCATCTATGACAAGGGAGTTACTGCAACAGTTGGCCCATTATGATGTGTCTTGTATTGCCGCCATCTACGACAAGGGAGTTAATGCCAGAGTTGGTGCATTATGACGTGTCTTGTATTGCCGCCATTTACGACAAGGGAGTTAATGCCAGAGTTGGCCCATTTTGATGTGTCTTGTATTGCCGCAATTTACGACAATGGAGTTAATGCCAGAGTTGGCCCATTATGATGTGTCTTGTATTGCCGCCATCTACGACAAGGGAGTTAATGCCAGAGTTGGTGCATAATGACGTGTCTTCTATTGCCGCCATCTATGACAAGGGAGTTAATGCCAGAGTGGGCCATTATGATGTGTCTTGTATTGCCGCCATCTACGACAAGGGAGTTAATACCAGAGTTGGCCCATTATGATGTGTCTTTGTATTGCTACCATTTACGACAAGGGAGGTAATTCCAGAGTTGGTCCATTATCACGTGTCTTTTATTGCCGCCATCTACGACAAGGGATTTAATGCCAGAGTTGGTCCATTACGATGTGTCTTGTATTGCCGCCGTTTACGATATTGGAGTTAATGCCAGAGTCGGCCCATTATGATGTGTCTTGTAGTGCCGCCATCTACGACAAGGGAGTTAATGCCAGAGTTGGCTCATTATGACGTGTCTTGTATTGCCGCCATCTACGACAAGGGGGTTACTGCCAAAGTTGGCCCATTATGCTGTGTCTTGAATTGTCGCCATTTACGACAAGGGAGTTAATGACAGAGTTGGCCCATTACGATGTGTCTTGTATTGCCGCCATTTCCAACAAGGGAGATAATGCCACAGTTGGCCCATTATGACGTGTCTTGTATTGCCGCCATTTACGACAAGGGAGTTAATACCAGAGTTGGCCCATTATGATGTGTCTTTGTATTGCTACCATTTACGACAAGGGAGGTAATTCCAGAGTTGGCCCATTATGAAGGGTCTTGTATTGCCGCCATTTACGACAAGGGAGTTAATGCCAGAGTTGGCCCATTATGATGTGTCTTGTATTGCCGCCATTTACGACAAGGGAGTTAATGCCAGAGCTGACCCATTATGATGTGTCTTGTATTGCCGCAATCTACGACAAGGGAGTTAATGCCAGAGTTGGCCCATTATGATGTGTCTTGTATTGCCGCCATCTACGACAAGGGAGTTAATGCCAGAGTTCGCCCATTATGATGTGTCTTGTATTACCGCCATCTACGACGAGGTATTTAATGCCATATTTGGCCCATTATGATGTGTCTTGTATTGCCGCCATCTACGACAAGGGAGTTAGTGCCAGAGTTGGCCCATTATGATGTGCCTTGTATTACCGCCATCTACGACAAGGTGGTTAATGCCAGAGTTGGCCCATTATGATGTTTCTTGTATTGCCGCCATCTATGACAAGGGAGTTAATGCCATAGTTGGCCCATTATGATGTACCTTGTATTGCCGCCATCTACGACAAGGGAGTTAATGCCAGAGTTGGCCCATTATGACGTGTCTTGTATTGCCGTCATCTACGACAAGGGAGTTAATGCTAGAGTTGGCCCATTCTGGTGTGTCTTGTATTGCCGCCGTCTACGACGAGGGACTTAATGCCAGAGTTGGCCCATTATGATGTGTCGTGTATTGCCGCCATTTACGACAAGGGAGTTAATGCCAGAGTTGGCCCATTATGATGTGCCTTGTATTACCACGATCTACGACAAGGGGGTTAATGCCAGTGTTGGCCCATTATGATGTGTCTTGTATTGTTACCATCTACGACAAGGGAGTTAATTCCAGAGTTGGCCCATTAGGATGTGTCTTGTATTGCCGCCATTTACGAAAAGGGAGTTAATGCCAGAGTTGGCTCATTGTGACGTGTCTTGTATTGCCGCCATCTACGACAAGGGAGTTAATGCCAGAGTTGGCCCATTGTAATGTGTATTGTATTGCCGCCATTTACGACAAGGGAGTTAATGCCAGAGTTGGCCCATTATGATGTGTCTTGTATTGCCGCCATCTGCGACAAGGGAGTTAATTCCAGAGTTGGCCCATTAGGATGTGTCTTGTATTGCCGCCATTTACGAAAGGGAGTTAATGCCAGAGTTGGCCCATTATGATGCGTCTTGTATTGCCGCCATTTACGACAAGGTAGTTAATGCCAGAGTTGGCCCATTATGATGTGTCTTGTATTGCCGCCATCTACGACAAGGTGGTTAATGCCAGAGTTGGCCCATTATGATGTTTCTTGTATTGCCGCCATCTATGACAAGGGAGTTAATGCCATATTTGGCCCATTATGATGTGCCTTGTATTGCCGCCATCTACGACAAGGGAGTTAATGCCAGAGTTGGCCAATTATGATGTGTCTTGTATTGCCGCCATTTACGACAACAGAGTTAATGCCAGAGTTGGCCCATTATGATGCGTCTTGTATTGCCGCCATTTACGACAAGGTAGTTAATGCCAGAGTTGGCCCATTATGATGTGTCTTGTATTGCCGCCATCTACGACAAGGAAGTTAATACCAGAGTTGGCCCATTATGATGTGTCTTGTATTGCCGCCATCTACGACGAGGGAATTAATGCCAGAGTTGGCCCATTATGATGTGCCTTGTATTGCCGCCATCTACGAAAAGGGAGTTAATGCCAGAGTTGGCCCATTATGATGTGTCTTGTATTGCCGCCATCTACGACAAGGGAGTTAATGCCAGAGTTCGCCCATTATGATTTGTCTTGTATTGCCGCCATCTACGACGAGGGATTTAATGCCATATTTGGCCCATTATGATGTGCCTTGTATTGCCGCCATCTACGAAAAGGGAGTTAATGCCAGAGTTGGCCCATTATGATGTGTCTTGTATTGCCGCCATCTACGACAAGGGAGTTAATGCCAGAGTTCGCCCATTATGATTTGTCTTGTATTGCCGCCATCTACGACGAGGGATTTAATGCCATATTTGGCCCATTATGATGTGTCTTGTATTGCCGCCATCTACGACAAGGGAGTTAGTGCCAGAGTTGGCCCATTATGATGTGCCTTGTATTACCGCCATCTACGACAAGGTGGTTAATGCCAGAGTTGGCCCATTATGATGACAAGGGAGTTAATGCCATAGTTGGCCCATTATGATGTGCCTTGTATTGCCGCCATCTACGACAAGGGAGTTAATGCCAGAGTTGGCCCATTATGATGTGTCTTGTATTGCCGTCATCTACGACAAGGGAGTTAATGCTAGAGTTGGCCCATTCTGATGTGTCTTGTATTGCCGCCATCTACGACAAGGGAGTTAATACCAGAGTTGGCCCATTATGATGTGCCTTGTATTACCACGATCTACGACAAGGGGGTTAATGCCAGAGTTGGCCCATTATGATGTTTCGTGTATTGCCGCCATCTATGACAAGGGCGTTAATGCCAGAGTTGGCCCATTATGATGTGCCTTGTATTGCCGCCATCTACGACAAGGGAGTTAATGCCAGAGTTGGCCCATTATGATGTGTCTTGTATTGCCGCCATCTACGACGAGGGAGTTAATGCTAGAGTTGGCCCATTCTGATGTGTCTTGTATTGCCGCCATTTCCGACAAGTGAGTTAATGCCAGAGTTGGCCCATTATGATGTTTCTTGTATTGTTACCATCTACGACAAGGGAGTTAATTCCAGAGTTGGCCCATTAGGATGTGTCTTGTATTGCCGCCATTTACGAAAAGGGAGTTAATGCCAGAGTTGGCTCATTGTGACGTGTCTTGTATTGCCGCCATCTACGACAAGGGAGTTAATGCCAGAGTTGGCCCATTATAATGTGTCTTGTATTGCCGCCATTTACGACAAGGGAGTTAATGCTAGAGTTGGCCCATTATGATGTGTCTTGTATTGCCGCCATCTACGACAAGGGAGTTAATTCCAGAGTTAGCCTATTAGGATGTGTCTTGTATTGCCGCCATTTATGAAAAGGGAGTTAATGCCAGAGTTGGCCCATTATGATGCGTCTTGTATTGCCGCCATCTACGACAAGGTAGTTAATGCCAGAGTTGGCCCATTATGACGTGTCGTGTATTGCCGCCATTTACGACAAGGGAGTTAATCAAGTTGGCCCATATGATGGCCGTTTCTAGTTATTTGCCGCCATTACAGACAGGGAGGGTAATGCCAGAGGTTGGCCCTACCATTATGAGTGTCTTGTATTGCCGCCATTTACGACCACAGACAAGGGAGTTAATGCCGAGAGTTGGCCATTATGACGGTGTATTGCCGCCATTACGACAAGGGCGTTTAATGCCAGAGTTGTCCATTGTGTGTCTTGTATTGCTTTCCATTTACGACAAGGGCGTTAATGCAAGAGTTGGTCCATTATGATGTGTCTTGTATTGCCGCCATTTCCGACAAGGTAGTTAATGCCTTAGTTGGTCAATTATGATGTGTCTTGTATTGCCGCCATTTACGACAACAGAGTTAATGCCAGAGTTGGCCCATTATGATGTGTCTTGTATTGTTACCATCTGCAGATGTCAGGGTGACAGCGGCCACGATTACAGCGGTCAGTTCTGCCAGGATTCCTCGATGAGTCAGAAGACAGAAAGGGCGATAACTCTGGGCATCCTCGTTCCTGTGTGCGTGATACTGCTCCTGGTAACGGCTGTCGCGTGCCGTCGGATAAAGGAAAGGTAACCATTAACGTAGTTATTTTATTAAATGCCAATGCTATGGCTAGTGAAAGTTAATATATAGAGTATGCAATATGGAAGCATCACACCATACAACGTTCTATCCCATCCGCAGTTGCTGCCACAACAACATTTGAGCGTAACATGTCATTGCTAAAATGCCAGGCATGTGAAATCATCGCCCATAATTACATGTATAGTTAACGCCATGAAATTGTGTAGCACATTTTTCGCTAGCGTTGCAAATTTCCATGGGGTTAACTAGTTATAAGCGATGATTTTACAAGCCTCACATGCTATCAACTGTCACGCCCGGCTGTTGTTGTGGCAGCAACTGCAGACGGGACATCACGCTCTCCGGCGTGAACATGATTTAAAAAGAATCTTCTATATGACAATAACATATTGTCCTGACACTACTGATGGGTGTGGAGGTGGGGTGCGGGGTCGGGTCAGGGCTGCTATTACGTTGCTGTATTGCATTCTCAAATTAATAGTCTTCCAATATGTTCAAGTTACTGTCCACATATTAAATTTGATTGTTTAGTTTATTATATATCCACAATATTTAGAAACACAGAACTTCAATCCCTCATAAACACTGGTTCCATCCTAACCCGAATTCTCTGTCGGTAAAGTAGTCGCCCTGTGTTACAGACTGATAATTTGGGTTAGTTCCATCCAAAAAACGATGGTTACATGCACACCAACTGTCCATGACATGTAGTGGAATTGCTGTTATAATGACTGTGTTACAGCCTAGGGGACATTGTTCCATTAACCCGTATAATGCTGAATTATTTTGCTTCTCATCACAAACATGATCTGATAGCGTTTTAGAATCATTTCCAATGGAAATCAAAGTGCTGTCAAACCATGTTTTACTGAGAAAGAAGACAATACATAAAACAACAGCAGACGACAATTGTTGTTTCCCGCAGTTTAAGGGTTAATGCTTCTGGACTCACTGTGTAAATGTTTTCATACATACAGATCTATATTTATTTCAGGGGTAGACACGACTCCAAGAAAAATTACGACTTCTCCAACAACTTATGAAGATCGTGTGAATATTATACAGCAGGTACCAACACCATTTCCAACAAGAAAAAGTGCAAATAAAACGGCAAACATGCGCCCTGGTGACTATGGGAGACACAAATTTACCAATATATAACTATTATGAGAAATGGGGCCTATGACACTCGTGGCTAGTGTTGACTCGGATATACGAGCATGTAGCTGGATAATGATATATACTGTTTGTTAGAAGTGATGCGTGTTTTACCGACTTATTGGCAAACGATGAACAGGCTGTTTATACAACGGGCCATACTTGCCATAAACCCATTTCCCAGTCACATTCACAGATTGATTGTATGTCCTATGAACTGGATACATATTTGTAACTTGAACTGGTGATTTTGTTATAACACTTACCGGTATGATTAACCCTTTCACCCAATCCCCTCCACCGCCGGAACATGTAACTACTGGAATGGACAATCCAGTGATTTATTTACAAGTCAAATACTCGTATTGATTGGATTTGACGCATCAAAATTTAGAGATTTTATTAGTATAACACGTCAGTTTTTGACACCAATTTGACACAGCAACTCAAAATGGTAGATAAAAAAAACACTGCACGCCCATGCTATTTTTCAGACTATTTCTTCCATGTATCAGATAAGTACGGAGCCCCACAGGGGATGTAGACTTTTTTTTTATTAATTCATTCCCACGAAATAACAATTCGTTCCCTCAATTTAACAATTCGTTCCCACGTATTAACAATACAATTCGTGGGAATTCGTTCCCACGAATTAACAATTTGTTCCCACGAATGATACTGCCTGTTCATGATTGCAAAGGACACACATGAGTATTGTAGAATCTCTCGAACCGGACACCCAGTGCACCTCCAGGGTGTCTCATTGAGAGTGGTCCCATGAAAGTAGCTGTATATATAATTTGATTTATTGGTGTTTAACAGCCTATCAACAGTTACGGTCATATAAGACTGGGCCAACGGGTTCAGTTCTGCATGTAACCTGCTGCATAGAAATAAATATATATTCAGCCGTGAAATTAAAATAAGCTGACCTGGTGCCAGGTCCATACCACACCAGTCACTTTGCCCCTTCCCCTATAAGTACATGTAATAGGATTAGGAATAATCGTATTACTCGTACAAGGGGTATAACCAGATTCAACCATCACATACAAACATGCCAAAGAGTGCCAAACCAGGTCTCCGTTCGGAGATTACCCATCGCATTACCCATCGCATGCTGTATCTGTGATGTAGGCGTGATGTAGGTGTATATACCGGTACTGTATCTGTGATGTAGGCGTGATGTAAGTGTATATATCGGTACTGTATCTGTGATGTAGGCGTGATGTAAGTGTATATACCGGTACTGTATCTGTGATGTAGGCGTGATGTAGGCGTGATGTAAGTGTATATATCGGTACTGTAGCTGTGATGCAGCTGTGATGTAGGCGTGATGTAAGTGTATATACTGGTACTGTATCTGTGATGTAGGCGTGATGTAAGTGTATATACCGGGTACTGTAGCTGTGATGTAGGCGTGATGTAAGTGTATATACTTACATCACGCCTACATCACAGATACAGTACCCGGTATATACACTTACATCACGCCTACATCACAGCTACAGTACCGGTATATACTCTTACAGTACCGATATATACACTTACATTACGCCTACATCACAGATACAGTACCGGTGTATACACTTACATGTAACCTGCTGCATAGAAATAAATATATATTCAGCCGTGAAATTAAAATAAGCTGACCTGGTGCCAGGTCCATACCACACCAGTCACTTTGCCCCTTCCCCATAAGTACAGTAAGGATTAGGAATAATCGATTACCTCGTACAAGGGGTATAACCAGATTCAACCATTTCACATACAAACATGCCAAAGAGTGCCAAACCAGGTCTCCGTTCGGAGATTACCCATCGCATACCCATGCATGGCTGATCTGTGATGTAGGCGTGATGTAGGTGATATCCGGTACTTAGTACTGTGAGTAGGCTGATTAAGTTTATATATCGGACTGTATCTGTGAGAGGCGTGATGTAATGATATACGGTACTGTATCTGTGATGTAGCGTGATAGGCGTGATAAAGTGTATATATCGTACTGTGCCTTGAGTGCAGCTGTGATGTGGCGTGATGTAAGATATACGTACTGTATCTATGTAGGCGTGATGTAAGTGTATACCCATCTGAAGCTGTGATGTAGGCGTATGTAAGTGTATATCCGTACTGTATTTCTGATGAGGTGTGATGTAATGTATACACGTACTGTATCTGTGATGTAGGCGTGATGTAAGTGTATATACCAGTACTGAGATCTGGTGGTGTAGCGTGATGTAAGTGTATATACGGTACTGTATCTGTGATGTAGGCGTGATGTAAGGTGTATATACGTACTGTATGTATACTGTACGTATGTAGTCGTGATGTAGGCGTGAGTATGTAATAATAGTCGTACCTAGCTGTGATGCAGCCTTGATGTAGCTGGATGTAGTGTATGTGATGCAGCTGTGATGTACTGCGGTGATGTAGAGGGTAATGTATATACTGGTACAGTATCTGTGATGTAGGCGTGGATGTAAGTGTATATACGGGTACCCCCCCTGTATTCTGTGATGTAGGCGTGATGTAAAGTGTAATATACAAGTACTGTATTTCTGATGGTAGGTGTGATGTAAGTGTATACACGTACTGTATCTGTGATGTAGGCGTGATGTAAGTGTATATAACCGGTACTGTCATCTGTGATGTAGCGTGATGTAAGTGAATGGTACTGGTGCTGTATCTGTGATGTAGGGCGTGATGTAAGTGTATAATATCGGTACTGTAAGAGTATATACCAGGTACTGTCGCTGTGATGTAGGCGATGTATGTATATAATCGACGTATCTGTAGTAGGCGGTGGATGTAGGCGTGATTGTAAGTTGGTATAATACTGTACTGTATCTGTGAATGTAGGCGTGATGTAGGCGAGATGTAAGTGTATATACGGTAGAACTGTATCATGTGATGTAGGCGTGATGTAAGTGTAATACAGGTTTACTGTATGCTGTGATGTAGTTACTGTGATGTAATGTAGTAATACCGGGTACTGTACTCTGTGATGTAGGTAGGTGTGAAGTGTAAGTGTATACACTGTACTGTATCTGTATGTAGTGTGATGTAAGTAGTATACACCGTACTATGTCTCACTGTGATGTAGCATGAATGTAGGTGTAAGTACTGTACTGTATCACCTGTGATGTAGGTGTGATGTTAACTGTGTATATACTGTAACTGTAAACTGTGATGTAGGCGGTGATGTAGTGTATATACTAGGTACTGGTAAATCTGTTATGTAGGCGTATGTAAGTTGGTATATACCGTACTGTATCCGTGATGTAGTGTGATTAAGTGTATACACCGTACTGTATCTGTGATGTAGGCTGATAATGTAAGTGTATACACCTTGTACTCGTATCTGTGATGTAGGGCGTGAAAATGTAATGTATAACACCGGTACTGGATCGATTGTAGGTGTAAAGATGTAGGTGTATACACCGTTTACTAGTATCTGTGATTGTAGGCGGTGATGATAGTGTTTATAACACCCGGGTACTGTAATCCTGTGATGTAACTGTAACCTTATCTGTGAGAAGGTGTGAAAAATTTAAGGTGTATAGGTAACGGGTACTTTATGTGAAGAAGTAAGGCCGTTCAAGTTAATTGTTAATATACCCGGTACTTAATCAGGTAATGTTAAGGTGTGGATTTAAGGTGTAATACACCGGTTACTGTAACTGTGATGTAGGCGTGATGGTAAGTGTTAATAAACCACTGGTACTGTAGCGGTGATGTAAGGTGTGATTTGTAAGTATACTATGGTATAAGTAATCAGGTTGAATGTTAGGTTGGTGATGTAAAGTTGTATATACCCGGGACTGTATCTGTGGATGTAGGTGGATGTAAGTGTATACACCGGTACTGTAGCTGTGAAATGTTAGTGTGATGTAAGGTGTAATAAGTACCCGGTACAGTAATCTGTGATGTAGGTGAGATGTAAGTGTATACTCCGGTACTGGTATCTGTGATGGTAGGTCTGTGATGTAAGTGTATACACCGGTACTGTAGCTGTGATGTAGGTGTGATGTAAGTGTATACACCGGTACTGTATCTGTGATGTAGGTGTCATGTAAGTGTATACACCGGTACTGTATCTGTGATGTAGGCGTGATGTAAGTGTATATACTGGTACTGTAGCTGTGATGTAGGCGTGATGTAAGTGTATATACCAGGTACTGAATCCCGTGAATGTAGATTGGATGTAAGTTGTATATACCGGTTACTGTAGCTCGTTATGTAGGTGTGATGTAAGTGTATATACTGTTACTGGTTATTGTGATGTAGGTGTGATGTATGTGTATGTTATGGTGCTGTATTCTGTGATGTAGGTTTGGTGATGTTAACGTGTATATATGGTTATGTATCTGGTGATGTAGGCTGTGAATGTAAGTGTATACACCGGTATGGGTATCTGTTTGATGTGAGGTGATTGTAAGTGTATATACCTTGGTACTGTATCTGGTGATGTAGGTGTGATGTAAGTGTATGTACCTGGTGCTGATAATCTGTGCATGTAGGTTGTTGTAAGTGTTATTACAGGTACTGATATCTGTGATGATGGTGTGTGTAAGGTGTCTGTAGGTTACTCGTATCTGTGATGTAAGACGTGATTTGTAAGTATATACCGGTACTGTATCTGTTGATGTACGGGCCGTGATGTAAGTGTATAGATCGGTACTGGTAGCTGTGATGTAGGTGTGATGTAAGTGTATTACACCGGTACTGTATCTGTGTTGTAGGTTTGTGATGTAAGAGTATATACCGTTACTGTATTCTGTTATGTAGAGTGATGTAAGGTATATTTACGGGTACTGTAGCTGTGATGTAGGTGTGATGTAAGTGTATACACCGGTACTGTATCTGTGATGTAGATGTGATGTAAGTGTATATACCAGTACTGTAGCTGTGATGTAGGTGTGATGTAAGTGTATATACCGGTACTGTATCTGTGATGTAGGTGTGATGTAAGTGTATACACCGGTACTGTATCTGTGATGTAGGCGTGATGTAAGTGTATACACCGGTACTGTATCTGTGATGTAGGCGTAATGTAAGTGTATATATCGGTACTGTAAGAGTATATACCGGTACTGTAGCTGTGATGTAGGCGTGATGTAAGTGTATATACTGGTACTGTATCTGTGATGTAGGCGTGATGTAAGTGTATATACCGGGTACTGTATCTGTGATGTAGGCGTGATGTAAGTGTATATACCGGTACTGTATCTGTGATGTAGGTGTCATGTAAGTGTATACACCGGTACTGTATCTGTGATGTAGGCGTGATGTAAGTGTATACACCGGTACTGTAGCTGTGATGTAGGTGTGATGTAAGTGTATATACTGGTACTGTATCTGTGATGTAGGTGTGATGTAAGTGTATACACCGGTACTGTATCTGTGATGTAGGTGTGATGTAAGTACACCGGTACTGTAGCTGTGATGTAGGGTGTGTAAGTGTTTACACCGGTACTGAATGTGATGTTGGCGTGATGTAAGTGTATACACCGGTACCTGTAGGCTGTGATGTAGGTGTGATGTATGTGTATAACCGGTAACTATCTGTGTTGTAGGCGGTGATGTAAAGTGTATACTCCGGTACTGTAATCTGTGATGTAGGTGTGATGTAGGTCGTATAACACCGGTTACTGGATTGTATGTAAGGCGTGATGTAAGTGTATATACTCTGTAAATCTGTGATGTCGGTGTGATGTAAGTGTTATACCGGTACTGTATCTGTGATGTAGGTGTGAGGTAAGTGTATTCACCGGTACTGTATCTGTGCTGTATGATCGTGTGTTTTATGGTATGTATCTGTGATGTGGCAATGATGTAAGTATATATCGGTAACTGTAGAGTATTTAACTGTACTGGTATCTGTGATGTAGGTTGTGATGGAAGTGTATATACGGGTACTGACTGTGATGTAGGTGTGATGTAAGTGTTATTGCTACGGGTACTGTAGCTGTGATGTAGGTGTGATGTAAGAATATACCGGTACTATAATCTTTGTTTGTAGGCCGTGATGAAGTGTATATAACGGGTACTGTATCTGTGATGTAGGCGTGATGTAAGTTGTATACACGGTACTGTATCTGTGATGTAGGTGTGATGTAAGTGTATATACGGGGTACTGTATGTGGATGTAGGCGTGATGTAAAGTGTATATACCGGTACTGTTATCTTGTGATGTAGTCGTGATGTAAGTGTATATACCAGGGTACTGTAAGCTGTTGATGTAGGTGGATGTTTAAATGTAAGTGTTATACCTGGATAACTGTATCCGTGTTAAATGTAAGATGTGATGTAAGTAGTATGTTATTATTACCAGGATACTTGTAGCTTGTGATGTAGGTGTTGATGTAAGATGTATATAACCCGGTTAACTTGTAATCTGTGATTTGTAGGATGTGAGGTAAGTGTAATACACCGTTAATGTATCTGGTGCTGTATCAGTGGATGTAAGTGTGTACACCTGGTTTACTGTATTGTGATGTAGCGTAATGTAAGTGTTAATATATCGGTACTGTAAGAGTGTATACCGGTAATGTAGAAAACTGTGATGTAGGCGTGATTTAAGTGTTATATAATCGTACTGGTAATCTTTGATGAATAGGACGTGATTGTAAGTTGTATCTACCGGGTACCTGTATCTGTGTTGTAGGGTGATGTAAGTGTATATACTGGTATGTATCTGTGTGTTGTAAGGTGGTGATGTAAGTGGTAGACAACGGTACTTGTATCTGTTGATGTAGGGTGATTGTAAGTGGTATAACCCGGTACTGTAGTGTGATGTAGGTGTGATTGTAAGAGTATATATGGTTACTGTATCTGTGATGTAGGTTGTGAATGTAAGTGTTACTCCGGGTACTGTATCTGTTGATGTTAGGTGCTGATGGTAAGTGTATACCTCCGGTTACTGTATCTGTGATGTAGGTGTGATGTAAGTGGGTATATTACCGGTGAACCTGTAGCTTTGTGATGTAGGTGTGATTGTAAGTGTATACCGGTACTGTATCTGTTGATGTAGGTTTGTGATGTAAGTGTAGTATAACCTTGGTTACGGTGTCTGTGGATTGGTGATGTAGATGTGGATTGTAAGTGTTTAAATACCTGGTACTGATATCTGTGATGTAGGATTGTGATGTTAAGTGTATATCCGGTACCGTGTATCTGTTGATTTCGAGTGAGGTAAGTGTAATTACACGTTACTGTAGCTTGGATGGTAGGTGTGAATGTTAAGTGCTATACCACCGGTACTGTATCTGTTGATGTAGGTGTGATTTGTAAGTGTATAAACCGGCCTGGACTGTATCTGTGATGTAGGTGTGATGTAAGTGAATTTCACTGGGTACTGTTATCTGTGATGGGTAAGGCCGTGGATGTAAAGTATACTCCGGTTTACTGTATCTGTGATTGTTGGCGTGATGTAATGTTGTATATATGGTACCTGGTAAGTGTATTCTTTACCGGTTACTGTAGGCTGTGAATGTAAGGGTGATTGTAAAGTGTATTTAACGGGTACTTGGTAATATGTGATGTCGGCGTGATGTAGAGTGTATATCCGGTTTTACTGTATCTGTGTGTAGGTGTGATGTTGTGTAATACACCGGTTACTGTATCTGTGATTGTAAGGTGTGAATAGTAACTGGTATCAACGGTACTGTATCTGTGATTGTAGGCATTGATGTAAGGTTGTAATATATATCCGGTACTGTAGAGTATTTACGGGTACTGTAAATCTGTTGATGTAGGGTGTGATTGGTAAGTGTATTATTACCGGGTTACTGTATCCTGTGATTGTAGGTTTGTGATGTAAAGTGTAATATAACCTGGTACCTGTATCTGTGATGTAGGCGTTGATGTAAATAGTATTTACACCGGTACTGTAATCTGCTTGAATGTAGGTGGTGAATGTAAGTGTTATATACCTGGGTACTGTATCTGTGAATGTAGGTGTTGATGTAATGTGTATACACCGGTACTGTATTGTGATAAGTAGGTGTGATGTAAGTGTAAATATACCAGGTACTGTATCCTGTGATGTAGGTTGTGGATGTAAGTGTATTATACCGGTACTGTAAAGCTGTGGGATGTAGGCGTGATGTTGGTGTATTTACTGGTATCTGTAGCTGTGATGTAGGCGTGATGTAAGTGTATACACGGGGACTGTATCTGTGATGTAGGTTGTGATGGTAAGTGTTATATACTGGTTACGTGTATCTGGTGTGATGTAGGCGTTTAGAATGTAAGTGTATAAACACTGGGTACTGGTAATCTGTGATGTAAGGTTGGTGATGTAAGTGTAGTATACGGGATGCTGTATCTGGTGATGTAGGACGTTGATGTAAGTGTAATATACCTGGTACTGTAGCTGTGATGTAGGCGTGATGTTAAGTGTATTACACCGGTTAACTGTATCTGGGATTAAGGTGTGATGTAAGTGTATATACCGGTAACTGTAGCTGTGAATGTAGGTGTGAATGTAACGTGTTATTTCTGGTACTGGTGCAGTATGTTTGATGTTAGGTTGTGAATGTAAGTGTATACACCAGGTACTGTAATTCTGTGATGTTAGGGCGTGACTGTAATGTTTATTCAAAACGGTACGTGTATCAGCTAATGATGTAAGCGTGATGTAAGTGTAAATACCCGGTACTGTATCTTGTGATGTAGGCGGTTGAATTGTAAGTGTAATTATACCAAGGGGTTTACTGTATCTGTGATGTCGGCGTGATGTAAGTTGTATTATACCTGGTAACTGTTATCCTGTGAATGTTAGGTGTGATGTAAGGTGTAATATTCCGGTACTGTAGTCTGTTTTGATGTAGGTGTGATGTAAACGTGTTAATACACCGGTACTGTAATCTGTGATGTAGGGGTGTGCTCTGATGTAAGTGTATAATACGGTACTGTAAAAGCTGTGATGTAGGTGTGACTGGTATGTGTAAATACTCCGGTATGTATCTGTGATGTAGGGTGATGTAAGATGTATAAACCCACGGTACTGTATCTGTGAATTGTAAGGTGTGGATGTAACGGTGTATATACCGGGTTACAGTTAATCTGTGATGTATGGACGTTGATTTGTTAAAGTGTATACACCGGTACTGGTATCTGTGGATTTGTAGGCGGTTGTGATTAAGTAGTGTATTTACCGGGTACTGTATCTGTTGATTGTAGGTTGGTGATTTGTAAGTGTAGTATACCTGGTACTGGTATCTGTGATGTAAGGTGTGTGATGGTAACGTGTAATAAATGTGGTAACTTGTATCTGTGATGTAGGTTGCTTGGAAGTGTAAAGTTGTTATCTACCGGTGTACTGTATCTGTGAATGTAGGTGTGATGTTGAATGTTAAGTGTAATTAATACGGTTACGGTATCTGTGATGTCTCGGTTGATTTGTAGGCCTGTTATCTTTCGGTACTGTAAGAGTTAATATAACCGTGGTATAATGTATCTGTTGATTTGTAGGGTTTGATGTTAAGGTGTATAATACTGGTGCTGTTTCTGTGATGTTATGGCCGCTGATGATAAGTGGTATCTAACCTGGGTAACACTTGTAATCTGTGATGAAGTAGGTGGTTGATTGAAAGTGTAATCTACCGGTTACTGTAGCTGTGAATGTAAGGCGTGTGATGTAAGTGTATTTAAACCTGGTACTGTTTTAGCGTGTGATGTGGTGTGATGTAAGTGTAGACACCGGTACTGTAATCTGGTGAATGTAAGGCGGATTGATGTAAGTGGATACCACCGGTTACTGTATCTGTGATGTAGGAGTGAGTAAGTGTCTAACCGGGTACCGTATCTGTGATGTCGCGTGATGTAAGTTTATATACCGTACTGTATCTGTGATGTAGTGTGAAGAAGTTGTATTACCCCGGAACTTGTATCCTAGATGTTAAGGCGTGATGTAATTGGTATACACCGGGACGAATCTGGTGGAATGGAAGGCAAGATTGATAGCTGTTATATATCGGTACTAGTAAGGAGTATATACGGAACCTGTATCTGTGATGTAAGGTGTATGTAATTATATACCGGTACTGTATCTGTGATGTAGGTAGTGATGGGTAAGTGTATATACCGGACTGTAGCTGTGAATGTATGGCGTGATGTAAGATTATAACACCGTACTGTAAATCTGTGATGTAGCGTGATGTAATGGTTATAACCGGTTACAGTATCTGTGAATGTAGGTGGATGTAAATATACAAAACCGGTACTGTATCTTGATGATCCGTAGGCGTGATTAAGTGTAATATACCGGGTACTGTTCTGTGATGTAAGCGTGATGTAGTGTATATAAACCGGTACCAGGGTAGCAGTGAATAAGGCGTGATGTAAGTGTAATTTATACGGTACTGAAGCTGTGAATTAAGGCGTGAATTGAAGTGTATAAACCCGTACTGGTATCTGTTGATTAGTGTGATGTCAGTGGTTAATATACTGGAACTGAATCTGGTTTGATGTAAGGCGTTGAATGTAAAGTGTATATACACCGAACTGGTATCTTTGTGTATGTAGGTTGTATAAGTGTAAATACCGGTACTGTAGCTTTGAAAGTAGCGGATAATGTATATCCCGTACTGTAGCTTGTGATTGTAAGGCGTGAATTGTAAGTGTATACAACCCGGTTCTGTATCTGTAGATTAGGTGTGATGTAAGTGTATAACACCGGTACTGTAGCTGTGATGATGGTGTATGTAAGTGTAATACTGTAACTGTATCTGTATGTAGTAGTAGTATGTAAATGGTTACAACCGAACTGTATCTGTAGCTTCTGGATGTAAAGGCGTAATGTAAAGGTAAAAACCGGTACTGTAGCTGTTGATGTAGCGTGATGTTAAAGTGTATAACCGGTACGTATCTGTTGATGTAGGTGTGAATGTAAGTGTATACACCGGTATCTTCTGTGATGTAGCGTGATGAATGTATAACCGGTTACTGTATCTGTTGATGTAATTGTAGTACGACTGTAAGGTATTAACCGTACTGTATCTTGTGAGTTAGTTGTGATGTAGTAATACACCCCGGGTACTGTACGTATGTAGTGTGATGGTATGTATATACATACTTGAGTTGATGTAGGCGTGATGTAAGTGTATACAACCGGTACTGGAATCTGTGGATAAAGGGCTGATAGGGTGTTAATACACCTGTGAGTACGTTAGTGTAGTTGTTGATGTAAGTGTATACAACCGCCTCTGTATCTGTGATAACTAGAGGCTGATGTAAGGTGTATAACCGGTACTGAATAATCTGTAGATGTAGGCCCTGGAATGTAAGGTGTATATACCGGTACTGTAGCTGTGATGTAGGCCGTGATGTAAGAGTATATACTGTACTGTAGCTGTGATGTAGTTGTGATGTAAGTGTAATACGGTACTGTATCTTGATGTAGGTTGTGATGTAAGTGTATTTACTGTACTGTATCAGTAGGAAGGCGTGATGTAAGTGTATACACCGGTAACTGTATCTGTGATGTAGGTGTGAGTAAAGTGTAAATATCGGTACGTAGTGTAGGTTAGGCGTGATTTAAGGAATATACCTGGTAGGTTGATTTGGTTCAAATTTTTATAAACTGTAGCTGTGAATGTAGGCGTGATGTAAGTGTAATATACCGGTAACTGTATCTGTGATGTAGGTGTGGATGTAAGTGTATATAACCGGGTACTGTAGCTGTGAAGTAAGGTGATTTTATATAAACTGTACTGTACCTGTATAGGTGTGATGTAATTGTATACACCGGTACTGTATCTGTGAATTGTAGGCGTGATGTAAGGTGTATACACCGGTACTGTACTGTGAAGTAGGCTGATTGAGTGTATACACCGGTAACTGTATCTGATGTAGGCGTGATGAAGTATACAACCGGTAACTTACTGGTGATGTAGGCGTGAGTAAGTGTATATACCGGTACTGTAATCGTTGATGTAGGTGTGATGTAAGTGTATATACCGGTACTGTATCTGTGATGTAGGGGTGTGATGTAAGTGTATCCCCCACACCGTACTGTAGCTGTGATGTAGGTTGTGATTAAGTGTATACACCGGTACTGTAGCTGTGATGTAGGTGTGATGTAAGTGTATACACCGGTACTGTATCTGTGATGTAGGCGTGATGTAAGTGTATACACCGGTACTGTAGCTGTGATGTAGTGTGATGTAAGTGTATACACCGTACTGTATCATTTTATGTAGGTAGTTACGTGAATAAGTGATACACCGGTACTGTATCTGTGATGTAGGTGTGATGTAAGTGTATATACCGGTACTGTAGCTGTGATGTAGGTGTGATGTAAGTGTATATACCGGTACTGTATCTGTGATGTAGGTGTGATGTAAGTGTATACTACCGGTACTGTAGCTGTGATGTAGGTGTGATGTAAGTGTATATACCGGTACTGTATCTGTGATGTAGGTGTGATGTAAGTGTATATACCGGTACTGTATCTGTGATGTAGGTGATGTACAAGTGTAAATACCGTACTTTGTAGCTGTGATGTAGGACCGTGATGTAAAAGTGTAAATACCCCACCGGTACTGTATCTGTGATGTTAGGTGTGATGTAAGTGTATACACCGTACTAGCTGTGATGTAGGCGTGATGTAAGTGTATATACCGGTACTGTAGCTGTGATGTAGGCGTGATGTAAGTGTATATACCGGTACTGTAGCTGTGATGTAGGTGTGATGTAAGTGTATACACCGGTACTGTATCTGTGATGTAGGTGTGATGTAAGTGTATATACCGGTACTGTATCTGTGATGTAGGCGTGATGTAAGTGTATACCGGTACTGTATCTGATGTAGGGTGTGATGTAAGTGTATACACCGGTACTGTATCTGTGATGTAGGCGTGATGTAAGTGTATATACCGGTACTGTATCTGTGATGTAGGTGTGATGTAAGTGTATACACCGGTACTGTATCTGTGATGTAGGCGTGATGTAAGTGGATATATCGGTACTGTAAGAGTATATACCGGTACTGTAGCAGTGATGTAGGTGTGATTGTTAATGTGTATATAACCGGTACTGTATCTGTGATGGGTAGGTCGTGATGTAAGTGTATAACACCGGTTACTGCGTATCTGTGATGTAGGTTGTGATGTTAAGTGTATTATACCGGTACTGTAGCAGTGATGTAGGTGTGATGTATAAGTATACACCGGTACTGTATCTGTGATGTAGACGTGATGTAAGTGAATACCACCGGTACTGTATCTTGTTGATGTAGGTGTGCTATGTCAAGTGTATATACCGGTACTGTAGCTGTGGATGTAGGTGTGATGTAATAGTGTTTTATACCGGTACTGTAATCTGGTGAAATGTAGGTGTGATGTAAGTGTAGTTTATACCGGTTTACTGTTATCTGTGATGTAGGTGTGATGTAAGTGTAATTATACCGGACTGTCTCTGTAATGTAGTGTGATTGTAATGTATATACCGGTACTGTATTCCTTTGATGTAGGTGTGATGTAAGTGTATATACCGGTACTTAGACTGTGAATGTAGACGTATGTAAGTGTAACACCGGTACTGTATCTGGTGATGTATGGTGTGATAAGTGTATCCACCGGTACTGTAGCTGTGATGTAGGCGTGATGTAAGTGTATAATATCCAGTACTGTAAAGCTGTGATGTTAGGCGGTGTGATAAGTGTTATATACCGGTACTGTAAGCTGTGATGTAGGTGTGGATGTAAGTGTATACTCCGGTACTGTATCAGTGATGTAGGTGGATGTAAGGTGAAATATACCGGTACTCGTTCTCTGTGATTGTAGGCGTGATGTAAAGGGTATATACCGGTACTGTATCTGTGAATTGTAGGTGTGATGTAAGTGTTATATAACCGGTTACCTGGTAACTGTTTGATGTAGGTCGTGATGTAAGTGTATATACGGTACTGTATCTGTGATGTAGGTGTGATGTAAGTGTATACACCGTAGTACTGTGATGTAGGCGTGAGTAAGTGTATATACCGGTACTGTATTTTGATGTAGGTGTGATGTAGTGTATATACGGTGCTGTAGCTGTGATGTAGTGTGATGTAAGTGTATATACCGGTACTGTAGTTGTGCTGTAGTGTGATGTAAGTGTATATACCGGTACTATCAGTGATGTAAGTGTGATGTAGTGTATATACCGGTACTGTATCTGTGATGTAGGCGTGAGTAAGTGTATATACGTACTGTTCTGTGATGTAGGTGTGAATGTAGTGTATACACCGGTATCTGTAGAGGTATTACCGGTCTGTAGGCTGTGATGTAGGCGTGATGTAAGTGTATATGTGGCTGTAATTGGTGAATGTAGGCGTGAATGTAAGTGTATATACCAGTACTGTATATACTAGTATGTGATGCTTGATCTACATGGTCTATATGTTCACAATTTGTTTTACTAGGTTACTGTCATTTAAATCAATGGTAGCCAAACGTAGATGTGATTATGATTAATCAGAAAATGAACAATAGGTTACCATGTTGAGAACAAGTATACAGTCAGACAAGACAAGGCACAGATCCAGGATTTCGGGCTAGGGGTGGGGTGGAATTTCTTGATAGAAATAGTTTGCTGTATTTTCGAATGAGTGGAATGATCGCACGGAGGTCAGGAGACTGCTAGGGGGTCCCTACATCCCATTTCCTGCGTTCTGGAGCATTTTAGAACAAAACATCCTTCACTCACCACATTTTAGGGGTGGGGCACACCCCTCTCGTGTTCTCCCCACCTCCATTCATCCTATGACTGTCGGCGTCTGCCTTCGGCAGTCGAACCCCCCCTGGAAAATTCCTGGCAACGCCTATGAAAACAGTTTTACTTTTGCTGCACTTTGTTTCATAAAAAATCTGTCCTTCCATTAGAAATAAAAGATATTAACCCTTAGAATGCTGAACACGAAAACTGCCATCTGCTGTTCCTTCATATTTTGTTTTCTTTCTCAATAACAACGCGGTTTGACAGCACTTTAGAATAATTGCTGTCAAATCATGTTTTGATGTGAAAAATGGAAAAGAGAAAATAAACAGCAGATGACTATTTTTTTTCAGCAGTGTAAGGGTTAAAGGAAATCTACTGTAAACATCTGAGAACATACTGGAATCTCAATCTCTGGTAGTTCGATTGTGCAATATTGGTTTAAACAGATTTAACAAATCATGTGTGACTGCGTATAAGAATGGTAGCATGTGCTAAAATATGTTGTATTGTTATGCCACACCATGATAGTGGAGGATGCATATAGTGGTACCCTTGTCCGTCCGTCCCATCCATCCGTCCGTCTCATATGTCTCATCCGTCACAAGGTTAAAGTATTTGTTTGAGCTTGCATCTTCAATAATATTAGGCATACAGCCACCATACTTGCACACACTATCTCATGGGCCAGTGATGTGCACCGCAAACAAATCTAAAACCAATTACCTTCATTTGACCTTGACCTACAATTGCCATATTTACATACTTATTTCCCTTGGTCACACGGTCAGTTATTGTTTGAGCTTGTATCTGCAATAATATTACACCTACAGCCACCGTACTTGCACACTATCATGATCCAGTGATGTGCACCGCAACCCACTTTGAAACAAGTACCCTTCATGGGACCTTGACCTACAATTACGATATTTACATATTTTTTTGGTTTTTGCTGATTTTAAGGTCATAAGCGTGGTACATGTATTTGGCTCAAAAAGAGGCAGATATGCATGTGTCTCATGACGGTGTAATTTGTGGGGCAATGACAAGCCCCAGGCCCAAATGTGTGGTGCAATGGGGGACTTCTGGTCTAACAGTATTCAAGAAAGTATTTAGCTTACACTGAATGAATGGAACTGTTTCAAAGACATTCAATAGCCAAACAGCTAAGTCCAACATGAGGCAGAGTTATGATGTTTAAGTTGTGTTATTGGAATGTTGTGCAGGAGGCATGGTGCCAGACCTAACGCCAGGCACGTGTGTGCTAAATGTGCCGACACATTATATGGTTGTGGCTAGAGAAATGACATGTGAAGATTCATATCAGGATCTGCCCTGTTCACCATTCCATCAATGAAACACTTGTCATGCTTCTAACAAACAATATAGATCATTATCAGGCTACAGGAGTGTGTTATTTGATCGGGAGTCAAAACTCCCATAAGCCCCATTTCTCCAGTCCGAGTCATATATCACGAGTTGAAGCTCAGGCTGTGTACTATTCCATGTGATTTCAGCATTTTCTAGTTACATTGTAAATTTGCTGGACCAATATTATTGTTACATTCCTTGATCGTTATATTGTACATAGCAGGTAGTAGGCCACTAATGTCATACTAGTATACTACTTACTAAAATGGAACGTACCGGTATGTTCAATAACCACTGAGTTAACCCTTAGAATACGGGAAACGAAAATTGTCGTCTGCTTTTGTTTTATATTTTGTGTTCGTTCTCAATAAAAAAAATGGTCTAACAACATTTTAGAATACAACATTTTAGAATCATTTCCATTGCAAATGATTCTAAAGTCCTGTCAAAGCATGTTTTCGCCAAGAAAAATGGAAATTATAAAAGAAACCAAATAACCAAATTTAATAACATGGCGATCGCTGGTGAGTAGTGTCTGACACATGAAGGTCAATGTCACCAAGGTTACAATGTGAGAAACCCATTGATGGAAGTTTGGTAATGATCTGACTAACAGATCACAAGATATTCAACATTTGGACGTACAGCGAAAATTGTAAAAATGTTTAGATCACCAAGGTCAAGGTCATCCAAATGACACTGGGTGGATAACCATCAATGTGAGGAAGCCATTGATGAAGTTTGGTAATGATTCTACTAAACATTCAACATTTACACATACAGTCAAAATTGTTGATGCCTACTACTAGGACGCTGTCGCCACAGGAATAGTGACCGCTATATCCTATATTCCACTAAATGTGGGTGATACAAAAGTCAGCATTGCAAAGGTTAATAAGGACATAACCTGACAAAGCCATGCTTTCAGTGATAGATGTACAAGTTTGTCTAGGTCTACACTGGTGGGAAGGCAATAACCCAGTGTTGTTAAATTGTGGCACATATGTCCATAGCTTATTGTACAGCTATGTATGTGCAGGTCGCTGAGGTCTAACCTAGCCACAAATGTGACTGGAGAAATGTGGCTTATTGCATTTGTGGCTCATGACGACCCAGATAAGCCCATAGCCTGCACCCCCACAGTCTGAACGGGTCTGCAATGTTTTGTCATCAGTCGATGAGACACCTGCGATGCTTGTAACAAACAGTGCAGATCCAAGTGCGGCTGCAGGTGTGGTGCAAGCAGATCAGGAGCTACTCTGGTCACAAAGGCCATACACCCCATTGTTCCCAGTCAGTTATGCAATGACGTCCCAACAATATCATATTTTGTATATTGTTCATCTATTTATTTACATAACCTGCTTTATTTTAGTTTTTGCCGCGCCTGCTTTAGCACGACTTTAGCGTGACTATACTCGCCGCTTTTCCGTAGTCGTCGCCGTCTGTGTTAACAATGTCAAAAAGTGTGTACAAGTTTCTTCATCATGATATAACTTTAATATTTATTTACGGATTGCTTCAATATTTGGACACTTGATACATGTGAGCATGCGGAACACACTCATACTGCCATTAGCTTGACCTTGACCATTTTTGCGGAAACACTTAGCCATATTTTTGCGTAAAAAAGTTTGTACAAGTTTCTTCATCATCATATAACTTTAATATTATTTGATGGATTGCTTCAATATTTGGAAACTTTATACATGAAAGCATTTGGAACACACTCATGCCGTCATTAACATGACCTTGACCTTCTGGACCTTCACATTGTTGCAGAAACATTTAGCCTGTTTTACTTCAAAAGGTTTGTACCAGTTTCTTCATCATCATATTATGACATATACCTTAACATTACTTGTTACATGTTATGAATTTGGAACACACTTATGTCCCCATTAACGTGACCTTCACATAGACCTTCACTTAGCCATTTTTTTACGTCAAACGGTTTGTACAAGTTTCTTCATCATCCTATAACTTTAATATTACATGATGGTTTGCTGCAATATTTGGACACTTGATACATGCAAGCATTTGGAACACACTGATGCTGCAGTTAACATCTGTCTGCACATTCTCATCACAAGTAGTATAGGTCTATGCATACATTACTATTATGTTACTACTGCATACAGTCTAAACCAACCACAGGCTATCATGGGCCGTTTCACTCAACTTCGTACAAACATGTTCGTAAGTGCAAAATTATGATTTCACATTAAAAATGTTTTCTTGTAAACAATTATTGGATTTACATTTATTGAACATAGGATGCATATGCAGCCTATGTTGAATAAATGTAAATCCATCAATTACGAACATTTTATTCGCACAAAGTTTAATGAAACAACCCCCAGCCTACAAGTACTCAAACACATTCTTGTTTGCTTTCCAACAAAAGAGCATTAGTGTCATCAGATAGAGAGATTTGGTTGTCCAGTCAGTGCAATTGTTAACAAGTTCACTTTTCACCAATTTGGCCCAGGTTCAATCCTCGAGAGGGGCAATATGTGAGATGGTACAATGGTCACACGTGGGTTTCCTATTTCCTCCCACAATAAGGACCACCCTTACACTTCCATCTATGCCAAAAAAGCATTTGAATAAGTGCTCTCGCGCTTATTTAAATTTAGAACAGAGAGATAAAATTACATTGAAACTAATCAGAATGAAACACACGGAGGCAACAAGCTGATGAGTTTAGAGATTGGAAATGTTTTATGCCACTAAATGGTGCCCAACAATCAATAACGGTACTATGCTGTGGATATTTGACTGCATTGGGAGAACAGATAAAAATGTTGTTGTTTTTAAACAAATCGCATCTCAATACCATTATTGGCCATTATGTTTATATTATACCAATGGAGACAATAAAACAGACACAAAAACATAATTGTTCTATCACCTTCTTTTTCCAGAATCGTACAGAGCTGCTCCACTAGATGGTATGGATCAGTTCTGGTACAATATAAAATGTGACAATTGCAAGACTAGATCATTAAATGGCACAATCATTCAACACAGCTGCTGATTCTCGGTGCTATAGCAAGTCATATAAATGACGATAGGTATCAAATTACCTAAATCACTGTCATTTTATGCTCTGATGCATTTACATTTGTGAATACAACTGTAACTTTAACCTCCTATGTCTAATCCAGGTCTACCTACAACGCCATGTAGACTGTATAGTTCTGGTAACATCGAGTGAACAACACAAGCCGTACTGGGGTGCATTTTATCTAGAGGCACACTCAACAAGAACCCAATAAGCCCAATTATTGTATAACACATTGATTGTATCAGAAGATGTCAGTACATGTATATCATAACCCACCCAGTGCCATGGACAGTGCATGTGTTTCCTGGACAAGCAAATCAATTAGAAATTGATTCTATAATAAATTAGTACACAGCGTCAGATCATAAAGACTTCATTTGATTCATCAAGTCCTCTAGACTCTGTCCGTCAGCTTCTACACGGTCCTCAGCTGGCTCCTCCTGCAAACATAACACAGACATGTGACACATTTGGGCCCCTGGCTACGGGACCTTATGGCATATGCGACCAGCATAACCCAGATCAGCTGGCACATCTGTGCCAGCTGATCTGGGCCTATGCTTGTTGCTAATCAATTACTAAAGTAGGCTAGATGCCATCAGCAGAACAATTATATGCTACTCCTACTGTGGGATTGTGCAAGAGGACGAACGATCTACAATTGTGGCGAATGTTGTCAGGCACCTGTTCTCGGTTAGGGTCCATATGTATGCCAAAATACGTCCAGTTCACTCTTAAGAAGGTAGGAAACTAATATTGTTGTGTGCTGTTTTTTATTTCTAAACAAAAAAGCATGGACTGGAAGCACATGATAACAAGAAACGAGGCAAAGCCACGAAGGCCAGGTTTTTTCCAAGCATAGACACTTGGATAACATAATTATACCCATTTTTTGTAGACTAGATGGCCGTGGCCTGCATGTCGCGCCTTGGGGCGAGGCATGGACACTAAAACAAGAGGGCCATGATGGCCCTAATTCGCTCACCTGATTCCATGAACAACAGAGGAGAATGTGACATTGAGTTCATGTGTTTTAAAAAAATTGTGCTATTTTTAGATGGCGGTCATCTTGGATTAAGCGATGACTCTCATTTTACAAAATCTGAAAATGCTTCACCCAGCATCGGCCATGTGGTTCCTGAGAAAAAGACGTTAAAAATCTTGAATAAATGGACCTTTTGGTGGCCATCATGGATGACATAATCATCCGATTCCGACAAATATTGCACCAGAGTGATCGCCTCATTGATACCTTCAATTTGATATATGACATGACCATATTCAGTCAAAAATAAAATTTGACCCCAATTTGACCCCACGGGCCACGCCCATTTTTGACCGCGGGGTCACAATTTTAACAACTTTCAAAGAGCAATGTACATCGATTATTCCTACCAAGTTTCGTCGAAATCCGGCTAGCGGTTCATGAGAAGAAGATTTTTTAAGAATTTATGCTATTTTTAGATGGCGGCCATCGTGGATTAGCGATGACCTCCATTTTAACAAATCTGAAAAGGCTTCACCCATGGACCATAACTTTTAAGTTTGGCTACCATGGGCCAAGCGGTTTTCATGTGAAGAAGAATTTTGAAATCTCTAATAAAAGAACGACCTTTTGACATTTCGGCGGCCATCTTGGATGACATAACAATCCGATTTGGACAAAAAAATGTACCAGAGTGATCGTCTCATTGATACCTTCGATTTGATATATAACATGACCATATTCGGTCAAAAATAAAATTTGACCCCACGGGCCACGCCCATTTTTGACCCCGGGGTCACCATTTTAACAACTTTGAAAGAGCATTGTACATCGATCATTCCTACCAAGTTTCGTCGAAATACGGCTAGCGATTCATGAGAAGAAGATTTTTTAAGAATTTATGCTATTTTTAGACGGCGGCCATCTTGGATTAGCGATGACCTCCATTTTAACAAATCTGAAAAAGCTTCACCCATGGACCATAACTTTTAAGTTTGGCTACCATGGGCCAAGCGGTTCATGTGAAGAAGAATTTTGAAATCTCTAATAAAAGAACAACCTTTTGACCTTTCGGCGGCCATCTTGGATGACATAACAATCCGATTTGGACAGAAAATGTACCAGAGTGATCGCCTCATTGATACCTTCGATTTGATATATGACATGACCATATTCGGTAAAAAATAAAATTTGACCCCACGGGCCACGCCCATTTTTGACCCCGGGGTCACCATTTTAACAACTTTGAAAGAGCATTGATCATCAATCATTCCTACCAAGTTTCGTCGAAATCCGGCTAGCGGTTCATGAGAAGAAGATTTTTTAAGAATTTATGCTATTTTTAGACGGCGGCCATCTTGGATTAGCGATGACCTCCATTTTAACAAATCTGAAAAGGCTTCACCCATGGACCATAACTTTTAAGTTTGGCTACCATGGGCCAAGCGGTTCATGTGAAGAAGAATTTTGAAATCTCTAATAAAAGAACGACCTTTTGACTTTTCGGTGGCCATCTTGGATGACATAACAATCCGATTTCGACAAAAAATGCACCAGAGTGATCGCCTCATTGATACCTTCAATTTGATATATGAAATGACCATATTCAGTCAATAATAAAATTTTAACCCAATTTGACCCCACGGGTCACGCCCATTTTTGACCCCAGGGTCACCATTTTAACAACTTTAAAAGAGCAATGTACATCGATCATTCCTACCAAGTTTTGTCGAAATCCGGTTGGCGGTTCTTGAGAAGAAGATTTTTTAAGAATTTGTGCTATTTTTAGACGGCGGCCATCTTGGATTACGTAATAACGTCATTTTAACAATAATCCCCCTACCTAAGGACCATGACCATGAAGTTTGGTGACCATAGGCCCAATGGTTACCGAGGAGAAGACGTTTGAAAATGTTCACGGACGACGACGACGGACGACGACGGACGACGGACACATTGCGGTAACAATAGCTCACATGAGCTTCGCTCAGGTGAGCTAAAAATAGATATAGTAGATGGAAAAACATTAACCAAAAAACTTTAACCGGACACACGGACGAACGGACGGACGTATGCCAAAATGCCGACGATATCGCGCTTTCCGCAAGCAGGTGCGACAATGATGATAAACACCCATGTGAAGTATCAAGGTATTGGGTGAAGCAGTTGCAGAGATATAGTACACAAAAAAACTTTAACAAAAAAATTCAAAGTAATTTGACCTTGACATTGGGCACAGGGGCCGCACGGTTGGGGGTTAGAATGAAAATATGGATGATGATAAACACCCATGTGAAGTTTCAAGGTAATGGGCGAAGCAGTTGCAGAGATATAGTATAACGAAAAAGTTTTAACCAAAAAACTTTAACCAGACGTACGTTAAAAAGTTAACGTTGAAAATGGCTAAGTCAATTACGTAGAAATAATAGGTGAAGGTAAAAAAATGGTCACATGTTGGATAGTTGTATGTGGTAGGCACCCCTTGGTTATGAAGCTGTGAAAGTTTGGTGGTCCTAGGTGGTACAGTACCAAAGAAATGGACTTAAACACGAAAACTTAACATTGTAAACGCGAAAACTTAACATTGAAAATGGCTAAGTCGACTGCGCGGAAAAAATGGGTGAAGTTAAAAAAAAGAGTAACATGTTGGATAGTGATATGTGGTGGGCACCCCTTGATTATGAAGCTGTGAAAGTTTGGTGGTCCTAGGTGGTACAGTACTAAAGAAATGGACTTAAACACGAAAACTTAACATTGAAAACGCGAAATCTTAACATTGAAAATGGCTAAGTCGATTGCGCGGAAAAAATGGGTCAAGTTAAAAGAAAAGTAACATGTTGGATAGTGATATGTGGTGGGCACCCCTTGATTATGAAGCTGTGAAAGTTTGGTGGTCCTAGGTGGTACAGTAACAAAGAAATGGACGAAAACTTAACATTGATTGTGGACGCCGCCCGCCCGCCGCCCGCCCGCCCGCCCGGCTTTCGCCAATCCAATAGCCTGGATTTTTTTAAAAAAACCTGGCTAATAAAACCAGATGGGCGTGGCCCGCATGTCGAGCCTGCCAAGGCATTTGATGGTCTCAGAGTGTATTTATTTGAAGTTTGAATTAAAGGTTGTGGAGATATACGGTAAGGTATGTAAAAGCTTTAACGCATTTGACCTTCATCTTGGGCATGTGGGCCACATGGGTGGGCTATAGAATGAAAATATGGATGATAATAAAGAATTATTTGAAGTTTGAAGTAAATCGGAGTAAGTGTTGTGGCGATATAAGGCATGTAAAAACTTTAACACAAATTTCAAAGTCAGCTGACCTTGACCTTGGGAATGTGGACCACATGGGCAGGCTATAGAATGAAAATATGGATGATGAATAAGAAGTATTGGATGTTGGAAGTAAATCAGAGAAAGTGTTGTGGAGATATGAGGTATGTAAAAACTTTAAATACAAATTTCATTTGACCTTGACCTTGGGCATGTGGACCACATGGGCAGGCTATAGAATGAAAATAGGATGTTGAAAAGGAAGTATTGGAAGTTGGAAGTAAATTGGAGTAATAATTGTGGAGATATAAGGTATGTAAAAACTTTAACGCAGATTTTATAATAACGCAAACTTCTAAGTCATTTGGCCTTGACCTTGGGGCACAGGGGCCACATGAATGGGATACAGAATGAATATATGGATGATGCCCAATAAGCATACAAAGTTTCAAGCAAATCTGAGTTACAGAGATAGTAGGTATGTGAAAACTTTCACACAAATTTTGACAGAAACTTTAACGCAAACTTAGTCATTTGACCTTGACCTTGGGGCACAGGGGCCGCATGAGTGGGACACAGAATGAATATATGGATGATGACCAATAAGCATACAAAGTTTCAAGCAAATCCGACTTACGGTTACAGAGATAGTAGGTATATGAAAACTTTAACGCAAATTTTGACAAAAAATTAACGCAAAATTCTAAGTCATTTGACATTGACCTTGGGCACAGAGGCAGCATGAGTGGGATACAGCATGAATATATCAATGTCACTTAGGACTGCAGAAAGCGGGCGGGCGGGCGGGCGGGCGGGCAGGCGGGCAGGTGGGCGGTGGGCGGACGCACGGACGCACGGACACCCGGACGTCATTGTGATCACTATGTCTCGCTTTCCGCAAGCGGGCTCGACAAATAAAACAATGGACAAGAAAAGTGGTGCAAGGGTTTATTTTTTCAACTAATGTAGCTCTAGGACAGTTACTGCATCCCAGCAAGTTCTATATATGGCTGCAGGGGTAGGATTGGGACATCACAGTCAATGTGTATATATGGCTGCAGGGGTAGGATTGGGACATCACAGTTAATGTGTATATATGGCTGCAGGGGTAGGATTGGGACATCACAGTCAATGTGTATATATGGCTGCAGGGGTAGGATTGGGACATCACAGTCAATGTATATATGGCTGCAGGGGTAGGATTGGGACATCACAGTCAATGTGTATATATGGCTGCAGGGGTAGGATTGGGACATCACAGTCAATGTGTATATATGGCTGCAGGGGTAGGATTGGGACATCACAGTCAATGTGTGTTTCAATGAACCATATTTGGAATTGTACACACTATATTATGTTCGAATGAATTATTCTGTAAAATTAAGATCAAGGTCACCCAATGACATTGCTATCAATGTGAGTAATCTATTGATGAAGTTTGGTAATGAGCTGAGTAAAGGATCACGAGATATTTAAGATTTGGACTTCATCCAAAACTATTGATACCAACGCATACGCATATGCCAGAATTGTGATCACTGTCTCATTTTCCACTAACGTTGGCGTGACAAAAACTGTATAAATGTTTGCTCAGTGTTCATAAATTCAGAAAATTTGAAAAATCAATATGGCACTTCCATTTATGTTGGGCTATATCACTAATTCATGGCCAGACAACAACATTGAATACCAATGAGCCAGCCATGTTCGGTACATTGACGAGTAAGGCAGCATACCTGAGCTGGTGCAGGTTTGGTGTAGGCGACTCGCACCCCCTCTGTCAGGACTGGCTCCTCCCCCTCCGCCTGCCGCGACTCCTCCGTCGACGTTTCCGACACCAGCTCTATCACTGTAATAGACATAATGTGACTGTGATGGCAAACACAGGGATCTGTGGTAACTCTAGCATCAGACTGTGTGGATGTTCAAGCTAATCTCGGCCTACATCAGACTGTGTGGATGTTCAAGCTAATCTCGGTCTACACTAGTCGGTAATGTCATAAGCCCCTGTATTCTAGTCAATCAAAAATGTAACCTCAATATTTTGTGACCATGATGTTGACAGCGTCGTGAGTTCGAACCCTGACCTGATCATGGAAATCAGATTAGTTCCCAGGTCCCAAATAGCTCGCAAAGGCAAACAACTCATTTCTTCTCATGGGCATTTAAAAAGAAGGAATATTTACAAATAACTGTAAACAATAGATAGTGAGCGGGGGAACAAAAATACTTGGATTACGGATTACTTTAGCCTATCATAACACACCAATCATGTGATTATAAAACACTTGGTCACATTACCCCAAGGGTTGTCTTCATGACTAATCTCTTCTTTAACTTCATCTACAATCACTGGTGGTGGCTTGGCAGCTTCTCGCTTCTGAAAGTTACACAACATATACATTTTCTATAAAATTAAATTAATTCCATATGTCTTAATTAATGTGGAACATAAAATACGTTAAAAATGAAAATGTGGCATGCACACAAATGGCCCTAGTGCAGTAGTGGCAGATTGGAGAAACCCCAGCTAATTTCTTAACTAGAGGGACGGACACAAACACTATGCCTCCTGGCTCTAGACCAGGTGGAAGATATTATATATTGTTCACAAAATACTGTTTTATTTGTTGAATGAAGTTCACCAACAAGGGTATAACACAGATGGGCATACACCTGTGTGGGAGCATATTGCCCCTATTTGGGGAAGGATATTGTAAATTCAGACAATATCCTAATACATTGCTAGGTGGCCGTAGTCGTCATTTAATGTCACATATGATGTTCATCCTGATCAGACACAGTTTTGTACGTTATAGGAATGAATGGCCTTTTTGTGGAATTTATCGGGGTATAAACTTGGAAAAGTCGCGGGAATACTGGACGAAGGCCGGAAGGCCTCGTCCAGTATTCCCGCGACTTTTCCAAGTTTATATCCCCGATAAATTCAACAAAAATGCCATTCATTCCTTATAATTCCAGCATTTGATATAAATTCATCAAGAAAATGTGTTTATTTTCCATTTTCTTAAGAATTATTTTAACTGCGCCTCACGGTTACGGAAAGTAGTTCGGCATATGGGAGTTTACTGGGATATAAATTTTGGACAGAGACTTGCTACGGGCCAATCAAATGTTAGGGAATTGTGTAAATATGTTTGTGCTGGAATTATTACCCTGTGAGCCCTGTGTATATGAAGTTTATCTGGCTAGGCTTCCTAACCTTGCCTGATAAACTTTATGATATATGTGATTCGACCCCATTGACCTGGCCTAAATGACGTAGGCCTTAACGTGTTGAACCTGAAAGTCCGCTATAGCAGATTATGCAAATAGTGCACATCCAGATGAGCCGGCTCGTAACGAGCCATCTCATCAGGATCTGCACTTTCTGAAAGTAATATTCATATTTTTTAGAACAAAAAATACCCCCTTTTCATAAATGGACTAGTCTGAAAATCATTTTTTGACAGTTGGATTGGTTGCAAAATTAGCATATCAAAGTCCATTCCAGGTACAGGGGTGAAAGTGTAAAACATACATAACAAAATACACTAGCCTGGCGGTCTCTATATAGTGGGCTTGAGAATGACATGAAACATTTATCACTGGTGAGAAGCTCATCTAATAAGTTTTATATCTGATCCTCTCCCAGCCTGGATGTCCAGAGATAAGGTTAGACACCCCCAAATAGTTTTACTATACAATTTAACCGAATGCCATCCAATAAGGCCAGTCTCTCCTACTTTCACTATTCGTATGGATGTTGTGGGACCCACTTGTACATGACCTGCAGCCAGTCTGTACTGGTTCTGCATGAACTAAACAATAGGTTCACTTACTCCTAAGAAAGAAAAATCCAACCTTGTCATATCCTCCAATATTGTGTACATTTGTTGGCCACGGAAACTCCGTGTACATCAAGTGACCAACAGTTTCAGTGTTTTCTTTTAAATGCTACAAATATGCTGAAAACTGGTGTTAAAGGCACCCCAAAATGTTCCTCAAGTGAAACTGGGTAGTAATGGATCAAGATTTGCAAGCGAACGGTGTCTGTGACCTCAAAACACCCGCACTATTTTTTTATACCGGACTACTTTTGCATACACCCTGGGCGGTTTCGCACCATTTGGTGTCTTCTAACCATAACCCAAATCTGGCTGTGACTGAAAAAATTGGGCTGATGGCATGTGTGACCAGTGTAGCTCCTGATCAAATTACACACTTATGTAGCCTGATCCATATTTCTTGTTGGATATACACTGGTCGCAAAAGCCATAAGCCCCATTTCTCCAGACACAGCCACATAGGGCCATTGGCGGCCAATAAGGATATGCTCACCTGATACTCCACCTGCTGCCGTAGACAATGGTTGTCGTCACATTGGGGGTTGGGTTTCATCGTCATCGTCGGGAAGAAGTCTTGTAATGCATTGTAGCCTAGATAATGTGTCACGTCCCCAAACCCTAATAAATATCTGAAAACAACAGTGGCTTTGTCAGAAAGAGAAATCACAATACGAATATGACCATGTTTATTGGAACATAACAACTTTTACCTGTTGTTGTAATACACAGGTAACAGGACTAAACTAGAAATGGACGCTTGTCGACAAGCGCATGTGTATCCCTCTCCCCAGATACACAAGTAGTTTGAAAAAAGGGTGTTCGAGTTATGCTCCGGAGACAAAATCAGTGACGGAAAAACAAAGGGAGATAACTAAAGAATTAGTGATGCAAGAGTTGTCATTCTTGCGGGACACACCTTTAGGGTCGTGGTCTATGCATGTGTGAAGTTTCATGAAAATATTCCAAAGGGTGTTCGAGTTATGCTCCAGACACGAAATCAGTGCACGAAACAACAAAGGGAGATAACTAAGAAATTAACGACGCAAGAGTTGTCATTCTTACGTGCGACACACCTTTGGGTCGTCTTCTATGCATGTGTGAAGTTTAATAAACTAGAAAATGTGTTCATAGAACACGGATGTCCCACATATCGCTTTGATAATAAATGAGGCCAAATTGCAAGTCAAAATTTTCTTTTACCTGAGCGTTAAAGTTTTTGAAGCACCAAGTATGTGACCTTGACCCTGGGCTTGGCGGGGGCAGGACAAACGTGGATTTGGCACAGGGCGGTAGAGGACCATTAGAGCAATGCATATATGAAATATGAAGCTGATCCGTGAAAGAAAACAGAAACTAGAAATGGACGCTTGTCGACAAGCGCATGTGTATCCCCCTCCCCAGATACAGAAGTAGTTTGAAAAAAGGGTGTTCGAGTTATGCTCCGGAGACAAAATCAGTGACGGAAAAACAAAGGGAGATAACTAAAAAATTAGTGATGCAAGAGTTGTCATTCTTGCGTGACACACCTTTAGGGTCGTGGTCTATGCATGTGTGAAGTTTCATGAAAATATTCCAAAGGGTGTTCGAGTTATGCTCCGGACACGAAATCAGTGCACGAAACAACAAAGGGAGATAACTAAGAAATTAACGACGCAAGAGTTGTCATTCTTACGTGCGACACACCTTTGGGTCGTCTTCTATGCATGTGTGAAGTTTAATAAACTAGAAAATGTGTTCAAAATTTTCTTTTACCTGAGCGTTAAAGTTTTTGAAGCACCAAGTATGTGACCTTGACCCTGGGCTTGGTGGGGGCAGGACGAATGTGGATTTAGCACAGGGCGGTAGAGGACCATTAGAGCAATGCATATGTGAAATATGAAGCTGATCCGTGAAAGAACAGAAATTAATAAGATATTTACCTGAACCTTACAGTTTTTGAAGCACTAAGTATGTGATCTTAACCCTGGGCTTGGCGGGGGCAGGACGAACGTGGATTTGGCACAGGGCGGTAGAGGACCATTAGAGCAATGTGTATATGAAATATGAAGGAGATCGGTCGAAGGATGAAGAAATTATGAGACATTTACCCGAGTGTTAAAGTTTTGTGACGGACGGACGGACGGACGGGACGGACGGATGGAAGGGACGACGGGAGGACGGGACGCACGTTCCTACGAATGAATACTTGTTGGGTTTTTACTCTATAAAAATACCCAACAAGAGTACCCAACACTATCCTAACCCTACCCAATAAGATCCCCGTACCCTTACAACAAGTACCCATTCGTGTGTGCGGACGGACGGATGGACAAGGGTAACACTAAATGCCCCCTCCACTATCGTGGTGGGGCATAACAATATTCCAAAGGGTGTTCGAGTTATGCTCTGGATACAAAATCAGAGCACGAAACAACAAAGGGAGATAAGTAAACAAGAATTCCGCGGAATCAAATGCCTCGCCTTGTCCAGCCTTGACCTCGAGCCTGGGCCCGAAAGCAATTTTCACTGGCCTGAACATATTATACAATTATTGACTAGTGAGCCATAGAATATCAGATTATATTCTATGGCTCACTAGTCAATAATTGTTTTATTATATGATAATAGTCTGTATATAGCACTTACAACCTTTAATATATGCTACTAAAAAAAAATTGAAAAAGAATTTGAAAAACAAAATGAAAAAAAGAAATGGAAAAAAAAAGTTTAAAAATCAAAAATAACTAGAAATGGATGCTTGTCGACAAGCGCATGTGTATCCCCCTCCCCAGATACACAAGTAGTTTGAAAAAAGGGTGTTCGAGTTATGCTCCGGAGACAAAATCAGTGACGGAAAAACAAAGGGAGATAACTAAAGAATTAGTGATGCAAGAGTTGTCATTCTTGCGGGACACACCTTTAGGGTCGTGGTCTATGCATGTGTGAAGTTTCATGAAAATATTCCAAAGGGTGTTCGAGTTATGCTCCAGACACGAAATCAGTGCACGAAACAACAAAGGGAGATAACTAAGAAATTAACGACGCAAGAGTTGTCATTCTTACGTGTGACACACCTTTGGGTCGTCTTCTATGCATGTGTGAAGTTTAATAAACTAGAAAATGTGTTCATAGAACACGGATGTCCCACATATCGCTTTGATAATAAATGAGGCCAAATTGCAAGTCAAAATTTTCTTTTACCTGAGCGTTAAAGTTTTTGAAGCACCAAGTATGTGGCCCGAACATATTATACAATTATTGACTAGTGAACCATAGAATATCAGATTATATTCTATGGCTCACTAGTCAATAATTTTTTTATTATATAATAATAGTCTGTATATAGCACTTACGACCTTATGCTACTAGACAAAAATTGAAAAAGAATTTGAAAAAAAAATGAAAAAAAACAATTGAAAAAAAGTTTAAAAATTAAAAATAATAATGCTTGCTACTGGAGCCCAGAATGTTTTTTAATAGTCCTATATTTATCTACATATATCTGCACAGGTCCACATAATGCCACAATATTTTCAACACAGTTTACGGAAATGTAATATAATCATTTACCTGTATAAATTACCTGTAAGTGGTCAGTGGTCGGTTGCACATGCTAGCACATGTACAGGTGAATAGTCTGTATATAGCACTTACGACCTTCTGCTACTGGACAAAAATTGAAAAATAATTTTAAAAAAAGAAATGAAAAAAAAAAATGGAAAAAAAAAGTTTAAAAATAATAATGCTTGCTACTGGAGCCCAGATTTTGTTTTTTTTCCAGTCAAATTGAAAATAATTTGAAAAAAAAAATGAAAAAAAAAAATGAAAAAAAAAAAAAAAAAAAATGACAAAAAAAAGTTTAAAAATAATAATGCTTGCTATTGGAGACCAGATTTTTTTTTAATAGTCCTATATTTATCTACATATATCTGCAGAGGTCCACATAATGCCACAATATTTTCAACACAGTACCCAATGTAGTGATTTACCTGTATAAATTACCTGGTCAGCAGTGGTCAAGCAGTGGTCAAGCAGTGGACATCTGCACATGCTAGCCCATGCTTAGCACATGGTTCTCCCAGTTTCTATTGTTCTCGCTACAGGTAAGGTGTACAGAGCACACGAGAAAAGGTATACCAGAGCAGACGAGAAAACAGGTCTTCATGCATTATTGTCCAGTTTGTAGAGTGCGCAAAACAAAAAAGGGAGATAAATGAAAAATTAGCTACGCAAGAGTTGTCATTCTTGTGCGCGACACACCTCCGGGTCGTGGTCTATGCATGTGTGAAGTTTCATGAAAATATTCCAAATGGGTGTCGAGTTATGCTCCGGACAGGAAATCAGTGAGCGAAAACAAAAAAGGGAGATAACTCAAAAATTAGCTATGCAAGAGTTGTCATTCTTGTGCACGACACACCTTCGGTTCGTGGTCTAATTGAATGTGTTAAGTTTCATAAAAATATTCCAAAGGGTGGTCGAGTTATGGTCAATCAGTGCGCGAAACAAAAAAGGGAGATAACTCAAAAAATTAGCTATGCAAGAGTTGTCATTCTTGTGCGCGACACACCTTCGGGTCGTGGTCTATGCATGTGTGAAGTTTCATGAAAATATTCCAAAGGGTGGTGGAGTTATGCTCCGGACACGAAATCAGTGCGAGAAACAAAAAAGGGAGATAACTCAAAAATTAGCTATGCAAGAGTTGTCATTCTTGTGCGCGACACACCTTCGGGTCGTGGTCTATGCATGTGTGAAGTTTCATGAAAATATTCCAAAGGGTGTTCGAGTTATGCTCCGGACAAGAAGTGTCTGCGGTGGACGCGGACGCGGACGCGGACGCGGCGCGCTGTCAAATCCATAGTATCCCCCGACGGAGTCCGGGGGATACAATAATCTGATAGATCGTTATTCTCTCCTTGGACAGCTACACGTATACTAGATACTGTCATGGGATTGTTTCTGTCACCTGTGTCTTAAAATTGCAATTAAGGTGAATTTGCCAAATTGCCAAAAAAGTATTTAGTTTACCACTCTGTTTTATGTCATCCTATGGGGAGACACGAAACAAATGGTACCAAAATACCAAATACATATAGCAGGGTAAACATAGCTCGAAAAGTCGCTTACTTGTGGCTGTGACTGCAGAATTTCGGCTTAAAGGTCTGTGACCAGTGTAGATCCAGATCAGCCTGCGCATCCGCACAGTCTGATCATGATCTGCAGTGTTCGCCATTCCATCAATGAAACACCCATCATGTCCCATAAACCTCATGTCTCCAGCAAAAGCCACATTGAAGGAGTTATTCACACAAACGAAATAACAAACCATTCACTTTCACTTCCTCTTTTTTTGATATACGGTAATATCAAACAAGAGGGCCATGATGGCCCTAATTCGCTCACCTGACTCCATGAACACCAGAGGAGAATGTGACATTGAGTTCATGTGTTTTAAAAAAATTGTGCTATTTTTAGATGGCGGTCATCTTGGATTAAGCGATGACTCTCATTTTACAAAATCTGAAAATGCTTCACCCAGCATCGGCCATGTGGTTCCTGAGAAAAAGACGTTAAAAATCTTGAATAAATGGACCTTTTGGTGGCCATCATGGATGACATAATCATCCGATTCCGACAAATATTGCACCAGAGTGATCGCCTCATTGATACCTTCAATTTGATATATGACATGACCATATTCAGTCAAAAATAAAATTTGACCCCAATTTGACCCCACGGGCCACACCCATTTTTGACCCCGGGGTCACCATTTTAACAACTTTGAAAGAGCATTGTACATCGATCATTCCTACCAAGTTTCGTCGAAATCCGGCTAGCGGTTCATGAGAAGAAGATTTTTTAAAATTTATGCTATTTTTAGACGGCGGCCGGACCATCTTGGATTAGCGATGACCTCCATTTTAACAAATCTGAAAAGGCTTCACCCATGGACCATAACTTTTAAGTTTGGCTACCATGGGCCAAGCGGTTCATGTGAAGAAGAATTTTGAAATCTCTAATAAAAGAACGACCTTTTGACCTTTCGGCGGCCATCTTGGATGACATAACAATCCGATTTGGACAAAAAATGCACCAGAGTGATCGCCTCATTGATACCTTCAATTTGATATATGAAATGACCATATTCAGTTAAAAATAAAATTTGACCCCACGGGCCACGCCCATTTTTGACCCCAGGGTCACCATTTTAACAACTTTGAAAGAGCAATGTACATCGATCATTCCTACCAAGTTTTGTCGAAATCCGGTTGACGGTTCTTGAGAAGAAGATTTTTTAAGAATTTGTGCTATTTTTAGACGGCGGCCATCTTGGATTACGTAATGCCGTCATTTTAACAATTTTGTAATCCCCCTACCTAAGGACCATGACCATGAAGTTTGGTGACTATAGACCCAATGGTTACCGAGGAGAAGACGTTTGAAAATGTTCACGGACGACGACGGACGACGGACAACGACGGACGACGACGACGGACGACGGACACATTGCGGTAACAATAGCTCACATGAGCTTCGCTCAGGTGAGCTAAAAAAGAAGAAGTGAAAGTGAATGGGTTTAACGTCCCACCAACAGCTAGGGTCATATAGAGACGGGTCGTTATATATCACATTGCTCCAGGCCGGAGAATTTCATCTTACACTGAAATATGGAATAAATATTTGTGAAAATACCAAAATGACTTTTGACAAATTGCCGGACATTACTGATGATCGACAGTGTACACTGAATGTTGGCAATCTCCAACTCAGTGCCGGAGGACTGGCCAGCTTGGCCACCATATACATAGTTCCCACATCAGTAAAAGTTCCTTCCCTTTGTCGGATACAGGCAAACTGTGTCGGCCATATTGGGAGACAATATGCCATTAACGATAGACAAATTTGGAAATAATCCCATTATCAGAATTACTGAATTTTAGACAAAAACTAGAAATGTGGCCTCTCGGCACACGAATGCCCCCGCTGGCAGCCAAAGAAAACAAGGCATATTTTAATGTGGATTTGTCACAGGGTGGCAGAGGACCATTGGAGCAATGAGTGTGTGAAATGTGAAGCAGATCCGAGCAAGGAAACAGAAATTATAAGGCATTTACCCAGCGTTAAGGTTTCGAACGCACCAAGTCTGTGACCTTGACCCTGGGCTTAGCGGGGCGGCACGAATGTGGATTTGTCACAGGGTGGCAGAGGACCATTGGAGCAATGCGTGTGTGAAATGTGAAGCAGATCCGAGCAAGGAAACAGAAATTATAAGGCATTTACCCAGCGTTAAGGTTTCGAACGCACCAAGTCTGTGACCTTGACCCTGGGCTTAGCGGGGGCGGCACGAATGTGGATTTGTCACAGGGTGGCAGAGGACCATTGAAGCAATGCGTGTGTGAAATGTGAAGCAAGGATCCGAGTAAGGAAACAGAAATTATAAAGCATTTACCCAGCGTTACGGTTTCGAATGCACCAAGTCTGTGACCTTGACCCTGGGCTTAGCGGGGGCGGCACAAATGTGGATTTGTCACAGGGTGGCAGAGGACCATTGGAGCAATGCGTGTGTGAAATGTGAAGCAAGGATCCGAGCAAGGAAACAGAAATTATAAAGCATTTACCCAGCGTTAAGGTTTCGAATGCACCAAGTCTGTGACCTTGACCCTGGGCTTAGCGGGGGCGGCACGAATGTGGATTTGTCACAGGGTGGCAGAGGACCATTGGAGCAATGCGTGTGTGAAATGTGAAGCAGATCCGAGCAAGGAAACAGAAATTACTAGAAATGTGGCCTGTCGGCACACGAATGCCCCCGCTGGCAGCAAAAGAAAACAAGGCATATTTGAATGTGGATTTGTCACAGGGTAGCAGAGGACCATTGGAGCAATGCGTGTGTGAAATGTGAAGCAAGGATCCGAGCAAGGAAACAGAAATTATAAAGCATTTACCCAGCGTTAAGGTCTTGAATGCACCAAGTCTGTGACCTTGACCCTGGGCTTAGCGGGGGCAGCACGAATGTGGATTTGTCACAGGGTGGCAGAGGACCATTGGAGCAATGCGTGTGTGAAATGTGAAGCAGTTCGGAGCAAGGAAACAGAAATTATAAGGCATTTACCCAGCGTTAAGGTTTTGAACGCACCAAGTCTGTGACCTTGACCCTGGGCTTAGTGGGGGCGGCACGAATGTGGATTTGTCACAGGGTGGCAGAGGACCATAGGAGCAATGCGTGTGTGAAATGTGAAGCAGATCCGAGCAAGGAAACAGAAATTATAAGGCATAAATTTACCCAGCGTTAAGGTTTCGAACGCACCAAGTCTGTGACCTTGACCCTGGGCTTGGCGGGGGTGGCACAAATGTGGATTTGTCACAGGGTGGCAGAGGACCATTGGAGCAATGAGTGTGTGAAATGTGAAGCAGATCCGAGCAAGGAAACAGAAATTATAAGCCATTTACCCAGCGTTAAGGTTTCGAAAGCACCAAGTCTGTGACCTTGACCCTGGGCTTAGCGGGGGCGGGACGAATGTGGATTTGTCACAGGGCGGCAGAGGACCATTGGAGCAATGCGTGTGTGAAATGTGAAGCAGATCCGAGCAAGGAAACAGAAATTATAAGCCATTTACCCAGCGTTAAGGTTTCGGGACGTACGTACGTACGTACGTACGTACGTACGGACGCCGGTAACACTATATGCCCCCCTCACCATTCGGTGGCGGGGGCATAATAAGCCATTTACCCAGCGTTAAGGTTTCAAAAGCACCAAGTCTGTGACCTTGACCTGGGCTTCTTAGCGGGGGGCGGGCACGAATGTGGATTTGTCACAGGGTGGCAGAGGACCATTGAAGCAATGCGTGGTGTGAAATGTGAAGCAGAGACCTACCGAGCAAGGAAACAGAAATTATAAGGCATTTACTAGCGTTAAGGTTTCGAACGCACCAAGTCTGTGACCTTGACCCTGGGCTTGGCGGGGGCGGCACGAATGTGGCAGAGGACCATTGGAGTAATGCGTGTGTGAAATGTGAAGCAGATCCGAGCAAGGAAACAGAAATTATAAGCCATTTACCCAGCGTTAAGGTTTCGAACGCACCAAGTCTGTGACCTTGACACTGGGCTTAGCGGGGGCGGCACAAATAAATGTGGATTTGTCACAGGGTGGCAGAGGACCATTGGAGCAAATGCGTGTGTGAAATGTGAAGCAGATCTGAGCAGGAAACAGTAAATTATAAGCCATTTACCCAGCGTTAAGGTTTTGAACGCACCAAGTCTGTGACCTTGACCCTGGGCTTAGCGGGGGCGGCACAAATGTGGATTTGTCACAGGGTGACAGAGGACCATTGGAGCAATGCGTGTGTGAAATGTGAAGCAGATCCGAGCAAGGAAAACAGAAACATTTATAAGCCATTTTACCAGCGTTAAGGTTTCGGGACGTACGTACGTACGTACGTACGTACGTACGTACGGACGCCGGTAACACTATATGCCCCCCTCACCATTCGGTGGCGGGGGCATAATAAGCCATTTACCCAGCGTTAAGGTTTCAAAAGCACCAAGTCTGTGACCTTGACCCTGGGCTTAGCGGGGGCGGCACGAATGTGGATTTGTCACAGGGTGGCAGAGGACCATTGAAGCAATGCGTGTGTGAAATGTGAAGCAGATCCGAGCAAGGAAACAGAAATTATAAGGCATTTACCTAGCGTTAAGGTTTCGAACGCACCAAGTCTGTGACCTTGACCCTGGGCTTGGCGGGGGCGGCACGAATGTGGCAGAGGACCATTGGAGTAATGCGTGTGTGAAATGTGAAGCAGATCCGAGCAAGGAAACAGAAATTATAAGCCATTTACCCAGCGTTAAGGTTTCGAACGCACCAAGTCTGTGACCTTGACACTGGGCTTAGCGGGGGCGGCACAAATGTGGATTTGTCACAGGGTGGCAGAGGACCATTGGAGCAATGCGTGTGTGAAATGTGAAGCAGATCTGAGCAAGGAAACAGAAATTATAAGCCATTTACCCAGCGTTAAGGTTTTGAACGCACCAAGTCTGTGACCTTGACCCTGGGCTTAGCGGGGGCGGCACAAATGTGGATTTGTCACAGGGTGACAGAGGACCATTGGAGCAATGCGTGTGTGAAATGTGAAGCAGATCCGAGCAAGGAAACAGAAATTATAAGCCATTTACCCGAGCGTTAAGGTTTCGTACGTACGTACGTTACGTACGTATGGACGCCGGTAACACTATATGCCCCCCTCACCATTCGGTGGCGGGGACATAATAAGCCATTTACCCGAGCGTTAAGGTTTCAAACGCACCAAGTCTGTGACCTTGACCCTGGGCTTAGCGGGGGCGGCACGAATGTGGATTTGTCACAGGGCGGTAGAGGACCATTGGAGCAATGCGTGTGTGCAATGTGAAGCAGATCCGAGGAAGGAAACAGAAATTATAAGCTATTTACCCAGCGTTAAGGTTTCGAACGCACCAAGTCTGTGACATTGACCCTGGGCTTAGTGGGGGCGGCACGAATGTGGATTTGTCACAGGCGGTAGAGGACCATTGAGCAATGCGTGTGCAATGTGAAGCAGATCCGAGCAAGGAAACAGAAATTTAGCCATTTACCCCAGCTTTAAGGTTTTAGAACGCACCAAGTTCTGTGACCTTGACCTGGGCTTAGCGGGGCGGGACGAATGTGGATTTGTCCAGGGCGGTAGAGGACCATTGGAGCAATGCGTGTGTGAAATGTGAAGCAGATCCGAGCAAGGAAACAGAAAAATTATAAGCCATTTACCCAGCGTTAAGGTTTCAGGGACGTAAGTACGTACGGACGCCGTAACACTATATGCCCCCCCTCACCATTCGGTGGCGGGGGCATAATAAGCCATTTACCCAGCGTTAAGGTTTCAAAAGCACCAAGTTTATTACTGTGACCTTGACCCTGGGCTTAGCGGGGGCAGGACGAATGTGGATTTGTCACAGGGCGGTAGAGGACCATTGGAGCAATGCGTGTGTGAAATGTGAAGCAGATCCGAGCAAGGAAACAGAAATTATAAGCCATTTACCCAGCGTTAAGGTTTCGGGACGTACGTACTACGTACGTCGTACGTACGCCGGTAACACTATATGCCCCCCTCACCATTCGGTGGCGGGGGCATAATAAGCCATTTACCCAGCGTTAAGTTTTCAAAAGCACCAAGTCTGTGACCTTGACCCTGGGCTTAGCGGGGGCGGGACGAATGTGGATTTGTCACAGGGCGGCAGAGGACCATTGGAGCAATGCGTGTGTGAAATGTGAAGCAGATCCGAGCAAGGAAACAGAAATTATAAGCCATTTACCCATCGTTAAGGTTTCGAAAGCACCAAGTCTGTGACCTTGACCCTGGGCTTAGCGGGGCGTGACGAATGTGGATTTGTCACAGGGTGGCAGAGGACCATTGGAGCAATGCGTGTGTGAAATGTGAAGCAGATCCGAGCAAGGAAACAGAAATTATAAGGCATTTACCCAGCGTTAAGGTTTCGAACGCACCAAGTCTGTGACCTTGACCCTGGGCTTAGCGGGGGCGGCACGAATGTGGATTTGTCAACGGGTGGCAGAGGACATTGAAGCAATGCGTGGTGTAAATGTGAAGCAAGGATCCGAGTAAGGAAACAGAAATTATAAAGCATTTACCCAGCGTTACGGTTTCGAATGCACCAAGTCTGTGACCTTGACCCTGGGCTTAGCGGGGGCGGCACAAATGTGGATTTGTCACAGGGTGGCAGAGGACCATTGGAGCAATGCGTGTGTGAAATGTGAAGCAAGGATCCGAGCAAGGAAACAGAAATTATAAAGCATTTACCCAGCGTTAAGGTTTCGAATGCACCAAGTCTGTGACCTTGACCCTGGGCTTAGGCGGGGGCGGCACGAATCGTGGATTTTTGTCACAGTGGTGGCAGAGGACCATTGTGAGCAATGCGTGTGTGAAATGTGAAGCAGATCCGAGCAAGGAAACAGAAATTAATCTAGAAATGTGGCCTCCGCAAAAACTAACGGAAATCACACGAATGCCCCCGCTGGCAGCAAAAGAAAACAAGGCTATTTTGAATGTGGATTTGTCACAGGGTAGCAGAGACCATTGGAGCAATGCGTGTGTGAAATGTGAAGCAAGGATCCGAGCAAGGAAACAGAAAATTATAAAGCATTTACCCGCCAGCGTTAAGGTCTGAATGCACCAAGTCTGTGACCTTGACCCTGGGCTTAGGTTCGGGGGGGCAGCACGAATGGATTTGTCACAGGGTTTGGGCAGAGGACCATTGGAGGGCTGCGGGGGTGGTATGTGGATTTTTTTTTGTGGGAGCATTTCGCGTGTGTGAAATGTGAAGCAGAAATCGGAGCAAGAACAAAATTTAAATTAGCCATTTACCCAGCGTTAAGGTTTTGAACGCACCAAGTCTGTGTGACCTGACCCTGGGCTTAGTGGGGGCGGCACAAAGAATGTGGATTGTCACCAGGGTGGCAGAGGGACCATAGGAGCAATGCGTGTAAATGTGAAGAAATGTGAATTTGTAAGCCAGATCCGAGCAAGGAAACAGTTATAAAAGGCAATAAATTTACCCATTTCGTTAAGGGATTTTCGAACGCACCAAGTCTGTGACCTTGACCCTGGGGCTTGCGGGGTTGGCACAAAATGTGGATTTTGTCACAGGGTGGTAGAGGACCATTGGAGCAATGAGTGTGTGAAATGTGAAGCAGATCCGAGCAAGGAAACAGAAATTATAAGCATTTACCCCAGCGTAAGGTTTCGAAAGCACCAAGTCTGTGACCTTGACCCTGGGCTTAGCGGGGGCGGGACGAATGTGGATTTGTCACAGGGCGGCAGAGGACCATTGGAGCAATGCGTGTGTGAATGTGAAGCAGATCCGAGCAAGGTTAAAAATAAGAAAATTTATAAGCATGGGACCATGGCGTTAAGGTTTTCGTGACGTACGTACGTACGTACTGTGCCGTACGTACGTACGGACGAACGCCGGTAACACTATATGCCCCCCTCACCATTCGGTGGCGGGGGCATAATAAGCCATTTACCCAGCGTTTTAAGGTTTCAAAAGCACAAGTCTGTGACCTTTACCCTGGGCTTTATGCGGGGGCAGGACGAATGTGGATTTGTCACAGGGCGGTAGAGGAACCATTGGAGCAATGCGTGTGAAATGTGAAGCAGATCCGAGCAGGAAAACAGAAATTATAAGCCATTTTACCCAGCGTTAAGGTTTCGAAAGCACCAAGTCTGTGACCTTGACCCTGGGCTTTAGCGGGGGCGGGACGAATGTGGATTTGTCACAGGGCGGTAGAGGACCATTGGAGCAAATGCGTGTGTGAAATGTGAAGCAGATCCGAGCAAGGAAACAGAAATTATAAGCCATTTACCCAGCGTTAAGGTTTCGAAAGCACCAAGTCTGTGACCCTTGACCCCTAGGGCTTTAGCGGGGGCGTGACCGAATGTGATTTGCCACAGGGCCGTAGAGGACCATGGAGCAAAGCGTGTGTGAAATGTGAAGCAGATCCGAGCAAGGAAACAGAAATTATAAGCCATTTACCCAGCGTTAACGGTTATTCGAAAAGCACCAAGTCTGTGACCTTCCTTGACCCTGGGGCTTACGGGGGCGGGACTAATGTGGATTTGTGACACAGAGTAAGTGGAGACCATAGAGCAATGCGTGTGTGAAATGTGAAGCAGATCCGAGTAAGGAAACAGAAATTATAAGCCATTTACCCAGCGTTAAGGTTTCGGGACGTACGTACATACGTACGTACGTACGTACGTTACGGACGCCGGTAACACTATATGCCCCCCTCACCATTCGGTGGCGGGGGCATAATAAGGCATTTACCCAGCGTTAAGGTTTGGAACGCACCAAGTCTGTGACATTGACCCTGGGCTTAGCGGGGGCGGCACGAATGTGGATTTGTCACAGGGTGGCAGAGGACCATTGAAGCAATGCGTGTGTGAAATGTGAAGCAGATCCGAGCAGATAGCAAGGAAACAGAAATTATAAGGCATTTACCTAGCGTTAAGGTTTTCGAACGCACCAAGTCTGTGACCTGACCCTGGGCTTGGCGGGGGGGCGGCCACGAATGTGGGCAGAGGTACCATTGGTTAGTAATGGTTGTGTGTGAATGTGAAGCAGATCCGAGCAAGGAAAACAGAAATTATAAGGCATTTTACCCAGCGTTAAGGTTTCGACGCACCAAGTCTGTGACCTTAGAAACACTGGGCTTAGCGGGGGGGCGGCACAAAATGTGGATTTGTCACAGGGTGGCAGGAGGACCATTGGAGCAATGCGTGTGTGAAATGTGAAGCAGATCTGAGCAAGGAAACAGAAATTATAAGCCATTTACCCAGCGTTAAGGTTTTGAACGCACCAAGTCTGTGACCTTGGAACCCTGGGCTTCGCGGGGCGGCGACGAATGTGGATTTGTCACAGGGTGGCAGAGGACCATTGGTAGCAATGCGATGTGTGAAATGTGAAGCAGATGCGAGCAAGGAAACAGAAATTATAAGCCATTTACCCAGCGTTAAGGTTTTGAACGCACCAAGTCTGTGACCTTGACCCTGGGCTTAGCGGGGGCGGCACAAATGTGGATTTGTCACAGGGTGACAGAGGACCATTGGAGCAATGCGTGTGTGAAATGTGAAGCAGATCCGAGCAAGGAAACAGAAATTATAAGCCATTTACCCGAGCGTTAAGGTTTCGTACGTACGTACGTTACGTACGTATGGATGCCGGTAACACTATATGCCCCCCTCACCATTCGGTGGCGGGGACATAATAAGCCATTTACCCGAGCGTTAAGGTTTCAAACGCACCAAGTCTGTGACCTTGACCCTGGGCTTAGCGGGGGCGGCACGAATGTGGATTTGTCACAGGGCGGTAGAGGACCATTGGAGCAATGCGTGTGTGCAATGTGAAGCAGATCCGAGGAAGGAAACAGAAATTATAAGCTATTTACCCAGCGTTAAGGTTTCGAACGCACCAAGTCTGTGACATTGACCCTGGGCTTAGTGGGGGCGGCACGAATGTGGATTTGTCACAGGGCGGTAGAGGACCATTGGAGCAATGCGTGTGTGCAATGTGAAGCAGATCCGAGCAAGGAAACAGAAATTATAAGCCATTTACCCAGCTTTAAGGTTTAGAACGCACCAAGTCTGTGACCTTGACCCTGGGCTTAGCGGGGGCGGGACGAATGTGGATTTGTCACAGGGTGGTAGAGGACCATTGGAGCAATGCGTGTGTGCAATGTGAAGCAGATCCGAGCAAGGAAACAGAAATTATAAGCCATTTACCCAGCGTTAAGGTTTCGAACGCACCAAGTCTGTGACCTTGACCCTGGGCTTAGCGGGGGCGGGACGAATGTGGATTTGTCACAGGGCGGTAGAGGACCATTGGAGAAATGCGTGTGTGAAATGTCAAGCAGATCCGCGGAGCAAAACAGATTATAAGCAAAAAGCGGGTATTGGTCGAAACGCACAGTTCTTTGTTGGAAACTTGACCTGAAGGGCATACAGCGTTAGTGTCGAACGCAACAAGTTCTTTGTGGAACATGTCCACTGGGCTTAGCGGGGGCGGCACAAATGTGGATTTTGTCACATGGGAGGTGGCAAGAGGACCATTGGGAGCTATGCTTTGTGTGTGAATGTGAATAGCAGATACCGAGCAAGGAAACAGAAATTATAAGAACCATTTACCTGAGCGTTAAGGTTTCGTACGTACGTACGTTACGTACGTATGGACGCCGGTAACACTATATGCCCCCCTCACCATTCGGTGGCGGGGGCATAATAAGCCATTTAGCCGAGCGTTAAGGTTTAGAACGCACCAAGTCTGTGACCTTGACCCTGGGCTTAGCGGGGGCGGGACGAATGTGTATTTGTCACAGTGTGGTAGAGGACCATTGGAGCAATGCGTGTGTGCAATGTGAAGCAGATCCGAGCAAGGAAACAGAAATTATAAGCCATTTACCCAGCGTTAAGGTTTCGAACGCACCAAGTCTGTGACCTTGACCCTGGGCTTAGCGGGGGCGGGACGAATGTGGGTTTGTCACAGGGCGGTAGAGGACCATTGGAGAAATGCGTGTGTGAAATGTGAAGCAGATCCGAGCAAGGAAACAGAAATTATAAGCCATTTACCCGAGCGTTAAGGTTTCAGGACGTACGTACGTTACGTACGTTACGCTACGTACGTACGTACGGACGCCGGTAACACTATATGCCCCCCTCACCATTCGGTGGCGGGGGCATAATAACCATTTAGCCGAGCGTAAGGTTTAGAAGCACAAGTCTGACCTTGACCCTGGCTTAAGCGGGGGACGAATGTGTATTTGTCACAGTGTGGTAGGACCATTGGAGCATGCGTGTGTGCAATGTGAAGCATCCGAGCAAGGAAAACAAAATTAGCCATTTACCCCGTTAAGGTTTCGAAGCACCAAGTCTGTGACCTTGACCCTGGGCTTAGCGGGGGGGGGGACGAATGTGGGTTTGTCACGGGCGGTGAGGACATTGGATGCTGTGTGTGAAGGTTGAGGTTGATTCCCGAAGGCAGGACAGATATTAAGCATACACGGCGTTAATGTCAGGGGACCCCAGCTGTCTCACATATGATTTGTTTGAACAAAATATAGGCACTAAAATTCATATCAGCGTAATGTCTATTCAATAGACATCTTTGGCCACAAAGATGATGGATGAGGGAGACCACATCCAATCCACAATGTGGCAGCACGGCCGCGACGTACTTGAGCGTGTTTTGTACCAGGAAGCCAGCGACCACCGCCATGGTTGTGGGAAGACTAGCAGCACACACCCCATCACGTTTCAATGTCTTTTCATCTGTGTTCGTGGCCACTACAAGGGGCGGGGCACACTGTAAGGTAAACACAACATTTCCCAGTACAAACAAGCCACTCCATGCATTCTCACACATCAAATGTTTGAGGGAATAGGTCATAAGGTTGTGACTGGAGAAATGGGGTTTAGGTGAGTTGTGACCTGTGTAGCTCCTCATCAAATAACACACTCCTGTAACCTGATAACAATCTACATTGCTTGTTAGAAGCATGACAGGTGTTGTTTCATTGATGGAATAATGAACAGAGCAGATCCTGATCAGACTGTGGATGCACAGGATGATCTGGATCTGCACTGATCGCCAAAACCATAAGCCCCATTTCTCCAGGCAATTGTAGACCTTGGCCCATATTACACATTCATGCAAATTGCTTATAAGTTTTAAATTGGTTGCTGATGGCACTTAGCATACTCAGAAACTGTCAGATGAGCAGCGTAGACCCTGATCAGACTACACAGACGTGCAGGATGATCGTGAGCCACGCTATTAACAAAGATTGAAAGGTCTCTTTTGTCAGCCATTTGATTATTTGATGACTACAGTCGAGCGCCAGTATCTCAAAGTCGAAGGGAGATCGTCCATATAGTCGAGATAGGACCAGGTTCGAGATAGCGATGAAGTGACATGGTCGAATATTTTCACGACAAATATGAAATCATGTTACCCATTACACCAGGAGTAAACAATCACCAATTAACTCATGACCAACGGTAGTAAGCTATTCAATGTTACAAGGTGGCATCACGACTCTCAGTGAATTGCTTAAATTACCAGCGTGATTATGCTTAATGAATCATGTCAAACACTCAAATATATCCAAGTGGACCAATTAAGCAACAACCTGAGGTAGGTGTGAATTTAGTTTGTTTTGTTTGATAATATGTTTTGAAAATTAGTGTCAACCAAATCGATCTTGGCAGCCAGGTGCTTAGGCGATTTATCCAAGCGTTTATGTGATAAAGATAGCGAAGACATTTTTAATGTATTTCTATACAAAGGTGACATAACGAACAGTCGAGATAGAGAACATATACGAGATAGGGCATGGTCGAGATAGCAGAGGAAATTTATATTAAACAAATAAGGATATAATTTGGGACTTTAATGAATCATTGAGATGGGGGATATCATCGAGATACTGATATTCGAGATACTGGTGCTCGACTGTATATGTTTCAAGAAATATATTTTGAACTTTCATTTGTGAATTTGTGACATTATTGCTCTTTACATATATTTCTGACCAAACATAACTATATTTTAACACATTTTCTATAATTTACTTTGGAATTGTAAACATGTATGTATGATATAACTGCATAACAAATCAGGACACAAAGTTATAAACTTTTTTTCCGACTCCACTCAGACCCATGTTTAACTTGAACATAAAAAAACATGTCCTGAATAATTGTATGATGTGCATCTTTTGCTCCAAACAGAAAATACATTACAGATGTGTTCAAGTTAAGCATGGTTCTGAGTAGAGTATGGAAACTGATTTATAACCTGGGCCCCAGTACTTACAGCGAAGCAGGCAGTTTCGCCCGGAATGACGAACTGTATGTGGCCGGAGACGGCGTTCTCACTGACCCCCGACTCTATCCACATCTGGCCCACTTCATTACATGCCTGCAACATGCAATATGGCCATAAACTGTACACGCCAGCAACACGCAATAAAGTCATATGCTATATATGCCTACAACACGCAATATGGCCATACACTATACATGTCGGCAACATGCAACATAGCCATACACTAGACACGCCCACAACACACATAATGGTCATAATATAGCCACACTATAGCCATAAACAATACACACCTACAACAAACAATATAGCCACATTATAGCCATAAACTATACACACCTACAACACGCAATATAGCCACAATAGAGCCATAAACTATACACACCTACAACACACAACATAGTCATAAACTATACACACCTACAGCATGCAATATAGCCACAATATAGCCATAAACTATACACACCTACAACACGAAATATGACCATAAACTATACACACCTACAACACGCAATATAGCCACAATATAGCAATAAACTATACACACCCAAAACACGCAATATAGCCACAAAATAGCCATAAACTATACACACCTACAACACGCAACATAGCCATAAACTATACACACCTACAACACGCAATATAGCCACAATATAGCCATAAACTATACATGGATGCAACATGCAATATAGCCACAATATAGCCATAAACTATACACACCTACAACACGCAATATAGCCACAATATAGCCCAGAGCTCCAGATAAGCTGCGTATTTGCGTAAATACCCAATTAAAATTGCCAAAAACCCAATTGAGATCAGAAGTAGCGAGTATCAAAAAGCAATAACAAATTTGTGGTACCTTTATTAGTCTACAGAAAGCAATAAACAGACCACAAACATAGCATATTTTTCGTATTTTCCATGAAAACACATCATGCCAAGACATGTTTTCATTTTGAAGCAAACAATTCAATAATTACTGTCTGTTGATGTGTAAACAGTAGTGTGATTTTATTTTACCCAATTAAAATATTGAAATACACAATTGCTTCAGATATGATGGAGTGAAAATACTCAATTACTAATTCCTTATCTGGAGCGCTGTAGCCATAAACTATACACACCTACAACACACAACATAGCCATAAACTATACACACCTACAGCACGCAATATAGCCACAATATAGCCATAAACTATACACACCTACAACACACAATATAGCCACAATATAGCCATAAACTATACACGGATGCAATATAGCCACAATATAGCCATAAACTATACACACCTACAGCAAACAATATAGCCACAATATAGCCATAAACTATACACACCTACAACACGCAATATAGCCATAAACTATATACACCTACAGCACGTAATATAGCCACAATATAGCCATAAACTGTGCATGCCTATAACACGCAATATAGCCATAAACTATATACGCCTGCAACACAAAGTGATTGGAGAAATGGAGCACTTACCGGTATGAGTTTTGTGACACGTTTAGATCCTGATGAGCTTGTGCTCCAATGTGTTTTGGTCAATTAAACATATTAAGACTTAAAAATATTCCAACATGTTTGTAAAACATGGATATGCCCCAATGACACACTGGACTAACTAGAGATTGTGTGAAAAAAGTCATTTGAGAAAGTCTTACAATCTTTTTGACGTAAGATAATGGCTAAGTGTTTCAGCACCATTTTGAAGGTCACAAAGGTAAAGGTCATGTCATTGGTTGTGTGCTTGTGTCACCCATGGTCAGGTGAATGAAGTGTCCAAATATTAAAGCAATCCTGCAAGTAATATTGAAGATATCATGATGGAAAAACTCTTACAAACTTTTCGACGTAACAAATTGGCCAAGTGTTTCAGCACCATTTCGAAGGTCACAAAGGTCAAGGTCATGTCATTGGTGGTGCAAGTGCATCACACGTGTTCAGGTGAATGAACTGTCCAAATATTAAAGCAATCCTTCAAGTCTTATTGAAGATATTACATGATGGAGAAAAATGTACCTTGCTATCGCATAGGGGGCATAAATGACACTGGATGGATACCTATCAATGTAAGGAAACTATTGATGAAGTTTGGTAATGAACGGACAAATGGATCGGATCAGGAGATATTCAACATTTGGACGTACGTCCAAAATTGTTGATGCCTACTACGTCTCCACACTTTCAACTAGTGTGGGTGAAACAATAAATATCTCAATAATTTTTAATTTGATGAAATTCCACACTTACTGTATTGATTGTCATCCGGGCCTCAAAGTTGTCCACACAGCACAACACCAGGTCCACGGGGGAGCCCAGCTTTAACCCTCCCTTCCTGGAATACAGACATGGATGTTGTGGTGACTGGAGAATAGAGGTGGATGATATTTATCATCAGTGTGCACACAGCACAACACCAGGTCCACGGGGGTGCCCAGCTTTAACCCTCCCTTCCTGGAGTATAGACATGGATGTTGTGGTGACTGGAGAATAGAGGTGGATGATATTTATCATCAGTGTGCACACAGCTCAACACCAGGTCCACGGGGGAGCCCAGCTTTAACCCTCCCTTCCTGGAATACAGACATGGATGTTGTGGTGACTGGAGAATAGAGGTGGATGATATTTATCATCAGTGTGACACAGCACAACACCAGGTCCACAGGGATGCCCAGCTTTAACCCTCCCTTCCTGGAATACAGACATGGATGTTGTGGTGACTGGAGAATAGAGGTGGATGATATTTATCATCAGGCTATATCATGATCTGCTAGTTCACTCCAGCAGCCAACTAAGGATCTATACTGCTTGTTCAAATTTTGTGAGGTGTTTCACTGACTGAATTGCGAACATTGCAGACCCTGTTCATGCTGCGCGGAACCTAAATACCGGTATATGTATTTCATTGATATCATATCCACTGGTAACATTAGGAGTTCAGTTAATCCACAAAATCATTATTCCTCAATTATAATACTTTCACAGAGTATGTATTGAAAATCTGAAATTGAATGTCAATATTGAGCTTTTCTACATTATTTTGAAATATGGGTTCAAATGCATGTAATTTGAGAATCACAAGTCCAAATGAGGTGCCTGAAAACCCTACACAAAAATATGAAGTCATAAATTTGTATCATTCCGTCCCCTTGACAACAAGTAGGTGTTACAGAAGCCTATTCTATTTGTTGCTCATTATAATTTGTGGCTGTGACTGGAGAATGGAGCTTATTCGATTTGTGATCAGTGTAGCTCCTGATCAAATAGCACACTTCTGTACACTGATAATGACCTACTGTACAACAGAATAATTATGCCGTGTTTTTTAATATAATAATTATTTGTGGTACCTTGAATTTGCAGCCCTTTTATTTGTGAATAATAGTTGTTTGTGTTACATTAAATCCGCTGTCTTCTTTTTGTTTCAGCATGTATGTTTCCCAACGAAAATAAAGTAGTGCGATCTTGTACCTGAGGGCCACACTGCTTAACGGTACCATTACACATGCCCAGTTTTGATTTTCACATGTTTAATAAGACTTTCATTGCTAAACATTTGGCCCAATTATTAATAAACATGGTGACATGTTGATCAGCCTGAGGTGATAATTTTACAACAAGCCGACACTCATGTTTACTTCGTAAACTGACCTTATGACGTTGGCACTGAAGAATATTCAATTTCCATATTTTTTTGGATAATAAATAATCATTGCAATATTACCAGTAAATTGATTCTGGGTGGAACAAGATCTGGTTTGAATTTGACCATTATTGGTGAAAGCCATTGTAAAACCAAATACTACTCTATAAAGAAATACCCCTGTAAATCACTGTGATTACCAAATCAAATTTATTGGTTGAAATGTATTATTGAATATATACGCACAATGCAAATCACATCGAAACTGCATAAATATTTTGACAATATGCGTGACAGACATATACATGGACGCAACCAATGCTTGGACAATCTCATTTTTTTCTCCGTCAACCTGGACTCGATATTGGAAATTATTTGTGGTGCATTGAATTCGCAGATGTTAAATGATCGCAGATATAGCAGAAAGAAACTAGAAAATGTGTTGATAGAACACGTATGCCCCACATACCGCTTTGATAATAAACGAGGCAAAATTCCAAGTCTAAAAGGGGAGATAATCCATGACCTGGGTGCCGAATCAACAATCAAAATATAACTTTGCGCAAGTACTCATCATAAGGAAGCTACATACCAAGTTTCAGGTATGTAGCTATTACGGTTTAAAAGTTTTACGAGTTACAATGCAAAATTGCCAAATTCTAAGTCGAAAATGGAGAGATAATCCATGACCCGGGGGTCGAATCAACAATCGAAATAAACTGTGCGCATCTACTCATCATAAGGAAGCTACATACTAAGTTTCAGATGTGTAGCTATTAGGGTTTCAAAGTTTTACGACTTACAAGCCAAAATTGGAAAATTCTAAGTCGATAAGGGGGAGATAATCCATGACCCTGGGGTCGAATAAAAAGTCGAAATAAACTTTGCGCATCTACTCATCATAAGCAAGTTATATACCAAGTTTCGGGTCTGTAGCTATTACGGTTTAAAAGTTTTACGAATCACAAGGCAAAATTGCCAAATTCTAAGTCGAAAATGGGGGAGATAATTCATGACCGGGGTCGAATCAAAAATTGAAATAAACTTTGCGCATCTACTCATCATAATGAAGCTACATACCGAGTTTCAGGTCTGTAGCTATTACGGTTTATAAGTTGTACGAATCACAAGGTTGGTGACGGACGGACGGATGGACAAGGATAACACTAAATGCCCCCTCCATTATTGTGGTGGGGCATAAAACTGCTCTATAAAGAAATACCCCTTTAAATCCATGTGATTACCAAATAAAATTTATTGGTCGAAATGTATTATTGAATATATATACACACAATGCACATCACATCGAAACTGCATAAATATTTTGACAATATGCGTGACAGACATATACAATGCTCGGACAATCTCATTTTTTTTCTCCTTCAACCTGGACTCAATATTGGAAATAATTTGCGGTGAATTGAATTTGCGGATGTTCAATGACCGCAGATATAGCGGAAATAAAAAAGCTGCAGAATATCCCCGCTGTGCAGTATATTGCTACAAACATGACATGTGTTTCAATGATGCAATGGCGAACAGTGCAGCTCCTAATCAAACTGTACGGATGCACATGCTGATCTGGATCTACACTGGTCACAAACACCATAAGCCCTATTTCTCCAGTCACAGTCACATTTCAGAAATGAACATATGATGCGTGTTAATACAAAAAACTTTTCTGCAAATCAAATATTATTTTTTAACATTATTACTAGAATGCTACAGTGCCATTTGACTAAAGTTCAATGATCTCCATCTTCCTTACGTTATCCTCTCGACGAAGTCGTTGAAGTTGTCCACTGTGGTGATGTTATAGTTGTACGTCTCAAACTCCACATCTGGGTTGATTTCCCTGCCAAATCACAATGACAGGCAAAGTAGATACTACAGTGTGAGCAGAACAAAATATTCATAAGATATGGTAACTAGACATTATGTTTGTAAAATATGGATATGCCCCTATGACATACTGGAATCTAACTTGAGATTGTGTGTAAACAAGAGGGCCAGTGTAGCCCTATATCGCTCACCTGTTTATTATATATATATGAAAGTAAATCTGAGAGAGCTTTATACATTCACTATTCATATGAAGTTTTGTCGAAACCAGTCTGGTGATTATAATGGGAAGACATTGTTTAAAGATTTTGTCCAACTTTATATGGCGGCCATCTTGGGGTATGTGACGATCTCCCATTTGAAAAACTGTAAATGTTTCACTGAAAGACATTAACCAAGAAGTTTGACCATCATCGGCCAAGCAGTTCACAAGCAAAAGACGTTTGAACTCTCTAATTAAAGAATGACCTTTCGGCGGCCATATCGGATCACCTAATTATCCAATCTTGATCCAGAGTGATCGTCCCCTGAATACCTTCGATTTATTATGTGACATGACCATATTAGGTGAAATTTGACCCCTAGTTGACTACTGGGTCACCATTTTTACAAATCTGAAAGAGCAATTACTTTCGATCATCCCTGTCAAGTTTCGTTTAAATCTGTCTGGCGGTTCGTGAAGAAGAACAATTTGACATACTTTTCCACGGCGGCCATCTTGGATTAGGCGATGACCTCCTAATTTACAAATCTGACATACCCCAACCCATAGATCATACCTGTGAAGTTTGACCAACATTAGCCAAGCAGTTCACAATTAGAAGTCGTTTGAACTCTCAAATTAAAGGACGACCTTTGGCAGCCATCTTGGATGAGGCAGTCATCCCATTATGACAAAAAATACTGCAGAGTGATCGTCTCGTCGATACCTTCGATTTGATATACGACATGACCATATTTGGTCAAATGTGAAATTTGACCCCTACTTGACGGCGATTCGTGAAAAGATTGCTTATGCGACGACCTCCAATTTTACAAATCTGATGTGCCCCCACACATAGATCATCCATGTGAAGCTTGACCAACATTGGCAGTGGTTTGTGAGAAGAAGACATTTGCAAGTGTGGATGGACGACGGACGAACGACAGACAGAAGAAAAGCAGTAATAATAGCTCAAGTGAGTTAAAAAAGAAAACTTTAAATTTACACAAATTTCAAAGACATTTTTTAGAAAGTTTTACAAACTTTTTGATGTAAAAAAATGGCTACGTGTTTCTGCACCATTTTGAAGGTCACAAAGGTCAAGGTCATGTCATTGGCAGTGTGATTGTGTCACACATGTTCAGGTGAATGAACTGTCCAAATATTAAGCCACATTAATATTACTGAATGCAATGCAACATACACAACCGCCTGCATTCTTTTTGCCCAAATGTCAATTTTTCTGAACATCTATTGGCAATCTCAACTGGCAATTAAGCAGTTTTAATAACTGCATCACAGCAAAACAAGCTACTTGATTTCAAGCACAATATTCAAGTATTTTTAAACAGGAAATTGACAAATACTGGCAAGATTTGCGATTAGGAGCAGTTATGTGCTATTTTCATTTCCAACAGTAATTTTTCATGGCATTTGAATATGTGATAAATATAAGCCACATTAGCGCATTGATGTAATACAGATGACATAAAGGTGGCTTGAATGACCTTGGCATGTTTTTGGAGGGAATGGTAGAATATTTGCATGCAACATGACTGGATCTATTTGTAAATAGGACCTCAAATGGATCACAATACATGTACAGTCGAACTTCGATGGGTCAAACAGCCTGCGGGGTTAAGTTTTAGTTCCCATCCATTGTTCGACCCATCGGGATTTTCTACTGTAACCATTTCAGATCTACGAGTTGGTCAGTGTACTAAGTGAAACAAGTCGTCATTACGACACGTTGTTTCATATAAATGCGCTTACATTTGCATTTACGGTTGATTGTCACAGTCGTTTATTAACAGAAACAGGCTTTAATAAAATAAAGAAAGCGGCAAACTCATGTGTGTTTTTATTTACATAGCAATTATACAGCAATAGAACATGATAACAACAGAAAATGATTACGAATTACAATTGGCGGACTTGATTGCCCCGTCCGATACGATACGATCATGTGAAAGCATCTCTGATTTTGTACCTACATGTATTGGCATTTGCGTAATTTCATGACAAATATTTATCTAATCAAATATAAATCTTTGTGAGTGAATATGTATTTGCCATAAAATGATGCGCATGCTTGTAGGTATAAAATTACATCGCTCGTCATACACTGATAAATCAATAGATGCATGCCCAGTCGCCCCATCACTACTTCGGACCCGGAACCACATTCACTGCATATCATAATTTACTATCACATGGAACCCAGTACAAGTTATACATGAAAGTTATACACGTCCGGTATTGAAGAAGTCTGTTATCTCGCCTTGCTTCGTAGTCTTCCGCTTCACCTGCTCCATCACAACACGTCTAAATACCTTATCGTCAATGCATAATTACCACGTATGCTGGTCACGACTGCCGTTATTGTATACGCTCAAATGACCACTTGAGATTTGTTTGACAACCGGTTAACAATAGGTGTGAAAGTCAATCAACTAGTCTGGAGACAATCGTCTGACATGTTCGAGTTTTTGTGCTGTTTATAGTGGATTTATACACGACCGGGCGTGACAGCGATTCGAGGCATTGAGGGTTGTTCGATTTTCACAAGTTCGACCTATACCGGGTAGTTTTAACGTATTTATATAGGAATTCTGCCGGGACCTAAAGGCTAGTTCGAGGCAAGCATGGCTGACGAGTTTACCAGGGTTCGACCCATCAAAGTTTGACTGTAGTTGTATTTATACTGTTCGCATTTGTCGACAAGAAACGTACTTGAGAGTAGCGTGGGCTGCCTCTACCTTACTAAGGCCTGCCTGATGTGGCTGGTAGAAGAGGCGGTTCATGTTGGCCAGCTCCACCTTGTCATAGTCAAACAGCAGTAGCTGCAAGCAGAAACAGCAACACATATGGGGACACACAGTTGGACAGGACAGGACTCACAGATACACAGTCCAAACACTACCGAGATGCGGGTCTTTATTTGTATCCGTATGGACATGATGAGGCCAGTAAAAATGTTACATTTATTGTATAAAACATATTCTTGGAAAACGACAGTTTTACTATATAACATGTCACATGTACTTGAAAAGTACATCATCACAGAAAGGTGGCTGCCAGTTAAAGGATGGTTTATTTCATGCTTAAACTTACGATTAACAGGATGCCCGGTTTATGGAGATGTCACAGTCACTCAGGCATGTGCGCAGACCGAAACATGTTTGTGGCCTTTGCAATCATGAACAGACATTATCATCCCAGATACACGACAAAGAAACCCATCACCAACCCATTAAACCCACTGATGTTTCCTGGGTGCCCGGTTTAGAGAGGTTCAACCGTACCTTGCCGATACCACAACGCGTCAACATTTCAGCAGTCACACTGCCCACTCCGCCCACCCCCACGACTGCTACAGCGAAGTCACGTATGCGCTGGAAAATAAATATATTATTTGCATACTTGTCACAATCTGAAATCATTTGGCAGGATAATATGTTCATTAAACTGTATTTCTTCATTCCACATACAATGTACTCTAGAGAAAACTTTTTAAAAAATACTTTTAATTTCAAGATGGTTCAAAAGAGTGGTAATAACATATACGTTAGAGTTGAAATATTAAAATAAAATATTTAAATCTTTCATCAGAAAACTGTTAAATCTTCAGCATGAAATGGGTTAATACTCGCATCAGACCAGAGTGCATATTGGGCTCTCAAACTGATGCCCCTGGATTTTTTCCTGTCATCTAATTCCCTGCGTGCGTTTCATAGTGAAACCACTCACTGGACATGCAACTCTGCAAACACTTCATCCAGTACCTTCCATAACAGATGATACATGAGTATTAACAGATGATACAGGAGTATTAACAGATGATACAGGAGTATTTGCAGAAGTGACAGGCAGTGATGAGCTGAGATGTACACACACATAAAATGAGGAATTCTAGACGTTTGACGTTTCAGTATACAAGTTAGAAATGCCAGTGGGATATTACTTACCTCATAGTTTTCAACAATCCCCATTCGTTTCAAGGCCATAAGTCGACTGTAAGAAAACACAGAGAAAACGCAATTATGCCAAATACTGAGTAACATGTATCCCAAATGTTACCAACATTTTTTTCCATACTCTTTGTTTCTCAATAAAAGTATTATAGGAATGAATGGCCTTTTCGTGGAATTTATCGGGGTGTAAACTTGGAAAAGTCGCGGGAATACTGGACGAAGGCCGGAAGGCCTCGTCCAGTATTCCCGCGACTTTTCCAAGTTTATATCCCCGATAAATTCCACAAAAAGGCCATTCATTCCTTATAATTCCAGCATTTGAAAGAAATTCATCAAGAAAATGTGTTTATTTTCCGTTTTCTTAAGAATTATTTTAACTGTGTTTCACAGTTACGGAAAGTAGTTCGGCGTGGGAGTTTAATGGGATATAAATTTTGGACAGAGACTTGCTACGGACCAATCAAATGTTAGGGAATTGTGTAAATATTTTCTGCTGGAATTATATGTTGGTACCACTCATTTGAACCATCTTGACAAGATGATTCAAATGAGTGGCAACATATGCTTTCACTGATACATTTTATATAGAATTAAACATCGTGATTCACTCGGACTTCCTGGTTTCGAGCATGAGAACGGAGTATATGCTCAGGAAAGATCTGAACCGGAACACTTTCACAGATTAGACTTGCATTAAGTGTCATGAACTGACCAATTGTTGCAACCATGTGACAATTTGCAACAACATGCAGTGCAAGGAATTATAAACTCAGGCCCGTAGCCAGGGGGGTCGGAGCGGTCGGACGACCCCCCCGCCCAGCATCAAGGTCCACTTTTTTAGCAAAAAAGCATGCCCCCGGACCCCCCTAGATACCTCAGGCCCCTTGGGCCTTCGAAACGACCCCCCCTTCAAACAGGTCTGGCTACGGGCCTGAAACTGTACCCTATCACATCTTAAGCTAAAACAACCACATTTGCCACCAGAGGTATGCACGAGAAATATGATTGATTCTGTCCTTCCATGAATGCCACTACAGCAGAGCTCCATATAAGCTGTATAAATACACATTACCATGAAAAACCATAAAACACAAGAAAAATTAGCAACAAATTATCAAATTATCAAATGTACAAAAAAATCTATTGAAATTTTGCATATTCCGCATCTTCTTACTACTAACTAGGAAAGATATTTTTTCATTGTTTCCGTCCTTCCAGGAGGCGTTATTGGGCGGGTCCATAAATTTACACTATCACCGAGATGTCAAGATCATATAAACTGTGCCATGGTATTGGTAGGCGACCCAATTCCGGCCATAAATCACATTCTTTTTTCGCAATAATTTTAAAAGTTTACATCGGACCGTGATTTTTCTCACATTAACAAATACGTTGGCTCGCCTTACATAGAAAAACACAAAATTCATTAGTATAGTGGGAGGTAACTGCTGACAATGGGGCCAGAAAGGGGTTAATTAAAAGGCCAATTAAAATACAGGAGGCGACTCATTTTTCCGGACACTAGGATTTTCCGCGATATTTACTTTTTGTTAAGATAACACTGCAAAATTACAGTGAAAGTAATACTGTATGGTATTGATCAAATGATAGCAATTAATACATGTATTACTTCGAAGATACTGTTAATTTCTTTATTCTGTATGCTTTGCCTCTTTTCAACACAAGCACCTGGTCCCGATATTCAAGTTCACACACCGTGTACAATCGGCAGCTTGGGGAGTAGGTCAGTAAACTGTTCTCAATTAATTTGATAAATACGGCATGGAGGAAAGCATGTTGCTAAATGATTTAAAATACCGTGAGAATGTGCCACATACGTCTTCATAAACAGTGTAGGTAATAACCAATCTACCGTACACAGACGGAAGTTGCGCAATAAATGTTCGCCGGAACATCCATGACCGTACCGATTTCGATCATGTTATACCATATCGTTCAGTTGAATAAACATGTAGATGTGTTCAGACTTGTTGTTTGAATATTGAAACTGTGTGACCATGGTCTACACTGTTCAACTTCAATATTTTATCAATAACTATGAGACCTGCCTAAAAGACGAGACTAAAATTTGTAAAGAGTATTCTCTCATCAAAGTATCCAACATCCTGCATAAAAACATGTATATTTGCTGCAACATGCATGTTTGTTTTTGTTTGTTTGTCAACTAGATGTACATGCAGAAACCGAAAGAAAGTCTAAACTCCGGTCTATTCATAGTAACAAGGACATGTTAGCTATACAATCACATTTGTATGGTGGCTCGTTAGGGACAGCTCGTGTCTTCATCACTACACCGCGTAGAAACGATAATTAAAAGATTCAAATTTCATTTCCTCGCCGCGAAGGAACGTATATTTACGCCTCTAAATATGTTTTCCTTCATGTTACCAACCTTACATTTCTTTTCTATGTCATGAAAGAACGATGATTAGCACTCCTGCACAGCTTAGAAGCATAATTTATTGTTGTTGTTTTTTTTGTCGATGATAAATAAAATGGTGTTATTGATTCAGTTGATTTATGTCATTTACTGTGCATGAAGTGAACATAATTATACATATACGTGTATATTGTATTTCTGAGACACTATGTATGAGGCACAGTGCCTTTAATCGTCGTTTTAATCAGCGTAGAAACTAAGGAACGAAACTAAACATTACCTTGTTTGCTTCTTCGCGTCGATAGTCTAAGGAACGAATATTTAGAGGAATAAATGTACATCCTTCACGGACTGGAAACAAAAGTTAAGGTAACCGTGTGTACGTGGCGTAGAAACAAAAAAATAAACTTCCCTGATGAGCGACCATACATACTTAGAATAGCAGCTGACGTAACGGTGACAAAAGTAAAACGGCCTACGTGACAGTATATAAGCCATATAAGCAGGGGGCGGTGGAGTCGGGTGGACACACCCAGGGGATTTAGAAATAGTGCATTTTTTTGTCTAAATTGCACCCCTGGAGCACGAAAATTTGTCTGTAACCCTGAGTTCGCAGGTGTTCCAGGCATCAACAATCCCCTATATAAATTCCTACCAAGTCCATTTCCCGGATGGCGGTCTCACTGGGCTTGTCGGGAATCACCCGCTGTTTTAAGTTCCCTATATGTCCCTACCCCAGGTGGGGCAAAACATTGATAGGTGCACTATGGAACCCAATACTAGAAACACACATATTTGTGTTTCTTATTCCTGTTTGAAACCGTGACACTGATTATTTGAATCACATACAATGCAACCCGATACCAGAACACAAAACAAACATAGCACATTTCAACATCATGTGACGATTCTCATGTGCGGCCAAACCATGTTTTAATAGGAAAGTAAACAAGTGTGAAAAAAGTGGAGACCATTTTAGTGTGCTAAACATGTGTTACTAAGAAATCAAACAAATGTGAAACAAGAAACGAGGCAAAGCCACGAAGGCCAGGTTTTTTCCAAGCATAGACACTTGGATAACATAATTATACCCACTTTTTGTAGACTAGATGGCCGTGGCCTGCATGTCGCGCCTTGGGGCGAGGCATGGACACTAAAAAAATAGATATAGTAGATGGAAAAACTTTAACCAAAAAACTTTAACCGGACACACGGACGAACGGACGGACATATGCCAAAATGCCGACGATATCGCGCTTTCCGCAAGCAGGTGTGACAATGATGATAAACACCCATGTGAAGTATCAAGGTATTGGGTGAAGCAGTTGCAGAGACATAGTACACGAAAAAAACTTTAACAAAAAAATTCAAAGTAATGACTTGGGACATTGGGCACAGGATCGCGCTTTCCGCAAGCAGGTGCAACAATGATGATAAACACCCATGTGAAGTATCAAGGTATTGGTGAAGCAGTTGCAGAGATATAGTACACGAAAAAACTTTAACTAAAAAAATTCAAAGTAATTTGACCTTGACATTGGGCACAGGATCACGCTTTCCGCAAGCAGGTGCAACAATGATGATAAACACCCATGTGAAGTATGAAGGTATTGGGTGAAGCAGTTGCAGAGATATAGTACACGAAAAAACTTTAACAACAAAATTCAAAGTAATTTGACCTTGACATTGGGCACAGGATCGCGCTTTCCGCAAGCAGGTGTGACAATGATGATAAACACACATGTGAAGTATCAAGGTATTGGGTGAAGCAGTTGCAGAGATATAGTACACGAAAAAACTTTAACAAAAAAATTCAAAGTAATTTGACCTTGAACATTGGGCACAGGATCGCGCTTTCCGCAAGCAGGTGCGACAATGATGATAAACACCCATGTGAAGTATCAAGGTATTGGGTGAAGCAGTTGCAGAGACATAGTACACGAAAAAACTTTAAACAAAAAAATTCAAAGTAATTTGACCTTGACATTGGGCACAGGATCGCGCTTTCCGCAAGCAGGTGCGACAATGATGATAAACACCCATGTGAAGTATCAAGGTATTGGGTGAAGCAGTTGCAGAGACATAGTACACGAAAAAAATTTAACAAAAAAATTCAAAGTAATTTGACCTTGACATTGGGCACAGGATCGCGCTTTCCGCAAGCAGGTGCGACAATGATGATAAACACCCATGTGAAGTATCAAGGTATTGGGTGAAGCAGTTGCAGAAATATAGTACACGAAAAAACTTTAACAAAAAAATTCAAAGTAATTTGACCTTGACATTGGGCACAGGGGCCGCACGGTTGGGGGTTAGAATGAAAATATGGATGATGATAAACACCCATGTGAAGTTTCAAGGTAATGGGCGAAGCAGTTGCAGAGATATAGTATAACGAAAAAGTTTTAACCAAAAAACTTTAACCAGACGTACGTTAAAAAGTTAACGTTGAAAATGGCTAAGTCAATTAAGTAGAAATAATAGGTGAAGGTAAAAAAATGGTCACATGTTGGATAGTTGTATGTGGTAGGCACCCCTTGGTTATGAAGCTGTAAAAGTTTGGTGGTCCTAGGTGGTACAGTACCAAAGAAATGGACTTAAACATGAAAACTTAACATTGTAAACGCGAAAACTTAACATTGAAAATGGCTAAGTCGACTGCGCGGAAAAAATGGGTGAAGTTAAAAAAAAAAGTAACATGTTGGATAGTGATATGTGGTGGGCACCTCTTGATTATGAAGCTGTGAAAGTTTGGTGGTCCTAGGTGGTACAGTACCAAAGAAATGGACTTAAACACGAAAACTTAACATTGTAAACGCGAAAACTTAACATTGAAAATGGCTAATCGACTACGCGGAAAAAATGGGTCAAGATAAAAAAAAGTAACATGTTGGATAGTGATATGTGGTGGGCACCCCTTGATTATGAAGCTGTGAAAGTTTGGTGGTCCTAGGTGGTACAGTAACAAAGAAATGGACTCAAACACGAAAACTTAACATTGATTGTGGACGCCGCCCGCCCGCCCGCCCGCCCGGCTTTCGCCAATCCAATAGCCTGGATTTTTTTTCAAAAAACCTGGCTAAAAAACATTGTCTTCGGAGACAATTCTCATGTGCTGTCAAAGCATGTTTTATGAAGAAAGGAAGAATCAATATTTCTTATACAAAAACTTACTTGTACAACACATGAGAATCGTCTTAGAGACGATTCTCTTGTGCTGGCAAAACCTGTTTTATTAATTAAACAAGAAACGAGGCAAAGCCACGAAGGCCAGGTTTTTTCCAAGCATAGACACTTGGATAACATAATTATACCCACTTTTTGTAGACTAGATGGCCGTGGCCTGCATGTCTCGCCTTGGGGCGAGGCATGGACACTAAAAAAATAGATATAGTAGATGGAAAAACTTTAACTTAAACACGAAAACTTAACATTGAAAACGCGAAAACTTAACATTGAAAATGGCTAAGTCGACTGCGCGGAAAAAATGGGTGAAGTTAAAAAAAAAGTAACATGTTGGATAGTGATATGTGGTGGGCACCCCTTGATTATGAAGGTGTGAAAGTTTGGTGGTCCTAGGTGGTACAGTAACAAAGAAATGGACTCAAACACGAAAACGTAACATTGATTGTGGACGCCGCCCGCCCGCCCGGCTTTCGCCAATCCAATAGCCTGGATTTTTTTTCAAAAAACCTGGCTAAAAAAGTAACATGTTGGATAGTGATATGTGGTGGGCACCCCTTGATTATGAAGCTGTGAAAGTTTGGTGGTCCTAGGTGGTACAGTACCAAAGAAATGGACATTTTTTAATGTAAAATTTATATTAATGATACTTACCTGTTTTTTACTACTGCCGCTTTTGGTTTCCCTAAAAAGCTAGCGGCAGGGATATTCCCAACCCCATTTTCCCCATTGCGCCAATGCGCACATAAAGGGAAAACCACAATACCCGTGTGAATAGCCACACCGGAAGGTGCCCGAATGTATACCGGATATCGCCATTATATTTCCCTGCTATAGAGAAAAAAGATCCGATAAAACAACTGAGCGGGGTGGGAGGTGGGAATACCCTTGTAAAAAACAGGTAATTATCATTAATATAAGTTTTACATTAAAAAATTTCCATATTAATATCAACGTTACCTGTTTTTTACTACTGCTGAATTCGTCCATTGGTGGGAGGTCCGAGTTGACCCTTAGTTGTTGGACATGTCACATAAAATAAATTATCCGTAACATATCTGTATCTATTACCATGTGAAAACAAGTGCAACAATCTTGGTTATTCACATGGTTAGTACAATGTACAGGGGTAGAAATTTCACTCGCCCAGCTCGCCATATGGCGAGTGCTTTTTGTGGCGGTTGAGTACTTTCTACAGGCACTCGCCCAGTTTGGCGAGTGAAAAATGTGGCCAGGATTTTTTTTCTGAAGTAATTGCCAATTAATTCCATCGATAACAGCCAACAAATGGTATTAATTCTGTTGTTTACAGTTTACGTCAGTTTGACGGAAGTAAGATTCAAGCAGTGTCTATGTACACGGTTACGGGTAGAATCGCTAGCGATTTTGAAAACGGTCCATATGGGACAAATTTAATTCACGGATTATTTGTCGGCTGTTCGCGGCCAGGCCTTACAACTAATATGACTGTGAGTATAGACTAGTGTGTGTATTATCATACGCGGCCACATATATCGTCTCGTAGACAGTTGGGTTAACGCGCATTTCAGACGCCAAACGGCTTTGAATGAAACAGTAGTCGGCACCCGGTCCGAAAACCATTGAATTTAGTAATTAAGGCAGCCTGCAGCGCATGCAAACATAGCCACTATAAATAAAACAAAATATATGTCACTGAACGCTTATAGAAAATAAAAAGCGTGCAAGCCTCCGAGCAAATTTGACTGCTAAACTAAACGCTGCTAAAAACGTTGTTGAAGAAAAAACTTGACAAAGTTTATCTCCCGATAAATAATATTTATTTGTTTGTTTATGTTCATTTAATAATTAAAATATAAATAATAATAATAGTGAATATGTCTTATCCGTTTTGGTAATATATGTACAAGCTTTTATTTTTAAAAATAAGATGCAACATTACAAATAGCATTTTATTTAAAAGAAAACTGGGCAAGTAACTTTTTGACCTGGGCAAGTACTTTTTATTTGTACTTGCCCAGCTGGGCGAGTGGAAAAAATGGATTTGTTCAACCCCTGATGTATACAACCACACCTCCACCAAAACTATGGGAAAGGGTGATAACGAACGTTCTAAACCTATATACACCTTGAGACCCATCGCATGTACATTGACATCGGCGGGTCACGCCCCCTCCCCTTTTTTATTTAATCCAAGAAACATCCCCAATCTGCAGCTATTCCTTAGGAATTGGTGATGCTCATTTTATAAAACACTAGAAACAATTACTCAATGCCATTCCGAGAAAGATTTCACTAACACTGATACTATTTCCCTTAAGCATTAGTAGAACACGTTGTGGTAATCGGTACTATCGTCCTGATAACTGTCTGCGAAAACTTCCTGCTTACCACATATCCATTCAAAATAACCATTAGCAACATTGTGGTAATCTGGTACTATCGTCCTGATAACTGTCTGCGATCAATTTCCCGCTTACCACCATCACGCGAAAACATTATCATTAAGCACAACTAACACTAATTCCATATATATATTGCAGATCTATATTATATGAGTAACACTCATAATGTATCGTGATCCCCAAAAAGTGGTTACCCATATTCCACAGCTGAAGAACCTTTACATATTAGATTCTTAAACTGTGTAACCCCCTTCCACAGCACATTCTCAAGCTCACTATCCTGGTGCATATTGTGAATGTAAATAAGTTAATTTCCAACTATTTGACTTGCAGCAACCAAAGGACCCAATTTAATTTGTACAAATCCTGGCTCTGAACTGACATAGACCGAAGATAGAACTTAGAAAATGTGCTATGTGACTTCCAGCATGCAGCATATAAAATGTTAGCAATGGGTGCGTGATTGAAAAATGCCCATGAAGTGCTTACTGCTCGGACTTCATGAGCATTGATCTTAAGCATGGACAATTTCCGGTTGAATATCCCTTGATAAGCTCTGCGAATAGCAAGGGATATCCATCTTAGCAAGGGATATCCATCTGGAGATCGTCGCCTTAGATACTTCACTGTCCCCTACCAGTGGAATAAACAGCTTAATTACGCATATTCCTTCGACTGCTGGCTGATATTTTCAGATAATGTTTTATTGCTCTGACGGGGCACAAAGATCTATCTATATTCTCCTGTCCCAGTAAACTGGGGATTTGAAATGGTTCCGGAAGTGACCTACTGCGATGTGTTTTTGGCAAAAAATTGATATCATAAGCCAGTGTCATAATTTTGCCACACTCGTCAAAGAAAACCCCGTCTGCAGCCAATGCATGCAATTCGCTGCTGCGTTTAGCCGAAGCAAAAGCCAAAAGGAAAGCAGTTTTAATTGACAGTCTGATATTGACGCCTCGTCCATCGGCTCATATGGTCTCTCTGAAAGTGCAAACAAAACACATGTCAAATTCCACTTTGGAGTGACTGATCTAGATACCGGATGCTCCCTCTCAAAAAACCGCATGAGCTCAGAAATGCGGTTATCTGAACCAACCTCCTTGGCCTTTAGGTCACCAAATCTATACGCACTAGCCAGAGCTGAGCGGTACCCTTTAATTGTGGAAGGTGAGCATTTTTTAACATCAAACAAGTAGATAAAAAATTCTGCTACCTCACCCACAGCGGGATTGCGTGGATCGACCGACCTCTCGACACACCATTTAGAGAATACTGACCATTTGGCATCGTAACAGGAGGAAGTTGACGGCCTTCTGGCCCCTGAAATGCAAGTGGCAGCCCTCTCTGAAAACTGGTCACCTCTGACAGATTCCCGGATAATCTCCAGGCGCACAGGTTTAGGCATTGAATGTTCTGATGCCACACCTGACCCCTGTGCTGTGATAGGAGATCTGCATCGAGGGGCAGGATCAGAGGAGGGGCCACTAATAACTCCATCAACTGAGTGAACCAACTTCGCTGTGGCCACCACAGGGCCACCAGAGTCATCTTGCACCCTGACGCCCTTATCTTCTGCAGGACCCTTGGGATTAGGATAAAAGGGGGAAAAGCATACACGTCCAGATGCCTCCACTCGAATGACATTGCGTCTACCCCCCATGCTGCTGCATCTGGCACCGGGGAGACAAAAAGTGGGAGTTTTGCGTTTACCCTTGTCACAAACAGGTCCAGCATGGGGTTTCCCCACCTGTTTATCAGGGCAGCGGCCACATCCCTCCGTAACGCCCACTCTGTGAGCACCGGCTTCGAATCCCTCGACAGGTAATCTGCCAGAACGTTGCTTTTCCCCGCAATGTGCTGGGTATGCAGAACTATGTCCCGCTGCCGGCACCAGAGAAGCAGCTGTCTCGTCTCCATGTACAGGAGAGCAGGGTGAGTCCCCCCTTGTTTGTTCAAGTAAGCAACTACAGTAGTATTGTCTGTTGATACTTGAACAACTTTGCCCTGCACATGCGTTCTGCTTCTCCAGGTTTGGAACTAGACCGAGACTGGTGACCGAATGCCAAACTATTGCCAGGTCTTGTAAGAGTACTTCCCTTGACCCCCGATGAAGTAACCAGTCGTCGAAGTATTGAAGGAGATTTATTCCCTTCCTTCAATTGACGGCCGCCACCACTTCCATAAGTTTGGTGAATACCTTCGGCCCAGTGGCAATCCCAAATGGGAGGACCGTAAACTGATATGCCCGACCCTGCCACAGAAAACGAAGGTACTTCCTTGATGTTGGGCGAATGGGAACATGAAGGTACGCGTCCATTAGGGCGATGGAGACGGCCCAGTCTCCCAGAGAAATCGTGTTGTGGATTGACTGGGCAGTCTCCATTTTGAAATGGTCCACTACCATGAACTTGTTCAGTGCCGACAAGTCCAGTATGGGGCGCAGCTTTCCGTTCTTTTTCGGCACTACGAAAAGTCTGCTGTAGTAGCCGGGGCTGGATGTATCCCGGACTACTTCTATCGCTCGTTTTGCCAGCAGAGATGTGATCTGTTGGAGACAGTTTCTCTTGACTGGATCTCGACAGATCTCGCTCTCGGGTAACGAGACCCGTAGCGGTGGATCCTCGATAAAAGGTATGCTGTACCCTTTTGCCACAATATCGAGGATCCAACTGCTGTTGGTTATCTTCTCCCATTCGTTGGCGAAGTAAGACAACCTCCCTCCTACAGGTAGCGAGGAGAATGGTATGTCGAGATCGAGCGATTTTCCCGCACTACCTCAGAACGACCCCCTACGAGGCCTGGACCTGGAGAAACGAGAGACCCCTATCCCCACCCCTGCCACGCCCTCGCTGGAACCGGCCCCGCTGGCCTGGAGCTGGCGTGGAGGATGGAAACGGTGTAGGCTGTGTAAACCCCCCTGTGCTAGTGGACGGCTTAGAAAATGCTGCCTGATTGGATTGCATATTCCTTGCCGGAGGGGTGGGTTTGCGTAATCTATGCATCGGGTTTGACAGCACATTCCTCTGTCTGTCAGCCAAATCTTCCGCAGCTACCTCCGCACATTTACCCCCTAACAAATTGGGAGATGTCAGCGGGCATGCTCGGAGTGTCTCCCTACCCTGCCCTGGCAGAATAGACGCACTGTTAATAGCTGCGTCTCTCCGACACATTAGTAGGTCTGTCAACATTGACATAGCGGACCCCATGATATGCCTGCTAGCCTTAGCCGCTGACTGCAGAAGGACCAACAGAGTTTCAAAATGTTCCTCTAAATTGATTCCCTTGTGCAATGCAGCAAGAAACAAATCCAAATGTGATGCCATCGACACCATCATTCTAGATCTCGCTTCCAGCGACTCGGCTAGCACCGGCGAGACTACCGGAGGGCATGGGCCACGAATGCCCACCTTCTGGGCGTCACTGTCAAGTGCGGGATTTTTAACAGGCCAATGTTCTGTATGTACACGGTATGACCTGGGTGCTAATCTTCTAGTGAAGTCTTTGGGCACTGACGACCCAGACTTTTTCAGATCCAGCCCAGAATCCGTCTCAATGCTATCGGCCATTGCCTGAACAGTCGACGAATGTGGGAGCATGGGGAAGTCCAAATCTACCTGTGCCTCTTCCAACTCTAGAAGGGACCTAACTCGTGGTTTCAGCCGTGGTTGCGACGGGCAATGGACCTCGTCGTTCACGAGTGCATATACCGCCGCAATAGCCTCAGAATAGTTAAGGGCCGGGGCTTCCTCATCATGCTCGCCCATATCCGCATCCGACCCTACGGAATAATCTACTTCCTCTCGAACCACCGGAGCGTGGACGGCCGAAGCCTCTGTCGGTCCGCCCAACCGCTCTACTGCAATTGTATGAGTTGAAGGAGCATCAGTCCGCGACTGTACTATGCCTTCAATCATGCTTTAATCGAGCTAAGTAGTTCTCGTGTATCTGACACTGGGGGAGACTGACGGCGTCTTTTACGTTTGCGTCGTCTCACCTCAGGTGACGAGGAGCTAGGAGATGATGATGTACTGTATCTCCTATTCCTACGGTGTTTACTACTCGCGCGTGACTCACGGGGCACCCTGTCGGATGTGTTAGCCGTGGTAGCCCTTTGGTTAGTCACAACAGATTCCGCCGAATCTGGCACCACACTGGAGGCGGGCAATGGGGGCCGTACGGCGTACACCATTGCACCGTCTCCATCAGGTGGTGGAACCTGTGGGGGTTGTACTGAACTATCTACATGTAACTCCCCACCCGTCTCCTCTACAGCTACATTGCCACTTACCTTGGGTAAGCTGCGACTCTTGCCCAAAGCCGGGGCTTAGCCCTTTTTACTTTCCAAAGCCTTGGCCATTTTCCAAGTGCGGTGACCCCAGAAAAAAAGTTACCGAACATGGATGATCAACTGAACAATCACAACACGCCACACATGTCTGGTCATGGTTGTCCCAGTTCGATAATTCTTTCCCACAATCACCACACACACTGGAATTATCCATTATAATAATTAATTAAATAATGAAAACACTCACCAGACGTCTACACACGCCCGAATAATCCCACTCCACGTGGTGGGCGTGTGTCGCCGTGTTGACAGCTGATCAGAATTAGGCAGCAACACTCAACTTACACGAAATACGCCAATTAGATGCAAATAAACGACTCCCAAAGGAAGAAGAATTACGTATAATAAATGCCACATCACAAATTCGCTAGCAAACTACGAAGAAAAAAAACACAGTAAATTGCCGAAGAGAAAAGACACGTCTTGTTCACTCGGCAGGGAAAATATAATGGCGATATCCGGTATACATTCGGGCACCTTCCGGTGTGGCTATTCACACGGGTATTGTGGTTTTCCCTTTATGTGCGCATTGGCGCAATGGGGAAAATGGGGTTGGGAATATCCCTGCCGCTAGCTTTTTAGGGAAACCAAAAGCAGCAGTAGTAAAAAACAGGTAACGTTGATATTAATATGGACTTAAACACGAAAACTTAACATTGTAAAAGCGAAAACTTAACATTGAAAATAGCTAAGTCGACTGCGCGGAAAAAATGGGTCAAGTTAAAAAAAAAGTAACATGTTGGATTGTGATATGTGGTGGGCACCCCTTGATTATGAAGCTGTGAAAGTTTGGTGGTCCTAGGTGGTACAGTAACAAAGAAATGGACTCAAACACGAAAACTTAACATTGATTGTGGACGCCGCCCCAGCCCGCCCCCCCGCCCGCCTCGCAATTCCGCACCACCCTGCCCGGCACCTTTCGCCAATCCAATAGCCTGGATTTTTTTTCAAAAAAACTGGCTAAAAATAACTTGTCTTCGAAGATGATGCTCATGTGCTGCGAAAACATGTTTTATTAAAAAATCAAACAAATGTGAAAAAATATCGTCTTCGGAGAGGAATCTCATGTGGTTCAGCAACAAGCTTTATGAAGAAAAGAAGAATTAATTTATTTCTTATACAATAACTTAGTTTGACAACACATGAGAATCGTCTTAGAGACGATGGTCATGTGCTGTCAAAACATGTCTTATTAAGTGAAAAAAACAACATGTCTTCGGAAAAGATTCACATGTGCTGCCAAAACATGTTTTATTAAGAAATCAAACATATGTGAACAAAAACATCGTCTTCCTAGACGATTCTCATGTCCTATATGTGCTGTCAAAACATGTTTCATTCAAACAATCAAAGTATTAACAAAAGTTATCAGAAGACAACAAAGCTCGCCTGTTGGCAGCCTTCACTCAAACTTGGCACAGTTGTATAAAAAACATGAATATTATATAACTTGACCTTGGGTTAAGGGGTGTTCGGTGGACCTTGACATTGGGGTCAGTGGTGGAAGGTGGGTCGTGGATTTGCTATAGCATGATATAGCATATTAAGATGAATGCATGTATGAAATATCAATGCGCGCCCTGAAAACAGAAGTTTTTTACAAAATTGAACCCAACTTATAAGTTTAATGAACGCACTAAGTTGGTGATTTTTCTACAGCATGATAGCTATTTCACATGAGGGAACGCATGTATGAATGTGCTTAAGGTTTGTGACCTTGACCTTGGGGAAAAGGTGGGGTGGGTCATGATTTGCTGTAGCATAATAGAGGATCATCGGATGAATGCATGTATGAAATATCAAGGCGTTCCCTGTAAAGAAACAGAAGTTATAAAAAGACATTTACTCCAATGTTAAGTTTATGATGTTGATCTTGGGGATAGGGGTGGTGGGTGGGTCATGGATTTGCTGTAGCACAATAGAGGTTCATCAGATGAATGCATGTATGAAATATCGAAGCGTTCCCTGTAAAGAAACAGAAGTTACACAACATTTACCCCAAGGTTAACTTTATGAACATGCTGTGTGTGACCTTGACCTTGGGGTAAGGGTTGGGTGGTGGGTCGTGGATTTGCTACAGCATGATAGAGGGTCATCTGAGGAATGCATGTATGAAATATCAAGGCGTTCCATGAAAGGAAAAACATTTACCCCAACGTTAAGTTTATGAATGTGCTAAGTTTATGACCTTGACCTTGGTGTAAGGGGTGGTTGGTGTATCATGGATTTGCTATAGCACGATAGAGTATCATCAGATGAATGCATGTATGAAATATCAAGGCGTTCCATGAAAGGAAACAGATGTTATAAGACATTTACCCCAATGTTAAGTTTATGAATGTGCGAAGTTTGTGACCTTGACCTTGGGGTAAGGGTTGGGTGGTGGGTCATGGATTTGCTACAGCATGATAGAGGGTCATCTGAGGAATGCATGTATGAAATATCAAGGCGTTCCATCAAAGGAAACAGATGTTAATAAGAACATTTACCCCAACGTTAAGTTTTTATTTTTGAATGTGCTAAGTTTGTGACCTTGACCTTGGGGTAAGGGGTGGGCGGTGGGTCATGGATTTACTATAGCACGATAGAGTATCATCAGATGAATGCATGTATGAAATATGAAGGTGTTCCCTGTAAAGAAACAGAAGTTACACAACATTGTCCCCAATGTTACGTATATGAACATGCTAAGTTTGTGACCTTGACCTTGGGGTAAGGGTTGGGTGGTGGGTCATGGATTTGCTACAGCATGATAGAGGGTCATCTGAGGAATGCATGTATGAAATATCAAGGCGTTCCATCAAAGGAAACAGATGTTATAAGACATTTACCCCAATGTTAAGTTTATGAATGTGCTAAGTTTGTGACCTTGACCTTGGGGTAAGGGGTGGGCGGTGGGTCATGGATTTACTATAGCACGATAGAGTATCATCAGATGAATACATGTATGAAATATCAAGGCGTTCCAAGAAAGGAAACAGATGTTATAAGACATTTACCCCAACGTTCGTTAAGTTAATGAATGTGCCAAGTTTGTTACATTGACCTTGGGGAAAGGGGTGGGTCATGGTTTTGCTATAGCACGATAGAGTATCATCACATGAATGTATGTATGAAATATGAAGGTGTTCCCTGTAAAGAAACAGAAGTTACACAACATTGTCCCCAATGTTACGTATATGAACATGCTAAGTTTGTGACCTTGACCTTGGAGTAAGGGTTGGGTGGTGGGTTGTGGATTTGCTACAACATGATAGAGGGTCATCTGAGGAATGCATGTATGAAATATCAAGGCGTTCCATGAAAGGAAACAGATGTTATAAGACATTTACCCCAACATTAAGTTTATGAATGTGCTAAGTTTGTGACCTTGACCTTGGGGTAAGGGGTGGGTCATGGATTTGCTATAGCACGATAGAGGGTCATCTGAGGAATGCATGTATGAAATAACAAGGTGTTCCATGAACATGATGAAAGGAAACAGAAGTTATAAGACATTTACTATAACGATAAGTTTGTGAACATGCTAAGTGTGTGACCTTGACCTTGGGGTAAGGGTTGGGTGGTGGGTCGTGGATTTGCTACAGCATGATAGAGGGTCATCTGAGGAATGCATGTATGAAATATCAAGGTGTTCCATGAAAGGAAACAGATGTTATAAGACATTTACCCCATTGTTAAGTTTATGAATGTGCGAAGTTTGTGACCTTGACCTTGGTGTAAGGTGTGGTTGGTGTGCCATGGATTGCTATAGCATGATAGAGTATCATCAGATGAATGCATGTCTGAAATATCAGGCGTTCCATGAAAGGAAACAGATGTTATAAGACACTTACCCCAATGTTAAGTTAATGAATGTGCGAAGTTTGTGACCTTGACCTTGGGGTAAGGGTTGGGTGGTGGGTCATGGATTTGCTACAGCATGATAGAGGGTAATCTGAGGAATGCATGTATGAAATAACAAGGTGTTCCATGAAAGGAAACAGAAGTTATAAGACATTTACCCCAACGTTCGTTAAGTTAATGAATGTGCCAAGTTTGTTACATTGACCTTGGGGAAAGGGGTGGGTCATGGTTTTGCTATAGCACGATAGAGTATCATCAGATGAATGTATGTATGAAATATGAAGGTGTTCCCTGTAAAGAAACAGAAGTTACACAACATTGTCCCCAATGTTACGTATATGAACATGCTAAGTTTGTGACCTTCACCTTGGAGTAAGGGTTGGGTTGGGATTTGCTACAGTATGATAGAGGGTCATCTGAGGAATGCATGTATGAAATATCAAGGCGTTCCATGAAAGGAAACAGATGTTATAAGACATTTACCCCAACATTAAGTTTATGAATGTGCTAAGTTTGTGACCTTGACCTTGGGGTAAGGGGTGGGTCATGGATTTGCTATAGCACGATAGAGGGTCATCAGATGAATGCATGTATGAAATATCAAGGCGTTCCATGAAAGGAAACAGATGTTACATGTATAAGACATTTACCCCAACGTTAAGTTTATGAATGTGCTAAGTTTGTGACCTTGGGGTAAGGGGTGGGTCATGGATTTACTATAGCACGATAGAGTATCATCAGATGAATGCATGTATGAAATATGAAGGTGTTCCCTGTAAAGAAACAGAAGTTACACAACATTGTCCCCAATGTTACGTATATGAACATGCTAAGTTTGTGACCTTGACCTTGGGGTAAGGGTTGGGTGGTGGGTCATGGATTTGCTACAGCATGATAGAGGGTCATCTGAGGAATGCATGTATGAAATATCAAGGCGTTCCATGAAAGGAAACAGATGTTATAAGACATTTACCCCAACGTTAAGTTTATGAATGTGCTAAGTTTGTGACCTTGACCTTGGGGTAAGGGGTGGGCGGTGGGTCATGGATTTACTATAGCACGATAGAGTATCATCAGATGAATACATGTATGAAATATCAAGGCGTTCCAAGAAAGGAAACAGATGTTATAAGACATTTACCCCAACGTTTGTTAAGTTAATGAATGTGCCAAGTTTGTTACATTGACCTTGGGGAAAGGGGTGGGTCATGGTTTTGCTATAGCACGATAGAGTATCATCACATAAATGTATGTATGAAATATGAAGGTGTTCCCTGTAAAGAAACAGAAGTTACACAACATTGTCCCCAATGTTACGTATATGAACATGCTAAGTTTGTGACCTTGACCTTGGAGTAAGGGTTGGGTTGTGGATTTGCTACAGCATGATAGAGGGTCATCTGAGGAATGCATGTATGAAATATCAAGGCGTTCCATGAAAGGAAACAGATGTTATAAGACATTTACCCCAACATTAAGTTTATGAATGTGCTAAGTTTGTGACCTTGACCTTGGGGTAAGGGGTGGGTCATGGATTTGCTATAGCATGATAGAGGGTCATCAGATGAATGCATGTATGAAATATCAAGGCGTTCCATGAAAGGAAACAGATGTTACATGTATAAGACATTTACCCCAACGTTAAGTTTATGAATGTGCTAAGTTTGTGACCTTGGGGTAAGGGGTGGGTCATGGATTTGCTATAGCACGATAGAGGGTCATCTGAGGAATGCATGTATGAAATAACAAGGTGTTCCATGAACATGATGAAAGGAAACAGAAGTTATAAGACATTTACTATAACGATAAGTTTGTGAACATGCTAAGTGTGTGACCTTGACCTTGGGGTAAGGGTTGGGTGGTGGGTCATGGATTTGCTAGAGCATGATAGAGGGTAATCTGAGGAATGCATGTATGAAATAACAAGGTGTTCCATGAAAGGAAACAGAAGTTAAGTAGTATATAGGGTATCAGTACGTTACCGGTTTTGATATAACATGAAACTAGAAGGAAACAAAGCTTAAACGTGGAGTGAATTATGGTTAAAAACAACCATAATCGCGGTAGTGAACAAAAGTAACCGTAGTGAGTATGATAATTATTATAATCACAATTGAACATAAAATCCGTGGCAAAATTGAGGAGGTTTTCAACTACCATGTTTCAACTACCCCGCCTATAATAGATTCAAACACCGGTACGAGGGGCACCAACATACAAACTTTTTTTTTTCGTCGAATCCCAACAATATAGGTAGTAGAAACTCGGATTTTTTATAGGAAATATTTTCCAATTGAACATATAATTTCAACTACATATAGTTCAACTACTTCTCAAAAATGCAAGGAACGAAAAAGTTCGCAACCGCAAAAGACATGGGAATACGCTCTGTAGGAGAAAGGACGGACAAACACGTTCTACTGCAAAACATACGACAACAATTTGGCAAGCGACATAGGCAAAGTCTGCTACACCCAACGATAGAAGTTCCGGAGGGAACGGAAAATCTCGCACAAGGGGAGGGAATTCGTACACATTTGGAAACCAGTTTCCGAAGTATTTGTAGACGACATGTATGTCTGGACACTATTGGCTGCAGACCAAGTCTCCACCACAAAAGCAGGGTCTCGATTTGTATCCGCGGCGGCCCAGTTGCAAAAACAATTATTTCCAACATTCGAGCCCACGCACGGTGGCCGAGCTGCCAGGTAGCATGCACGTACGCATAGTATCTACATCTAGGTATTCCGGAGACACAACCGCTGTACAGACGAACATGTACCACAATTTTGGAGACGGACAGCACCGTTCTAGACGTATTCGAGAGAAAACATCCAACAAAACCGGAACCAGAAGCTATAGTAGTGGCAAAACTAGACGTTGCCGATATAGAAATAGAGATCTTTTCGAAAACTCCCCCGCTTTCTAGAAAGCCTTCGACTAAGACGGTATAGGATTGTATGCAATAGATTGTACGAGAGACTACGCAGGCACATAGATAGAGAATGTTTGTCCAACCACCTGCAAAACACATGGGAAGAAGAAGAGTGTAGTATTCTAGACAATGTAGACAGTGTGGGAAACAATTGTATGTCCTTCTTGTTCCAAAACCCCCTATAGGATCCCTATGGAGAGGAAAATTCTACAACAAATTTGTATGCCAGATGGAATGTGCAGGTGTGCTCGACAGCATGGGAAACAACGTAGCAAACTACTGCGACTGCCCAGATTCTAGACTAGGAGAAACATTCGCGCACCCACTGGTACAACAAAAGGGTATATGTAGGATAGAGGTTTCTCTATATGGCATAGAGGCAGCAGATATTTCTATAGATCTTGCGAAACAAGCGATACAACACATACAGAAAATGGGGGATCCGGAGGACGAGAAGCTTTTTTGGGAACAACCGCTCGAGAAACAGTGGAAAGCACTAGCTTTCTGCTATACATTGCAACCTTGTTCTACTCTGGAAACAGACGAAAACACTGTACGCCATATATTGGGGACACTCGGGACACGAAGGCTATGCGGAGTATACAAAGTGTACCAAGCCACCAAGATATACATACGTTGGAGGAGACCTATGACCTGCCTCTGTTGGGTATCTGCATTTGGATTTGTAGGCCTTCCTATACACGCGGTAGTGTTGGACCAGGACGAAGATGGAGTAGGTACGACTTTGCAAACATATAGAAAAACAGAAGGTGGAACATATCTAGCGAGAAGCAAGGCACCGCTTGCGCGACATGCAAAGCAATTTCCAGAACCTCGCGATGGCATTCGCCCACTAGTGGATACAGAGTTCGTACGGTGGCAATGGAATCGGAAGTTTTGGCACGGTGATAGAACAGGTATACCGTTTCCGATAGAGAAGGTGGAGACTACCAGAGAAACCTGCCTACTATCCACGTGGGACAGAGTTGCACGACTGGCGGAAGAGAAATTGTTGCGGTGGGAGGAGAACAATTGGCGCGTATCTGTGGAAAGAGAATGGGGAACGGCAATGGAAAGAAAACGTTTGGAGTGGGAAGAGATAGTTCTACGGCAGAAAGAGGCCCGCGAGAAGCTGGAAGAAGTGTCCGACAGGAAAAACACACTAGAAAAAAAAGATAGAGAAACTACGACAACCACTACACGAGGCAAGCACCGAGTTTCGCACACACAAGAAACCTACAAAACTTCTAGACCTGTGGGCAGACAGAGACAAACCGTTCGTTCCAGTCCACGTGGAGGTGCTTGGGTTCCAAAACATCCCAAAAACACAGAAAACCTTTGGAGGCACAATCTGGCAATACAGACAAGAACTCTAGAAGGAGAACCCCATCCCAGACAAGGGGCCGTTTCCTATGCTGTGTTTGGGCACCGAAAGCCCTTTCCGATGTTCTATCCACCCACAAAATATTGGAGAGATATGCTAATCGCAGAAGGATTTGGAAGAGTACACCATTCTAACCTATGTGGTACCACACATTTTCCACTAGAATTCGACGTGGAAGGATTCTCCGAACCATTCGGGACACAAGGGAACCGCAGAGCCCTCCTAGGAAATATTGTAGCACCAAAAGGGTTTGCAAAACTGTTGGAAAAGCTAGACTAGGAAGAGATAGAGAGAATAGAGACATGCAAAGAGATGGACACCACAGTGGAACATTTCGACAAGATGGAATATCTGCGGAACAATAAGTGGATACTATGCGAGAAACTAGAAACCCTGCCGGTAGACACAGAATTCCGAATATCTGGATATGGAGAGCACCTGTATCGCGGAAAGGAAAGGTACATATTGCAAATAGGAAATGATCTATACTGTTCGAACGCATTCGTGGAGGCCCAAATTGGAGGCAAACCCCAAACTTCTAGAAAGACCGATTCTACTACGCACACTACAACTAGGCGCGACAAAAACAAAGAACAAGGAAATGCGGGTATCCATGCTGCCAGCTTTGTAGACCCCCCAAACAAAACAACTATGCAACACAAAGAGCTACGCCATGTAGAAAGGGTCGCGCCCATCCAGAGTGCTGGTGTACGGAGTCGCTAGTTTCCTTCGGCGTACCGGACTGTTTTGCGGAGTGCACGAACTGGGTGTCGGAGTCTACTTTGCTCTTCCAGAGTCTACGGGCCTCTAGAGCCACGAATGGGAATAGTAGTCTGCAGACCGTGTACGCCACCACAGAGGCCCCCAGCCACCACTTCGTATTATCTACGGTTCTCCAGATGTCGTGCACCTCCAGCTCGTCTTTCTTCGGACACTCGGAAATCGGTGTCCGTGCGGGCATCGCCGGAAATCGCGTCCAACAGCCTGCGTTCCAGCGTGTCCAACCGGTTCTCCAGACGTCTCTCCATGTCGGACAGGCGCGTCGATTCTTCGAACGAGCTGGCGTTTCGCGCATCTTCTAGTAGAGCCGTGGGGAACTCGGTGGGGCCCGCAAAACCAGGCGCGGTCACCCTGTGTACTACGGGGGTAGGGGTTTCTTGTTCTTCTGGGGTTTCTTGTTCTTCGGCCCAGACTTTTGGACCGGAGAGCAACGAGGAGGCAGCGAAGAGTCTGCTGTATATTTCCAGACTACAACCCTTGGAAAAGAGGAGCGGTCCAAAAGTCTGGGCCCTCCCAGTTTGTTTCTAGGTGTGGTGCTGGTATGCCTGGGCGTGGTGCTGGTATGCCTAGTCGTGGTGCTGGTATGCCTAGGCGTGGTGCACGCATGCCCTCGCCCACCCATGTCTGCCTAGGTGGGCCCAAGATATTCCATGTTGTACATTGGGCAAAATATATTTGTATATACATACATATTTTGTGCCTACAAAAAAAAAAAGGATGCCGCCAAAACGAGATTTGTCCGAGCAGGATATAGAAGATATTCGCAATCTTCGAGGTGTCGAGTCTGCGGACGACATGAAGAAAAAATATGGGATCGGTACAACTCGTCTTCGAAGAATATGGGACGCCGTCGATGCGGAACGTAGTACAAAACCGAAGAACAAGAAACCCCAGAAGAACAAGAAACCCCTACCCCCGTAGTACACAGGGTGACCGCGCCTGGTTTTGCGGGCCCCACCGAGTTCCCCACGGCTCTACTAGAAGATGCGCGAAACGCCAGCTCGTTCGAAGAATCGACGCGCCTGTCCGACATGGAGAGACGTCTGGAGAACCGGTTGGACACGCTGGAACGCAGGCTGTTGGACGCGATTTCCGGCGATGCCCGCATGGCCCATTCCGAGTGTCCGAAGAAAGACGAGCTGGAGGTGCACGACATCTGGAGAACCGTAGAGAATACGAAGTGGTGGCTGGGGGCCTCTGTGGTGGCGTACACGGTCTGCAGACTACTATTCCCATTCGTGGCTCTAGAGGCCCGTAGACTCTGGAAGAGCAAAGTAGACTCCGACACCCAGTTTGTGCACTCCGCAAAACAGTCCGGTACGCCGAAGGAAACTAGCGACTCCGTACACCAGCACTCTGGAAGGCGCGACCCTTTCTACATGGCGTAGCTCTTTGTGTTGCATAGTTGTTTTGTTTGGGGGGTCTACAAAGCTGGCAGCATGGATACCCGCATTTCCTTGTTCTTTGTTTTTGTCGCGCCTAGTTGTAGTGTGCGTAGTAGAATCGGTCTTTCTAGAAGTTTGGGGTTTGCCTCCAATTGGGCCTCCACGAATGCGTTCGAACAGTATAGATCATTTCCTATTTGCAATATGTACCTTTCCTTTCCGCGATACAGGTGCTCTCCATATCCAGATATTCGGAATTCTGTGTCTACCGGCAGGGTTTCTAGTTTCTCGCATAGTATCCACTTCTTGTTCCGCAGATATTCCATCTTGTCGAAATGTTCCACTGTGGTGTCCATCTCTTTGCATGTCTCTATTCTCTCTATCTCTTCCTCGTCTAGCTTTTCCAACAGTTTTGCAAACCCTTTTGGTGCCTACAATATTTCCTAGGAGGGCTCTGCGGTTCCCTTGTGTCCCGAATGGTTCGGAGAATCCTTCCACGTCGAATTCTAGTGGAAAATGTGTGTACCACATAGGTAGAATGGTTGTACTCTTCCAATCCTTCTGCGATAGCATATCTCTCCAATATTTTGTGGGGTGGATAGAACATCGGAAAGGGCTTTCGGTGCCCAACACAGCATAGGAAACGGCCCTTGTCCTGGATGGGGTTCTCCTTCTAGAGTTCTTGTCTGTATTGCCAGAATTGTGCCTCCAAAGGTTTTCTGTGTTTTTGGGATGTTTTGGAACCCAAGCACCTCCACGTGGACTGGAACGAACGGTTTGTCTCTGTCTGCCCACAGGTCTAGAAGTTTTGTAGGTTTCTTGTGTGTGCGAAACTCGGTGCTTGCCTCGTGTAGTGGTTGTCGTAGTTTCTCTATCTTTTTTTCTAGTGTGTTTTTCCTGTCGGACACTTCTTTCAGCTTCTCGCGGGCCTCTTTCTGCCGTAGAACTATCTCTTCCCACTCCAAACGTTTTCTTTCCATTGCCGTTCCCCGTTCTCTTTCCACAGATACGCGCCAATTGTTCTCCTCCAGCAACAATTTCTCTTCCGCCAGTCGTGCAACTCTGTCCCACGTGGATAGTAGGCAGGTTTCTCTGGTAGTCTCCACCTTCTCTATCGGAAACGGTATACCTGTTCTATCGCCGTGCCAAAACTTCCGATTCCATTGCCACCGTACGAACTCTGTATCCACTAGTGGGCGAATGCCATCGCGAGGTTCTGGAAATTGCTTTGCATGTCGCGCAAGCGGTGCCTTGCTTCTCGCTAGATATGTTCCACCTTCTGTTTTTCTATATGTTTGCAAAGTCGTACCTACTCCATCTTCGTCCTGGTCCAACACTACCGCGTGTATAGGAAGGCCTACAAATCCAAATGCAGATACCCACAGAGGCAGGTATGTCTCCTCCAAGTATGTATATCTTGGTCTTGGTACACTTTGTATACTCCGCATAGCCTTCGTGTCCCCGAGTGTCCCCAATATATGGCGTACAGTGTTTTCGTCTGTTTCCAGAGTAGAACAAGGTTGCAATGTATAGCAGAAGCTAGTGCTTTCCACTGTTCTCGAGCGGTTGTTCCCAAAAAAGCTTCTCGTCCTCCGGATCCCCATTTTCTGTATGTGTTGTATCGCTTGTTTCGCAAGATCTATAGAAATATCTGCTGCCTCTATGCCATATAGAGAAACCTCTATCCTACATATACCCTTTTGTTGTACCAGTGGGTGCGCGAATGTTTCTCCTATCTAGAATCTGGGCAGTCGCAGTAGTTTGCTACGTTGTTTCCCATGCTGTCGAGCACACCTGCACATTCCATCTGGCATACAAATTTGTTGTAGAATTTTCCTCTCCATAGGGATCCTATAGGGGGTTTTGGAACAAGAAGGGACATACAATTGTTTCCCACACTGTCTACATTGTCTAGAATACTACACTCTTCTTCTTCCATGTGTTTTGCAGGTGGTTGGACAAACATTCTCTATCTAGTGTGCCTGCGTAGTCTCTCGTACAATCTATTGCATACAATCCTATACCGTCTAGTCGAAGGCTTTCTAGAAAGCGGGGGAGTTTTTCGAAAAGATCTCCTATTTCTATATCGGCAACGTCTAGTTTTGCCACTACTATAGCTTCTGGTTCCGGTTTTGTTGGATGTTTTCTCTCGAATACGTCTAGAACGGTGCTGTCCGTCTCCAAAATTGTGGTACATGTTCGTCTGTACAGCGTGGTTGTGTCTCCGGAATACCTAGATGTAGATACTATGCGTACGTGCATGCTACCTGGCAGCTCGGCCACGTGTGCGTGGGCTCGAATGTTGGAAATAATTGTTTTTGCAACTGGGCCCGCCGCGGATACAAATCGAGACCCTGCTTTTGTGGTGGAGACTTGGTCTGCAGCCAATAGTGTCCAGACATACATGTCGTCTACAAATACTTCGGAAACTGGTTCCAAATGTGTACGAATTCCCTCCCCTTGTGCGAGATTTTCCGTTCCCTCCGGAACTTCTATCGTTGGGGTGTAGCAGACTTTGCCTATGTCGCTTGCCAAATTGTTGTCGTATATGTTTTGCAGTAGAACGTGTTTGTCCGTCCTTTCTCCTACAGAGCGTATTCCCATGTCTTTTGCGGTTGCAAACTTTTTCGTTCCTTGCATTTTTGAGAAGTAGTTGAACTATATGTAGTTGAAATTATATGTTCAATTGGAAAATATTTCCTATAAAAAATCCGAGTTTCTACTACCTATATTGTTGGGATTCGACGAAAAAAAAAAGTTTGTATGTTGGTGCCCCTCGTACCGGTGTTTGAATCTATTATAGGCGGGGTAGTTGAAACATGGTAGTTGAAAACCTCCTCAATTTTGCCACGGATTTTATGTTCAATTGTGATTATAATAATTATCATACTCACTACGGTTACTTTTGTTCACTACCGCGATTATGGTTGTTTTTAACCGTAATTCACTCCACGTTTAAGCTTTGTTTCCTTCTAGTTTCATGTTATATCAAAACCGGTAACGTACTGATACCCTATATACTACTAGTTATAAGACATTTACCCCAACGTTAAGTTTGTGAATATGCTAAGTTTGTGACCTTGACCTTGGGGTAAGGGTTGGGTGGTGGGTCGTGGATTTGCTACAGCATGATAGAGGGTCATCTGAGGAATGCATGTATGACATATCAAGGCGTTCCATGAAAGGAAACAGATGTTATAAGACATTTACCCCAACGTTAAGTTTATGAATGTGCTAACTTTGTGACCTTGACATAATGGGGTAAGGAGTGGTTGGTGGGTCATGGATTTACTATAGCACGATAGAGTATCATCAGATGAATGCATGTATGAAATATCAAGGCGTTCCATGAAAGGAAACAGATGTTATAAGACATTTACCCCAACGTTAAGTTTATGAATGTGCAAATTTTTTTTTCGCGAGATCGGGTCGGTCGGTCGGTCGGAAAAAAATAAAAATAAAAAAAATGTTTTTCAATTTTTTTCAGGACACGAATCCACAAGACTCGCCATAGATTATACCAGCAACCAACCGTTTTCATAGAACATAAAAAAACGAGAAATGTGTTTGTGAAATTCCCCGCCAAAACAGTGCGCGTCGGTAGATATTATAATCTGTTCTTGTACAGTTGTACTTCATGTACGGGCGTTCAAATTCTTTTTTCTTTTTTAATATTTTTTTTTTTTCCATTAAATGGGTCAAACAACATTTATCTCCCTTGCATTTATCTCATAATTTATTTTGGATGATCTCCCTTGGCTGCTAGAATGCCTAAGTTAAATTAAAACATTGAAATAAGACTCTTTTTACCATAAAAACATATTCAAATCGGGTTCAATAACTTCTTAAGAACGATATAAAAAGGTTTTTAGACATATTGATTGGATAACTTATTCATTACATGAGGATTTGGGGAGGATTTGGGGGGAAAATGAGGATTTGGGGAGGATTTGGGTGAATCGTGTGGCCCCTATCAGATGAACTTTGGTTTCCTGAACTTGAAATATCGTCCGTGAAATGAAAAATAGTATCAGTACGAGTAGAAGTAGGAATAAAATTGGCAACATTTGGAATGTGCCGACTAAGAGTCACTGAGATCATTTGAAATAGAATAACTGTTAAAATAAACATTAACGCTAACAGTAACATCATTAACACTATGTACAATGTTGGAGGGTTCGACACTACCTCGACTGTATTCCATCAGACGATTTAACAAATTCCCCCCCCGTAAGCGCCTCAGATATATCGGTATATGTCCCACACGCATGCGCACTGACATGGTGTTTTCCCCACATCATACAGGTGTCAACAGAAGTTGGCAGGTATGAAAACAGTTCAATTTAATAGTTTTACTAATTTTTCTTGGAAATCTTCGCACCCGACAACTGGAAATGACCACCTTAATGACCACGAACAAAAATATCGTTTGAAAATGCAGAATTAAGCGTTTACGAGGGTGTCCGGGAAAATGGGTACGGACGAAAAATGGGTCGCTTACCAGTACGTACCTGTAAGGATTTGAATCCACAACTTCAGAACTCATCTGTGAAATTTTCTGTCTGCTTTCATGCTTGTTTTGGGCTCTTTCAGCTTCTAATTCAGCTTCAAGAGACTGTATTCTGATTTGAAGCTCTTCGATAGACGCCATAACTGTACTTATACGTGCTGTTAACGAAATATCTCTGAAATAATCGAAGAAATATGGTAAAAATGCCAAATCAGAAGTCGACGTGTAAACCCGGAAATGAAATGTAAACAATAGCCAATTTCACCTTCAACGTTATTCCCTTGGAGAGTTTAACATAATCACGAAGTGTAATCAGCATGATTACGGTAAGCTGGATTGGTTAATTTTGCAGGTCACACAACCTCAAACACATTCCATTATATACCTAGCTACGGATGGGGGCCCCACTTATTTTTTCAATGGAGATGAAAATCCTGCGCGTTGGTGCATTATAAGGGATTTTTTTTCGCCAATGTGTTAAGAGAATTGTATCTTGGTGTACATTAATCAACGCCGTAAACTCGTAAATTCTCGAAATAATCCAACAGATTTTTGGAAAACCATTAAAATTTCCATAGCGGGGGCGATCATCAACTCCTGATTTTCATTTAATTTCGGCATTCCGTTTCACAACTTACCCTCAACGTTTGATGTTTTTCGTTAATTTGGGTACAAGCCCTGTACACGTACCTCAGAGTGTGGGGGGAGCTCGTGCAAATCATTAAACTTGACGTAACTGAAGAACGGTTGAGTGGACACGTTTCAAATTCGGACATACCCTTGCGACACGACTTGTACAACTTTTGCGTTTTTTTGCTTTTGCCGGTATACTGGTATACCCTCACACATGAGTGTTATCACCAGTTGAGTGCTATGGGAAAATGAGAGGAAAAACGAAAAAGACTAGATAGAGCAGTAGGCCAAGGAAAGGTAGAAGGAAGCACAGAGAGAGAAAGAAAAAGAGAAAGAAGAAGGTTTAGAATTAAATGAGTCTGGAGTGCTGGACCTTCAAGACCTGAGCCTTAAAGGATTCCAGCGACTCTGCCAGGCAGGTGTCAGTGGGTAGTTGGTTCCACTGTACAACGGTTCTGGGGAAGAAGGAGAAACGAGTGTAGTCTTTGTCGGCACGCAACTGGCGGTATTGGTGTTGGCGTCTACCAGTGCCTCGTGTTAAGTAGTTATCCTCATTTACGGCTACAAGAGTGTTCCTAATTTTGTACAGCATACTCAGTCTGGCATCGACTACCCTCTGTTCAAGTGATCTCCACTCCAGACTGTGCAGCATATCGGTTACACTAGATGTGTTGTGATAACGGTTAGAAACCCATTTTGCAGCCCTCCTCTGGACCATCTCGAGTTGGTGTACAAGCCTGTGCAAAGTTAAGTCACCCTCATTGTCTTTGCTAATGCTCTTGGGGTCCCAGACTGTGGAACAGTATTCTAGTTTAGGACGAACAAGGGATTTATAAGCTCGTTCTTTGACAGTCTTCGAGTTGATCCTGAGGTTACGTTTCAGAAAACCTAGAGTCTGATTGGCCTTAGATGAGACGGAGTTTATATATTTATTCCACTTCAGATCGTGGCTGATGTTAACCCCGAGGTACTTAATACAAGGAACTGAAGAAAGAAGTTGACCGTGGAGAGAGTAGTTATGCATAACAGGAGCCTTCCTGGTGGTAATGTGAATAACCTCGCATTTGTCAGGATGAAAAGACATGTGCCAGTCGGATTCCCATCTCTCGAGATTATGAAGGTCGTCTTGAAGTTTGTTGCAGTCAGATGGGCTATGTAAAGCTAAGTACAACAATGTGTCATCTGCAAAGAGCCGGACAGTACTATGGGTTGTGTACTCCGGGAGGTCATTAATATAAACAAGAAATAACGCAGGACCAAGCACAGAGCCTTGTGGAACAACACGGTATACTCTGACCAAATGCGTACGTTTGCCGGTTTTGATACTTTATGCTTTCAAAATATGTATCGTTTCTTTTGTGGCTACGTGTATATTGCCTGCTAATAAAAACTGGCACTGAACGTACATGCATACCATAATCAGTGTTTGTTTAACCAACTTTTAAATGTGTTGACTGACGGTGCAGTTATTACAGAATTTGTGAGGCCATTCCAGGTATCCACTACTCTATAACAAAACACATTATTTTGGATTTCGGTTCTGACTTCTTTCTTGAATAGCTTCTGTGAGTTACCCCTAGTAGCATGTCATAGTGAATAGTTTGTCTTTGTTGATCAGGTCGATACCATTTAGGATATTGTAGACTTGAATCATGTCTGCACGAAGTCGTCTATATTCCAGAGTTGATAAGCCTAGGGTCTTAAGCCTTTCATGATATGGGCGAGGTGCTAGATCCAATACCATTCTTGTTGCTCTTAGCTGCACATTTTCGATCGCAATTTGTGTCTTTTTTTTAGATATGGTGTCCATATAACTGATCGAGGCATACTCAAGGTGAGGTCGTACTATTGATTTATATAATGTGAGGAACATTTTTGTGTTCATGAAAGTAAATGTTTTGAGTATTAGTCCTACATTTCTATTAGCCTTCTTCACTTTATCATTTAAATGCATATTGAATTTCATATTTTTTTGGAAAAAATACTCCCAGATATTTTTATTTCTCTTGTTATTTCTGTGACATTTTGTTTTGTATTACACCATCTGCCAGGACTTGGCCCATTCACACCCACTTAGTATGTTTGCAGTATCACCTGTTGCATCTGGTTGCTTAATTACTGCTCTTTTGTGTCATCAGCAAATAATCTCAATGTGCAGTTCATTACATCTGATAAGTCGATAATAAATATCAGGAACAATATTGGACCCAGCACACTTCCTTGGGGAACTCCACTTGATACATATTTGAGCGTGGACAGGTGACCGTTGATTACTAATAGTACTCATTGCTTTCTGTTCGCAATAAAATCTTGGAGCCAGGACAGAACATTTCCACCGATTCCATACCCTTTAACTTTGTTGATCAGATGTTGCATTGGTACGGGACTTTGTCAAATGCTGCCTTAACGCCCAGGTAGATAATGGCTACCTCCTCACCATTGTCAATTGCTTAAATTCTGTCCAGTCGTCAATGTTAATAGAACTTGTGGTGCACCCAGTTTGCTCTTGTCGTACATGATACATTTAATAGTGGTTTCAATTTCAAATGACAATAAAATATGTTTCAAGCATGGCCACTTTATATTATGAAAATGATTGACTTTTTTTCCGGGTGTATGTGAAAAATCAACATTTTCCACTGGGTCATTTAAATTGACTTTTTACATAGTGTGAATAATCGATATCATACAGACGCCAATTTACAAGCGCTTGTTGCCTTATTTCGTACTTGATTGTAGTAGACTGCTGCTGATGAACTGGTTGAACATGTCCGCCTGTCCACTTTTATTTATTTAGCTTATATTTAAGAATAGGAATTGGCTCGAAGACCTTCCAACCCGGGCATCTGAGCCCCAAAAGTGTCAGGCCAATGGCCGTTGGGCCGTTTGTTTCTGAATTTACTAATAGCTGTGATACAATCGAAATGTGTGCATTAAATGAAGGAGGCGATGAGTCGGTTAATTTAACCTCGCTAGTTCATTCTCCTATCGTCCGTCCACAATATCAGAGCCGTATTTGAAGTGTATGGCCATGGCTATATGTAATAGGCCAATGTTTCGGGCACAACACCTCGCTGCCAAATTAGCCATTGTTGTTGTTGTTGTTGTCCGTCTGTCGGAGAGCTTCGCATTATTTTAAAAATGTATTTAATAGGAGTTCAGTACATGTTGTTCAAACTTAAAAGTGTATAATTATGCCCGGGGATAAAACTATTGTTTTGACAACTTTATTTTGTATAGTTACACAATGTTACAGCATGCATATATTTACGATTATATACATTTGTTGAATAGTCATCGGAAACTATTGTTAATTTGGTCTATTATATTTTCTATCAGCATCGTTCTTCAGTCATGAGTACGTACGTAATTGAATAATAAACTAGCATTCCTTTTTAATTGGAATATATACAGTATTACGCCACACGCTTCCCAAGTATCCAATATGTTCTGCCATTACACCTTTAGGTATATGCCGTGTTGACCTATGTCTTGTCAAGTAGCCGTGTTTCAATCTCGAATAAAGGAATGTACATAGTCTAAGTTTCGGAAAGATTTGTTGAAGATGTTGGTGCATGTTGTGCCAATATGGGTCATACGAGTGAAACCTATGACGCTGACTAAGTATATAAGCTGTGCATGACAATTGTTGTTATGATGACGAACGTGTTTAGGAAACAAATGGAAATAATGACATATGTTGCATTTCTCACGTTTCCGAGTAATTTCCCTTGTATAATATATTTTATTGTGACTTTCAACTTACGATGGTTCATGTTTTCAGTACCCTGTATAATATAGCTATACTTGGTAGATATACTTCTGTGTTGGGTTTCCAGTTCTATTCTGCTAGGATCATATGGGAGACGTGACCGTACCAGTCGTGTATATTTATGATGATGATACGAGTGATGAGAGATGTTTCCATGTTTGAGTAGCAGGTTGGATTTCATTTATTGTCAGGTACCTAGTTTAGGATAAGACATTACTTGTTCTTCTATCTTCCAATACTGTCAACACCCCATCCCTTTGCTGGTGACTTAGCTAGGCATGCATCATATAACAATATAAACACATGTACATAAAAGTTACAGTAAAAGTATCCACATATATGCAATATACCTGAGGGTTGATCTAGATAAAGTAAAAACATGGCTGAAAGTTTATGGTGAGCGTAGGTTTTAGTGTGGTTAGTGTAATTAATGGGGTATATACCTCCATATGTATACATGTAGATATTGTGCGAGGAAAGGAATACTATGTGTGGGAAACCGTTCTTAAACGTAGAGATGGTAAGTGTTTTAAGTATCTTCATATCGGATATTATACCAGTTTACATTGATTGTGAAGAAAATGGTGCTATGATTTCAACAATGAATGGAAGCCTCGGTGTATTATGCATTTTATATAGTTATTTTGATATTAGATATGAGTTTGTGTGGAAACAAAGTTACATTTGATACCATCTCGGTCTTATTCTTAGGACCCATGCATGTACCATCAAGGCATTATATAGACAATTACATCGTTCGCCATTTTTTTCCCTTACAAATTAAATGTAATATAAAATGACTCCATGATCTTGTTCCACATTTCGATATGGTAGTGTCATTCTGTAGCCGTATATATATGAGAATTTTTGCAGCTATAGTTATACCAGAGACGGTTTGAGTGACTAACGTCAATTATATTCTATTCTATTATATGATTTGGATATTCCTCATTTTTGTATGAGCACCCAGGTCATACTGGCCTGGTGAATTTACATGTATCGTTATATACAAACAATATTAATATTACAAAACACAATGGGATAAATAAATAATATACGTCACAAAGGTGCAGGTATGTATACTAGTCATAGCGCTTAATTAATGGTAGCCCGATGTTTGCCAATCCTCTCTAGCCGACACCAAATCCATGTCCAAAATAAAACAGTCCGACAATAGCTCAGGCTGAGCTTCGCTGTGGCTAAACCAGCCAGAAGATCCAATCCCGAGCACAACACCCAGTGAACGTTCCAGAAGTGGGGTAAACATACAAGTAATAAACGTACATTTATAAAGAAATGGCAAATCAACCGCATTATACACGGCATATACGTATGCGTGATCATGTGTGCGCATTTATAAAGACGCTATCTGATATACCCACACACACGTACACAACTACAAGTCTAGCATCACCCAACGAACCACAAACGAGAAGCTGGGCGAAATGTGATAATCAGCTGTGAATCTACAATCAAGTCCAGCAATGGAATTGATAGAATTTTGTGCATAAGAAGTATTTCATAAAATGGATACTAAAGTTCGCACAATCAGGAGGGTACCGCAATCAGGATAAAATCACATGAAACTTGATGAGAAATTGCTATGGCAAGTGACAATAGACGTAGCTACACAAAAGTGACGATGAGAGAATGTAAGTAGAGCAAACAGTCATTCACCGAACGTCTTTGTTGTTGTTTTCACAAACTCGGTCAAGGAATCAATAACGTGACAATAATCAATACATTGCTCAGACAAGTGAGTCTAGTGAGTGAGTCACTGAGTTTTTTGTACAAAATAATTTATTTTCATAATTCGTTGTCATAAATCAAATTTATTATTATTAGTCCCTATTCTCATGGATCCGTGCCCCTAAGCACATAAATTCGTATTGTGTGTTATATTCTGATTAATTCCTGAAAATGTATACATCAACATAAAGTTCAAACACTTGACGACTATGAGTGCACATAAGGAATTCACTAAAATTGTTGTTTATGCAAGTCTTACAGTCCTTAGAAATAATCCACCAATGTCGCCTAATTGATCTTGAATCTTCTCGGCAGGTTCGTGCCCTACAACTTTGCACATTTTGAGTGACATTCCTTGATCACTTGAAATCAACATATATCACATTTTATGCATCATTTGCGAACAGACACTATTCAGATTAAGGAAGTATGTAGAAAAATCACAAAAATAGGTGGTAAATCACAATTGTATGTAACTGTAACTTAGAAAACCGTGGGATACAACTGAAAATAGCTTCTTAAAATAATATTAAATTAACACTATTCTTAGAATATGCTTATTCACTTGTTTTCTAGGGACACGAATCCATGAGAATTGAGGCTAATATGTCAATACATATTGTCAAGAAATATTGTCCGGGGCAACCAGACCATAGACACTTTGTGGAATGAAGGATAAATGCCTCTTTTAAGTCAAACTTATTTTACTCTGATATCTAAATATCTAGAAGGTGGGACACTCGCCATTTTTTCAAGCAACGGAAGTGGTACTAGTTTACCTGTTCCTGGCTCGCTAGTTCATTACTTGTAACGCGCACGAAGGCAGGACCCTGCTGGTCCCGGCCTTCGCGCGCGTTACAATTAATGAATTAGTGAGCCGGGGCCCAATTTAAATAAACCACTTCCGTTTGTTGAAAAGATGGTGAGTGTCCTACCTTCTAGATATTTAATATCAGAATAAAATTGGGTACGATTTAAAGAGGCTTGTCTCATTCATACCACAGAGTGCCTGTGAACCAGACAAACCAACCCGTGTAAATCAGCTGGAGGACCAATCAGCGTTTGCATCGGTCAGTTAATAGCTGAACATATCCGCTGTATAGGCAACATGTTGAATTAAATCACCACGCTACACAGTATATGAGTATTGTGTCGGTAAAAATGTGCGTAATAGCATTTACACTTCGCGCACTGGGTGTTGACGTTCAGACTTCAAATTAAAAAATCTAAATACACTAAATGCAAATTTGCAAATCCACACGTCATAAGCTATTACAAATTTTACAAGGCAAACTTGCGATGAGTTAAATGAAAAGTAGAAATTAACTGTATGCATCTACACACCATAATGTACAGTCAAACAAAATTAAAAATCGAAGTACAATATGCAAATCCACACGTCATAAGATATTGCGATTTACAAGTTTTACAAGGCAAAATTGCGATATTCAAAGTCCAAAAGGGAGAGAATAGTCCTCTACAGCCCTGTGACAAATCCACGTTCGTCACTCCTCTGCAAAGTCCAGGGTCACATACTTGGTGCGTCAAAAACTTAACGCTCGAGTAAATGTCTTGATAAATTCTGTTTCCTTGAACGGATCTGCTCCACATTTTATACAGACATTGCTCTAATGTTTATCTACCACCCTGTGACAAATCCATCTTCGTCCTGTCCCCACTAAGACTAGGGTCAAGGTCACATATGTGGTGCATCAAAAACTTTAACACTCGGGGTAAATGTCTTATAATTTCTGTTTCCTTTCTGTCTGCTTCATATTTCATATTTTGCATCGGTCAGTTAATAGCTGAACATATCCGCTGTATAGGCAACATGTTGAATTAAATCACCACGCTACACAGTATATGAGTATTGTGTCGGTAAAAATGTGCGTAATAGCATTTACACTTCGCGCACTGGGTGTTGACGTTCAGACTTCAAATTAAAAAATCTAAATACACCAAATGCAAATTTGCAAATCCACACGTCATAAGCTATTACAAATTTTACAAGGCAAACTTGCGATGAGTTAAATCAAAAGTAGAAATTAACTGTATGCATCTACACACCATAATGTACAGTCAAACAAAATTAAAAATCGAAGTACAATATGCAAATCCACACGTCATAAGATATTGCGATTTACAAGTTTTACAAGGCAAAATTGCGATATTCAAAGTCCAAAAGGGAGAGAATAGTCCTCTACAGCCCTGTGACAAATCCACGTTCGTCACTCCTCTGCAAAGTCCAGGGTCACATACTTGGTGCGTCAAAAACTTAACGCTCGAGTAAATGTCTTGATAAATTCTGTTTCCTTGAACGGATCTGCTCCACATTTTATACAGACATTGCTCTAATGTTTATCTACCACCCTGTGACAAATCCATCTTCGTCCTGTCCCCACTAAGACTAGGGTCAAGGTCACATATGTGGTGCATCAAAAACTTTAACACTCGGGGTAAATGTCTTATAATTTCTGTTTCCTTTCTGTCTGCTTCATATTTCATACACTCATTGATCCAATGGTCTTCTACCGCCCTGTGACAAATCCACATTCGCCACGCCCCCGCTAAGCCCAGTGTCAAGGTCACATACCTGGTGCATCAAAACTTTAACGCTCGGGTAAATGTCTTATAAGTAATAGTTATAGTTCACATATTGACATTTTAACAAATAAATTTTTAAGTGAGCAAGAAATTAATTTATTAAAAATTCAATACGGGAACTATAACCATCACATGCTCATGTAATGTTTAAACGGAGCGCCGCACCCGATATGCTTGCAAATCCCGATACTATTACATGATTGACAGTTTTCACAACTAATCGATCATGTACACGCGGTGACATGATGCGCGCCACAGGAAATTACGTCAACAAGGCGGAACCTTTGGTTCTAAATATAGATTAATTTAATAGATATCGATGAAAGCATCGCAATATGCAATTAATTGAGACAAAATGCTGTGCTTTCATTTGTCGAGAAACTAGGGCAAACAATAATTTCTGTTTCCTTGCACGGATCTGCTTCATATTTCATACACACATTGCTCTAATGGTCCTCTCCTGCCCTTTGACAAATCAATTTTTATGTCTTCAAACTAACCTGAATGGTTGCAAACGATTAGGTTGCTATGAAATCGTCCTAATAATAAAAATCTGCCTACTCTAATCACTCAAATAACCCACCATAGACCATAGACACACAGCCAGTTGGCTAGTCCGCTATTTAAACCCCTCCTATTATTTTTAGGACGCTATCAGGGTGCAGGTATATTTTGTATCTCCCATAATTTCGTTCTAATTTTGAATTTCTGCCGTGTATTGTGCCTTATTTGTCATTTGATATTGTTCAATACATATTATTGTCACTCAATTGTGTTGCGTGATTAATTCTCCATTGTGTTTTTTGGGTTTTCACTGTGTTTTACACTGTGTCACGTATTTTCGCGGTTCGCGTGTACGCGATTCGTACCCTGACGGGTTCGTCCCCTAGTGAATTCACTCCCGTGACACATTTTTGTTACGTATTTGCGGTGTCTTCTATCGGGTTTTGTAGTACAATACCTGTTAGCATGCCGCAATCACGCGTTTCGTGTGGGCACATGACTTCTCCGTGGGACACCCATAAGGACAGGTGCTTTGCCTGTTGCGGGTGTGGCAAGGAGAGGCCATGTGTTTTGTCCGGCCGTTGGACGGATACGACGTGGGGCAAGGCTGGGTCTCGTAGGTCCCATACCTCACGGTCGAAGTAGTCTGTGTCCGCGTCCCAGCTTTTGGGAGCGGTGGTGCCTTCCGAGGTAGGTAAGGCTTCGGAGGGTGCGTCAGATGCGATCCCCCCATCGGGGGGGTCGGGTTACTTGAAGAAAGTACGGTCAGGTTCTCTGACTTCGTAACTTTCCTCATGTGATAGGCCGGTGATCCATACAGGGGATACCGGGCTACCGGGACCGGTGCTTGATCCTATATCACCCGGTGCTCATTGAGCTTTACCTATCACAGGGTTGCTGCGTCCGGTGCTTGATCCCATATCACCCGGTTCACAGCGGACCCAGCCTCTCAGAGTAGAGGCGCCCGGCACCGGGCACCGAACCGGGCACCGGTCACCGAACCGGACACCGGTCACCGAACCGGGCACAGGGCACCGAACCGGGCACCTGTCACCGAACCGGTCACCGAACCGGGCACCGGGCAATGGTCACCGGGCAGCCACCGGGCAACCACTGGGCAACCACCGGGCACCGGGCTTCCACCGGGCACCGGGCACCGGTCAAACACCGGGCACCAGACTCTCCTTCAGGTTCCTTCTTCCCTGGACAGCCTGCTGCTTCTGGTAGGAAGACGTTCTTGTCTTCGGTTGGTCTTCGTTCTACGTGTTCACGTAAGTCGAGGAGTCGATCTCGTCGTAGGGTCGGGATTGGGTTAGCTCTTCGATTTCGGGTTCGGAGTTTAGGTCTTGTTCTTCCTCTTCCTCGAGGTCTTTCTCAGGTTTTGGAACCGGTTCATCTAGATCTCGTTCTCCTGTTCGTCGTAGGAGACGGTCATATAGGGCATCTACAAGTAGTACAGTTCTGTTGGATCACTGGGGGCTCTGACTAAGTCCCAGAACTTAGTGGGACAGATCGGACAATAGTTCTTCCGGTCAGCCACGGAGTTGCCGAGGTTTCTTGTCGGCTTCTCCACAGCAGGTGGATTGTGCCAGTGGATCCTCCCGGTTTTAGCCTTCCACGTATGTGGTAGATGACTGCCAGTCGAGGGTTGCTGCGGCCGGTGCTTGATCACATTCACCCGGTCACAGCGGACCCAAACTCTTGCAGGAGAGGTGCCCGGTATTGTGTTACGGGCACGGGGCACCAGGCAGGCACCGGGCACCGGGGTAGCAACAAGTTTATGACCGGTGTGTTCGTGGGTTCGTATCCTGTGAACATATTTTGTTTTTGTATCCGGCTCCTCGAGATCTAGATCTTCCGTTCTCGGAGGAGACGGTCGAGGTGGTATTGGACGCCGTGGTGCTTTGGCTCCGTACTTGTCTGGCCTGCTCTTTTATTCGAGTGTATATGAGTTCGAATTCCCAGTCTATTCAGGACTCGACACGCGATAGAGTTATGATGGTTCAGTTGGCTAAGATTCTGGAGTTCCTGTCTAAGTCCCAGTACTTAGTGGGTTTGTCGGCTCCTTCACAGCCGGTGGTTTTGCCAGTGGAGCCTCCCGTGTGGGTACTTCCTCGGATGGCTGTTGTAGACGGCCATTCGGTTCCTGTTGCTCATACCTTTTCGCTAGTGAAGGGTTTTCCTGAGTAAGGGTACATTCTGGATCACGGTACAGTTTCCGCGGTCCTAGACGGCGCCTCAGCAGAGGGCAGCTTTGTTCATGAATCTGCGGTGGAGGATGAGTTTGTTTCGCCTCCTCCTTCCTTCTGGTTTGTTCTGAATGCAGTTACACTCTGCTGCCTGCAGATGTGTTTCCGCTTCTGCCGCCACCACCGCCGAGGTTCATGCCTTGTATGAGGCTGATTCGGTGGTGGAGTTGCCGGAGTTGCCGAGGTTTCCTTTCTCTCCTACAGTAGGGCTTCTTGCTACGTAGATTGAGGGAGCTTTTGGTAGGATTTGGCCACTGCGGGGTTCCGAGTGCCCAAAACTTTGATCGCCACACTGGGGTCTAAGTTCTACATGCCCCTCTATGCGGCGTGGTTTTTGAGATCTCCCTTTCTGGACAAGGACGCCGCAGAGATTGGGATATCTTCGGTTGGCCCTGGTTCGCATTTTGCGAAGGCATGGGTGTAGGCTGTTTGTGGCTATGGCGTCAACTTTCGATTTATGTTTGAATCACGATGATTCATCGTCTCTGGACGCAGTGCTTCAGTCGGCGGTTTGTGCTGCTAGCCTGTTGTCAACATGTCTTTGGAGGTCTCTATGGACATGCTCTTGTCCAGGTGAGACGCAGTGATAGCCGGCTCGTCTTTCTTGAACGGTCCTGCCAGAGTTTTGCTCCGTTCGCCTCTTTTGACCTCTGACAAATTGTGCGATCGAACGGCCAAAGGGCAGCTACGGTTCCGATGGTCCCTCCTGCTGCTCCGTCTTTTCAACCTCCTGTGGGGTCGTTTCCCCTGACGGGGGTATTTTTAAGGGTTTTAGTATAGCCTCTCTCTCTTGAAGTATAGTGCTATAGAGGAAGTTCGGGACGTGGTCGGAGCGCCATTTGCCCGGGAGACTGGGCTGTTTCCATAGATCTGAGGGTCTCGTACTTCCACGTGCCCTTCCGCAGATGCTTTCGGAAGTTTTAGGTTTGTTTCCGAGTATCGTGTCTTTTAATCGATCAGTCATCATAGTACCTTTGGACAGGGTGCGTGGCATCTTGACCTAAGTTTTCCGGGTACCGGTCAGAGGTTCTCTGTCAGCTAGGAAATTTCTGTCACTCCTGGACATTCGGGGTCCAGATGCGGGGTATGTGGTGCTGGGAAGGTTATGTCTGCGACCTCCAGTATTACTTACTAGGGCTATGGAGGCCGCACCGCGATCCTTTGGATCAGTCTCTGCCTAGGATCACCATCTTCCTACGTTGTATCAGATGGTGGGCAGTGGAGGTCTGGTTCCTACAGGGATTTCCCATGGTGTTACCTCCTCCTACTCGCTTTCTGTCCACAGACGCGTCGTGAGAAGGCTGGGGGGGGGCTCATTTGGAGCCCCTACATCGGTGTTTTTCGGGTTGGTGGTCAGTGCAGGAACTCAGGGACACATCAACATGTTACAGCTTTTGGCAGTGTTCCGGAGGTTGACAGCGGCGGATTCTGTTCTGCACGGACAGGTGGGTATGGTTTCTGCGGTCATCTCCGGTTCTGACGGAATGGCTTCTGCATCCGTTGGTGTCCAGTGCTATCTTGTCCGGATGGTGGTATCCATTTGTGGATTTGTTGCGGCAAGGCTCAACCGTCGGTTTTCCACTGTTTGTGTCTCCGGTGCCCTGCCATCTGGCTTTGGCAGTGGACGCTTGTCCTTGTCTTGTATCAGTCAGGACGGGTACGCGTTTCCACCGTTCGTGATGCTGCTCATAGTCTTACGGAAGATTCGCGACGTTCAGTCACGGATCGCTCTGGTGGCCCATGTTGGGCCAACCAGGAGCTGGTTCGTTATGCCTTTGGTCCTGCTGACAGTCCGGCCAATAGTTCTTCCGGTCAGCCAGGTTTTTCTGTCTCAGCATGGAGGGTAGACTCCTATGTGCGTATGTTTTACCTTCACGCCTGGCGGTTATCAGGAGGGCCTTCAGTCGCGGGAGTATTTTCAGATGACGCTGCCAAGGTCATCGCTCAGTTTCAGCGTCCATCCACCTCTAAGTTGTTTGACGCTATGTGGAGAGCCTGGGTGGATTGGGGCCATCGTTAGTCGGTCGATCCGCTCAATCCCACTATAGGTGAACTAAGTGATTTTCTTTTGTTTCTTTTTATTCTGGCCTTCGCTTTGGCTTAGCATAGAGGCTAGTTCCTTGCTTTCTGTTGGTTAATCAGCGTTGTATGTGGGTGGAACTCGGTTAGTTTCTCCTATGAACTGGGATTTCTCCCTCAGATACTTTATCCCTCCTCACATGATCTGGAATCAGTTGTGGTTCGGGCCTCCCTCCGTCACGCCTGTCAGCGGCAGTGGTTCTCATTTTCTGTCCAGTCCGTGCGGTGAAGCATTAGGTTCGGAAGAAGAATTAGGACATCCGGTCCGACCGTAAAGTTTCTTCTTACCAATTTTAGGCCAACGGGAGGTATCGCAATCCATTGTCGTCCGTTGGATAGATAGGGCCATTACTTGAGTTTATTCTACAGTAAGTGGTTCTGCAGCTGGGTTGTTTAGGCCCTTAATGCACGAGGTGCGTGTAGTCTCAACTTCTTTCTATGATCGCTTTCTGCACTGGCAGGAGATGCGTAACTGCCTACTGTTACGATTTTTCCGTATTTGTTCCGGAAAATACGTTAGATAGACGGTAGTACGGATTACAATTTAAAGTACGATTTTTAATCAGCGCGGGTATATCTGGAAATAATTAAATAATTATTTCGTTCACTGCCAATAATCCTATTGTTTTATTTACCCGTAATCATACTCGTCTAGGCGCTTACCATTTGATTATTCGAGCGCTCAGAGATATTGATTTATTCATCACGTAATTCGTATAATGTCTGCTCTAAGCGTGCAGCCAGCGAATTTGGGGATTGTTTTATATTACAGCGAGACATGGCCCAATTTGGTCCTGTCACAGCGCGGTGATGTTTTTGCGTCTTGCAAGCAGTGTTATTGTAGTTTTCGGTTGCTCATGGTAGCCGAAACTAGGGCCAAGGCTATATTAAAAGTTATTTTATGCATATAAGTGAGTACTGATTTGTGTTCCGGAAAACATATGTGGTGTTCCGGAAAATAACCCCCTTTTCTCTCCATGTTCCTCATGTGACCGACATGGGGTTGGCAGCTCAGGGAGATGTGCTGCTACTGGGTCCGTTAGTAGCAGCGGGTGCAGTTGTGGGTTTATCAGCCGGTAGCATCAAGTCTAGGAGGCTGTTTGGATCTACCTGTTCGCGATAGGCTGCGATTTTTTCTGATTACCCGATTATTTGGTTTTTGTCTTTACAGTCCCAGTGGAATCCTGGGGGTTGGTAAGTGTGGCTCACCGCTCGATGAGCTTCACTTGCTTTTGTTGATGAACGGGGATCTGTGGTGATCTATGGTTCTTACGGTTCATCACGCTGGCCCAGGAGGCATTGTTTTGTACATGTTTCGATTAGGGCGAGGCTACCTATCTAGTTTGTAGCAGTGTTGTTGCAAAAGGATAGTGTTTCACTTTGGGTTATGATTTATTCTCTTTGTCTACTATACATGGGTTTATATGTATAGGTTTTGATCTGGCTTTAGGGCCAGTTTGACTCCTCAGCACTTGCTTGCTAGGATGACCTTAGTGCTTAGGGCGTTTTATACTGTGTTCTCGATATGTACGAGTCATGTGTCGTCATGAGACAATGTTAAGACTGAGTATATCTCAGTTGAGCTATTGCGTGTGAAGTGCCATGCGGCGACTACATTCGCCAGGGCTTCGTCTGGTAGCAGCAGCTATACCATGAGTATTCTCCGGCGTGCTAACCAAGTATAGCAGGTTGGAGTCTACGAGTCAGTCTACGAGACTAGCGTGGTGGTGCTTGTCTTTATCCACCTCTCATCTACTTTCGTAGAAAAGGGGGGGGGGGCCGCATTGGGCTCCCCTATGATTCTAGGGTGAGACCATGTTATTACTATATAGGTAACACCCAAGTTTGTACCTAGGCCAAATATTTTTGTCCGTTTTGAGGGTTTTTAAAATCTGCCTTACCATTCCAGTCGAGGATGAGTAGTGAGAATACCTCCCACCATCACTACGAATTCTTTGCAACCATTCAGGTTAGTTTGAAGACATAAAAATGGAAAATTATTACTAATTTTAGTTTTTATTATTCATACTCACCTGAATGGTAAGGTAGACCCTCCTCCCGTACCCCGCTTGATGGTTTCATCTTCTCTCTACTTAAGTTACTTCGGGCTGTTTCTACTAGCAGTTTCATTTCCTTATGGAAATGAGTAACTTTTTGAAGCTGTATACCTAACAATAATAGAAGGGGTTTAAATAGCGGACTAGCCAACTGGCTGTGTGTAGAGCGGAATGGTCTATGGTGGGTTATTTGAGTGATTAGAGTAGGCAGATTTTTATTATTAGGACGATTTCATAGCAACCTAATCGTTTGCAACCATTCAGGTGAGTATGAATAATAAAAACTAAAATTAGTAATAATTTTCCATGTTCGTCCCGCCCTATTTTGGTAAATGATATACAAGTACATGTAAGTGACTGATACTTAGTAACTGATATACAAGTGCATGCACATGTAGGTGACTGATACTTGGTAACTGATATACAAGTACATGTAAGTGACTGATACTTAGTAACTGATATACAAGTGACTGATACTTGGTAACTGATATACAAGTACATGTAGGTGACTGATACTTGGTAACTGATATACAAGTACATGTAAGTGACTGATACTTGGTAACTTATATACAAGTACATGTAGGTGACTGATACTTGGTAACTGATATACAAGTACATGTAAGTGACTGATACTTGGTAACTTATATACAAGTACATGTAGGTGACTGATACTTGGTAACTGATATACAAGTACATGTAGGTGACTGATACTTGGTAACTGATATACAAGTACATGTAGGTGACTGATACTTGGTAACTGATATACAAGTACATGTAAGTGGACTGATACTTGGTTTTAAAACTGGATACAAGTACATGTAGGTGACTGATACTTGGTAATGATATTACAAGTACAATGTACATGGATGTACTTGGTAACTGATATACCAAGTACATGTAGGTGACTATACTTGGTAACTGATAAACAAGTCATGTTGTAGTTGACTGATACTGGGTAAACTGATATACAAGTAACATGTAGGTGGATGATTATTTGTACTGATGTTACAAGTATGTTGTGTGACTGATACTTGGTAACTGATATACAAGTACATGCCAGGTGACTGATATTTGGTAACTGATATACAAGTACATAGTAAGTGACTGTACTGGGTACTGATATAAAGTACATGTAGGGGACTGATATTTGGTAATGATATACAAGTAAACTGTAGTGAATGATATTGGTAACTGTTATACAAAGTACATGTAAGTGACTGTACTTTGGTAACTGATATTACAAGTACATGTAAGTGACTGATACTTGGTAACTGATATACAAGTTACAAGTAGGTGACTGATATTTGGTAACTGATATACAAGTACATGTAAGTGACTGATACTTGGTAACTGATATTAAACAAGTATGTAAGTGACTGATTACTTGGTAATTGATAATAACAAGTCATGTAGGTGACTATATTTGGTAACTGATTTACAAGTACATGTAGGTGACTGATACTTGGTAACTGAAATATACAAGTACATGTAGGTGACTGCTAAACTGGTAACTGATATACAAGTACATGTAAGTGACTGATACTGGGTAACTGATATACAAGTACATGTAAGTGACTGATACTTGGTAACTGATATACAAGTACATGTAAGTGACTGGAATACTGTATGACTGATACTGGTACTGATATACAAGTACATGTATGACTATACTTGGTAAACTGATATACAAGTACATGTAAGTGACTGATCTGTACTGATATACAAGTACATGTAAGTGACTGATACTTGGTAACTGATATACAAGTACATGGTAACTGATACTTGGCTACTGTAGTTGTAATATATGTGTGCATGTTGTAATTGTGCAATTGGAGTTCAAGTACCGGTAGTAAAACTATCATGACTGTTAACTGTTTTTGGAGATGATATTTAACATTAGGCAGCTTAGTGTATACATTGTACATGGATATGCCAGTTTCCAGTAAATAAAAATCTCAGTTACATGTAGGTACATTAAAAGCCCAAAATTTGGCTTACATTTGCAATCAGTTTGTACGATTCCAAAACAGCATACATGCACCATTGTTCAGTGTCTAACACTCTAAAACTGATCAGGATACAATATACTGCAATATAGATGTAGATATTATATGTAGCATGCAACGTCAATTTCTTGTTTTCTCGTGTGTTGGCATGAAATCAATACAAGTTGTCTTTATATCTGATAGCTTTATGGAAACTTCCCTAAACTAGACAGAAAGCAATCTTCGCTAATCTGTCCTAATGGACAACCTGTAGCTGGTAAATTAACCCGTTACTCGATCGCGAAACACCATTGTGATGGCAGAAAATTCTATGTAGTTTTCTTATTTCGTCTCAGAAGTACATCTTGTGACCACCATTTGAACCGTCTCATTGAGGCGGTTCTAATAAATGGTCACACCATATAGTTTGGATGAGAAAAACTGGTGGAAATGATTAAATTTTTCATATTCCTTGAATAAGTTTAATATGGGTAATCACTGAAACAGGGAAATTATGATTTATGTATGAAATAATATTTCTGTGAACACCTTCAGTATAATTATACCCCTGCAACGAGTTGTGGGGGGGGGGGTATACTGGAGTCGGGTTGTCCGTCCGTCCGTCACTAAACTTAACATCAGAGAAATATGTTATAACTTCTATTTCCTTCATCTAAAATGCTTAATAGTTCACACATGCATTCCTGTAAGGCTCTACTACCATGCTGTGCCAAATCCACGACCGTCCAACCCCTCTGATCCCAAAATTCTATTTCTTTCATCGAAAATTCTTAATATTTCATGCTTGCATTTCTCTAAGGCTTTACTATTATGCTGTGACAAATCCCCGCTGATCTTGAGGTCAAGGTCACATACTTAGTCTCATTAGAAAACTTAACATCAGAGAAATCGGTTATAACTTCTATTTCCTTGCTCGGATCTGCTTCACATTTCACACACGCATTGCTCCAATGGACCTCTACCACCCTGTAACAAATGCACTTGGATTTTTTGTTTACATACATGTACATGTATTTAGGGGTACCTGGGCCCACGCGGGGGTATTCCGTAAGCCTCACGTACTGACCAATCTAGTTGATTATGCCTAACTGCATGGACACCCTGATCAGGCTGAGTGGATCATGGATCTTAACGGTCCCGTCTGGGTTTTCAATGATTGCAAATCCAAAAAGCCGTGTTTTGTGAATGACACTGTGGCCATTTTATTATTCACCATGGCGTCTATAATTTCTGTATCATACTTCCCTGTTATATGTTGCTATATACTGTAGCTTCTATTTGGGCTACCCATTCCGAATACAATTTATTGACCCGCATCTAGTCCCCACTTACCCCTGTCCCATCCCATATCGACCGCACATGCGCGCACAGGAGACTTCCTGTTTGCTTCGGACGGCATACGTGGAGGTAACTTTTTTGTTGCACCAATTTGTTTGCCTGTTTTATATGCTCTATTACTGATTATTGTCTGTAAGTAGTCAATAACTTCTGTAATAGAGCGTGGGCTATTCATTTCTATAGGTTGTTAGTCGAAAATATTTAATTTTGAAATTATTTCGAGTTTTTTCTTAGTGTGACCACTTCGCGGTGTTCCTGTTATCAGACATTCCGATTTTCGACAAAATTTATTTTTATTTTTTGTTTCAATTTTGTTTCGTTCTGTATTTTGAACCGGTTTTCTGTCTTGCATTCACTATGGGCAAGGGGACACCTAAGCCCAGTTCGGGTCAGAAAAAATTGGTTGTGGTCTGGGTCACAAAGCAGGAACTTGTGATTCTCATGAGATAATTTGTTTCCGTTGTTGTCGGAGACAAAATGGTTGCTCTAAGGAGAAACCGTGCTTGTCTCAGCCCTATGGGGAGGCGCTGACCATTAGGTCCTATCAGGATAAGTATCAGTCGGTGCTTGGCAAGATTCAGAAACTAAAGACTGTTTCTGAGTCTACGCCAAGTCCGAGTCCGAATAGTGGCAGGGTGTCTCTTATGACTGAGGCATCCAACGTCGCTAGTTCTGCTCTGGGTGGTCCGCTACCCACTGAGCAAGGACACCGGACACTAGTTCTGCTCTGGGTTATTCGCTAACCACTGAACAAGAACACCGGATATGGATATACAACAGGGTAGCGGTACAGGACATAGGCCTACCGACACACTGTATTCGTCCAGTGAGTCTGATGACGTCAGACAGGGGCGTACAGACTCACCGATCAGGACGGGTAGATCCGGGTCTAGTAGGAAGAGAGGTTTAGGTCTAGGTCATCTTCCAGTAGCTCGTCTACCAGCCCGCAGGCTTATAGATCCAGGAAACACAGGCGACATTCTAGGTCGTGTCTAAGGCACGATCATAGACGTCGTCATAGGCATGGCAGACATAGATCACGGTCACGATCAGATGATAGGTCATCATCGAGGGACCAGACTATGGTCTTGTTATCCTCCATCTCTAAGATGATGGAGAATTTCAAAAGACAAAATGCACCAGGCTTGTCAGAGGAATGGGGCACTTCACCGGTATGGATGAATGTTAACGATCCTCTGATGACATCAGGTGGGGAAGACGGAATGCACACTTTGAGTCATCTAGTGATAGAGGACTCGGGTCTAGACTCAGCAGCTAGTGTAGCTGTGGAGGACAGTGCCCCTTCTTATCCGGAGGCAGTAGCTTCGATATACCAGTATCTGCCTCAGGATATTTGTCCTGTTCAACCTGCGCCAGTGTCGAGGGCTAAGTCTCTGTGGGAAGCAGACTAGGTTACTGCTCCCAAGGAGATTCCTAGACTGCCTCAGTCCCCCACAGTAGGAGCTCTGTTAGAGGACTTAAACAGGGCACAGGGATTTGACCCCAAAAAGGTTGGATTTCTTATGCCCAATATTTTTCTGGCACATTAAGGGCTCAAGTATTATGTTCTGCATACAGAAACTTGGCTCCTGAAGTATTCGGCCTTGGAAAAGGATGCTCAGAGGATGGGAGTATCCAAGGCTTCATTCCCTAAGGCACCAGACACACTGTTGGAGTGCTTGGATACGCGATCGAGGTCTCTTATATCCAGGTCTTCTCACATGGACTTGTTTTGGGCAAGACCAGAGCGGCCATTGAGGTGGGTGACGACTGAGCATTGGAATCACTGTTTCAGTCGTCAGTCAGAGCTACGAAGCATGTCATGGCTACGGCTCTGTTGAGGAGGGACGCGACGTCGTCCATTCTTCCGAGACAGGGAAGGGATCTCCTTCGGGAAGCACCCCTTCAGGCCATGAATCTGTTTGGCAACAGATGTTCTCAGGTGGCTGCTGCTGATGCTGCAGTAAGACAGAGTCAGCAGTTAGCTAGACTTCATGGCCTCTTTAGCCAAGCAGTTCGCTTCTAGAAGCCCATATCGGGCAGGAAAGTGGGACATAAGCAGGCAGCTTCAGCCTCCCCTTCTCATAATCCAGCGAGTAAGGTAACGGGTAGCTTTAAGTAACCTATAACATCTATACCAACCCAACAGGGTGGGGCTCCCAGAGGTGGCGCTACACGCATCAGAGATTGGCAATCTCCGGGCTTCTACAGCAGGCTGTTTGTTGTACCAAGACGAAACCGCAAGCTGCACCCATTATTGTATCCCCCGGACTTCGTCGGGGGATACTATGTGTTTGACACCGTGCCGCTTCCGCCGCAGACACTTCTTGTCCGGAGCATAACTCGAACACCCTTTGGAATAATTTTCATGAAACTTCACACATGCATAGACTACGACCCGAAGGTGTGTCGTGCACAAGAATGACAACTCTTGCGTAGCTAATTTTTTAGTTATCTCCCTTTTTTGTTTCGCGCATGGATTTCGTGTCCGGAGCATAACTCGACCACCCTTTGGAATATTTTCATGAAACTTCACACATGCATAGACCACGACCCGAAGGTGTGTCATGCACAAGAATGACAACTCTTGCATAGCTATTTTTTTAGTTATCTCCCTTTTTTGTTTTCGCGCACTGATTTCCTGTCCGGAGCATAACTCGACCACCCTTTGGAATATTTTCATGAAACTTCACACATGCATAAACCACGACCCGAAGGTGTGTCGCGCACAAGAATGACAACTCTTGCATAGCTAATTTTTTTGTTATCTCCCTTTTTTGTTTTGCACACTCTACAAACTGGACATTAATGCATGAAGACCCGTTTTCTCGTATGCTCTGTACACCTTACCTGCAGAGAGAACAATAGCCTTCTCCAGTTGAACAATAGAGACTGGGCATGTGCTAGCCTGTGCAAATGTTTAGCAGACTGACCACTAACTGACCACACTAACTTATTACAGGTAATGTATACAGGTAAATTATTTCCGTAAACTGTGTTGACAATATTGTGGCAGTATGTGGACCTGTGCAGATATGATATGTAGATAAATATAGGACTATTAAAAAAAATTCTGGGCTCCAGTAGCGAGCATTATTTTTTTTTAATTTTTAATTATTTTTTTTTTTTGTCTAGTAGCATAAGGTCGTAAATGCTATATACGGACTATTATCATATAATAAAACAATTATTGACTAGTGAGCCATAGACTTTAATCTGATATTCTATGGCTCACTAGTCAATAATTGTATAATATGTTCGGTTCAGTGAAAATTGCTTTCGGCCCAGACTCGAGGTCAAGGCGAGGCATTTGATTCCGCGGAATTCTTGTTTACTTATCTCCCTTTGTTGTTTCATTCACTGATTTCGTGTCCGGAGCATAACTCGAACACCCTTTGTAATATTTTCATGAAACTTCACACATGCATAGATCACGACCCTAAAGGTGTGTCACGCAAGAATGATAACTCTTGCTTCGCTAATTTTTAAGTTATCTCCCTTTGTTTTTCCGCGCACTGATTTTGTCTCCGGCGCATAACTCGAACACCCTTTTTTCAAACTACTTGTGTATCTGGGGAGGGGAATACACATGCGCTTGTCGACAAGCGTCCATTTCTAGTTAGATCTGTCTATGTTGAATCTATTCATCCAGACAGATCATTTCAGGATGGAGACTACTCGATCAATACGACGGACTATGAGGGTCAATGATTGGGCCGTCTCCATCGACCCACAGGACGGTTATCTTCATATACCGATGTGCCCTGCATCCAGAAAGTTTCTACGCTTTCAGTCGGAAGGCAGGGTATAGCAGTTTTGTGTCCTACCCTTCCGAATAGCCACGGGTCCTAGGGTGTTCACAAAACTAATAGAGGTAATCGCGGCAGAGGTCAGGCCGAGAGGTATTGCATACTTCAATTCCTGGACAACTGGCTCCTGCACGATCAATCCAGAGACACACTGCTACTCAATCTGCGTGTGTTCTGGGATCTGATCACGTGGTTGGGACTCATGCCGAACATAGAGAAGTCGGAACTAGTACAGGCGCGGATACAGAAATAATTGAAGGGGGGGTCTGTAATTAAAATTTGGCGTACCCGACCTCTGCGTGCGCGAAATCGTAAAGTCGCGGGGTCCTGAGGTCCTCCCCCAGGAAATTTTTAAATGCCAGATCGCCGCAGATGCGATTTCCTGACACCTAGGCCACAAAAAAAGTCATCCAACTATTCGAGTATTGTAGATTTTCTTCTTTTTTTTTGCCGGGAGCAGGGGGGGGGGTTCTGGACAGGTTGATACCGCTGTCGAGAGACTTCAAGCGTCATTCCAGACGCTGGGCTCAGAGGACATGGTATCTTCAGGGGTACCAATGTCAATTCTCGATCCGGAGTTGGTGTTGACCATAGGTGCCTCCAACTCGGATTTTGGGAGCTCACCTAGAATCCCTGGGACTGGTGTTCTCGGAGATATAGTCGGAGGAGTGGGCTGGGTGCCACATCAATATGCTCGAGCTGATTGACTTTGTCTCTAGCAAAAGCATTCCCCCAGGTCAGGGGGAAGGAAATCTGTTCAGATAGCCACGGACAACACCACTGTAGTGGCATGCCTGAACAGACCAGATGGAACTCGGTCTGTGAGCCTGAGACCAGGAAATTACTTATCTGTGGTCACCAGAACGGCATAGTACCGTAGGCGAGGCACATCGCGGGGAAGTCCCAATGTACTGCGGACTACCTGTCGAGGGGGGTTCACCAGTTCTTACCGAGTGCTCACTGTCGAAGACGATGGCCAACGCGGTAATCAACAGGTGGCGCCACCCCTGGTTGGATCTGTTTGCGACCAGGATGAACAATCAGCTCCCAATATATGCGTCTCCAGTACTGGATGCAGAGGCATGGGCGGTGGGCGCATGTTCGTGTCATGGAAATGAGTGGACGGGTACGCATTTGAACAATCCGTCCTACTGACACAGCCAACGACAAGTTGGTTCTCCAGCATACTGGAACGTCTAGTGGACCATCCGGTGGTCATTCCAGTGTCTCCCAAGCTTCTGTCACAGCATGCATGGGAAACACATCATGCGAATCCGCTCATTCTGAATCTTCACGCCTGGAGGCTATCAGGAAGGGAATCAGAAATAAAAAAAATTTGCAGCAAGCTGCAGCAATCATTGCACAGGCAAATTAATCCAGTCAGTCCAGCTTCAGTTCCTTAGTATTTGTTCGATGACAGGAAATCGTCAGCGTCGACTATTAAGGGATACATGCCGACATTGGCCAGCTGTTTCAAGTTCAGTTCAGTGCAGACATGTAACATACATGTAGGTTCAGACCCCATATCGACGATGCTTTCATTCTTCACTATAGGGAAAGACCAGTAGCTAGAATAGTTAACCCTAAATGGACTCTAATAGTGGTTCTATGGGCTTTAACCAAAAGCTCAGTATGAGCCCATGTCACAACTTCCCTCTTTGACTGATCAGTCAAGACCTAGCTCGCTTTCGCTTCGGCGAAAAGGTGGCGGGAATTACACGGCCTGTCCATGGACGACCAGAATCTGGTTTTGGTTATGATTCCGTTACTCTTGTTGCTAAGCTGGTTTCCTTGCTAAAACTCAGGTCCCAGGTAAGCATCCCCGACCGTTCATGATCCCAGTCCTGTCCAAATCGGGTCAGTTATCCGCGACGGAAAACACACTATGCCCAGGCAGGGTAATTAGGCACTACATCTCAATGACTAAACCAATTGGAGGTAGGCGCTAGAGACTTTTTATTCCATGCGTGGGTAATCAGGATCTATCCAAAGTTTCCAGATGGATATCTCTCGCAATACACAGAGCATATCGATCCACTTCGCTTAAGGCGCTCAGAAAGTTATAAGTCAAAGCCCATGAGGTCAGAGCAGTATCTACCTCTTCGGCTTTCCTCAATGGAATGCTCCTGGATAAGATAATGGAAGCGGCATCCTGGAAGTCTCATTCCACTTTTTCTCAGTTTTACATACATACACTGACGGTGCAAAGCGCAGATATTTACACATTAGGTCTCCTAGTCGCGGCTGGCAGTGTTGTCGCGGGTGGAAAACATTATGTGTAAAAGGCTCACTTTTGAGCCTGTTGTTATTCTGGGCCAGTGGGTCCAGTCCAGGATAACAAATTGGTAGTATATTCACATTGGCAGTACAAAACGATCTAGTTATCAGCTAGTTCGAGTTATGTTTCTGGAAAGTTTTCTAAATTGTTTTCTCGATTGCACATGACTAGTTAATGCCAGTCCGGATACATATTTTACTATAATGTGTACAGTTGTGAGTTGTTACCAATGATTGTGAGGTCCGGAGAGGGTACTGGTGAGTTCCCTATGCTCCGGTGCACTAACAGTACCATTTATCATGACACTCGAAAACAGACATAATCATTCATCCAGGGTCATGAATACTATGTTTTGTAATTATTGATAGTATGTGGTTGTCAATATGCCTCCCACCCCGCAAGATGGAGAGATTTGTTCTATCGCAAAGAGGAAGTCTCCCGTGCGTGCATGCGCGGTCGATATGGGATGGGACAGGTGTAAGTGGGGACTAGATGCGGGTCAATAACTTGTATTCGGAATGGGTAGCCCCAATAGAAGCTATATAGCAACATATAACTCACAGAAACTAATTTTACATTGAAAAATTCTGATATTGGTACTATTCCATATTGTTTGTTTTTATTTATTATTTACATAACATTGTTGCATATACATTATTGGATTATTGTAAGCTGAAGCTTGTTTGCGTGTATTGGATTTACATGTACGTGACTTGCAATGACATAAAGTGGCGTATTGACTTTGTGACCAGTGTAGCCCCAGATTAACCTACACATCTCATGTGTTCGCTGTTCAATGGGGGATCGTAGCTAGTTATTTCCCTTTGAATTTATTTATAAGGTATAAATTGTATATTTTATGGCATTATTGCTTGTAAAAAGGGCGAATGTCGCATGGTTTGTTATAAAAGGGAGCCATTATAGTGTTGTTGACTAGTGTTATTCCAGGTTATCCTACATACCTGCACTGTCTGATCCAGAACTGCATTATTTACCAGATTCATATTTTCACACTTATTAATTGTATTGCAATCAGTGTAGACCCAGATTAGACTGCACATATGTCATAATGTGCAGTCTGATCTGGGTCTACTCTGTTTGCAAAACTAAATTTTCGTGCAATTCGGTAAGAAACAAACGCTGAAATACAGCATAGGACCAGATTTCTATAAATATATTTGCAAAGGGATGTAACTACGATCCCTCATTGGGGAAGTGTTTCTGATGCTAGATCATACATTTATCAGGTAACAAGCTTTTTATTGGTCGAATACATACTGACTGATAACATACTGTCGTATCGGGCATTGACCTGATATGAATATTCGGGTTACAACGATTTTAAAATTGTCGTTTCATTGGCTGAACGGTGTCATATGACGTTAGTGTAATGACGCAACGTAATCAAGTCCACATTCTGTTAAACAAAAACTATTTTATATTTGACCACCGGCTAGCACAAACGTTACCTGATAAATAGAATACCAGCCTAGTGTCTGTTGACATCAAGTTTATCATGCAGACTCGCCTCGGAAACGGTATTCCTATGCATTTCCTAGCTTTGCATGATAAACTTGATATCAAAAGACACTACTAGACTGGTATTCTCTTTGGGCATGTATCAGACTCTGCCTGTGCGCTGACCTGGAGATACATTAGTGAAACGATAAGCCCTCTTTTATTGTGGCTGGTCATATATTTGATAAAAGGTTGTGTCTTCAATCCTGCTGCATTCAATGAATGACAATGCAGTGTATGAAGGAATAACAGAGGTTGGTGTGGGTGAGTTTATTTGTTTATTATTCTATGGTTTATATATGTGCATCGTGTTTTCAATTTGCTGATTTTGATGACATTTAGTACATGTATATGAACATAATATAAACTGACAGGTATATAAATTTGTTAAGGACTGACTTTATAGAATATTACCTTTTTTAGCTCAACTATTCGAAGAATAGTTAGAGCTTTAATATGTAGTCACCCCGGCGTCGGCATCACCGTCACGTCACGCCTTGGTTAAGGTTTTTAGTCAAGCTTGTATATGGAATACTCCTGGCCCTACACCCACCATACTTGGACAACTTCATCTAGTGATGTACATCAATAACCCCTGATCTATAGTTGACCTTGACCTACATTTCCTCTTGAATTACTTAGTCAATTCCCCTTGGTTAAGGTTTTGTCAACCTTGGTTAAGGTTTTTAGTCAAGCTTGTACATGGAATACTATTGTGCATACAGACACCATACTTGGACAACCTTTTCTCATAGGGATGTACATCAATAACCCATGATCTATATTTGACCTTGACCTACATTTCCTCTTGAATTACTTAGTTAATTCCCCTTGGTTAAGGTTTTTAGTCAAGCTTGTATATGGAATACTCCTGGCCCTACACTCACCATACGTGGACAACTTCATATCCTAGTGATGTACATCAACAACCCCTGACCTATATCTGACATTGACCTACATGTACATTTAATCTTGAATTACTTACTTAATTTCCCTTGGTTAAGGTTTTTAGTCAACCTTGGTTAAGGTTTTTATGCAGGCCGCGGCCACCTTGTTTGTCAAGCTATGTGTACATCGACAACCCTCGTAGTCGAGCTATGCTGTTCTCCTACAGCTCTTGTTTCAAATGTAGTAGCATCTTACATGTGACTGAATATCTATATAAAGTATATCTGACCCTGTTCTTCTTAGTGTATATTATACAGAGCATATATTATACAGAGTTACCATCTCCGCCATTTTTGTTTGTACATGCTATCGGCACCTGGCTATCGAACAGTTTCACCACTTGGAGCGTTTGACACACACAGCAAATAATATGGCAGAAAATCAGGCCACCCCCTTTCCCTTCGGAACAGCGACTTGTATGATTGAACCACTATTTTTAAAAAATATGGCGTACAATACCATATTTCTTTTGGTAATACTTGGGTCTTTTGGCAATTTTTGTTGCCCATATACCCTATTGGACAGCCTTCTGTACGATGCTTATTTTTTCGAGTTACCCCTACCCAGAGTAGAACTTTATGAAATGCATCTACCTATCTTTATGTGAAATTCATCGTAGAAACCGAATCCGCGCATTAAAATTGCGTAACCCGCGGCTGAATGCTGTAATTTTAAACATTTCCATCGTAACCGTAAATTCTCTGTGGAAAAAGTGAAGACAAAATGTTAACAGTTTTTGCCGTGGTTACTGTCAATAAACTTGTGATAATATGATTTTATTAATAGGATACACGTATATTTCACTCGGGATTATATTTATTTGCAAATTACAAAATTAAACGAAAGATTGTGGTAACCATAGCAACCGATATTCCAACAATTTCCTTGGGCAGCATTCTGTACGACGTTTATTTTGCGATTTACCCCATACCCAGAGTAGAACTTTATGAAATGCATCTATCTTTATGTAAAATTCATCGTAGAAACCGAATCCGCGTGTTAAAATTTGCATGGTAACCGTGAAAAATACAGAGAAAATGTGAACTGTTGTTGCGTTGATTACTGTTAATAAACTTGTGAAATATGATTGTATTAATATGATGCACATGTATTTGACTGTGGCTTATTTTTATCTGTTAATGTCACATATACACACAATCTGGCGTAACCATAGCAACCGATATTGTAACCAACCAGCAACAATTCGCTAATTAATAGCTCTTTCATGTCTTTTTAACTCACCTGAGCGAAGCTCATGTGAGCTATTGTTACCGCAATGTGTCCGTCCGTCCGTCGTCCGTCCGTCGTCCGTCCGTCCGGGCACACATTAGGGTACTTATGTGGCTAGCCCCACAGGGTTATGGACTTGTTCAAGGATAGGGTTGGTTACAATTAGCCACCTAAAAAATCGTTTTATGTGGCTAAAAATCGTTTTATGTGGCTAATATTTAACATGTGATAAGCCACATAAGTACCCTAATGTAAGAACGTCCGTCCGTCGTCCGTCGTCCATGAACATTTTCAAACGTCTTCTCCTCGGTAACCATTGGGCCTATAGTCACCAAACTTCATGGTCATGGTCCTTAGGTAGGGGGATTAGAAAATTGTTAAAATGACGTCATTACATAATCCAAGATGGCCGCCGTCTAAAAATAGCACAAATTCTTCAAAAATCTTCTTCTCAAGAACCGCCAGCCAGATTTCGACAAAACTTGGTACAATGCTCTTTCAAAGTTGTTAAAATGGTGACAACGGTGTAAAAAATGGGCGTGGCCCGTGGGGTCAAATTGGGGTCAAATTTTATTTTTGACTGAATATGGTCATGTCATATATCAAATTGAAGGTATCAATGAGGTGATCACTCTGGTGCATTTTTTGTCGAAATCGGATAAAAATAGCATAAATTCTTAAAAAATCTTCTTCTCATGAACCGCTAGCCGGATTTCAACGAAACTTGGTAGGAATGATCGATGTACAATGCTCTTTCAAAGTTGTTAAAATGGTGACCCCGGGGTCAAAAATGGGCGTGGCCCGTGGGGTCAAATTGGGGTCAAATTTTATTTTTGACCGAATATGGTCATGTTATATATCAAATCGAAGGTATCAATGAGGCGATCACTGTGGTACATTTTGTGTTGAAATCGGATGGTTATGTCATCCAAGATGGCCGCCAAAATGTCAAAAGGTCGTTCTTTTATTAGAGATTTCAAAATTCTTCTTCACATGAACCGCTTGGCCCATGGTTGCCAAACTTAACAGTTATTGTCCATGGGTGAAGCCTTTTCATATTTGTTAAAATGGAGGTCATCGCTAATCCAAGATGGCCGCCGTCTAAAAATAGCATAAATTCTTAAAAAATCTTCTCATGAACCGCTAGCCGGATTTCGACTAAACTTGGTAGGAATGATCGATGTACAATGCTCTTTCAAAATTGTGAAAATGGTGACCCCGGGGTCAAAAATGGGCATGGCCCGTGGGGTCAAATTAGGGTCAACTTTTATTTTTGACCGAATATGCTCATGTCATATATGAAATTGAAGGTATCGATGAGGCGATTGCTCTGGTGCAATATTTGTCGGAATCGGATGATTATGTCATCCATGATGGCCACCAAAAGGTCCATAAATTCAAGATTTTGAACTTCTTTTTCTCAGGAACCACATGGCCGATGCTGGCCAAACTTCATAGGAAGTTAAGATCCTTGGGTGAAGCATTTTCAGATTTGGTAAAATGAGTCATCGCTTAATCCAAGATGACCGCCATCTAAAAATAGCACAATTTTTTTAAAACACATGACCTCATTGTCACATTCTGCTGTAGTGTTCATGGAGTCAGGTGAGCAAATTAGGGCCATCATGGCCCTCTTGTATATAACATATTCTTATTTATTTAAAATACGTATCCTTGGTTGAAGCATTTTCAGATTTGGTAAAATGAGTCATCGCTTAATCCAAGATGACCGCCATCTAAAAATAGCACAATTTTTTTAAAACACATGAACTCATTGTCACATTCTGCTGTAGTGTTCATGGAGTCAGGTGAGCGAATTAGGGCCATCATGGCCCTCTTGTATATAACATATTCTTATTTATTTAAAATATGTATCTACATAAATACTGATATTTAATATAAAAATAAGTATGCTGTTAGCGGTCAGAACCTTATACTGTTTGCAATGAGCACTTGGTAGTGAGTTACTCCCCCTTTGAATTGAATTCAATTTGTATAATAACACAAGACAGATCATCACATATGCATGTATAAATCTGAAAATTGCGCCTACCGTAGGTAATGGGGTAACATCATGTGGTAACGCATAGGTAGCAACACGTGAAACATTTATATGCTTATCCGGTAGAGAACATCATAATTAAGAAAAACAAAATGGCCGCCAAATGTTTGTTTTATCAATATCCGAGATAACCATCTGACTGTGTATATGTATCTTGTTTTATTGTAGTATTTGTATGTTCATAGATTCATATTATTTTCGATGTGATGTGTTTCCCTGTTGTCCATCGTTCCTGTTATATGTTGGAGAGAGATTCAAAATGGCTCCCATATTTTTAGAATATGACATGTGCATGTGTAATGTAATGTCCTGCTATTTATCCTATTTACGCTTGTATATATACATACATCTTATCAATATTACTTTGATTAACAGTAATTGACACTTAATTTACGCAATTATGCAAATTAATTGTTCATTTACAAATGTTTACAATGAAATACTATTTTTTATAAGTTTAAGATATTATCAATCTCGTAAGTTTCTATATACAGGTTCATCGTGTGTATCGGATTTTGCTCCACAAGAAACGGAATGCATATACATTTACAAACAAATAATGTCAACATGGTACCGTATCAGATAATGAACATACAAATAAAAAAATAGCAGCTGCAAATCCTGTAGTCGCGGCTTAATCAATGTATGTGCTATGAGTCACACTTATCCATGTAGCTCACCAGCACACTCAGGTCAAACAAAGCATACTGCATTGTAATATGTTCCTGTCTTATACCACTTACAATGTTAGCATAATGTGCACACTATTACTACATTTAATGTCACTAAATTTGTTTTCGAAAACATTTGTGTACAAACAATATATATGCTGAACATGCCGTGTATCTATAACTGATAAGTATTACCCCCCCCGAGTCAATCATTAATGTATATTAATGTGTGTCTTCAAGGGCGGATTCAGGGGGGGGGGGGGGGGGAGGGGGGGGGGGGACCCGGCGTCTAAAATAAAATTTGCAGAGTAATGATTTTTTACAAGTTACAAGGCACGTTTCTATGTTCGCGTTGTGAATTTATTGTTTATTGGGTTTTTTTTTGCTCCAAAATGCGCCAGAACGCAGAAAATGCGATGCAGATTTCACAAAAAAAAAATTTCGGCGGGGAATGCCCCCGGATCCCCCTAGCGCGTTCGATAATATAGACAAGTATTGCAAAATAGTTACGCCCCCCCTAACCCGAAATCCTGGATCCGCGCCTGGTCTTACACACTACATGTCAATTCAGGACCATATTTTCATATGTAAAACACTACTTTGTTTCCATACAAACGCTGTACATCTGATTATTGTGCAAACATTCAGTTCAAGAACAAAACTATTAAGCCGATCACACGTAGTAATAGTAGTCATATATACTCAAATATCTAATCATGTTTTAGATAAAATATCTAGAACTTCGATAAATCTACGTGTACGTGCTGCCATGGTGCCATTTTATAGGACCACCAGACATATGTGTCCAACTAGTACACATGGGCCACTGATGTGTCCACTATTTGTTCCTTAGACACTTCGGAAAAAATGAAATTTCCAGGAGCACAATTCACATTTATAAGCGTAAAAAGTTGTTTTCTAACCCAATTGTATGTACTCTATAGTACGTATATCACTTATCTTTCATGAACTAAATATTGCTTATACCAATCATATTCATATAATATTTCTATTGCATATATGGCATAAACTGATATTGCTTTCAGCAATGCACCTTTATATGTACAATTGTTTTAACGACCTATCTACATCGCCGATGAATTTTGTTGATATTAACTGAGTTTAAACTATTAGCAATGTCATAAGCATATATTTAACTGCCTCCAATGACATGTATCGTTTGTTGTTATACTATAAATTCCACCCACTCATTGATCAACACAAATATATAATTATACCAGAACCTCTTCTATCATAACACACGGCGGTTTTTATGCCCCACCACGATAGTGGAGGGGGCATTTAGTGTTACCCTTGTCTGTCCCTCCCGTCCGTCCCGTCCGTCCATCACAAAACTTTAACGCTCGGGTAAATGTCTCATAATTTCTTCATCCTTCGACCGATCTGCTTCATATTTATACACATATACACATTGCTCTAATGGTCCTCTACCGCCCTGTGCCAAATCCACGTTCATCCTACCCCCGCCAAGCCCAGGGTCAAGGTCACATACTTAGTGTTTCAAAAACTTTAACGCTCAGGTAAATATCTTATAATTTCTGTTTTCTTTCACGGATCAGCTTCATACTTCATATACGCATTGCTCTAATGGTCCTCTACTGTCCTAGCTGTGCCAAATCCACGTTCGTCCTGCCCCCGCCAAGCCCAGGGTCAAGGTCACATACTTAGTGCTTCAAAAACTTTAACGCTCAGGTAAATATCTTACTTGGAATTTGGCGTCATTTATTATCAAAGCGATGTGTGAGGCATCCGTGTTCTATGAACATATTTTCTAGTTTGTACCTCATTTGCCTGCCAGAATACTGACCTATGTCTTCTACGCAACGTTACCTGAATATCTTTTACCGAAGCCCAGGTGCATGTGACTACCATATGCGATTTCAAAATGTAACACTTTATTATACCCCCACAAACAAAGTTTGTTGGGGGTATATAGGAGTCAGCGTGTCGGTCGGTCGGTCGGTCTGTTGGAAATTCCCTTCCACTCTATATCTTCTACACCGATGCATGGATTATCAAATGGCGTGGCACAAATGTTTCTCATGATGAGAAGGTGTGTCGCGATCAATAACCACGCACCTACGTCCAAGGTCACAGTTGAAGGTCAAAGGTCAAACCTATCGAAATTCCCTTCCGCTCTATATCTTCTACATCGATGCATGGATTATCAAATGGCTTGGCACAAATGTTTCTCATGATGAGAAGGTGTGTCGCGATCAATAACCACGTACCTACGTCCAAGGTCACGGTCACAGTTGAAGGTCAAAGGTCAAACCTATTGAAATTCCCTTCCGCTCTACATCTTCTACACCGATGCATGGATTATCAAATGCCTTGGCACAAATGTTTCTCAGGATGAGAAGGTGTGTCGCGATCAATAACCACACACCTACGTCCAAGGTCAAGGTCACAGTTGAAGGTCAAAGGTCAAACCTATTGAAATTACCTTCCGCTCTATATCTTCTACACCGATGCATGGATTATCACACTATGCCCAGGGTCAAGGTCACAGACTTGATGCGTTTGAAACATTAACGCTCGGCTAAATGGCTTATAATAAAAAATGCCTCGTTTTCTTTGGCTGCCAGTGGGGGTATTCGTGTGCCGACAGGCCACATTTCTAGTTTCTACATAATTATACCCACATATAGTATGTATATTTGCTTATTTTATGTCACCATGCATGTGTCCATATCTGTGCCATTACCATCAGGTTCATTGTCTTGCGAACCTAACATATCATATGTTCAACATGTTTACGACTTTGACTGTATAATGTTTAATATATAATGAGTTGAATATGTTTTAACTGGTCTCTCTGTTTTCTTTGACCTCTATTTCACAGATGCATATACATGACTATACTAGAGCAAGTGAGTAGGTGCTCACCGATACCCCGGCCACAGCCTGGTCCGAACAACAGTTCATTGGCATTGACATTGTGCATGAAAGCCGCATGGATGGGCGTACATGTATATATAATAACATAAAGGTTGATGATAAAAAGAATGCAGTTTCAAGTCAATCTGATTTAGGTTGCAGAAATAAAGGGTACCCGAAAAGTTTGAAATAACACTAACCATCACTGCTAGTAGGTTCATGATCTCGTTATCACCAGGTATATGCTCATTCATGAGGAAATTATAAAATGTTTTATATCATTGTAGAATGTGTTTTAATTGTATCCAATCGATTAAAAGTGACAATTAAGAGCTGCATGATTGTTTTCATCGAAAATGAAACAAAAAGCAAAGTTACATATTGCGCCGGTTGGTAAAGAAACGTGTAATATATATCTATTTTTATGTCTTCAAACTAACCTGAATGGTTGCAAACTGATAGGTTGCTATGAAATCGTCCTAATAATAAAAATCTGCCTACTCTAATCACTCAAATAACCCACCATAGACCATTCCGCTCTACCCACAGCCAATTGGCTAGTCCGCTATTTAAACTCCGCCTATTATTTTTAGGACGCTATCAGGGTGCAGGTATATTTTGTATCTCCCATAATTTCGTTCTAATTTTGAATTTCTGCCGTGTATTGTACCTTATTTGTCATTTGATATTGTTCAATACATATTACTATCACTCATTCGTGTTGCGTGATTATTCTCCATTGCGTTTTTTGGGTTTTTCACTGTGTTTTATTCTGTGTCACGTATTTCGCGGTTTCGCGTGTACGTTATTCGTACCCTAACGGGTTCGTCCCTTAGTGGATTCGTTCCCGTGACACATTTTTTGTAGCGTATTGCGGTGTATTCTATCGGGTTTTGTATTACAATACCGGTTAGCATGCCGCAATCACGCTCTGCTTGTGGGCACATGACTTCTTCGTGGGACACCCATAAGGACAGGTGCTTATGCCTGTGGCGTGGTTGTTGCAAGGAGAGGCCATGTGAGTTGTCTGTCCGTTGGACGGATACGACGTGGGGTAAGGATGGGTATCGTAGGACCCATATCTCACGTTCTAAGTAGTCTGTGGCCGCTTTCCAGCTCTTGGGAGCGGTGGGGCCTTCCGAGGTTGGTAAGGCTTCGGAGGGTGTGCCAGATGGGATCCCCCCATCGGGGGGATCTGGTTCCGTTGAGAAAGTTCGGTCAGGTTCTCTGACTTCGAAACTTTGCTCAGGTGATAGGCCGGTGATCCATGCAGGGGATACTGGGCTGCTGGGTCCGGTACTGATCTCATATCACCCGGTTCTCATAGAGCTATACCTATCACAGGGTTGCTTTGGCCGGTGCTTGTTCCCATAACACCCGGTTCAAAGCGAACCCAGCCTCTCACAGTAGAGGCGCCCGGTGTAGCCTCTCACAGTAGAGGTACCGGTCACCGGGCACCGGGCACCGGGCACCGGGCACCGGGCACCGGTTATGTCACCGGGCACCGGGCATTATGTCACCGGGCACCGGGCACCGGGCACCGGTTATGTCACCGGGCACCGGGCACCGGGCACCGGGCACCGGGCACCGGTTATGTCACCGGGCACCGGTCGCCGGGCGCCGGGCGCCGGGCACCGGGCACCGGGCACCGGGCACCGGGCACCGGTTATGTCACCGGGCACCGGGCACCGGGCATTATGTCACCGGGCATTATGTCACCGGGCACCGGGCACCGGGCACCGGTCACCGGGCACCGGGCACCGGGCACCGGGCACCGGTTAGGCTACCGGGCACCGGTCAAACACCTGGCACCGGGCACCAGACTCTCCTTGGACAGCCTGCTGCTTCCGGTAGGAAGACGTTCTTGTCTTCGGTTGGTCTTCGTTATACGTGTTCACGTAAGTCGAGGAGTCGATCTCGTCGTAGGTTCCTTTTCCTCGAGGTCATTCTCAGGTTTTGGAACAGGTTCATCTAGATCTCGTTCTCCTGTTCGTCGTAGGAGACGGTTGTATAGGGCTTCTACATGTAGTACTAGCTTCGGCAGTATATATACTATTTGGAACGATACAGTACAGTTCTGTTGAATCAGATTCCACGTATGTGGTAGATGACTGCCAGTCTAGGGTTGCTGCGGCAGGTGCTTATCACATTCACCCGGTCACAACGTACCCTAACTCTCGCAGGAGAGGTGCCGGTATTGTGTTACGGGCACCGGGCACCGGGCACAGGTGAGCACCGGGTACCGGGCACCGGGGTAGCAACTATTTCTGACCGGGGTGTTCTTGGGTTCGTATCCTGTGTACATATTGTGTTTTTGTATCCGGCTCCTCGAGATCTAGCTCTTCCGTTCTCGGAGGAGACGGTCGAGGTGGTATTGGACGCCGTGGTGCTTCGGCTCCGTACTTGTCTGGCCTGCTCTTTATTCGAGTGTATATGAGTTCGAATTCCCAGTCTATATTCAGGACTCGACACGCGATAGAGTTATGATGGTTCAGTTGGCTAAGATTCTGGAGTTCCTGTCTAAGTCCTAGTACTTAGTGGGTTTGTCGGCTCTTTCACAGCTGGTGGTTTTGCCAGTGGAGCCTCCCATATGGGTACTTCCTCGGATGGCTGTTGTGAGGCTGATTCGGTGGTGGTGGAATTGCCGGAGTTGTCGTGGTTTCATTGCTCTCCTACAGTAGGGCTTCTTGTTACGTACATTGGGGAGCTTTAGGTAGGATTTGGCCACTGCGGGGTTCCTAGTGCTCAAACTTTGATCGCCACACTGGGGTCTAAGTTCTACATGCCCCTCTATGCGGTATGGTTTTTGAGATCTCCGTTTCTGGACAAGGACGCCGCAGCGTTTGGGATATCTTCGGCTCCTGGTTCGCGTTTGCGAAGGCATGGGTGTAGGCTGTTAAGTCGATTGTGGCTATGCCAACTTTCGATTTATGGTTGAATCAGTATGATTCATCGTCTCTGGACGCAGTGCTTCAGTCGGCGATTTGTGCCGCTAAGCCTCTTGTCAACATGTCTTTGGAGTTTTCTATGGACATGCTCTTGTCCAGGTGAGACGCAGTGATAGCCGGCTAGTTTTTTTCTTGAACGGCCATAGTTTTGCTTCGTTCGCCTCTTTTGACCTCTGTTAATTGTGCGATCGAACGGCCAAAGGGCAGCTACGGTACCGATGGTCCCTCCTGCTGCTCCTTCTTGTCTACCTCCTGTGGGGTCGTTTCCCCTGACGGGGGTATTTTCAAGGGTTTAGTAGAGTCTCTCTCTTGAAGTATAGTGCTATAGAGGAAGTTCGGGACGTGGTCGGAGCGCCATTTGCCCGGTAGACTGGGTTGTTTCCATAGATCTGCGGGTCTCGTACTTCCACGTGCCCTTCCGCGAGATGCTCTCGGAAGTTTAAGTTGTTTCCGAGTTTTGTGTCTTTTGAGATCTAGAGTAGTCGTAGTTGGTTCCCACACAGGATTTTTCTTAGGTGGGAATGAGCTTATTGACCGATCTATCAGTCATCATAGTACCTTTGGACAGGATGCGTGGCATCTTGTTTTAGTTTCCGGGTACTGGTCAGAGGTTCTCTGTCAGCTAGGAAATTTCTGCACTCCTGGAATTTCGGGGTGCAGAATAGGGGAAGGTTATGTTTGCGACCTCCAGTATTACTTACTAGGGCTATGGAGGCCGCACCCCGATCCTTTGGATCGGTCTCTGCCTAGGATCACCATCTTCCTACGTTGTATCAGATGGTGGGCAGTGGAGGTCTGGTTCCTACAGGGATTTCCCATAGTGTTACCTCCTCCTACTCGCTTTCTGTCCACAGACGCGTCGTGAGAAGGCTGGGGGGCTCATTGGAGCCCCTACATTGGTGTGTTGGTGGTCAGTGCAGGAAACTCAGGACACATCAACATGTTTTAGCTTTTGGCAGTGTTCCGGGGGTTGACAGCGGCGGATTCTGTTCTGCACGGACAGGTGGTTATGGTTTCTGCGGTCATCTCCGGTTCTGACGGAATGGCTTCTGCATCCGTTGGTGTCCAGTGCTATCTTGTCCGGATGGGGGTATCCATTTGTGGTTTTGTTGCGGTAAGGCTCAAACGTCGGTTTTATTTTTTCCACTGTTTGCGCCCACGTACCGATTCGGACTTTTCAATTTACTCGTTCCAGTATAACTTCGGACCCATGTACTGCATGTTGGACATTGCTAAGGAAGTGATTTGAGATACCAACTGTTCGTGTTTATAAGATAGCATGTAATTCACTCAATTGTAATTATTATAACAAGCGTCCGTTAATGATTATGGCATTTACGGATCGATTCATGTCAGGCATATAATTGGCTATTAACAAGAGTATTTTTGTGATTTCACGTCACACTGTCGTTAATTGGTTGACCACGGCTTACGTGGTCGGCTTTGACGGTATTCCGCGATTGTAACACGGTTACCGGCGGCATGTTTTGATCACTTTGTATGTGTGAAAAACTTACCTGTGCCAATTAAGTTTGACCAGACTTTACGACGCCCGCTGTTCAAATTGCATATCGACATTACAGTATAATGTGTATTAATTATACCATCGGGACTTGTTTTCCACATCGATATAAACGAAATGTCGACATTTCCGATATCGATACATCAGGTATGTAATGTATGAGTTATATAGCAGTTCGGCCGGGACCACTAGCGTATATCGACATAAGCAGGTATATCGATGTAAGCAATGTCGACATAACGCGTATCGACTGTATATACAACATGCTGTTGTCACTCCATCATTTCTGAAGCAATTGGGTATTTCAAAATGTTTATTGTGTTAAATAGAAGCACACTACTGTTTACACATCAGCAGTTTCTCCTATGACCGAGATTTCTCCCTCAGATACTTTATCCCTTCTCACATGATCTGGAATCAGTTGTGGTTCGGGCCTCCCTCCGTCATGCCTGTCAGCGACAGTGGTTCACACTTTCTGTCCAGTCCGTGCGATGAAGCATTAGGTTCGGAAGAATTAGGACATCCGGTCCGACCGTAAAGTTTTTTATTACCAATTTTAAGCCAACGGGAGGTATCGCAATCCTTTGTCTTCCGTTGGATAGATAGGGCCATTACTTGAGTTTATTCTACAGTAAGTGGTTCTGCAGCTGAGTTGTTTAGGCCCTAAATGCACGAGGTGCATGTAGTCTCATCTTCTTTCTATGATCGCTCTCTGCACTGGCAGGAGATGCGTAACTGCCAACTGTTACGATTTTTCCGTATTTATTCCGGGAAATACGTTAGATAGACGGTAGTACGGATTACTATTAAAAGTACGATTTTTTATCGGCGCGGGTATATCTGGATATTATTATTTCGTTTAAATACAATTCTGCCAATAATCCTATTGTTTTATTTACCCGTTATCATTCTCGTCTAGGCGATTAACATTTGATATTCCAGCGCTCAGAGATATTGATTTATTCATCACGTAATTCGTATAATGTCTGATCTAAGCGTGCAGCCAACTTATTTGGGGATTGTTTTATCGGAAGAAGTTAGGACAACACTTCTGTTCATCTATGATTACAGCGAGACATGGCCCAATTTGGTCCTGTCACAGCGCGGTGATGTTTTTGCGTCTTGCAATCAGTGTTATTGTAGTTATTCGGGTGCTCATGGTAGCCGAAACTTGGGCCAAGGCTATATTTAACTTATTTTATGCATATAAGTGAGTACTGATTTGTGTTCCGGAATACATATGTGGTGTTCCGGAAAGTAACCCCCTTTTCTCTCCATGTTCCTCATGTGACAGACATGGGGTTGGCATCTCAGGGAGATGTTTAAGAACTGGGTCCGTTAGTAGCAGCGGGTGCAGTTGTGGGTTTATCAGCCGGTAGCATCAAGTTTAGGAGGCTGTTTGGATCTACCTGTTCGCGATTGTCTGCGATTTTTTCTGATTACCCGATTATTCGGTTTTTGTCTTTACAGTCCCAGTGGAATCCTGGGGGTTGGTAAGTGTGACTCTCCGCTCGATGAACTTCACTTGCTTTTGTTGATGAACGGGGATCTGTGGTGATCTATGGTTCTTACGGTTCATCACGCTGGCCCAGGAGGCATTGTTTTGTACATGTTTCAATTAGGGCGAGGCTACCTTTCTAGTTTGTAGCAGTGTTGTTGCAAAAGGATAGTGTTTCACTTTGGGTTAATGATTCTATTCTCTTTGTCTACTATACATGGGTTTATAGGTATACAGTGGTCGACACTCGCAGTGTCCCGAGATCCCGAGGATCCCTGTTTTGTAGGAGGAATCACTGCATTTTCAAGAAAATCCCATTCAACATTATGTAACAATAGGGATGTCCATGCTGCGGAATCCCTGGGCCAAAAGTTAGTGTCAAAACCCTGGTATAGGTTTTGATCTGGCTTTAGGGCCAGTTTAACTCCTCAGCACTTGCTTGTTAGGATGACCTTAGTGCTTAGGGCGTTTATACTGTGTTCTCGATATGTACGAGTCATGTGTCGTCATGAGACTATGTAGACTTTGAGTTTATCTCATTGAGTTATTGCGTGTGAAGTGCCGGGCGACTACATTCGCCAGGGCTTCGTCTGGTAGCAGCAGCTATACCTTGAGTATTCTCCGGCGTTCTAACCAAGTATAGCAGGTTGGAGTCTACGAGTCAGTCTACGAGACTAGCGTGGTGGTGCTTGTCTTTATCCACCTCTCTTCTACTTTCGTAGAAAAGGGGGGGGCCCGCTTTGGCACCCCTATGATTCTAGGGTGAGACCATGTTATTACTATATAGGTAACACCCAAGTTTGTACCTAGACCAAATATTTTTGTCTGTTTTGAGGGTTTTTAATCTGCCTTACCATTCCGGTCGAGTATGAGTAGTGAGAATACCTCCCACCATCACTACGAATTCTTGCAACCATTCAGGTTAGTTTGAAGACATAAAAATGGAAAATTATTTCTAATTTTAGTTTTTATTATTCATACTCACCTGAATGGTAAGGTAGACCCTCCTCCCGTCCCCGCTTGATGGTTTTATCTTCTCCCTACTTAGTATACTTCAGGCTATTTTTATCTAGCAGTGTCATTTCCATATGGAAATGATTTACTTTTGAAGCTGTATACCTAACAATAATAGGAGGAGTTTAAATAGCGGACTAGCCAATTGGCTGTGGGTAGAGCGGAATGGTCTATGGTGGGTTATTTGAGTGATTAGAGTAGGCAGATTTTTATTATTAGGACGATTTCATAGCAACCTATCAGTTTGCAACCATTCAGGTGAGTATGAATAATAAAAACTAAAATTAGAAATAATTTTCCATTTTGTGTACATCCTGGTCATCCGTTGGAATCGTGCAATGGTTAGACTGATAATAACTTGTTGTTCAGGGAAATAAACACCGTCATTTTGGTTGAATTGTGGACGGTGTATGCTCTGATCAGAGTCTTCTCGTCGAATTTCCCAGGCCGTAACACTTAAACATCATTATCGGAATCACACTTACACATAACACTGTATAACATGATGTAATTTAACTCAAATAAGAGTGTCAACGTATGATTTATTGAAGAGCTGGAGCTGCTACAGACGTGATTTTCAACGTATGATTTATCGAAGAGCTGTTACAATTTTCTTCAGTGGCCATTTTGAAAATTACTTGAAAGACTGGTTGTGTTGCTCGTATATGTATGAAATTAACATATTCACATATTGATAGCGTCTGCACTTATTTCTGTTAGAAATGAAAATACTTGCAACTGAACGTTAACATATATATATCAAATAGAAATGGCAAGATGCTTCACGGCGGCCATTTTTAAATGTAAAATTACTGAATTACATGTGTTATTGCTTATTGGGTTTTATTATCACTATATATATATATACATGTAACATGTTTACATTTGTGATAGTTATTGGTATCATACTGTGTTGAAATATGGATAATCAAGATGTATCAATATATTATTTGTCGACCGGCAGTTACGTTATGTTTCATGGCGGCCATTTTGAAACAGAAATAACGAAACTGATCTTCCATTTTCTCTGCTCATAATTAATGGTTTTTATGCCCCCGCCACCGAATGGTGAGGGGGGCATATAGTGTTACCGGCGTCCGTACGTACGTACGTACGTACGTACGTACGTACGTACGTACGTACGTACGTACGTACGTACGTACGTCCCGAAACCTTAACGCTGGGTAAATGGCTTATAATTTCTGTTTCCTTGCTCGGATCTGCTTCACATTTCACACACGCATTGCTCCAATGGTCCTCTACCGCCCAGTGACAAATCCACATTCGTCCCTCCCCGCCCCGCTAAGCCCAGGGTCAAGGTCACAGACTTGGTGCGTTCGAAACCTTAACGCTGGGTAAATGGCTTATAATTTCTGTTTCCTTGCTCGGATCTGCTTCACATTTCACACATGCATTGCTTCCCCAATCGTCCTCTACCGCCCTGTGACCAATCCTCCATCGTCCCGCCCCCGCTAAGCCCAGGGTCAAGGACAAAACGGACTTGGTGCTGAAAAACCTTAGCTGGGTAAAAAATTGCCTATAATTTCTGTTTCCCCTTTCTTCGATCCCCTGCTTTCACATTTCAACACGCATTGTCCAATGTTCCTACGTACCGCCCTGTGACAATTCCACATTCGGTCGCCCCCGCTAAGCAGTCAGGTCAGGACTTTGTGCGTTTTCGAAACCTTAACGCTGGGTAAATGCCTTATAATTTCTGTTTCCTTTGGCTCGGATTCTGCTTCACATTTCACACATGCATTGCTCCAATGTCCTCTACCGCCCTGTGACAAATCCTCATTCGTCCCGCCCCCGCTAAAGCCCAGGGTCAAGGTCACAGGACTTGGTGCTTTTGAAACCTTAACGAGGTAAATGGCTTTATTAATTTCTGTTCCTTGCTCGGATTCGCTTCACTTCACAACACGCATTGTCCAATGGTCTTTTCTCACCCGCCCCTGACAAATCCACATTCCGTTCCCGCTTAAACCCAGGTCAAGGTCACAGGACTTGCGTTCGAAACCTTAACGCTGGGTAAAATGGCTTATAAATTTTCGTTTTCCTTGCTCGGATCTGCTTCCCACCTTTCACACACGCATTGCTCCAATCGTCCTCTACCGCCCTGTGACAAATCCTTCATTCGTCTGTGCCCTAAGCCCCGGGTCAAGGGCAACGACCATTGGGTGCGTTCGAAACCTTAACGCCACAGGGTAAATGGTTATAATTTCTTGGTTTCCTTGCTCGGATCCGTTCCAACATTTTCACCATGCATTGCTCCAAATCGGTCCTTCTACCGCCCTGTGACAAATTTCCTCATTCTTCCCGTTTTCCCCCGCTTAAAGCGGGTCAAGGTCACATACTTGGTGCTTTTGAAACCTTAAACGCTGGGTAAATGCCCATTAATTATTTTCGTTTCCTTTCTCGGGATCTGCTTCACATTTTCACCACGCATTGCTCCAATGGTCCTCTACCGCCCCCCTGTGACAAATCCACATTCGTCCCGCCCCCGCTAAGCCCAGGGTCAATGGTCACAGACTTGGTGCGTTCGAAACCTTAACGCCTGGTAAATGGCTTATAATTTCTGTTTCCTTGCTCGGATCTGCTTCACATTTCACACATGCATTGCTCCAATCGTCCTCTACCGCCCGTGACAAATCCTCATTCGTTCCCCGCCCCAGCTAAGCCAGGGTCAAGGTTCACAACCTTGGTGCTTTTGAAACCTACGCTGTAAAATGGGCTTAATAATTTTCTGTTTTTCCTTGCTCGGATCTGGGCTCAACATTTCACCAACAAAACCGGCATTGCTTACCAATAGTTACCTTCTAACCGGCCCTGTGACCAAATCCACCATTCGTTCCTGCCCCCCTAAAGCCCAGGGTCAAGGTAACAGATTTGGTGCGTCGGGAAACCTTAAACGGGGTAAATGGCTTATAAATTTCTGTTTCCTTGCTCGGATCTGCTTCACATTTCACACATGCATTGCTCCAATCGTCCTCTACCGCCCTGTGACAAATCCTCATTCGTCCCGCCCGCTAAGCCCAGGGTCAAGGTCACAGACTTGGTGCTTTTGAAACCTTAACGCTGGGTAAATGCCTTATAATTTCTGTTTCCTTTCTCGGATCTGCTTCACATTTCACACACGGCATTGCTCCAATGGTCCTCTACCGCCCTGTGACAAATCCACATTCGTCCCGCCCCCGCTAAGCCCAGGGTCAAGGTCACAGACTTTGTGCTTTCAAAAACCTTAACGCTGGGTAAATGGCCTTATAATTTCTTGTTTCCTTGCTCGGAATCTGGCTTCACATTTAACACAATGCATTGCTTTCCAATTCGTCCTCTAACCGGCCCTGTGACAAATCCTCATTGTCCCGCCCCCCTAAAGCAGGGTTCAAGGTCACAGGACTTTGGTGCTTTTTGACCTTTAACGCTGGGTAAAATGGCTTTATAATTTTGTTTCTTGCTCGGATTCTCTTCACATTTCACACAAACCATTGCTCCAATGGTCCTCTTCCGCCCTGTGACCAAATCCACCATTTCCGCCCCGGCCCCCCTAAGCCCAGGGTCAAGGTCCACAGACTTGGTGCGTTCCCGAAACCCCTTAAGCTGGGTTAAATGGCTTATAATTTCTTTTCCTTTGCTCGGAATCGCCTTCACATTTTCACACACGACATTGCTCCATCGTCCTCTAACCGCCCTGTACAATCCACCATTCGTCCTGCCCCCGCTAAGCCCAGGGGTCCAAGGTCACAGACTTGGGTGGTTCGAAACCTTAACGGCTGGGTAAATGGCTTTAATAATTTCTGTTTCCTTGCTTCGGATTCTGCTTCGGCATTTTCACACTCAATTGCTTCAATCGTTTCTCTACCGCCCTTGGTGGACAAATCCTCCATTCGTTCAGCCCCCCGCTAAGCCCAGGGTCAAGGTCACAATTTGTGCCTGGAAAACCTTACCGCCCTGAAATGTATTAAATCCTTTTTTTTTTTCCTTTCTTCTTCTGCTTCACATTCACACAACGCATTGCCACCAATGTCCTCTACCGCCCTGTGACAAATCCCACATTCGTCCCCCCCCCGCCCTAAGCCCAGGGTCAAGGTCACAGACTTTGGTGCGTTCGATAACCTTAACGCTGGGTAAATGGCTTATAATTTTCTGTTTCCTTGCTCGGATCTGCTTCACATTTCACACATGCATTGCTCCAATCGTCCTCTTACTACCCGCCCTGTGACAAATCCTCATTCGTCCCGCCCCAGCTAAGCCCAGGGTCAAGGTCACAGACTTGGTGCTTTGAAACCTTAACGCTGGGTAAATGGCCTTATAATTTCTGTTTCCTTGCTCGGATCTGCTTCACATTTTCACACACATTGCATTGCTCAATAGTCCTCTACCGCCCTGTGACAAATCCACATTCGTCCCTGCCCCCGCACCGCTAAGCCCAGGGTCAGGTCAGACTTGGTGCTATTCGACTTAACGCTGGGAAAATGGCTTATAATTTTCTGTTCCTTGCTCGGGAAACCTTGCTTCACAATTTCACACATGCTGCTCCCAATCGTCCTCCTACCGCCCTGTGACAAATTCCTCATTCGTCCCGCCCCCCGCTAAGCCCAGGGTTTCAAGGTCACAGACTTGGTGCCTTTTGAAAACCTTAACGCTGGGGTAAATGCCTATAATTTCTGTTTCCTCTCGGATCTGCTTCCATTTCACACACGCATTGCTCAATGGTCCTCTACCGCCCTGTGACAAATCCCACATTCCGCCCCGCCCCGCTAAGCCCAGGGTCCAAGGTCACAGACTTTTGTCGGTTCGAAACCCTTAACGGGCTGGGTAAATGGCTTTAATTTATGTTTCCTTGCTCAAGGGTATTCTGTTCACATTTCACAACAACGCATTGCAAGGTTCCTCTAACCGCCCTGGCAAATCCACAATTTTGTCCCGCCCCCGCAAGCCCAAGGGTTCCAAGGTTCACAGACTTGGTTTTGCGTCGAAACCTTAAACGCTGGGGTAAATAGCTTATAATTTCTGTTTCCTTGCTCGGATCTGCTTCACATTTCACACAGCATTGCTCCAATCGTCCTCTACGCCCTGTACAAATCCACATTCGTCCCGCCCCCGCTAAGCCCAGGGTCAAGGTCACAGACTTAGTGCTTTTGAAACCTTAACGCTGGGTAAAATGGCTTATCTGTTTCCTAGCTCGGATCTGCTTCACATTTCACACACGCATTGCTCCAATGGTCCTCTGCCACCCGTGACAAATCCACATTAGTGCCGCCCCCGCTAAGCCCATGGTCAAGGTCACAGACTTGGTGCGTTCGAAACCTTAATGCTGGGTACATCCCTTATAATTTCTGTTTCCTTGCTCAGATCTGCTTCATATTTCACACACATTGCTCCAATGGTCCTCGCCACCCTGACAAACCCATTGTGCCGCCCCCCCGGCAAAACCCGGGTAAAGTCACAGACTTGGTGCGTTCGAAACCTTAACTGGGTAAATGCCTTATAATTTGCCTTGTCGGTTGCACATTTCACACACATTGCTCCAATGGTCCTCTGCCACCTGTGACAAATCCACATTCGTGCCGCGGCCCACCAGGGTCAAGGTCAGACTGGTGCGTTCGACCTTAAGTGGGTAAATGCCTTATAATTTCTGGTCCTTGCTCGGATTGTTCACTTTCACAGCATTGCCTCCAATGGTCCTCTGCTGGGTGAAACAAATCCACATTGTGCCGCTCCCCCCACCCAAGCCCAGGTCAATCAGACTTGGTGTTCGAAACCTTAACGCTGGTAAATGCCTTATCTGTTTCCTTGCTCGATCTGCTTCACATTTCATACACGCATTGCTCCAATGGTCCTCTGCCACCCTGTGACAAATCCACATTCGTGCCGCCCCCGCTAAGCCCAGGGTCAAGGTCACAGACTTGGTGCGTTTGAAACCTTAAAGCTCGGGTAAATAGCTTATAATGTCTGTTTCCTTGCTCGGATCAGCTTCACATTTCACACACGCATTACTCCAATGGTCCTCTGCCAACCTGTGACAAATCCACATTCAAATATGCCTTCTTTTCTTTGGCTGCCAGCGGGGGCATTCGTGTGCCGACAGGCCACATTTCTAGTAGTAAATGTTTTTATACTGGAGTCAGGTTGTCCGTGCGTCCGTGCGTCCGTGCGTCCGTAAACTTAACATCAGAGAAATATTGTTATAACTTCTATTTCCTTCATCTAAAATGCTTAATATTTCACACATGCATTCCTGTAAGGCTCTACTACCATGCTGTGCCAAATCGACGACCGTCCAACCCCCGCTGATCCCAAGGTCAAGGTCAAATACTTAGTCTCTTTACAAAACTTAACATCAGAGAAATATTGTTATAACTTCTATTTCCTTCATCTAAAATGCTTAATATTTCACACATGCATTCCTGTAAGGCTCTACTACCATGTTGTGCCAAATCCACGACCTTCCAACCCCTGCTGTTCCCAAGGTCAAGGTCAAATACTTAGTCTCTTTACAAAACTTAACATCAGAGGGAAATAATTGTTTATAAACTTCTATTTCCTTCAATCTAAAATGCTTAATATTTCACACATGCATTCCTGTAAGGCTCTTAACTAACCATGCTGTGCCAAATACACGACCGTCCCAACCCCCGCTGATCCCAGGGTCAAGGTCAAATACTTAGTCTCTTTACAAAACTTAACATCAGAGAAATATTGTTATAACTTCTATTTCCTTCATCTAAAATGCTTAATATTTCACTCTTGCATTCCTGTAAGGCTCTACTACCATGCTGTGCCAAATCGACGACCGTCCAACCCCCGCTGATCCCAAGGTCAAGGTCAAATACTTAGTCTCTTTACAAAACTTAACATCAGAGATATATTGTTATAACTTCTATTTCCTTCATCTAAAATGCTTAATATTTCACACATGCATTCCTGTAAGGCTCTACTACCATGCTGTGCCAAATCCACGACCTTCCAACCCCCGCTGTTCCCAAGGTCAAGGTCAAATACTTAGTCTCTTTACAAAACTTAACATCAGAGAAATATTGTTATAACTTCTATTTCCTTCATCTAAAATGCTTAATATTTCACACATGCATTCCTGTAAGGCTCTACTACCATGCTGTGCCAAATACACGACCGTCCAACCCCCGCTGATCCCAGGGTCAAGGTCAAATACTTAGTCTCTTTACAAAACTTAACATCAGAGAAATATTGTTTATAACTATCCTTCATCTAAAAATGCTTAATATTTCACACATGCATTCCTGTAAGGCTCTACTACCATGCTGTGCCAAATCCACGACCTTCCAACCCCCGCTGTTCCCAAGGTCAATGTCAAATACTTAGTCTCTTTACAAAACTTAACATCAGAGAAATATTGTTATAACTTCTATTTCCTTCATCTAAAATGCTTAATATTTCACACTTGCATTCCTGTAAGGCTCTACTACCATGCTGTGCCAAATCCATGACCGTCCAACCCCCGCTGATCCCAAGGTCAAGGTCAAATACTTAGTCTCTTTACAAAACTTAACATCAGAGAAATATTGTTATAACTTCTATTTCCTTCATCTAAAATGCTTAATATTTCACACTTGCATTCCTGTAAGGCTCTACTAGCATGCTGTGCCAAATCCACGACCGTCCAACCCCCGCTGATCCCAAGGTCAAGGTCAAATACTTAGTCTCTTTACAAAACTTAACATCAGAGAAATATTGTTATCACTTCTATTTCCTTTGTCTAAAATGCGTAATATTTCACACATGCATTCCTGTAAGGCTTTACTACCATGCTGTGCCAAATCCACGACCTTCAAACCCCCGCTGATCCCAATGTCAAGGTCAAATACTTAGTCTCTTTACAAAACTTAACATCAGAGAAATAAGTTATAACTTCTATTTCCTTCATTGAAAATTCTTATTATTTCACTTGTGCATTCCTCTAAGATTGTACTATCATGCTGTGACAAATCTACGACCGTAGACTTAACATCAGAGAAATTGGTGATAACTTCTATTTCCTTGCTCGGATCTGCTTCACATTTCACACACGCATTGCTCCAATGGACCTCTACCACCCTGTGACAAATTCCCGCTAAGCCCAGAGTCAAGGTCACAAGCCCACACACTTGGAAATTTTTTACATATTTTAGGGGTACCTGGGCCCACGCGGGGGGTATTCCGTAAGCCTCGCTTACTGACCAATCTAGTTATATGCTGAAACTGCATAAGTAATGAGCTCTAATCAAGTGATAGCAAGTGATATAATGTTGGTTCTGTCATTTTCATGCATGGTGATCATCTTGGAATTGGCGGCCATCTTGGTTTTGGAAAACGTACACCAGACTACTTTTTTATGTTCCTGCAACATAAAGGTACAGAAAAAGGCGAATGTTTGCTTTCAACACAATTAGTTGACAGGAAAGTTACATTCTGGTCGACCTTATAAATGTTTATACTTTCTTGTTAATCGAACGGTTACCATGGAGATCAGCAAAAAATCGATATTCGTTCGCGGTTTTCACAATTTTAACACGCAGATTCGAATTCTACGATGAATTTCTTATAAGAATAGATATGTTTCATAAAGTTCTACTCTGGCTAGGGGTAGGCCAACATTTCCAGCCCAACTCCAACGCAGTAGTACCCTAAGGCTATTGACGGCTTTTTTTTGTTCGGGCTCATAAAAATGCACACATGTTGTGTCACCAGTTACAAAACTATCAAACACTTTTTAGCGCGCCTTTCTCAGATAAGTCGGTATACTTTCATTGAGAAATAACAAAAATAAAATATTTAAAAAAGTTCATGCCTACATGTATAAAGGTGTATTCTGAATGCAGCGGGTTAACCTTTACAATGCTGCATTACATTTTGTCGTTTGCTGTGTATTTTTTAATTCCCATTTTTATCAAGAAAAACATAGTTTGACAGCACTGGAAATGATTCTGAAGTCCTGCCAAACCATGTTTTTATTGAGAAAAAGGTCAAAATATGAAACAACAACAGTCAACAATTTTCGTTTCCCCTGTTGTAAGCGTTAAGCAGAACTAATTGCAGCCTTGATTATGTTGATCATCTTGGTTTTGTGCAAGTGCTGCACCCTTGATGGTTATCTCCCTGGCAGACTGACCAGAGATGGCAGGGCATGCCGCCCCCACTGGTGACCTATCATCTGATCAACATGATCAATGGCACCATCCTCTGATCCTCTCATATCTTTGCTGGTAGGAGCTATGGTATCTTTTGATGTATCAGTAGCTCTCCAGGAATTCCTTTGATTGACATTTGGTAGTGGTCAACCTTGGTTTGTACATATGTTTATATATGTGAGTAATGTAACTGTGGAGAAATTGGAGAAATCAGGCTTATGGTTTTTGTGACTGGAGAAATGGGGCTTATATGTGGATGTGACTGGAGAAATGGGGCTTATATGTGGATGTGACTGGAGAAATGGGCACTGTTCACATCAATGAATACCTGTCATGCTTCTAATAAGCAATATAGATCATTATCAGATTACAGGAGTGTGCTATTTGATCAGGAGCTACACTGGTCACACAACTCCCATAAGCCCCATTTCTACAGTCCCAGCCAAATATGATTTGTGGCCGGTCTACCTCCTGACCTCCTAGCACACTCGCATAGCGTGATCAACGTTTCACAGGATGAATGTCAGACAGTGCAAACCATTAGACCAGACTGAGTGGATACATGAGGAATGTTACTGCACAAATATCCCCAGATGCAAGAATTTCATCCAGCCAAACGTTTGACACTTGTATTTCATAATCAAGTTTAAACCTGTACATACATTGTACATGTAGGAAAACACTGCTCTGCTCCCCACCATCTGAAATTGGACAGTTAGTCTTTGAGTCAATCTAATTGTCATTTTGGACTGGGCTGCAGCCAACTCCAGCCCCTCCCCCGCCCAACCCTGCCCACATCCCACAGCCAATATCCTTAATTGGAATCCATTTATTGTCTAAAGCAGGCGCAACTATAGTTGCCGCTTTTTCCGTCGTCGTCGTCTGAAATGTCAAAAAGTTTTTACAAGTTTCTTCATCATGATATAACTTTAAGATTACTTGACAGATTGCTTGACACTTGATACGTGTGAGAATTTGGAACATACTCATGCACCAATTAACATGAAATTGACCTTTAGTACCTTCACATTTTCCATAGCAGAATTCTTGTTACATCACCCATTTTCAATTAATCAAATAGTCTGGGTCACTCCATAACTTATCTTTGAATACTGTAGTCCATGCCAGATAGATGCAGTATAGGGGCAAACAGGCTTGCTGAAATACATTCATTAAGGCCCCGCCAAGATTTGGCGGTACCCTATAGGTTTCGCTCTCTCTGCCCGTTTGTCTGTCTGTCCGTCTGTTTATTATTAATATCTTCATATTGCACACATGCATTACTTAGTAACTATACATCATTCCAATTAATACAATTACCCTCGCTACTGATCGTACGTCCGTCCGTCTGTCTGTTTATTTACTTGAAAGTTTTTGTAAGAGTTTCTCAAATCACCTATAATTTCTGTTTGCCTTCAGCTAATATCTTCATATCGCACACATGCATTGCTGAGCAACTATACATCATTCCACATGAATACAATTACCCTCGCTACTGATCGTACGTCCATCAGTCTGTCTCTTTCTTTATTTGAAAGTTTTTGTAAGAGTCTCAAATCATCTATAATTTCTCATTGCCTTCAGCTAATATCTTCATATTGCACACATGCATTACTTAGTAACGATACATCCTTCCACATTAATACAATCTTCAGCAGTTCGAGGGTTTAACCCTTTCAACACCACAGACCTCTATAGAGACAATGTTTGCAAACTGTGTAGATCCAGATGAGCCGGCTCGTAACGAGCCGTCTCGTCAGGATCTCCACTGTTTGTTAATAATTTTAGACGTCGTACAGATTACCCTTTTAGAAGAATGGGATAATTTGAATGAACAAAATTAATGAAATAGCGTGAAACATTGGCATGGAACATCCTATTAAGTTTCTTGGTGTTGAAAGGGTTAACACATTACATGCGGAATACACCTTTACAGGTATGAACTTTATTAAATATTTTATTTTGTTATTTCTCAATGAAAGTATATGTTGTGACCAATCATTTGAACCGTCTAGATGAGACTGTTCAAATGGTGATCGCGACATATTCTTCTAAGCACATTTAAGGAAAATATTTTTCCCAATCAAACTGGCATATATCCTCAGCATGTAATGGGAAATCTGTAATGCCCATTCAGTCAATCAATCAATCACCAGATGACAGACCCATTTGAATGGCAAATAACAATGGAGGGTCACACATGCACAGATTGGAATTGAACAAATCACAAGGTCTCTTGTAGATGTGAGCTGGGATATTGATCTCGTGGCAGGCAAATCTGACAAATTGGGGCTGACGTTTATGATACAATAGGAGTTTGTACACTGTTTATCTGGCTTTCTTTGTGAAGTGTTACCCAGTTTTATACCAGACAGAGGTCTTATTCAGATTTGCTGGAATGGTAAACTCGCATACTGGGTATCAAATAGTAACGTGATTAACCCTTTCACCCCTAAGTAACTGTATGGGCTGCGATATGTTCGTTTTGCAACCAATCCAATCTTCACAAAATGATTTTCAGACTATTCCATTTATAAAAAGGGGGTATTTGTTTTTCTCATAAATATGAAAATTACTTTCAAACAGTGCAGATCCTGATGAGACGGCACGTTACGAGTCGGCTCATCTGGATCTGCACTGTTTGCATAAACCGATATAGCGGGCTTTCGGGTTCAAAGGGTTAAAGTGCAAATATCTATATGGAAAGTTATAAGCCCATTTTTTGTGAATTATTTCTCGCATCCAGTAAGGCTGTCTTGTACAAATGAATTACATAGTATGATGTGTCAAGAATCTACACTCTCTTGGGAAAATAATTTTTATGTGAAGAAAATATGGGCATTTTAAATCTGCGACCTACATGTATGTACATGTATGCTGTCACGCAGTCTGATCAGGGCTTACACTATTTGCCATTGAACTGGGAAAACTCTGGATGCTTTAACACAATATTTGCAGCTTTATTAGGAAGCATGAGTGCGCAAACTGATCAAGAACTGCACTGATCGAAAGCTCAATGAAAAGTCATGCAGAGCATGATGTTATTAGCCGATCAAATCAGGGTAAAGTGCATCGAACATATGCAGGTGTCTCTGGTAACATTGTCAATGGTAAACTATTTTCGACCACAGTTCTGTACCCAGCGTTGACATTTTTCTCGATTTTGTGCAGGTTTTGGAAACCCGTTCCCAAATCCATCCAATAGCAGCAATGCCATAGCAGCAATGTTTTGTTGTCACCATTATGTTGCGAAATATTCCAGCGTAACACCTGTACTGTATGCTCTATTTATCTACAAATTACACTCCGCAATACACAAAGTTGTAGTCACTGTGTGTGTGTTTGTCCGAATTCTGTGGCAGCATGCGAGTGGGCGGAGCTACCAGGGCTATATATATCTAGCGGTTACAGTGTCATCTAAAAATAGATGCAATCTCCTGCGTATTCAGGCACATGCCCAGATTGGCCTAATGTGCCCCATCCGTGATTTTTTGCGCGATGTCGGGCGCAAGACAATCAATAATTTGCGGCATTGACAATAATTAAGGGGGATTGCCGCAATCGCGCGTGCTGGATGCATCCCTGCCATCCCTGCATGATACGTAAACAAATCAAAGTTGGCTATGAAGGGCAATTCTTCGTTTTGATTGGTGGAAAATTTTGTGAATATTAACTAGCATCGTCATTTGCGTCAAATGACGCGCATACGCGATCCAATGGGATAAACCCGAGATGCTGGGATAAACCCGAAAATGCTGGGGTTACTACTAGTAAGGAGATTTTGAGCAGAGGTCGATTATAAATTAGCCGAATAAACACATTTTACGCGATTATACGTGGCTGAAACTTGTTCTGTTTAATAAATAAAAGCTTTAAATTAGCCCAATAATCGGCGTATGTTGGCGTATATGGCCATTAGAGCCAACTATGGACTTCAACAACAATAATTTCCGGGTTAAATCTCTTCAGGCGTTCAGCTTATTAAGTATTCAAAATTGTGTTATTTGGCTATAAGTAAAGTTTTAAACGGAGATAATTGCTAAAAATGCAAACTTTATCGGTTGATGCAATTTGGAAGTGATACAGAAAAATTCGCGTTCGTAGATTACCGAATAGCGGAGAAAAGGGTTGCTACAAACTTTTTCAGAATTCGATGGATAACCAACATATTAGCCGATCTATAAATAGATCGGCTAATAATGATGTCGTTTTTGTCTCACCCATGTTGGAAACTGAGACACAGCGTTCTGGTGTAGGCATCGTCTGCGGCAACAATTTTGGATGTACATTGTATGACAAATTTGATAGAACTCCTCATATGTTAGTCCAATCTTCACCAAACTTAATCAATAGCTTTCACATATTGATGGCTATCCACCCAGTGTCATTTTGGTGACCTTGACCTTCATGGATTAGACATTCGCGATTGCCTTCTTTGTCATGGCGAGCCACATATGGTGCTCTGTCTAATCAAAGTACTAAAGTACTGAAAGTACTGAACATAGGGTACTACAAGATTAAACTAGATTGATTGATTGATTGATTGTTGGTGCTGCAGTTTCATTAACCCTTAAAGGTACACGCCCACTCAGTAGCTCAGTACGTACAAAATGTTCTTTACATCAGAGACATCATCTGAGACATTTCCTGGCAAAATAAACATTCATGCTCCATTATCCCACGTACTGATTGGCATTATTATACATTTTATATCAGACGTAAATTTACACACTGATATCAGGGGCGATAACCGTGTTTGCTTAAAATGTCAACGGACATTACTATTTAATCTCTGTATTTATTTTATGATGTGCAATGATCATACTTTAAAATCTGTCGAAAATATTATTTTTTCCGGTGACGCATTTCTTTAGTATAAATAATAAAAAAATATCATGCCTCATTTTCATCTGAAAATAGCCTGATACCATCGTGCGTCACTATCAGTAAAATAAATATTACTAAATGATTATATCTGTATAGCAGGCACTTGTAACGTTTAGAACTGGTGGAATAATGACACAGTTATACACTTATTTAATTCCTATAAATGACATTTTGGGCTTACTGAGTGGGCATGTACCTTTAAAGCGCTGGAAACGATAATTGTCGTCTGCTGTTTTAAATATTTTTATATTTTCTCCTCAAAAACATACTGAGACGATTCTACTGCGCTGCCAAAACAGGTTTTTAAAGAGATTAAAATATACAAAATGAGCAGACGGCAATTTTATTTTTCGGCGTTTTAATGGTTAAGGGGTAAACTATTGATATGGCACAACTTGAAGTACAGTATGCACTGCTACAGTATGTACCAAAACATTCAACAACATTACAGATTATGCATAGCAATATCAGAAAGATACGGTAACACATATACAAGACATCATCAATTCAAGTATACAGATTCCAGATATCGATGATCATTATAGATATATTGAAAACTGATTGACGAGCAATAGTTACAATAATTCCGCCACGGAAGCAGTGTCGCGCCTGAAAATGCCTTATCGGTACATCGCCAAGTTTACTTCTGTTTTGTGAATGAAATAGTTGGCCCCGGATCGAGTATATTAAAACATACAAATGACGTCATTGGGGAAACTGCTGACAAAATGTTCAATGTATGGAAGCCCAAACTTGTTAGATTTTTTGTTGTCGTATTTCAGTACTTGCATTAATATGGGTATTAATATACGCTGGATGTGTTATACTGTCATTAATTTGTTCCCTGACTGTAAGTTATCACCTTAAATACTGACTTATTGACCCCCTTCCCTGAACATAGAATTGACACTCATGTTGGCGTGTATTGGCCACCATAGACAAATGTCAATCAGGTCGAATTCGGGAATGTCACTAAAATCCGTTTTAAATCCATCGATAGAGAGAGAAAATGAGGATTAAACATCAGTTAGACCTACACGTGCGAGTTTTGTTTCGCACAGGTGTCGGGTGAGTTTAAAAATAGGCTGTCGGAAGGTCAAACTTGATGTAGTTTGTGTGTTAAACGCGTCACTTGTTTCGGAGAGTATTCGGAAGGGAGCTAACTCTGTTACTAAATTTAGCGATGAGCGCACGATTTGTGCCGCAAATGAGGGCAAATCACGCGCAACAAAATAATCCGATGTATTTTTGTACGTAGTTGATATTGTGCAGTGCAAATTTTCAAACATTTCCGATAACTTATTTCTCCTCGGCCGCCGTTTTTCGCACAATAACTCAAGTTCTACTTGACAGATCATATCCAAATTCGGCATACGTGTTTATCATGGCAAGATGAAAAACCCTATTCATTTTCAAAAAATTTGGATGACTTATCTCCCCTTGGCGGCCATTTTTACTTTTCTCCCTCTGTATCCTCGTCCATGCAAAATTATAACTCAAGTTATTTGTCATCATCCATATTTTCATTCTATAGCCCACTCATGCGGCCTCTATTCTCAAGTTAAAATGACTTAAAATATTTGTGTTAAAGTTATTTTTGCATCAAAGTTTTGAGGTGTACATCCATCAGTGTTGCTGATTTCTCGTGTCAGATGGCTGACCCAATGTTAACCCTTGGTGCAATGATGTCAACTAACTGGGGACCTAGGTACACTTGTGCTGGGTATAATGTAGGCTGCCGCTATCTCGGTGTACCATCATTGTTCATAAATTTGCATTTCTGTCAATGACCAGCCTGGTTTATGCTGACTTAGGCGTTTATGGGCTTCTGCTCGCAGCTCTACTGCTTCAGTACCATTTTTCCTCCTCATTTCCTGACAGCACAATGTCGTGAGATGTCTGTGCATGATTCCATTTGGTTTTTAGACAATATATACATACATGTATATTCTTCTTTAATATGTTTGTTCTGACTAATTGGGGGTGGTTGGGACTAAAACAAAATCATCATAGGTGGGAATTGGACTGCGTAACATTATTTCCCAGGTGGGGATATTACATGTCCACACGCTTGTCAATGCTGAAGCGAGACTAAGGTGTTGCTTTTCCGGCGGCGGCGGCATCATTCAATGTTAAGTTTTCGTGTTACAGTCATTACTTCAACACCTTATCAGCTACAGTCATCAAACTTTATACATACCTTTTACTATGATATGTACATGAATATAGGACTATTCTCTTGGCCTCAGGGTCAAGGTCAAGGCCCCAGGGTCAAGGTCAAGGCGGAACAAGGCGAGACATTTGATTTCACGGAATTATTGTTAATTTTGAGAGTTAGAACTCAAACTGGATTATAGAACGAACTGTCACTTGCCAAGTGGTTGCCCCAATAGCATAACGGCATCATACATTGTATATTGTTGGATCCGCTGTAGCCATACACGAGATTGATATTATAGCTAGCAAGCAGAACTATGAAGACAATTGATAATCTATATATGTTGCTGTGACTGGGGTTTATGGGTTATGCAATCAGTGTATATGCAGATCAGCCTGTGCATCTACTGCACTGTTTCGCCATTCCTATAGTGAAACACCCGTCATGCTTCTAACAAGCAATATAGATCATTATTAGGCAACAGGAGTGTGCTATTTGATCAGGAGCTACACTGGTCACAAATCCCATAAGCCTCATAAGGATTTGCATTTTAACGGTGAATCGAAAAGTAAAATACAACATGTGCGACCAACATAGTCACAGCTTGCACATGAGTGTAGTCTGATCAGGGCATACAGTATACTGTTTACCATTGCATCACTGAAGTACATGTAACCTTACTGTGACAAACCTTGTAAACTTCCGGTCGTTAGCCAGGCCCCATATGTGGCTGTGACTGGAGAAATGGGGCTTATTCCGATTCACAAACCCTCCTATCCTCCTGAGAGCCATCAGCAATGTATCAACCAGCTCAATCGCAAACAGTGCAGACCCTGATCAGACTGTGCAGATGCACAGTCTGATCTGGGGCTACATTGGTTGTATTCTCAATAAAACTAAATTTTTCCTGTGGCACAGTATATGTACTCGAGAGCTCTCGTGTTACTGAGCCATCAGTGATCTGTGGCAGCGATCAGACAGTATTATACTACTATAGTCGCCCCGGCAATGGCAAATAAACGTGACAATGGAACATTTCATGACCTCGCAAACATGGCCATGTTTTTGCAGTTGTCTGCACAAAGCTGCAAAATGTCACTTACTGAACCGACGTTCATCGCCCGAGTGACTAGAACTACATGTACCACTGTAAACCAATTTAAACCAGGTGTAAATAAATAAAGTGGTTTATACTACTGTATAGGAATAAAACAAAAGCTTATTACCAGACTCATTTTGTGATTTTTATGCCCCCGCTACCGAAAGGTACGGGGGCATATAGTGTTACTGGCGTCCGTCCGTACGTCCGTCCCATCCGTACGTCCGTCCGTATGTCCGTCCCGTCCGTACGTCCCGATATTACCATATTCTTTACTAACTTCTACATGGCTTCACATATTATGTCAATATTTATACACGTGATACATATGAACATGCCTTACACACTCCACCCCCCAGTACTTCGACCTTGACCTTTGGCCTTGACCTTTTCCACTTTAAATGTTTGCTTGGCACTTTGGGACAAATCTACGTGCACGTTTCTCAATCCTACACTAACTTCTCAATACTTTTGCCAATCGCTTAAATATTTATACACATGATACATATGCACATGCCCTACACACTCCACCACCCAGTACTTCGACCTTGACCTTTGGCCTTGACCTTTTCCACTTTAAATGTTTGCTTGGCACTTTGGGACAAATCTACGTGCACGTTTCTCAATCCTACACTAACTTCTCAATACTTTTGCCAATCGCTTAAATATTTATACACATGATACATATGAACATGCCCTACACACTCCACCCAGTACTTCGACCTTGACCTTTGGCCTTGACTTTTTCCACTTTAAATGTTTGCTTGGCACTTTGGGACAAATCTACGTGCATGTTTCTCAATCCTACACTAACTTCTCAATACTTTTGCCAATCGCTTAAATATTTATACACATGATACATATGAACATGCCTTACACACTCCACCACCCATTACTTCGACCTTCACCTTTGACCTTCACATTTTCCACTTTAATTGTTTACTTGCCACTTTGGGACAAATCTACGTGCGCGTTTCTCAATCCTACACTAACTTTCACACACGCATTGCTCCAATGGTCCTCTACCGCCCTGTGATAAATCCACATTCGTCCTGCCCCCGCTAAGGTCAAGGTCACAGACTTGGTGCGTTTGAAACCTTTACATTCAGTTAAATGGCTTATAATTTGTGTTTCCTTGCTCGGATCTGCTTCACATTTCACACACGCATTGCTACAATGGTCCTCTACCGCCCTGTGACAAATCCACATTCGTTCCGCCCCCACTAAGCCCAGGGTCAAGGTGCGTTCAAAACCTTAACACTCGGGTAAATGGCTTATAATCAAATATGCCTCGTTTTCTTTGGCTGCCAGCGGGGGCATTCGTGTGCCGACAGGCCACATTTCTAGTTCTTTTACGAATCTCAACAGTTGACCAAAATATTTCTATTCAGATTAGGAAAACATTTTAAAGGTACATGCCCTCTCAATAGACACAAAATATATAGGAATTAAATACATGTAAGTGTATAATTGTGTCACTATTCCACTAGTTCTAAAAATTACGAGTGCCCACTATACAGATATAATCATTTAGTAATATTTATTTTACTGATAGTGACACGCGGTTGTATCAGGCTATTTTCATATGCAAATGAGGCATGATATTTTTGTTTTGCCCGCTTGCGGACAGCGCGATGTAGTCGGCACTTTGACATCCGTATGTACGTGCGTCCGGATTTGCGTTACAGTTCTTACATATGTTATATCTCTGCAACCACTTCACCGATTGACTTGAAACTTCATATGCATGTTTACCATCCTCCAAATATTCATTGTGCACAATACCCATGCTGCCCACATGCCCAAGGTCAAGGTCAAATGTTTGCGTTAACGTTTTTGTAAACTTTGCGTTAAACTTTTCTTTTTTTTTTGCACCTGCTTGCGGACAGCGCGATATAGTCGGCATAATTTGGTTACAGTTTTTGGTTAAAGTTTTTCAGTATACTATCAAACCTCGTTTAATACTATCAAATGCCTCGGCGGGCGCGACATGTGGGCTGCGGCCATGTAGTTTAATTATTTATACTAATTAAATGTGTGTCACCTGAAAAAATTATATTTTTTACAAATTATAAAGTATGATCATTGCACATCAAAAAATAAATACAGGGAATAAATAATAATGTCCGTTAACATTTTAAGGAAACACGGTTATCGCCCCTGATATCAGTGTGGAAATTTACGTCTGATATAAAATGTATAATAATGGCAATAAATACGTGGGGTAATGTGAATGAATGTTTATTTTGGGCATGTACCTTTAATAAACCAATAGTCACATCAAATCTAAATGAAATTGGCATTTTTCAAGATTTAGGTGTTGAGATCTCTTAAAGTACATGTAACTGTAAACAGAACTCTGCTTATATATGCACTTTTCCTGCACAAAACCGGGATTGTCTCAATGATTTACTATTTAACAGCAACCTTTACTAGCAAAAAAAAATCAAAACGTGATATTTCAACATGTATGATTTTATTGCACTTGAAAAGAGCTAAATGTGTATGCCATGCACATCAGCATAGATTGTTTGATTTCTGTATTTAAAGAAATCTATTATTAGATCACTTACCGCATTGTGTGATATTGATTGGTTGATTTGAACATCAACATGTAAATTGACCAGTAGATAGGCAGCAGTTAATACACAAGGTACGGAGATATAAACAAACATTCATCATTTTGTTAGCTGCAAAATCCTCACTTGACTTGAAATTATGGATAATACATTGATAACTGTCTAAACACAATGGTGTTTGATTGATTTATGGGCAAACATAATAGCAGACCATATAAGGAGTTCTGTATATAGCCACTTTAAGTAAAAACGTGAAATTTTTCGCTGCAATTACGTCATACCAGAGGGGTAAAAATTCAGTCCCCACTCTCGGCATGAATAAAAAATACTTCAATGGCAATTGACTGGTCTTTTGATAGAGATTGAAGCCAAGGGCCTGTCTCCTATCTGAGCTGTTGCTGTGACTTTAAATCCTGTCACTTTTTCATTGGGGATGGATTGTGGCCTAGGGGTTAGAACACCTGACTTCCAATCTGGAGGTTGTGGGTTCAAACCTCGCCTTAGGCGTCAAAAATACTTTCATAGTATTTCCATCCCACTGGTCTGTCAGGTGAGACTTTAAACTGTGGTCCCGCCTCTATATCACCCTAGCTGTTGGTGGGACGTTAAACCCATTCATTTTGTTTTTTTTTTTTTTTTTTTTTTTTTTACCCCACTTTTTCATTACGTCACCATTGCTTAGCCATAACACAAATTTACTCTTGAGACCCACTACAAAATACACAATGTGTTTTATATATTCATGTACAAACAATATCGGTAAATACGATTTATAGTGTCTAAAGAAGGATTTCCATGGTCAGTAAAAAAGTCAGGAAATTTCCATGTTTTGGAAAAGTCAGGGAATTTTGTGTCGGGCTCTGTGTGGGAACCCTGACAGAGCGACAATATTTCTTCTTGCTAACAAGTAAAGATTACAACTTGTAAATTGGAGATGACATGTTGCCGCTTTATATTCTGGACATGTGACAGCACGTCTGCTTGCATTGCGGTTGAATGTTGTAAACGATACATGTAAACGACACACATAATGTGCCGACTTGTACATGTATGACTTGTTGATTGCTGGGAACCAGTGCAAAACGGGGATTTAGTTCCACCTTTGATGTGCGCATAGCAAAATGCATTCTAGAACAGCAGCAGAATGAAAGAAAACAAATATGATGTGTATGTTCGCAGACGATAACTTGCTACTTGTTTGTCAACAAACCAGTTGTAAACAAACACAAAACAGGTGAGACAGGTACATATATACCCCTCCACGTATTCCTTTTCAATATTGAATACGAGCCACATCATAAAACAATTCACTAGTCAAGGTGTTAGACGGACATCAATGACAACGGTCATGCGTTCGAATCTCATGTTTTCATCAATATATTTTTAGCTCGCCTGCACAGAGTGCAGAAAAGCTTATGGCATACCCCCGGCGTCGTGGAGTGTAGAAAAGCTTATGGCATACCCCCGGCGTCGTCGGCGTCCACAAACTTAACGTTGGGTAAATGTCTTATAACATCTGTTTCCTTTCGTGGAACACCTTGATATTTCATACATGCATTCCTCAGATGACCCTCTATCTGCTGTAGCAAATCCACAACCCACCACCCAACCCTTACCCCAAGTTCAAGGTCACAAACTTAGCATGTTCATAAACTTCTGTAGACAGCGACCCTAAGCAACTTATAGGTACATGTACATTGTATATATGTGGCTATGGTGGTTGTGATGATGATTTTGAAGTCAGCGAGTGAATGGCTAACAGTGTAGTCCCAGATCAGACCAGTGGCCAGTGTAGATCCTGATCTGCTAGCACACACTGTGATCCTGAAACTGCGTACATTGTTGTTCGAAGTGTGACAGGTTTTTTGCTGAATGATATATGAGCAGGGTAGTCACTGATCTGATAGCACAGTTCTACATTGGTCTCCAATGCCATAAGTCCCAGTTTACCCACCACTGCCACAGAGACTTGGAGAAATGGTGTTTATTGGATTCGTGAGCAGCATAGCATGTGATCAAATAGCCTCGTCTAGCCTGATCTATATTGCTTGTTACAAACATCACAAGTGTTTCACTGACTCAATGGCAATCAGTGCAGATCCTGATCAGACTGTGCGGATGCACAGGCTGATCTGGATCTACACAGATGTCACAAAACCCATATGCCCCATAACTTCAGTCACAGCCACAAATGCCATAAGCCCCTTTCCCCATCACAGCCACATATGTATTTATATCTGGCTTCATGGGTGAACTTGTCCACCCATCGCTACACGGGTTCCAGCAACAATATGCCCTCATCTGTTGTGTCGTGTCGTGTGTTTGGTCGGTGACTTCACTTCCCTTTCTCCCTCCCCATGCATGCTGGGACAATAATCATTGGCAATATGTAAACATACAACTGTACAATTTATGTCTTGTCATTGCTGCCTGTCTGACAGCCTGTTCATCCTGAGTGGTCGTGTTGAGCCTGAGCTGTATACCAGGTTGCTTAGCCTATTCAATGCTTTGTATGCTTAGATTTATGACCATGGATTCAGAATGTGCGTGAGAATCCAACTTGCACATGATTTGTGTGGCATCTGCACATTGCTGGTTGAAAATTTGAAAAATATTTTCCACCAATTTTTCTCATCCAAAGGAATGTTTTGACAAACTGAATGTTGTGTCATTTGAAAAATCATTTTTATGTCTTCAAACTAACCTGAATGGTTGCAAACTATTAGGTTGCTATGAAATCGTCCTAATAATAAAAATCTGCCTACTCTAATCACTCAATTAGCCCACCATAGACCATTCCGCTCTATACACAGCCATTTGGCTATTCCGCTATTTAAACACCTCCTATTATTTTTAGGACGCTATCAAGAATGCAGGTATATTTTGTATCTCCATAATTTCGTTCTAATTTTGAATTTCTGCCGTGTTTTGGGCTTTATTTGTCATTGGATATTGTTCAATACATATGTTATTGTCACTCATTTGTGTTACGTGCTTATTTCTCTTCTTTTTTTTTTTTGTGTTTTACACTGTGTCACGTATTTTCGCGGGTCGCAAGGTGCGCGTTTCGGACCCTGTCGGGTTCGTCCCCGAGTGTAGTCGCTCCCGTGACAAAATTTTTTTTTATTAAATTTTTTTTGTGTGTTTTTTTTATGTCTTCAAACTAACCTGAATGGTTGCAAACTATTAGGTTGCTATGAAATCGTCCTAATAATAAAAATCTGCCTACTCTAATCACTCAATTAGCCCACCATAGACCATTCCGCTCTATACACAGCCATTTGGCTATTCCGTTATTTAAACACCTATTATTTTTAGGACGCTATCAAGAATGCAGGTATATTTTGTATGTCCATAATTTCGTTCTAATTTTGAATTTCTGCCGTGTTTTGGGCTTAATTTTGTCATTGGATATTGTTCAATACATGTTATTGTCACTCATTTGTGTTACGTGCTTATTTCTCTTTTGTTTTTTTTTGTGTTTTACACTGTGTCACGTATTTTCGCGGGTCGCGAGGTGCGTGTTTCGGACCCTGTCGGGTTCGTCCCCGAGTGTAGTCGCTCCCGTGACAAAAAAAAATTTATTAAATTTTTTTGTGTGTGTTTTTTCAGGCGTATTTGCGGTGTTTTGTAGCAATATCTGTTAGCATGCCGCAATCACGCGCTTCGTGTGGGCATATGACGTCTCTGTGGGACACCCATAAGGACAGGTGCTTTGCCTGTTGCGGGTGTTGCAAGGAGACGCCATGTGATTTGTCCGCCCTTTGGACGGATACGACGTGGGGCAAGGCTGGGTCTCGTAGGTCCCATACCTCACGGTCGAAGAAGTCTGTGGCCGCGTCTCAGCTCTTGAGAGCGGTGGTACCTTCCGAGGTAGGTAAGGCTTCGGAGGGTGCTTCAGATGGGATCTCCCCATCGGGGGGATCGGTGTGCGTTGAGAGGGTACGTTCGGGGTCTCTGACTTCTATACGTTCCTCATGTGATAGGCCGGTGATCCATGCAGGGGATACTGGGCTACTGAGGCCGGTTCTTGATCCTATATCACCCGGTTCTCATGGGGCTTTACCTATCACAGGGTTGCTGCGGCCGGTTCTTGATCCCATATCACCCGGTTCACAGCGGACCCAGCCTCTCACAGGAGAGGCGCCCGGTACTGGGCACCGGGCACCGGGCACCGGGCACCGGGCACCGGGCACCGGGCACCGGGCACCGGGCACCAGGCACCGGTCAGGCACTTGTCACCGGGCACCGGGCACCGGGCACCGGGCACCGGGCACCGGGCATCGGTCATGGACCGGGCAGTCACCGGGTACCGGGATGACACCGGGCACCGGGCATCTACCGGGCACCGGGTTGCCACCGGGCACCGGGCACCGGGCACCGGGCACGGGCATCGGGCATCGGTCATGGACCGGGCAGTCACCGGGCACCGGGAATGACACAGGGAACATACCGGGCATCTAGGGTTTGGGCACCGGGGTTGCCAGCCGGGCACGGGCACGGGCACCGGTCAGGCACTGGTCACCGGGCACCGGGCACCGGTCACCGGTCACCGGTCACCGGTCAGGCACTGGTCACCGGTCACCGGGCACCGGCCACCGGCCACCGGGCACCGGCCACCGGGCATCGGTCATCGACCGGGCAGTCACCGGGCACCGGGATGACACCGGGTACCGGGCATCTACCGGGCACCGGGTTGCCACCGGGCACCGGACATCCGGGCACCGGGCAACCTCCGGGCACCGGGCAACCACCAGGAACTGGGCACCAGATTCTTCTGGTTCCTTCTTCTCTGGACAGCCAGCTTCTTCCGGTGGGAAGACGTTCTGTGTCTTCAGGTGGTCATCGTTCCACGTGTTCTCGGATGTCAAGGAGTCGATCTCGTCGTAGGGGTCGGGATCGTTCTAGCTCTTCGAGTTCTTGTTCGGGTTCTAGGTCTTGTTCTTCCTCTTCTTCGAGGTCCATTTCGGGGTTTGGTTCCGTTTCTTCTAGACCTCGTTCTCCTGTTCGTTGGAGGAGACGTTCGTATAGATCTACTACACGTAGTACGAGTTTGTTGGATCAGATGGCTAAGGTTTTGGGGACTCTGTCTAAATCCCAAAACTTAGTGGGTTTGTCGGCTCCTCCACAGCCTGTGGTTCTACCGGTGGATCCGCCTCGGTATGATCTTCCACGTGTCGTGGTAGAGGACTGTCAGTCGGTGCCTGTTGGGCAGGCCACTTCGATAGGGAAGGATTTACCTGGGCAGGGTTGTGTTCTGGATGGGTCGGTTCCCGGGGTTCTAACTGTCTCCCCAGGGGAGGTTAGCTGTGTTCAGGACTGAGGTGGAGGGTGAGTTTGATTCGCTTCCTCCCTCCTTCTTGGATGCTCTGAATGCGGTTTACACTCTGCTGCCTGCAGATGTGTGTCCGCCTCTGCCTCCACCACCACCTCGGGTTCATGCGTTGTATGAGGCTGATTCGGTGGTGGAGACGAAGGAGTTGCCGAGGCTCCCTTTTTCTCCTACAGTAGCGCTTCTGACTACTGTCTGTTTCACGAAAGCTGCCCAAATTTTACGGCTATATAGACAATTCAAAAACAATATTATTTTCGATAATATTAAATTAAAGGAAAATTTAAGAATGAGCCTTCTTTTTATTTCGTGAAATTCGGTCAAATATTGGTTTTATTACGAAAAATTGATTTCTCTATGGGAATTTAACATGGGGGAAAAAGAGGTAAAGGAGTGTGGGATTAGTCAAAAAACGAAAAAAATTGGAAATTGACTCCGAAACCCGACTAGATAGCTTGGATATGATCTAACTAAGAAAACAAAAGTTAAATTTTAAAAATCGTTCCAGTATTTCTAAAATTCAAAAAAATTTCCCCATGTTAAATCCCCATAGACATCTTCACTCCGTGAAGATGTCTGGGGATTTAACATGGGGAAATTTTGTTTTCGCAATAAAATCAATATTTGACCAAATTTCACGAAATAAAAAGAAGGCTCATTCTTAATTTTTCCTTTAATTTAATATTATCAAAAGAGATCTTGTTATACCCACTTTTTTTGTAAAAAAAAACGGGTATATTGTTTTCGTCACGGGTGTCCGTCCGTCCGTACGTCCGTACGTCCGTCCGTACGTCCGTCACGTTTCTTGTAACTCGAAAAACTTTTTCACCTTCATACCTACACGCCTGATATTTGGTATGTAGCTTCGTTATCATGTGCAGATGCGCAAAGTGAATTTGGATTTTTGATCCGACCCTCCATCATGGATTATCTCCCCCTTTCGGACTCAGAATTTCCCATTTTTTCCTCGTAACTCGAAAAACTTTTTCACCTTCATACCTACGCGCCTGATATTTGGTATGTAGCTTCGTTATCATGTGCAGATGCGCAAAGTGAATTTGGATTTTTGATCCGACCCTCCATCATGGATTATCTCCCCCTTTCGGACTCAGAATTTCCCTATTTTTTCCTCGTAACTCGAAAAACTTTTTTCACCTTCATACCTACGCGCCTGATATTTGGTATGTAGCTTCGTTATCATGTGCAGATGCGCAAAGTGAATTTGGATTTTTGATCCGACCCTCCATCATGGATTATCTCCCCTTTCGGACTCAGAATTTCCATTTTTTCCTTGTAACTCGAAAAACTTTTTCACCTTCATACCTACGCGCCTGATATTTGGTATGTAGCTTCGTTATCATGTGCAGATGCGCAAAGTGAATTTGGATTTTTGATCCGACCCTCCATCATGGATTATCTCCCCCTTTCGGACTCACAATTTCCATTTTTTCCTTGTAACTCGAAAAACTTTTTCACCTTCATACCTACGCGCCTCATATTTGCTATGTAGCTTCGTTATCATGTGCAGATGCGCAAAGTGAATTCGGATTTTGGATCCGACCCTCCATCATGGATTATCTCCCCCTTTCGGACTCACAATTTCCCATTTTTTTTTCCTTGTAACTCGAAAAACTTTTTAAATTTTTCACCTTCATACCTACGCTCCTGATATTTGGTATGTAGCTTCGTTATCATGTGCAGATGCGCAAAGTGAATTCGGATTTTGGATCCGACCCTCCATCATGGATTATCTCCCCCTTTCGGACTCACAATTTCCCATTTTTTTCCTTGTAACTCGAAAAACTTTTTCACCTTCATACCTACGCTCCTGATATTTGGTATGTAGCTTCGTTATCATGTGCAGATGCGCAAAGTGAATTCGGATTTTTGATCCGACCCTCCATCATGGATTATCTCCCCCTTTCGGACTCAGAATTTCCCTATTTTTCATTGTAAGTCGAAAAACTTTCTCACCTTAATACCTACATTTCTGATATTTGATATGTAGCTTCGTTATGATGTGCAAAGTGAATTCCGATTTTTGATCGGACCTTCCATCATGGATTATCTCCCCCTTTCGGACTTAGAATTTCACTATTTTTCCTCGTAGGTCGAAAAACTTTTTCACCTTAATACCTACGCGTCTGATATTTGGTTCGTAGCTTCGTTTTGATGTGCTGATGCGCAAAGTGAATTCGGATTTTTTATCCGACCCTCCATCATGGATTACCTCCCCCTTTCGGACTTAGCATTTGGGGAAAGTGGGTATATTGCGATGGCGCGCCATCGACTTTTTCTAGTTTTTTAATTGTTTATATAGCCGTAAAATTTGGGCAGCTTTCGTGAAACAGACTATAAGGAGATTGAGGATGCTTTTGGGAAGGATTTGGCCACTGCGGGTTCCCGAGTGCCTAAAAGGTTGAATGTCACACAGGGGTCTAAATTCTACACGCCGCACAATACGGCGTGGCCGTTGAGACCTCCTTTTCTTGATAAGGATGCATCGGCAATTGGTATTTCGTCGGTTCCGGGTCCCGGCTTGCATTTTGCTAAAGCATGGGAGTCAGCTGACTCTAAACTTCGGTCAATTGTGGCTATGGCTTCACATATTGATTTATGTTTGGGGGCTGCTAAGGAGGCTATGAATCAAGATGATTCTTCGTCTCTGGACGCGGTACTTCAGTCGGCGGCCCGTGCCTCCAAGCATATTCTTAGCACGTCTTTGGCGGCTTCTACAGACATGCTTTTGTCCAGGAGGGACGCTGTGCTATCCGGCTCCTCTGTGTTGACTGGTCCTGCCAGAGATTTGCTCCGCTCAGCTCCTATCACCTCTGATTCCTTGTTCGGGGGCAGGTGTGAACGTGCAGCCAAGGACGATTTTTCTGTCAGGGAACGGTTGTTTTTGACCATGAGTTGGTCACGTTCCAATCAGGGTGGCTTTCGCAAGAGGCATGCTACTTCAGGGGGGCGTGGGTCTTCTCAGGCGAAGTGGGTTAAGAACACGGTGCCTTCTCGTTCTTTGAACCGTGGGTCTGCACCGAAAGTGACGGTTCCGAGGGTTCCTCCGGCGGCTCCGTATTTCCAACCTCCTGTGGGGTCGTTTTCCAGGAGTGTTGTGTCCGTTCGGGGCCGAGGGAGGGGTGGTTTCTCCGGCCGCCGGCCTCGGAGGAAGACCAGATAGGCCAACTGGGGCCGTTTCGTTTGGGGAGGACCAGCCCATGTCAGTTGTCTCCGCTCCTGTAGGAGGCAGGATCTCGTTATTTCCTCTCCAGTGGGAGGAGATAACGCGATCCAATTGGGTACGGGAGGTAATCCACCAGGGTTACGCCATCCCGTTTTTGTACGGTCCCCCCCCCCCTTGCGAAGGGGTCCGCCCTTATGGAATCCCTACAGGGATTTGGTCAAGAGGGAGGCCCTCTCCAGAGAGGTAGCTTCTCTTCTGGAGAAGAGAGCGATAGAGGTGGTTCAGGACGTATCTTCTCCGGGGTTCTACAGTCGCCTTTTTGTAGTTCCGAAGAAGAACGGCAAACTACGCCCTATCCTGGATTTATCCGTTCTGAACGAGTTTGTTCTGTCGGAACATTTCAAGATGGAGACTTCTCAGTCTATCCGGAGCGCCATTTGTCCGGGAGACTGGGCCGTTTCCATAGATCTGCTAGACGCGTACTTCCACGTGCCCATCCGCAGGTGCTCTCGGAAGTTTCTCGGGTTTGTTTCCGAGAATCGGGTTTTTCAATTCCGAGTGTTACCGTTCGGTCTGACGACGGCTCCTCGTGTCTTTACGATTCTCATGGAAACTGTGGCAGCGGAGGCCAGGCGACTGGGGGTCTCTCTGCTCCAGTATCTGGACGACTGGTTGATTCACCATCAGTGCGTTCATTCGCTCAAACGGAATCTGGAGGTGGTTTGGGGCTTAGTTTTTCGTCTAGATCTCATTCCCAATCTCGAGAAGTCGGAGTTGGTTCCCACACAGGATTTCTCTTATGTGGGAATGAACTTCTAGACCGATCAGTCGATCATCAGGGTTCCGTTGGACAGGGTGCGAGGCATTTTGACCAAAGTTTTCCAGGTTTTGGACATGGTATCTATGTCGGCTCGGCACTTTCTGTCACTCCTGGGCGTTCGGGGGGTGGGGGCAGCTGCGGAGTGGGTACTGCTGGGAAGGTTACATCTGCGTCCTCTCCAGTTTTACTTACTCGGGCTGTGGAGGCCTCACCGCGATCCGTTGGATCGGTCTTTGCCTCTGGTCACCGTCTTCAAACGTCATCTGAGATGTTGGGCAGTGGAGGACAGGTTCCTACAGGGAGTGCCCATGGTGTTACCTCCTCCGAGACTCATTTTCTGTCCACAGACGTGTCGGGCACAGGTTGGGGGGCTCATCTGGAACCCCTAGGTAAGTGTTTTTCGGGCCAGTGGTCGGTGCGGGAAGCTCGAGAACACATCAACATGTTAGAGCTTTTGGCAGTGCTGGTTTCTACCGACAACACGACAGTGGTGGCTTACATCAACAGGCAAGGTGGGACACATTCAATCCGACTGTGTCTGTTGACGCGGGAGATGCTGTTGTGGTGTCACGTCAGACACATCTCCTTGCGAGCCCGGCACATAGCGGGACACAGGGATGTGTTAGCGGACTATCTGTCCCGGCAGTCCTCTCCCGTTCTGACAGAATGGGCTCTGCATCCGTCGGTGTCCAGTGCGATATTGTCCAGATGGGGGGGTCCATTCGTGGATCTGTTTGCGACAAGGTTCAACAACCGGTTGCCTCTGTTTGTGTCTCCGGTGCCCGACCATCGGGCATTGGCCGTGGACGCAATGTCCTTGTCGTGGACCAATCTGGACGGGTACGCATTTCCACCGTTCGTGATGTTGCCCCGAGTCTTAAGGAAGATTCGCGACGATCAGTCACTGATCACGCTGGTAGCCCCGTGTTGGCCGACCAGGAGCTGGTATGTCATGCTTTTGGAACTGCTGACGGAACACCCCGTAGTCCTTCCGGTCAGCCAGGATCTTCTGTCTCAGCATGCAGGGAAGACCCTTCACTCCAATGTGCGGATGCTAAACCTTCACGCGTGGCGGTTATCAGGCAGGCCGTCAGACGCGATGGTTTTTCAGAGGACGCTGCCAACGTTATCGCTCAGTCTCAACGTCCATCCACCACAAAGCTGTATGACGCTAAGTGGAGAGCCTGGGTGGATTGGGGCCATCAACAGTCGGTCGATCCACTCAATCCCACTATAGGTGAGATAGGTGAGTTTCTTTTGTTTCTTTTTCATACTAAGAATTTATCTGTGTCGGCCATCCGGGGGTATAGAGCGGCGTTGTCCAGTGTACTTCGGTTTTCTGATGGCGCAGCGAGGTTTTTGGGCACTGACATCAAATTGTCGGCCATGATCGCACATTTTGCTAGGGCGCGTTTTGTGTCTCGTTCTTCCACTCCCAGGTGGAATTTGTCTTGTGTTTTGTGGTCATTATCCAAGAGCCCATATGAACCTATGGCTTCAGCCACTTTGTTGAATTGTTCCATTAAAACCGCTTTTCTTCTGGCCTTCGCTACTGCAAAGCGTAGAGGTGAGTTACATGCTTTCTGGATGGTTGATCAGCATATGTCTGTGGGAAAGAACTCTGTTTCTTTTTCATATGAACCGGGTTTCCTTCCTAAGACACACAATCCCTCCTCACATGATCTCGAACCTGTTGTGGTTCCGGGCCTCCCTCCGTCTCGTCTGTCAGCGGCGGTGGATCGCACGCTCTGTCCAGTCCATGCGGTCAAGTATTACGTACGGAAGACTAAGAACATTCGGTCCAACCGTAAGCGTTTCTTTATTCCGACTTTAGGCCAGCGGGAGGTATCGAAATCTACTGTCTCCCGTTGGATAGGTAGAGCCATTACTAGAGCTTATACTTCAGTAAGTGGTTCTGCGGCCGTGAAATTTAGGCCCAAGCCGCACGAGGTGCGAGCAGTCTCTACTTCTTGGGCTTTTCGTTCGGGCATTTCCGTCAGGAAGGTCATGCGAGCGGCAACTTGGAAAAATTATAATACTTTTTCCAAGTTTTATCTAAGATCGCTATCTGAGCAGGCGGGTGATGTGCTTCAACTGGGTCCGTTAGTGGCAGCGGGTGAAGTTGTGGGTTAGTCTATCGGTAGCATCGCATTTAGACACTATTTGGATCTACCTGTTTGCGCTCTGCTGGATCTCTTTCTGATAACCCGATCATTCGGTTTGTCATTACAGTTCCAGTGGAGTATGGGGGTTGGGAAGTGTGGCTCATCGCTAGATGAGCTTCACTTGCTTTTCTTCATGAATGGGTGTCTGTGGTTATGAATGGTTTATACTGTTCATCACACTGGTCATTAGTTTTTGGTGTACATTTTTGGATAAGAGCAAGGCAACCTAACCAGTTTGTTGCAGGGGTGTTACAAAAGGTTAGTTTTACCTTTAGTTAGTCATTTTTTGGTTTCTGCTCTCTTTGTCTAACTTACAGCAGTTTATATGGTTATGGTTTTGGTCTAACTTATGGCCAGTTTTACGCCTAAGCACTTACTTGTTAGGATGACCTTAGTGCTTAGGACGTTTGTATAATGTGTTCTCGATATGGACGAGTTATGTATCGTCATGAGACAATGTTCAGACTTGGTATTTATCTCGGTTGAGTCTGTTACATGTGAGGTGCCAGGCAACATCTTCGTCGAGGTTTCCTTCAGTCAGGATCTGCGTTTCACTGAGCAGCCTCCGTCGTGCTTCACTAGGGTACAGATCGGTTCTACGAGTCAGTCCTCATGACTAGCGTGGTGAGATCGTTCTTCATCCACTCTTCACCTACTTTCGTTTGAGAAGGGGGGGCCATATTGGGCGCTCCGATGCTTCTTTGGTGAGTCTATGTTTTTACATTATATGTAACAACTAAGTGATACCTAGGCCATATATATTTATATTTGTCTGTTTCGAGGGTTTTTAATCTGCCTTACCATTCCGGTCGAGTATGAGTAGTGAGAATACCTCCCACCATCACTACGAATTCTTGCAACCATTCAGGTTAGTTTGAAGACATAAAAATGGAAAATTATTACTAATTTTAGTTTTTATTATTCATACTCGCCTGAATGGTAAGGTAGACCCTCCTCCCGTTCCCCGCTTGATGGTTTCATCTTCTCCATACTTCAGTTTCTTCGTGCTGCTATTCTACTAGCAGTTTGATTTCCTTTTGGAAATTAGTATTTTGAAGCTGTATACCTAACAATAATAGAAGGTGTTTAAATAGCGGAATAGCCAAATGGCTGTGTATAGAGCGGAATGGTCTATGGTGGGCTAATTGAGTGATTAGAGTAGGCAGATTTTTATTATTAGGACGATTTCATAGCAACCTAATAGTTTGCAACCATTCAGGTGAGTATGAATAATAAAAACTAAAATTAGTAATAATTTTCCATTTATGGCAGGCTATATATATAATCCTATGCATATTGGGACACCATTTGTTTTCTGTAACCTGTAGGATATCGCAGTGAACGATTACCATATTGCATTATTGGTCTGCACATTGCATGATTGAAGCCCGGATATAATGACAGTAGTACATGTATGAACATTTGGATACATAATTTCACTATTTTCTCTATTTAATTTCGAAAGTATATATTGTTGCCGCTCATTTTAATCGTCTCAATGAGACAGTTCAAATGAGTGGTAACAACATAGAATTTTATGAAGAAAATTTCAAATAAACAAAATGATGAGATTTTTTTCTCAAAATAAATCATAAAATGTAATAAAAAAAAAGGTTTTTGGGGAAGGGACCAAGTGACTGGCGTAGTATGGACCTGGCACCAGGTCAGGTTATTCTAATTTCAGGGCTAAATATATATTTATTTCGATTTGAATATTCTGTTCCGATTTTGGGGTTTTCCCCCCAGTGCAGCAAGTTAAATGTGGGATCGAACCCGTTGGTGCGGCCTTAAATGACCTTAATTCGCTGTTGATAGGCTGTTAAACACCAATAAATCAAATAAATCGATAAAATTACTCTATGATAAACTTTTATTTGGTTAACAACTGTGGCTCTCCACCCCACTCCTTCACCCGGGTGGGAAATACATTGATACATGTAGATGCATTGGGACCACAGCAAATAAAGCCAGCATTCACTTTGGAACAAGTTGTGTCCACGAATATATACATATACATGTAGGAGGAATACGATACTGAAAGTTTCTTCAGACGTCTGCTCTTGGTTCGAGTAATTGCCGTGTATGCGACACTCCGTAATTGTTAAGGGATTTGGTGGCAACATGGCATATTACTGCATGCTTTGTGATCACGATCTGTCTCTCCCTTTGATGGAATAACATGCCAGCACGTGAGAACCAACGCCACTTGAAACTTTACTCAACTCGCAATAAGATATCATGTCCTATGTATTATGTATTGTGAAATGTTTGTCCAGCCATCGTAGGCCAGATACAAATATAGTAGTATGAACATTTTGAGAATTTGTTATTTTCTCTATATCTGTTCGAAAGTACATGTTGTTACCGCTCATATGAACCATCTCGACAAGATGGTTCAAATGAGTGGTAACAACATATAATTTTATGGAGAAATAAACAAAATAGTCAGATCTTTTCAATAAAAACGATTGTATCCATAGACTTCAATGGGTTAAGCGGGACTGTCCTTGACAAAACGGGTTTGTGTTGTCCAGATCAGCCTGTACATCTTGTTTGATAGTGGTCTCCATTGTTTACCATCCTGTCCGTGAAGCCCTGCTTCTAACACCAAGTATGCAATGTAGATCTGTATCAGGTGGTGGTGGAAACGTGCTGGCAGAGTATGAGCTAGATCGACTGGCCATAATACCTGCTGTATATAAGCACCATTTCTCAGGTCACGGTCACATGCGTATGATGTTGTGTGACTTCACTATAAATGTATCACAAATGATAATGCCTTTTCATGATTGCAAAACACTCGAGTTTGTATTGGAGTGCTAATATAGCTTAATTACAGCGAGACCTCTCTAAACTGGACAGCCGATGGACCTCCAGTTGTGAGAGTTTCCAGCATGTCAGGGCATTGATGTGGGACTGATGTGGGTCTATGCTAGATGCTACAGTGAAACCTCTCTAAACTAGGCACCCTGGGAGGTTGCCAGGGTGTTCGGCTTGGAGAGGTTTCATTGTAAATCAGGAATTTGATCATTCTGAGCCATAGTTGTGTGCTATGCGATCACGAACAGACATTATCACCTGAGATAAATGACCAAGAAACTCATAAAAAATAAGATCACAGGTGTTTCCTTGGTGTCCGGTTTAGAGAGGTTCCACTGTAGTACCAAGTATTGGTTGGTAATGCCCACATACATGTACTGTTCTGTGTTGTGATAGGCTGTATGGATTTTAATTTTATAACACCAAATTGGATTTACCCTTTTTTTCCATGGGGAAATTTCTGTCAATAAATGCCAACATTGTGTACAATCTGCGCCACCAGTATGATGTATAACCAGTATGATGTATAACCAGTATAACCAGTATGATGTATAACCAGTATGATGTATAACCAGCGGACATGGCATGCAAGTGTCTTTCATTTGTAACAAAATGTCTCACAGCAGCATATGAGATGATCTCTTCCACTGTTAATTAAAGCATGTTGTTTACCAAGAAAAATGGAAAGTAAACAGCACATACAAAATAAATACAATATATGTATGACAAATTGAATGCAGGATGATTGTAAATGGTAACTACTGGTTATATAAGCATGGCTACATGCATTTTGTAGTTATGTGATACTTTCTTGTGACAAAACAGGTCACTGCTCTGTATGTCAGTGTTTCTGTACATGTTACAGAGTAATTAGAAAATATAAAGTGCACAGTAGTGTTTGAAATTAGTCTGGATAGTGTGCCAAAATTGTGTCGAGAAGTCTGCCAATTTTGTTTTTTTGTGTGTGTAAAATTTTGCTTTTCTTCTAAATCATTTGCTCAAAAAATGTCATTTGTAGGTTCAGCACATCAGGGGCTCGATCATTTCACTAAATTTTGTACGACTAAAATGTTCGTAAGTGCAAAATTATGATAGTCTGTAAATTTCACATTAACAATGTTTTCTTGTAAACAATTATTGGATTTACATTTATTATATTCAATATATGTTCAATAAATGTAAATCCATCAAGTGAAATTTCCAGATCATCCTAAATTCGCACATTTTAGTCGTACAAAATTTAGTAAAACGGCCCCCAGAACATGAAGTTGCTATTTCCAACACGAGATTCATGAAACCAGTGTTAAAGTGACTTTTTCACTCACTGAATTCAACACTAATAATACATGCTGAGGATTCACAATTTTCCTTGAAGAAAATTCAAAAAAAAAATTCTCATTTCTACTAAAATAAAATAATATTTTGACCACCCTTTGAACCATCAAATGAGTGGTTCCAACATATATTTTGGACGATAAGTGATAAAAAATTGTGGCAAATATTTTAAATTTGCTCTACCGGTAACCCCTAGAGGGGTAATGCATGTAATGGGGTACCGGTAATTACATACAGTATGTGTTACTGGCCCGTTCTCCCCCTGGCCAGAGTTTCTCCCATTCCTCAATGAATTATTCCCTTCACATACATGATTAGTATGCTGTGACATACATGGTATTCTTGGCGTATTTTGTGACTTACGGCACTCTTGTTGCATTTCTATCCAGTCATCTTGCCAGCCATTTGTCCATCGATCTATATGTTGGTGTTCAAGTAACTAATATTTTTGGCAGTTAGTTGTTCTGACGTTAAGTCTGTTTATCATCATCCATACTTCATCCGAACCTGTGGGCCCTATGTCCCTGATGTCCAGGGTCAAAGTAAAATGACAGTGATGACGAAACTTGAGTTTTGGCACAATTTAGTCCTGGATGAAATTGCATGTAACGGTTTTGCCCATCCCAGCTGTGTGCTCAAGGTCACTTCGATCTGCAGGCATTCATGCAGAAATATTTCAAATATTTGGCGAGGCAAAACGTTTACTGAATATTATTGACTACATGTATATAACTAATTAGCATACCTTCAGGCATAGTGTGCAGTAACACCGTTTGTCGTTTTGATGTATGTTTACCTTTCACCCCAAATAACTGGAATAGACTGTGATATGTTTGTTTTTGTTTTTTTTTTTTCTAAAAAATATATGAAAATTACTTGCAACAAGTGCTGATCCTGATTACGAGCCGGCTCATCTAGATCTACACTGTATAAACACTGCTGGAGAGGTCTGTGACAGGATTAATGAGTGACATTTGAACCCTGAGTCCCGTCTCTGTGTGACCTTAGCTGTTGCTGGAATGTTAAACCCATTCACTTTCACTTTCACTTTTGAACCCTGAGTCCCATCTCTGTATGACCATAGCTGTTGCTGGCAACCCATTCACTTTCACTTTTTTAGCCTTGGAGATGGTTCATTTGATCTGGAGTCGGACAGAACAAACAGTGTTGATACAGGGCTGATGTTCTGCCTCATTACTGTCTACAATAGTTATAAATACAATATGACAACTGAGGAAGGTCTTTGGCATCACAATATAAATATATGATTATCAACGTAATTGTTAGGTTCATAACAATTTGTGAAGTCTAGTATGGGCCAACATATTCAAAAAAGAACAACTGTCTATTTTGAACCATCAAAAGCACTTTGTTTCATTTTATAGACACAACCCATGATCCAGGGGTCAAATTAATGAATTAACCCATTCTTTTCGGAATACACCTTTACGGGTATGAATATTTTTATTTTTTTTATTTCTCGGTGAGACGGTTCAAATGGTGGTCATGACATTTATTTCTGAGTGCATAGAAGGAAAATATTTAGGATTTTCCGCAAACATAATAGCGTATCCTCGGCATGAAAAGGGTTAAATTCAATTCTCACATGCACATTTAAACATCGAATGGAAGTACATGTAATGTATCGAGTATCAACCCATGTTCCTACATGTTGCTGTTTGAAACTTCATCACATAAGTGTTGTAATTAAAGAATAGTATGACCCCACATTTCAAATTCAATGCGTATTAACCTTTACTAATGTTCTTCCTTATTAATTAGCAAACAAATAATAATAAAAAAATAAAAACAAATTTAAAAATTCACTTATTTGAGCTGCAAAAAACAAACACTGTTTGCATTTTCCAGCTCAACTAAGGTAATTTCAACTTGATTACAGTATTTTCACTACTCGATTTGAAAATCAATGCGTATTGTCACATTGCTGTGCGTATTTTGTACTCCAACTTCTGATAATTAATGTGTATTCTGCTAAAATACACACCTTATCTGGAGCTCTGCACATTATAAGAACTGTGATGTACAGACTGACAGACAGATGGACACACAGACATAACAACATTTTGGAATTTCATGTATCCACTATTTCTATTGTTTGAAATGAAAGAAAAAGCTCATAATATGCACAGATAAGCTTACTGATTAAGTCTATTGTATTCTTTTGTGTCCCCCTCATATAACTCTGGGATGTTGGCTTGGACACACAGACAGATGGAAACCCATTGACAAAAAATCCCATATAATACCCATTTGTTTTTCAAACCGTTGGTATAGATACATCCTATACTTTCACTGTGTGACTTGCAGTCCAGTTTGTATGGACGTGGTATGACAAAAACAGTCGAGCTTTCTTCCATTCATTAAGCAGGCCAGACTTGTTTGTTGGCAATAATAAGCTGTGAGACTTTATCACTGTCAAATCGCGGGGAAAATTGCTGGAACTTGTCACGATTTACAACAACAAACATAAATTTACTGCAATCGTAAAATAAATTGATGCTTGTTGTATACTGCACAGGGTTCAATCTAGCCCTTCGAAATAGGGAGAAGTTTTCACTAAAAATTTGAGAAAATTTTCCATTTTTTCCAAAATGTCTGTTTTATATAGTGAAAAACTACTCCCTCAACTCAACATAGGGAGAAGTTAGACAATTTAGGGAGCGAATTTCGCCCTGTAAAATGATCCCTGAATTATGCAATATGTGTATGTGAGGTGACAAAGAATATGTATTGTTTCTATTTCCCATTAATGAATATGTACGAAACCTGCTCCGATCTATATTATTCTGCCCTGAGATATTGAGGAGGGATCATGGGTCTGGTTATTTGGTGGCCTTGAACTCAAACAGGTTTATATTTCACGCATGTATTCTTCTGCTGGGGTCCGTTTCACTAAACTTCGTACAACTAAAAAGTGCAAATTTAGGATTGTCTGGAAATTTCAATTGATGGATTTACATTTATTGAGGTGGGTGGTTGGTCGGGCGAATGCGACGGCGTAAATTAACGGTAGGGGTTCCTCCTTATAGGAATCATGATTTGCCTGGTTTGGCCCTCCGTTACATTTTTATCTTTGGCTCTTTTGTTACCTGGGAGTTGAATTGGGTTATTGTCCATTATAGAAGTAATAAGATTACTACTGATCCTACTACTTTGGGGAAGGGGCCAAGTGATTCTGGTGTGGTGTGGTGAGGACCTGGCATCAGATCAGGATTATTCTGATTTCAGGGATGAATATATATATTTTTTTATTGTAAATATTCAGTTTTGATTTTGGGATTTTCCCCCCATTTGTACAGGTAATATATGGAATTTAGTACTAAACACATTGCCATATGGAGCCTATGCTCAATAAATGTAAACCCAATAACTATTTACAAGAAAATATTGTTAATGTGAAATATACAGACTCATAATTTTGCAGTTTTCAGTCGTAGAAAGTTTAGTAAAACGCCCCTGGTCTTCGCTGTGGCAAACCCCTACCCCTCCACCCACTGATACTCTCAAACCCCTACCCCTCCACCCACTGATACTCTCAAACCCCTACCCCTCCACCCACTGATACTCTCAAGGTCAAGGTCACAAAACATCTCATAATTTCTTATTATGGAATTAATTGATATTTCATACCTGCATTATTCTGATGGTCCTCAATTGCGCTATGACATTGTATGTCACGGTTACATCCTTGGAATATTTGGCGTCGAGCCCATGCCTTGGAGGGGGTATTCTATAAGTCCTCGTTTACTGACAAGTCAGTAGTTACTTTTACAAAAGAATTATTGTAGATTATTAATAATCTACAATAATTTTGCTGATCAGGTTAATGACTGGACAATGTTTGATTTGGGAGTCTGACTGGTAATTAACTTGACTTGATGCTTATGTTTAATGGCCACACTGACTCTATGGACTGGTATATTAATGTGTGCAGTGCATTTCTTATTTCTGGCTGTGACAGGAGAAACAGGGCTCATGGGAATTGTGACCAGTATCGCTCTTGGTTGTATACATTTATAACCAAACTAAACAGTGTTATTAGCTCACCTGAGCGAAGCTCATGTGAGCTATTGTTACCGCAATGTGTCCGTCTCTGTCGTCCGTCGTCGTCCGTGAACATTTTCAAACGTCTTCTCCTCGGTAACCATTTGGCCTATTGTCACCAAACTTCATGGTCATGGTCCTTAGGTAGGGGGATTACAAAATTGTTAAAATGACGTCATTACGTAATCCAAGATGGCCGCCATCTAAAAATAGCACAAATTCTTCAAAAATCTTCTTCTCAAGAACCGCCAACCTGATTTCGACAAAACTTGGTAGGAATGATCAATGTACAATGCTCTTTCAAAGTTGTTAAAATGGTGACCCCGGGGTCAAAAATGGGCGTGGCCGGTGGGGTCAAATTTTATTTTTGACCGAATATGGTCATGTTATATATCAAGTCGAAGGTATCAATGGTGCATTTTTTGTCAAAATCGGATGGTCATGTCATCCAAGATGGCCGCCGAAAGATGAAAAGGTCGTTCTTTTATTAGAGATTTCAAAATTCTTCTTCACATGAACCGCTTGGCCCATGGTAGCCAAACTTAAAATTTATGGTCCATGGGTGAAGCCTTTTCAGATTTGTTGAAATGGAGGTCATCGCTAATCCAAGATGGCCGCCGTCTAAAACTAGCATAAATTCTTAAAAAATCTTCTTCTCATGAACCGCTAGCCGGATTTCGACAAAACTTGGTAGGAATGATCGATGTACAATGCTCTTTCATATTTGTTAAAATGGTGACCCCGAGGTCAAAAATGGGCATGGCCGGTGGGGTCAAATTGGGGTCAAATTTTATTTTTGACCGAATATGGTCATGTTATATATCAAGTCGAAGGTATCAATGAGGCGATCACTCTTGTACATTTTTTGTCGAATTGGATTGTTATGTCATCCAAGATGGCCGCTGAAATGTCAAAAGGTCGTTCTTTTATTAGAGATTTCAAAATTCTTCTTCACATGAACCGCTTGGCCCATGGTAGCCAAACTTAAAATTTATGGTCCATGGGTAAAGCCTTTTCAGATTTGTTGAAATGGAGGTCATCGCTAATCCAAGATGGCCGCCGTCTAAAAATAGCATAAATTCTTAAAAAATCTTCTTCTCATGAACCGCTTGCCTGATTTCGACGAAACTTGGTAGGAATGATCGATGTACAATGCTCTTTGAAAGATGTTAAAATGGTGACCCCGGGGTCAAAAATGGGCGTGGCCCGTGGGGTCAAATTTTGTTTTTGACTGAATATGGTCATGTTATATATCAAATCAGAGGTATCAATGAGGCGATCACTCTGGTACATTTTTTGTCGAAATCGGATTGTTATGTCATCCAAGATGGCCGCCGAAATGTCAAAAGGTCGTTCTTTTATTAGAGATTTCAAAATTCTTCTTCACATGAACCACTTGGCCCATGGTAGCCAAACTTAAAAGTTATGGTCCATGGGTGAAGCCTTTTCAGAATTGTTAAAATGGAGGTCATCGCTAATCCAAGATGGCCGCCTTCTAAAAATAGCATAAATTCTTAAAAAATCTTCTTCTCATGAACCACCAGCCGGATTTCGACTAAACTTGGTAGGAATGATCGATTTACAATGCTCTTTCAAAGTTGTGAAAATGGTGACCCCGGGGTCAAAAATGGGCATGGCCCGTGGGGTCAAATTGGGGTCAAATTTTATTTTTGACCGAATAGGGTCATGTCATATATCAAATTGAAGGTATCGATTGCTCTGGTGCAATACTTGTCGGAATCGGATGATTATGTCATCCATGATGGCCACCAAAAGGTCCATTTATTCAAGATTTTGAACGTCTTTTTCTTAGGAACCACATGGCCGATGCTGGCCAAACTTCATAGGAAGTTAAGATCCTTGGTTGAAGCATTTTCAGATTTGGTAAAATGAGTCATCGCTTAATCCAAGATGACTACCATCTAAAAATAGCACAATTTTTTTAAAACACATTAGCTCAATGTCACATTCTCCTCTGGTGTTCATGGAGTCAGGTGAGCGAATTAGGGCCATCATGGCCCTCTTGTTTTTACATAACACATCATGTTATTTTGTTTCGCTTTTTTTGTGCCTTTTTAAATACGATCGATCCCGTTGTGAACAAAAATATCGCTGTCTTATCGGTGTGCGTGGATAGTGACTGATTTGTTGGCACCTTCAGATGGCCATTGTCATAAATGTTTGGTGACGCAATACCCGAATTGATCCACACAATATGTCACATTGGCATGTGTAGCTAGAAAATAGAAAATATCTGGTAACACGAAGCACGTGGCAGCTGTGTATTGCGCCGCTAATCGGGATATCCGATATCATGGTTATCAGGTGTGTGTAACTTCACGTGTAACACCAATAAACCAGTGGCATGTTGTGTATTATTTTGGGCATTTAATTGGAGCGTGGATCGAATCAATTAAAGGCGGATACTTACGAGAGTTGTCAACAGGATCTGATTTGAAGATTCAGCCAGAAAAGGGCAGACACTTATGGAAAACCGGGCAGGAGGACGCAGCCAAAAATCCCAAAAAGGGGGCAGGGTGCCGCAACCCTCCTATTCCTACGTAGGGGAAACACTAATTAAAAATATCACATATAGTCAGAAATTTACTTTATAACTGTTTGCATGCTAGTGGCGAAAATATCCGCCCAACAAATTAGGACTATGTTTTATTTCTCTCTGTAAATATGTCTTGGAATTTCATTAGAATTGAGTCCTGAGGACTCAATTCTAATGAAATTCCAAGACATATTCATGATATTTACAGGGAGAAATAAAAAAGAAAATATGATGATTTTTTGTCCGCTAGTTTTGAACTATTTATAGCCCACAAGTTTCCCAGCATGCAAAGAGTTAAGTTCATTCCAGCTACATGTACATGGGTGTGAAAAGGTTTGTGCCATTTAAACATTCCAGAACACTATGCTTTGTGGAAATTGACACTCAAATCCATTCTGTATTGACTGCGAATTCAACGCAGCCATAGGCTGTCATGGATAGAACATCTTTTCAGATCATAATTTCTTTATTCTAGATTCAGACATTTAGGCAAATCGATACAGTGGCACAGTTTCACCGTTGAAATGGGATCGGGTCTACTGAATCAATTTACATGTCAATTACTGAGCATGCTGAGTAGACCAGTTTCCACATGACATGGACATTTGAAAACAGTGTAGTGGAGAATAACATTGTGAATGATACACACCGCTGACAAACTGTGTTGGAAATGTCATGCATACATACAGTAGTACCGTACATGTATATTGTGCGTGCAGAGTAATTATCTGTGTATGCCCACTGCTCAAGTACATGATTCAGAAGGGTATGACACTGTTAATTATGAATGTTTATTTGTCAAATAATTTGGTTATTCATAACAGACTCCTCGTTTTGGTCCCATCTCTATGACCTGATAGGACCTTAGCTGTTGCTGGGACGTTAATTAAACCCAGTCACTTCCACTTTTCCTTTTTTGGTCACATACCTGAGCTGGTAGTGATGCAGGTACTAGACTGTAAAATCTTCCGGTCATCGTGAAACCTGACAACAAATTCAGAGCAAATGCTGAATTAAATTCCTCATTTTCTCAGACTCTTTTACCAGTATCCAACATGTCTGTTACAGGACACTTCAAAACATTTATAAATCAGTTTCTGCAAATATTGGCCCTGTTGATATTGCATTGATCTTATCTTGAATGGAGGACTTGGAACTCGTGGAAAAGGATCTCGGTATGATTTGTCGGCCAGTATTCGTGACTGCACATACACAGACACCTGCGTTAATCTTGCCACAATTATCAACGTTTCTCAATCATCATCTATTGGCAATGCCAACTCACAATCAAGCAATTGGATTGACTGAGCCTGAGCTGTATACAGTTCAGGCTCAGTCAATCAAGCTACTTGATTTCAAGGATAATATTCACCTATTCAGGGCTCGACAAATTTTTATTTTCTGACTTGTCCCACTGGACGAGAGAACCTAAAAATCTACTCGTCCAGACTGGACTTCTACTCGTCCAAACTTTTGGTCAAATAACAAAACATACATTTTTGTATGTACAGTTTGTGATAATATTTTGTGATAACAATAATATTTCCACAGTCAATGTGCCCGTGTAGATCTATATTTCCAGCTTTCGGTGCGCGGCTTCAACAAATAAATTATGTAATTTATGTAATTTGTGTAACTGTTGCTACACAGCGTGAAACAATGGTGCCGTGGTGGGAGGGGTACTCTGCAGTTTGCATCTTATTGTAAACGGCTTAGCGTAGCGTTGTGTATTGCAGGAATAATAAGATTGCCAAGTTTTAGATATAATTCGCCAGATAACCGTGATTAATTTCGCCTTTTCGAGTTGTTCATTGGATCTATTAATATCTCCGCCGCCCTGCAAAAACCGGGCGTATGTCTGACATCTTGTTTTGTTTGTAAACACAGAGCAGACGACAGTTAAACAGGATGCTAAGTCACGGTGACTGGTTGTAGAATGCACGTATTAAATTCAGTAGTTGCAGCCATGAATGGGAATAAGTCGGACACAGTCTACATTGTATATGTGTATCTTGGCAACGCAGAAAGGCGAGTGTAGTAGGTAGTCTCCCTTTACCACGCTCGGTAATCAGTTGAATATTTTATTGGAATTTAGTATTTCGCTTCGCAAAACTTCGCATTTGCATTTTCTCAGTGGTGATCTTCAAATTTCCACTCGCCCGACTGGACGAGCGGCTTTCAATTTTCACTCGCCCAGGCTGAAAAGTTACTCGTAAATACGAGCGGACGAGTGGATTTGTCGAGGCCTGCTATTATGAAATAAAGAAGTTGACAAATGTTGACAAGATTAGCGACGGCGGTAGTGTATAGTTCTGAGATGGTACAATCAGATCTGATCCTACACTGTCATTACCTGAGATGGTACGATCTGAGATGGTATGATCAGGTCCTACACTGTCATTATCTGAGATGGTATGATCAAGTCCTACACTGTCATTATCTGAGATGGTATGATCAGGTCCTACACTGTCATTATCTGAGTTGGTACGATCAGGTCCTACACTGTCATTATCTGATATGGTATGATCAGGTCCTACACTGTCATTATCTGAGATGGTATGATCAAGTCCTACACTGTCATTATCTGAGATGGTATGATCAGGTCCTACACTGTCATTATCTGAGTTGGTATGATCAGGTCCTACTCTGTCATTATCTGAGTTGGTATGATCAGGTCCTACACTGTCATTATCTGAGATGGTATGATCAGATCCTACACTGTCATTATCTGAGTTGGTATGATCAGGTCCTACACTGTCATTATTTGAGTTGGTATGATCAGGTCCTACACTGTCATTATCTGAGATGGTATGATCAGATCCTACACTGTCATTATCTGAGATGGTATGATCAAGTCATACTCTGTCATTATCTAACATGGTATGATCAGGTCCTACACTGTCATTATCTAACATGGTACAATCAGGTCCTACACTGTCATTATCTGAGTTGGTATGATCAGGTCCTACACTGTCATTATCTGAGATGGTATGATCAGGTCCTACACTGTCATTATCTGAGATGGTATGATCAGGTCCTACTCTGTCAGTATCTGAGTTCGTATGATCAGGTCATACACTGTCATTATCTGAGATGGTATGATCAGGTCATACACTGTCATTATCTGAGTTGGTATGATCAGGTTATACTCTGTCATTATCTAACATGGTATGATCAGATCCTACACTGTCATTATCTGAGTTGGTATGATCAGGTTCTACACTGTTATTATCTGAGACGGTATGATCAGGTCCTACACTGTCATTATCTGAGTTGGTATGATCAGGTTCTACACTGTTATTATCTAACATGGTACGATCAGGTACTACACTGTCATTATCTGAGATGGTATGATCAGGTCCTACACTATCATTATCTGAGTTGGTATGATCAGGTCCTACACTGTCATTATCTAACATGGTACGATCAGGTCCTACACTGTCATTATCTGAGATGGTATGATCAGGTCCTACTCTGTCATTATCTGCCCCGTGCAGGCACCGGGGCGAGATCAACTGATCCTGAGAATAGTGCTGCAGTAGCCATTGCTTGTCGTAAAAGGCGACTAAACTGGCTTAACGATTGGGTTCATACTTTCCGGAACCCACTATACCGGATTTGGCACTCATGTACATTTTTGGCTTTCTTGTATGTGAGAGTTGAGTCGGGCTATGCCCCATATATAAAAGTAAGATTAGTGCTAATCCTATTACTTTTAGGGGATGGGATAAATGATGCTGGTGTGGCGAGGGCCTGGCACCAGATCAGGTTGTTCTAATTTCAGGACTGAATATATATTTTGATTGTAAATATTGAGTTCTGAAGTTGGGATTTTACCCCCCTTGGACAGGTGGATACGGGACTCGACCCCGTTGACCCGTCTGCGTGTAGACTCCCTGAGGCTTGTACCTCTATGTCAGAAAAGCGGACGTTAAACCCTATTCACTCACTCACTCACTGTCATTATCTAACATGGTATGATCAGGTCCTATACTGTCATTATCTGAGTTGGTACGATCAGGTCCTACACTGTCATTATCTGAGATGGTATGATCAGGTCCTACACTGTCATTATCTGAGTTGGTATGATCAGGTCCTACTCTGTCATCATCTAACATGGTATGATCAGGTCCTACACTGTCATTATCTAACATGGTATGATCAAGTCCTACACTGTCATTATCTGAGATGGTATGATCAGGTCCTACACTGTCATTATCTGAGTTGGTATGATCAGGTCCTAATCTGTCATTATCTGAGTTGGTATGATCAGGTCCTACTCTGTCATTATCTAACATGGTATGATCAGGTCCTACACTGTCATTATCTGAGATGGTATGATCAGGTCCTACACTGTCATTATCTGAGTTGGTATGATCAGGTCATTCTCTGTCATTATCTGAGTTGGTATGATCAGGTCCTACTCTCTCATTATCTAACATGGTGTGATCAGGTCCTACTCTGTCATTATCTGAGATGGTATGATCAGGTCCTACACTGTCATTATCTAACATGGTATGATCCAGGTCCACACTGTCATTAATCTGAGTTGGAATATGATCAGTCCTACTCTGTCATTATCTGAGTTGGTATGATCAGGTCCTACTCTGTCATTATCTGAGTTGGTATGATCAGGTCCTACACTGTCATTATCTGAGTTGGTATGATCAAGTCCTACACTGTCATTATCTGAGACGGTATGATCAGGTCCTACTCTGTCATTATCTAAGTTGGTATGATCAGGTCCTACTCTGTCATTATCTAACATGGTATGATCAGGTCCTACACTGTCATTATCTGAGTTGGTATGATCAGGTTATACTCTATCATTATCTAACATGGTACGATCAGGTCCTACACTGTCATTATCTGAGTTGGTATGATCAGGTCATACACTGTCATTATCTGAGTTGGTATGATCAGGTCCTACTCTGTCATTATCTGAGTTGGTATGATCAGGTCCTACTCTGTCATTATCTGAGACTGTCATTATCTGAGATGGTATAATCAGGTTCTACTTTGTTATTATCTGAGATGGTATGATCAGATTCTACACTGTCATTATCTGAGTTGGTATGATCAGGTCCTACACTGTCATACTCTGTCATTATCTGAGTTGGTATGATCAGGTCCTACACTGTCATTATCTGAGTTGGTATGATCAGGTCCTACTCTGTCATTATCTGAGTTGGTATGATCAGGTCCTACTCTCTCATTATCTAACATGGTATGATCAGGTCCTACACTGTCATTATCTGAGTTGGTATGATCAGGTCCTACTCTGTCATTATCTAAGTTGGTATGATCAGGTCCTACTCTGTCATTATCTAACATGGTATGATCAGGTCCTACACTGTCAATATCTGAGTTGGTATGATCAGGTTATACTCTATCATTATCTAACATGGTACGATCAGCTCCTACACTGTCATTATCTGAGTTGGTATGATCAGGTCCTACTCTGTCATTATCTGAGTTGGTATGATCAGGTCCTACTCTGTCATTATATAACATGGTACATGTATGATCAGGTCCTACTCTGTCATTGTCTAACATGGTATGATCAGGTCCTACACTGTCATTATCTGAGTTGGTATGATCAGGTCCTACTCTGTCATTATCTGAGATGGTATGATCAGGTCCTATACTGTCATTGTCTGAGTTGGTATGATCAGGCCTACCTCTGCATTATCTAATTCTATGATCAGGTCCCTACCTGTCATTTTTCTGATATGGTATGATCAGGTCCTACACTCATTAGCTGAAGTTGGTAAGATCAGGTCCAACCTCTGTCATTAATCTGAGTTTGGTATGATCAGGTCCTACTCTGTCATTACTAACGGGTACGATTCAGTCCTCCACTGTTTCATTAAATTCCTTGAGTGGTAATCAGGTTCAACACTGTCATTATCTGGAGTTGGTATGATCCAGGTCCCATACACTGTCATTATCTGAGTTGGTATGATCAGGTCCTACTCTGTCATTATCTGAGTTGGTATGCATTCAGGTCCTACTCTGTCATTATCTGAGTTGGTATGATCAGGTCCTACTCTGTCATTATATAACATGGTACATGTATGATCAGGTCCTACTCTGTCATTGTCTAACATGGTATGATCAGGTCCTACACTGTCATTATCTGAGTTGGTATGATCAGGTCCTACTCTGTCATTATCTGAGATGGTATGATCAGGTCCTATACTGTCATTGTCTGAGTTGGTATGATCAGGTCCTACTCTGTCATTATCTGAGTTGGTATGATCAGGTCCTACTCTGTCATTATCTAACATGGTATGATCAGGTCCTACACTGTCATTATCTGAGATGGTATGATCAGGTCCTACACTGTCATTATCTGAGTTGGTATGATCAGGTCCTACTCTGTCATTATCTGAGTTGGTATGATCAGGTCCTACTCTGTCATTATCTAACATGGTACGATCAGGTCCTACACTGTCATTATCTGAGTTGGTATGATCAGGTCATACACTGTCATTATCTGAGTTGGTATGATCAGGTCATACACTGTCATTATCTGAGTTGGTATGATCAGGTCCTACTCTGTCATTATCTGAGTTGGTATGATCAGGTCCTACTCTGTCATTATCTAACATGGTATGATCAGGTCCTACACTGTCATTATCTGAGATGGTATGATCAGGTCCTACACTGTCATTATCTAACATGGTGTGATCAGGTCCTACTCTGTCATTATCTGAGTTGGTATGATCAGGTCCTACACTGTCATTATCTGAGATGGTATGATCAGGTCCTACAGTCATTATCTAACACGGTGTGATCAGGTCCTACTCTGTCATTATCTGAGTTGGTATGATCAGGTCCTACTCTGTCATTATCTGAGTTGGTATGATCAGGTCCTACTCTGTCATTATCTAACATGGTATGATCAGGTCCTACACTGTCATTATCTGAGATGGTATGATCAGGTCCTACACTGTCATTATCTGAGTTGGTATGATCAGGTCATACTCTGTCATTATCTGAGTTGGTATGATCAGGTCCTACTCTCTCATTATCTAACATGGTGTGATCAGGTCCTACACTGTCATTATCTGAGATGGTATGATCAGGTCCTACACTGTCATTATCTAACATGGTGTGATCAGGTCCTACTCTGTCATTATCTGAGTTGGTATGATCAGGTCCTACACTGTCATTATCTGAGATGGTATGATCAGGTCCTACACTGTCATTATCTGAGATGGTATGATCAGGTCCTACTCTGTCATTATCTGAGGCTGTCATTATCTGAGATGGTATGATCAGGTTCTACTCTGTCATTATCTGAGATGGTATGATCAGGTCCTACTCTGTCATTATCTGAGTTGGTATGATCAGGTCCTACTCTCTCATTATCTAACATGGTATGATCAGGTCCTACACTGTCATTATCTGAGATGGCATGATCAGGACCTACACTGTCATTATCTGAGATGGTATGATCAGGTCATACTCTGTCATTATCTGAGACTCATTATCTGAGATGGTATAATCAGGTTCTACTCTGTCATTATCTGAGATGGTATGATCAGGTCCTACTCTGTCATTATCTGAGATGGTACAATCAGGTCCTACACTGTCATTATTTGAGTTGGTATGATCAGGTCATACTCTGTCATTATCTAACATGGTATGATCAGGTCATCTGTCATTATCTAACATGGTATCAGGTACACTCATTACTAGATGGTACAATCAGGCTACACTGTCATTACTGAGTTGGTAGATCAGGTCCTACACTCATTATCTGAGATGGTACAATCAGGTCCTACACTGTCATTATTTGAGTTGGTATGATCAGGTCATACTCTGTCATTATCTAACATGGTATGATCAGGTCATATTCTGTCATTATCTAACATGGTATGATCAGGTCATACACTGTCATTATCTGAGATGGTACAATCAGGTCCTACACTGTCATTATCTGAGTTGGTATGATCAGGTCCTACACTGTCATTATCTGAGATGGTATGATCAGGTCCTACACTGTCATTATATGAGATGGTATGATCAGGTTTTACACTTGTCAAAGGCTGCATCATAAATTCACAAGTCACGTCTTGCAGCAGTGGACAAGTTAACCCTTTCCATGTGGGATACACATTCACAGGTTTCTCTATTTACAAACATTTGTTTGATATATTAAAACTCATCGGAGATAACATCAATTTAAGCATGAAATCGGACTTAAACTTAAAGTTATTGTGGACACAAGGATAGTACGGACGTCAGATCGACACAGTGTGGCCTGTATGCTCCCCAAATATTTTCGGGGAGAATAATGAACTTATATGTTACCACTTACTCTCGGTGATACGGTTCAAATGAGTGGTCACAACATATACTCGAAAACGACTATCATATGAAAGCCGTTCTGCAAGCAACAAAGGTTATTAAAAGTAAACAGCAACCCAAAAATCTCAAACATATTCTGACAAAGTTCGAGGATATAAACATTGGTCAAAAAATAATTACAAAATGTAATCGTCCGAACTGTGGATTGTGCGTACATATCTTAGAGTCTAGCTACTATACATTCAATGGCAAGACATTTTATGTAAATGAATCGATGTCATGTAATGTATAAAATGTTTTATATGTTATAACATGTAATGGATGCGGAGAGTACTACATCGGTGAAACATCAAACTTGCGGAATCGCAGAACTGTCCACGCACAACAAATACGAGACCCTGCAACTCGACAAATACTACCTTTTATAAATGAAAAAGTACGAGTAGAACTCTCTGCTCAGAAAAGGAAAAATATTTCCAAAAACTATTCAAACCAAAGTTGAACATTGTTGAACGTGACGTTACATTGGTGTTGGCAATCACATAATACTTAATACCACTGAAGAGTCTAACAAAACCAGTAGGGTTTAAGGTTTATGTTAATAAGTATTACATAAGTCATGTAATATATATTAAAATTAAAATTAAAATATATATACATGTATACTTATTTTGTGCAGAAAAACAGAAAATAAATTGTGTGTACCTGGGGGCCGTTCACTAAACTTTGTACGACTAAAATGTTTGTAAGTGAAAAATTAAGTGTCACATTAACGTTGTTTTCTTGTAAACAATATTGGATTTACATTTATTGAGCATATGCAGCCTATGGTCAATAAATGTAAATCCATCAATTGCAATTTCCAGACGATCCTAAATTTGCACATATGAACATTTTAGTCGTACAAAGTTTAGTGAAACGGACCTCTGGTACACAGCTTGCTGATACTGATAACAGCAGCAATGAAACTAATCTCAAGAATGGTTTGTCTTTTATTGATTGGATGTTACTTGTTCCACTATTAACTAGGAGTTGAACAAATTGATTGTGTGTTTGGGAATTTCCATAGATTTGAGCTCTGGGAAAGGGATCGTTGACAAGACAATGTCATAAATACACAATTTATTGGTAGCAACCCAATATTGGGTCACCCAGGCCAAGAGGAGATATTGTCATAAATACACAATAAATTGGTAATGACCCAATATTGGGTCCTCCATGCCGAGAGGAGAGATTGTCATAAATACACAATAAATTGGTAATGACCCAATATTGGGTCACCCAGGCCGAGAGGAGATATTGTCATAAATACACAATACATTGCTAGTGACCCAATATTGGGTCACCCAGGCTGAGAGGAGAGATTGTCATAAATACACAATACATTGCTAGTGACCCAATATTGGGTCACCCAGGCCGAGTGGACAGATTGTCATAAATACACAATAAATTGGTAATGACCGAATATTAGGTCACCCAGGCTGAGAAGAGAGATTGTCATAAATACACTAAATTCAGGTTTACTCTTCCACTGCCCAGGGTTTGGTCACACAATTTGCATTTCATGAGTCCATTCATACATGCGATAATATGCCATGCACACGATATATATTGCCTAGGTGATATTTACACTACAATAGTACATCAGACCTCCAGATAAGCTGTGTGTTTAGGAGTATTGTATTGTACCCCCTGATTTCAAATTAAATGCGTATTTAATTTTTACAAATGGATTTGTTACCGATGTCCGTACGTATGTACGACTGTCCCAAAACCTTAACGCTCGGGTAAAGGGCTTATAATTACCTGTTTCCTTGCTCGGATCTGCTTCACATTTCACACACGCATTGCTCCAATGGTCCTCTACCGCCCTGTGACAAATCCACATTTATCCCGCCCCCGCTAACCCCAGGGTCAAGTCTTGGTGCGTTCGAAACCTTAACGCTCGGGTAAATGGCTTATAATTTCCGTTTCCTTGTTTTCAAATGTTTTCTTTGGCTGCCAGCGGGGGCATTCGTATGCCGACAGGCCACATTTCTAGACTTCATTATTAAATTGGAACAAATGATCATAACAAATTTAAACATTCACTTATTTGGTTGTATTATTACTTATTCACTTATTTATACTTTAATACAGCTGAAAATGTACTTAGTTGAGCTGCAAAAAGCAACTAAGTACATTTTCAACTTTATTACAGTATTTCCACTACTCAATTAGAAAATCAATGCGTATTTTCACATTGCTGTGAGTATTTTGTGCTCTCACTGTTGATGATCAATGCGTATTCAGCTAAAATAAGTGCATAAAATACGCACCTTATATAGAGCTCTGGTACATTATTCTGTAATTATGCCACGGCAACTAGTTACCGGGCATATAGTGTGTACCATGTCGATCTGTCTGTCCACCTGTGTAGAAATTATTTGTTTCCATGCGATAATTTGACTACCATTTATATCCAATTTTTGCCATAATTCACATGTACATTCAAATCAACGATGGAAAGAACCCTATTGAATTTGGGTTTCATCTCTTCAAGGTCAAGGTCCAGAGATCAATTTACAGGGTGATTTGGGCAAGATTCCCTCCCTAAATTACAACACTTCTCCATATGTTGGGCTGAGGGAGAAGTACTGTTTCACTATATAAAATTAGAAATTTCTGGAAAGATGATACATTTTCTAAAGGGTTGTTTTAAACGGTTGAACCCTGGCGGTCATGGGTATCTTTCGTTTCAGTACGATAACTTGTGCTTCAGTGCTCACCAACATTTTCTGGTGTATATTGACTGTTTATGGCGCCACTATTTGATAGTAGCCACTTGTGGGAGTCTGTATTTCCCTGGAATAATGATTGTGTCACAGATACAGTATGTCCTGTCTGTTTTTGTGTGTGAAAAGGTAACCCAGATGTTATGGCCCACAAAAGAAAAATGCACATGCTGATCTTGATCTACACTGGTTGCCCATTTTCCAATCACAGTCACAAGTGACTATTTCCAATTTGTATTTCTCCAACCACATCAATGCTTGCTGGAACTATAAATACAAACTAGGACTGTCCAATATCTCGGCAGGGTGGACATGTGGGCCGCGGCCATCTGGTCAGGCTAAATAAACGACCATCTTCATGCCAGTGATACATCAAATAACATACATACATTTCAGGGCTAAAAAATATCCACTTTTTGTCGCACCCACTTATTAGTCGGCACATTCGCGTACATGCCAAAAAAGGTACATGCCCAACACAAAAATGTAAAAAGTATTAATACCTTTTCAAAAAAGGTTAGGCAATGAACTTGTTTAGAACTATACAATAAAATTATAAGTACATACATGTACAGGGCGCATCAGAATTTACAAGATGAATCTTCGCATCAATTGTCCAGATGCTTTGTAACTTTATTAAGCGTTTCCAAATCCAAAGATTAACCCTTAGACCGCTACTCACAACAATTGTCGTCTGCTGTTGCTTTTATATCTTGTTTTATTTCTCAATAAAAACATGGTTTGACATCACTTCAGAATCATTTCCAATGGAAATGATTGTGAAGTGCTGTCAAAGCATGTTGTAAATTATTTTAACGTGCTGTCAAAGCATGTTTTTGATGATAAAAGTGGAAAATAGAAAATAAACAGAAGATAGCGGTCTAAGGATTAATATTGCATTGTCTATGTATAGCGTCCTAGAAATATTGTCAGATACAAATTAATTTTCTTAGTTTTCGGAAAATACAGAATGGCCAGTGACAAGAAAATCCTCTCGCCAACACAAACATTGACTCGCCTCACCATAGACTCGCCTCACCATTGACTATATTGACTCGCTCTCACCATTGCTCACACCAATTGACTCGCCTTCACCATAGACTCGCCTCATCATTGACTCGCCTCACCATTGACTCACACCATTGACTCACACCATTGACTCGCCTCACCATTGACCACACCATTGACCCTCACACCATTGACCGCCTCACCATGACCCGCCTCACCATAGGACACGCCCTCCCCATTGACCCGCCCACCATTGACCCGCAATCACCATTGACCTAAGCCTCACCATTGACTTCGGCCTCACCAATACCCGCCTCATGACTCGCCTCACCATAGACCCCCTCTCACCATAGACCCTCTCACCATGACCCGCCTCACCATAGACTCGTCCCATTGAACTACCCTAGACCCGCCTCACCATAGACTCGCCTCACCATTGACTCTCGCCTCACCATAGACCCCCCCTCACCATTAACTCGCCTCACCATTGACCTGCCTCACCATAGACCCCGCCTCACCATTGACTCGCCCTAACTCACCATTGATCCGCCCTCACCATAGACTCGCCTCACCATTAAGAACCCGCCTCACATTAACTCCACCTTGCCCTCACCATTGACCTCGCCTCTCCACCTAGACTCGCCTCACCCATGACTCGCCTCACATGACCCTGCCTCAAACCATTGACTCACCTCACCATTAAGACTCGACCATCGACCCCCTCACCATTGACCCTTCCGCACCATAGACCCCGCCTCACCATTGACCCGCCTCACCATTGAACTCGCCCTCACCATTGACCCGCACTCACCATTAGACCCTTCGCCTTCACCATTAACTCGCCTCACCATTAGACTCCCCTCACTCTACACTCGCCTTCACCATTGACTCGCCTCACCATGGTGACCCGCCCTCACCATTGACTCGCCTCACCATTGACCTCGCCTCACCATTAAGACCCCACACCATTAACTCCGCCTCAACCATTGACTCTTCGCCTCACCATAGACTCCCTAGACCTCGCGCTCACCATTAGACTCTCGCCCTCAACCATTGACCCCTCGCCTCACCATTACTTGCCTCTACCATTGACCTCCGCCTCAACCAGAGACACCCTTCACCATAAACCGCCTCACCATTGACCCGCCTCACCATTGACTCACCTCACCAATAACCCACTTCACCATTGACCCCCTCACCATTGACTTGCCTCACCAATTAAGACCCGCCTCACCATTGACCTCGCCTCACCAATTAGACTCGCCTCACCATTGACCCGCCTCACCATAGACTTCCGCCTCACCATAGACCCACCTCACCATTGACCCCCTCACCATAACCCCCCCCCTCAAACCATTGACCCGCCTCACCATTGACTCGCCTCACCATAGACCACGCCTCCCATTGACTCGCCTCACAATTACGACCTCACCTCACCATAGACCGCCTCACCATTAGACTCACCATTGACTCACCTCACCATACCCACTCACCATTGCGCCTCACCATGACTTGCCTCACCAAATAGACCCGCCCTCACCATTGACTCCCTCACCATAGACCTGCCTCACCATTGACGCCTCCACCTGTTCTCATGACACCTTCCCCACCATTGACCCACCTCCCATAGACCCGCCTCACCATTGACCGCCTCACCATGACTGCTCACCATAGACCCTCACCATTGACTCCGCCTCACATTAGACTTCACCTCACCATTGCCGCCTCACCATAGACTCGCCTCACCTATATCACCTCACCTTGACTCACCATGACTCGCCTCACCATTGACTTGCCCTCACCTAAACTCGCCTCACCATTGACCCGCCTCACCATTGACTTGCCTCACCATAGACTCGCCTCACCATTGACCCGCCTCACCATAGACTCGCCTCACCATTGACCCGCCTCACCATAGACTCGCCTCACCATTGACCCGCCTCACCATTGACTTGCCTCACCATACTCGCCTCACCCTACCTACAGTTTTAGAAACATTACTTCAGGGAGGGATTGATGTGGGAAAGGTGCCTTAAAATCACTCACTATAATTCCTTTAATTTGAGAACTGCACAATTATATTCTCTCTGGAGCTCAACACAATTTATTTCTTGTCATAATGACTGAGGGTAATTAACGAAGCCGTAATTAACTGCAGCATGCTTCCAATTCCTGGAATAGAGCATACACTAATACCTGTTTGACATGCAAGGATACGTGGCATGGCTAGTCAGTTTTTCTGGATGTTGTGTCAAAATGTATTGCTGTATTTTTTCCTCAGTGTGCAGTACCACTGTTGATGTTTGCTCCTCACCCCCCAACCACCCCAGCCGAATATCGCCTCTCCCTAAGTTTGGTAGAGAATATTTTCTGATTATGTCCCCCTCTCATTATCCCATCGCCGATAGGCTAGGCAAGAGGTGATATAGTGTTAGTCCATGTATGTACGTTTAGTAACACCTTTCATTTTTAGCGCACCTTCCAAATGTAAATGGCCTATATTTTCTGTTTCCTTGCTTGGATTTGCTTCATATTTCACACACGCATTGCTCCAAGAGTCCTCTACTGCGCTGTGGCAAATCCACGTCCGTGCCGCCCCTTCTAAGCCCAGGGTCAAGATCACATACTTTGTGCATCTCGAAACTTTAACGCTCGGATGCTCGGGTAAATGGCCTATATTTTCTGTTTCCTTACTTGGATTTGCTTCATATTTCACACATGCATTGCTCCACGGGTCCTCTACCTCTGCTAAGCCCAGGCTCGCTTCGTTGTCCTCTGACAACTCTTGTTCAATAGCTCATGAACCGCTTGACCGATAATATTTGGTCACAATGTGTGTCTAGGGATGGTGCTTTGTTTTGCATACGACACATGTCCGACCGCCCAAGGTCAAGGTCACTGAGGACTTATGTTCACCTTGTTTGTAAGGTAAATTTGCAAGGCAAGGCTGTTAGTACGACCCACGTTCGACCGCCCAAGGTCAAGGTCACTGAGGACTTGTGTTTTTTTATCAAGGCTGCCAGCAACCTTGCATGATGCACTGAAAATCTGTGGAATAAATGTTGCTGTGTGTTTGATTATTGTGTCTCCTATAACCAGACAGTAGATGAGGAACTCCCTCCTACAAACGTGTGAATGGTTCTACTGGAAGTTTATGGGAATATTATACAGGACAAATGGCGCCATTATGTTAACTGCGAAAGCTGGAAACCTGTTTATCATTTATATTGGCATTTTTCAGTTACTCGGACAATGGCCTTTGTGTTATGCTTGGCATACATGTACAGTGAATCCTTCCTGAACCCGACACCCTGCGAGGTTTTACCGAGTTTTCACACATGATATTTGAGCACTCTAAGACATCATTTTGTACTTTTCGGTGGGCCACCAGCATTGATTTTTCTTTCGTCTTCATGTATAACCTAACCATGTACCATGTTCACATAGTCTGCACCACTCTGCTCTGCATCTACACTAACTAAAACTTACAGTAGCTTTACTTATTGGTAAGAAAGAAACATTCAGTCTCATAATTATGACCACCTTGGTGCTGGCTCAAAATGTCTGCAGCTGGAATTTAATCTGCCATATCAAACGTAAAAAAATAAACTATGCCTGAAAATAATGTCAAAGATACATTAAGAGGCATAATAAGTGGATTAGTACATCAATTGCAAGCAAACTGTGTCTATCACTGAAAAACATCGGAATTGTTGGTTAACCAACTACTGTTGGTTGCAGTCATTTAGTCAAACAAATACATTTAGACCACCTTGGGGACATCTAACACTCTATTTCTAGTCTAAATATATTTATTTCTACTACAGCCACTTCATTGTGAAAATGATATTACATGTAATACCGGTATGTCACAAGAACGTGTTCAAATCAATTTATCAACCACCTTTGGATGACTTGTTGTTTCTTAGATAAACAACTCACTTACAATTTTTAATTGCCCATGTATATATGTCTGTATGTCACAAGCATAAAGCTCGGGTAAACTACTTAAATTTACAATGTATATTTCTCTTCAATGATTTGCAACCATATCCTATGGATATATTTGTGGATAAATATTACAAATACCGTACTTAAAAATACCGACAACAATTTCCTTTATGTGTTTGAAGAGTTGCACATTGATCTTTAACTTAAATTTGTCCCTGTGGTGTTGCTTGTAATCCGAGTTTGAATTCATTGATTTAATGTCTGTGATGTAGTTACATGCACGTCCTTCGCTGGAAACTTACAAATGGAGGACTTTCAAATGGAGGTAATCCAATGGCAATGATTTTTGTCGTGCCTGCTTCAGCAGAAGTCGCGACAATAGACCCCGCTTTTTCCATCGTCGTCCGCATCGTCCAAAATGTCAAAAAGTTATTACAAGCTTTGTCATCATGGTATAACTTTAATATTACTTGACGGATTGCTTCAATATTTGGACACTTGATACTGTGAACATTTGGAACACACTCATGACACCAATAACATGACTTTGACCTTTCTTACCATCACATTTTTGCAGAAACACTTTTGTACGTCAAAAAGTTTGTATAAACTTTGTCATTATGTTATAACATTAATATTACTTGACGGATTGCTTTAATATTTGGACACTTGATACATATGAGCATTTGGAACACACTCATGCCATCAGTAACAATTCCTTAACCTTTTATACCTTCACATTTTTGTGGAAACACTTAGCCATTTTTTTTGGCGTCAAAAAGTTTGTACAAGCTTCTTCATCATTGTATAACTTTAATATTACTTAACAGATTGCTTCAATAGTTGGACACTTGATACACGTGAGCATTTGGAACACACTCATGCCGCCATTAGCATGACCTTGACCTTTTTGACCTGCACATGATTGTGGAAACACTTGATATGTTAATTTTGCAAAAATGTCACAAAATGGTTCTCAGAAAGGGTGGGGGGGGGGGGGGTGGTTCTCAAAACTACGAAAATTATTTGCAAAAAGTGAAGATCCTGATGAGACGGCTCGTCACGTGCCGGCTCATCTGGATCTATACTTTTTATACGCCCGTTTGAAAAAACGTGACGTATTATGTATTCATCTTGTACAGGCGGGCGGGCGGGCGGTTGGCGGGCGGGTGGCGGATGGCGGGCGGCGTGCACAGCTTGTCCACACAATAACTAGAGTACTACTTGACGGATTGTAACCAAATTTGGTATCATGTTTATCACGGCAAGCCGAATAAGCCTATGCATTTTCCGATGAGTTATTACCCCTTGGCAGCCATTTTTAATTTTCGCACTCTGTATCCTTGTCCACGCAATAACTCGAGTTCTACTTCACCGATCGAAACCAAATTCTGTATACATGTTTATCATGGCAAGACAAAGAAGCCTATTGATTTTGTCGCCCCGGCGTCGGCGTCGGCATCAATGTCACGTCACGCCTTGGTTAAGGTTTTTAGTCAAGCTTGTATATGGAATACTACTGGCCCTACACCCACCATACTTGGACAACTTCATCTCCTAATGATGTACATCAACAACCCCTGATCTATATGTGACCTTGACATACATTTCCTCTTGAATTACTTAGTTAATTCCCCATTGGTTAAGGTTTTTAGTCAACCTTGGTTAAGGTTTTTAGTCAAGCTTGTATATGGAATACTATTGGCCCTACACCCACCATACTTGGACAACTTCATCTCATAATGATGTACATCAACAACCCCTGATCTATATTTGACCTTGACCTACATTTCCTCTTGAATTAGTTAGTTAATTCCCCTTGGTTAAGGTTTTTAGTCAACCTTGGTTAAGGTTTTTAGTCAAGCTTGTACATGGAATAGTAGTGTGCATACAGACACCATACTTGGACAACCTTTTCTCATAGGGATGTACATCAATAACCCCTGATCTATATTTGACCTTGACCTACATTTCCTCTTGAATTACTTAATTAATTCCCCTTGGTTGAGGTTTTTAGTCAAGCTTGTAGATAGAATACACCTGGCCCTACACCAACCATACTTGGACAACTTCATCTCCTAATGATGTACATCAACAACCCCTGACCTATATTTGACCTTGACCTACATTTAACCTTGAATTACTTAGTTAATTCCCCTTGGTTAATGTTTTTAGTCAACCTTGGTTAAGGTTTTTACTCAAGCTTGTACATGGAATACTATTGTGCATACAAACACCATACTTGGACAACCTTTTTCATGTGTTGTAATCAATAACCCCCTGATATATATTTGACCTTGACCTACATTTAAACCTTGAATTTACTTAGTTAATTCCCCTTTGGTTAAAGGTTTTTAGTCAATTGGTTAAGGTTTTTAGTCAAGCTTGTTGATGGAATATATTGTGCATACATACACCATACTTGGATACTTATTCTCATAGGGATGAACCCCAATAATTAACACTGCAATAACCCCATGGACCTATATTTTACCTTCACCTACATTTAACCTTCAATTACTTACTTACTTCCCCTTGGTTAAGGTTTGTACTCAAACTTGGTTAATGTTTATATTCAAGCTTGTATATGGAATACTCCTGGGCCTACAGCAACCATACTTGGACAACTTCATCTCCTAGTGATATACATCAATAATCCCTGATCTATATTTGACCTTGACCTACTTTTATCCTTGGATTACTTAGTTATTTCCCCTTGGTTAAGGTTTTTAGTCAAGCTTGTACATGGAATACTATTGTGCATACAGACGCCATACTTGGATAACCTTTTCTCATAGTGATGTACATCAATAACCCCTGATATCTATTTGACCTTGACCTACATTTCCTCTTGATATACTAACGTCGCCCGTCATAGGTAGTGCCTATTTCATATTACTAAATAATTATATCTGTATAGAAGGCACTTGTAATTTTTAGAACTGGTGGAATAGTGACACAATTATACACTTATTTAATTCCTGTAAAGAACATTTTGTGCCTACTAAGTGGGCATGTACCTTTAAGGAAGTTTGACTGTAATCCAGATATATGAGCACACCAAGGCATGCACATGTGTTTTGTAATCATGAATGACTGTCCAGTGGTATAAGGGGGCTAACTCTCTCATGGATTGGCCAGTGGTATAAGGGAGCTAGGGAGCTAACTCCCTCAGGGAGTGGCCAGTGGTATAAGGGGGCTAACTCCCTCATGGAGTGGCCAGTGGTATCAGGGAGCTAACTCCCTCATGGAGTGGCCAGTGTTATAAGGGAGCTAACCCCCTCATGGAGTGGCCAGTGGTATAAGGGAGCTAACTCCCTCATGGAGTGGCCAGTGGTATCAGGGAGCTAACTCCCTCATGGAGTGGCCAATGTGTTATAAGGAGCCTACTCACTCATGGAGTGGCCAGTGGTATAATAGGGAGCTAACTCCCTCATGGATGGCCAGTGTTTATAAGGGATGCTAACTAACCCCTCATGGAGTGTCCCCCATGTTATAGGGAGAGCTAACTCCCTCATGGAGTGGCCAGAGTTGTAAGGGAGCTAACTCCCTCATGGAGTGGCCAGTGGTATCAAGGGAGCTAACTCCCTCCCCCCATGGAGTGTCCAGTTGTATAAAAGGGAGCTAACTACCCTCATGGAGTGGCCATAGTTTAAGGTAAGGGGGCTAACTCACATAGGAGTGGCCAGTGGTATAAGGGAGCTAACTCCCTCATGGAGTGGCCAGTGGTAAAAGGGGCTAACTCCCTCATGGAGTGGCCAGTGGTATAAGGGAGCTAACTCCCTCATGGAGTGGCCAGTGGATATGGAAGGGGGCTAACTAACCTCTCATGGAGTGGCCAGTGATATAAGGGGGCTAACTCCCTCATGGAGTGGCCAGTGGTGTAAAGGGGCTAACTACCTCATGGAGTGGCCAGTGATGTTAGGGAGCTAACTCCCTCATGGAGTGGCCAGTGTTTTAAGGGAGCTAACTCTCTCATGGAGTTTCCAGTGGTATAAGGGTGCTAACTCCCTCATAGAGTGGACAGTGGTATAAGGGAGCTAACTCCCTCATGGATTGGCCAGTGGTATAAGGGGGCTTAAACTCCCTCGTGGAGTGGCCAGTGGTGTAAGGGGGCTAACTCCCTCCCTTATGGAGTGGCCATTGGTATAAGTGGGCTAACTCCCTCATGGAGTGGCCAGTGGTGTAGGGGAGCTAACTCCCTCATGGAGTGTCCAGTGTTATGAGGGGGCTAACTCCCTCATGGAGTGGCCAGTGGTGTAAGGGAGCTAACTCCCTCATGGAGTGGCCAGTGGTGTAAGGGGGCTAACTCCCTCATTGAGTGGCCAGTGGTATCAGGGAGCTAACTCCCTCATGGAGTGGCCAGTGGTATCAGGGAGCTAACTCCCTCATGGAGTGGCCAGTGGTGTAAGGGAGCTAACTCCCTCATGGAGTTCGCCTCCTTATACCACTGACCACTTCAATTAAAGTGGGGTGGGTGGCAGGAGGGAGCATGCGATGGGTAAGTTAAGTATCGGGGGTTCATCCTAACTGGAATCTCGACCGGAGATCTCGTTTGGCCCTTATGCGCTTTCTCATTTTTGTCTCACCCGCGAAGTGGAAAGCGAGACATAGGTTTTGCTTTTCCGGAGTCGGCGGCGGCGGCGGCGGCGGCGGCGGCGGCGGCGGCGGTGGTGGCGTCATCATTCAATGTTAAGTTTTCGTGTTATGGTCATTACTTCAACACCTTGTCAGCTACTGTCATCAAACTTTATTCATACGTTTACTATGATATGTACATGAATATAGGATTATTAAAAAAAAATTGCCGGGCCCCAGGGTCTTCAGGGTCATGGTCAAACTCTATTTGTTAATACATTCAATGTTAAGTTTTCGTGTTACGTTTCGTGTTACGGTCATTACTTCAACACCTTGTCAGCTACAGTCATCAAACTTTATACATACCTTTACTATGATATGTACATGAATATAGGACTATTAAAAAAAAAATTGGCAGGCCCCACGATCTTCAGGGTCAAGGTCAAACTTTATTTGTTAATACATTCAATGTTAAGTTTTCGTGTTATGTTTTCGTGTTACGATCATTACTTCAACACCTTATCGGCTACAGTCATCAAACTTTATACATCCCTTTACTATGATATGTAGATGAATATAGGACTATTAATTTGTTTTTCTCGGGCCCCAGGGTTAAGGTCAAATTCTATTTTTTTAATACTTTCAATGTTAAGTTTTTGTGTTACGATCATTACTTCCAACACCTTATCAGCTACAGTCATCCAACTTTATACATCCCTTTACTATGATATGTAGATGAATATACGATTATTAAAAAAAGAAATTCTCCGTCCCCAGGGTGAAGGTGAAGGCGGAACAAGGCGAGACATTTGATTCCGTGGAATTCTTGTTGTATATGACAGTTGAATCTGGTTATACCCCCTTATGCGAGTATTACGATTATTGGTAGTCCTATACTTAAGGCCAAAAGAAACTTTACTAAACATAGTTGTTCACGAAATATCGAACCATTTATATACTATAAAGTTTCTTTTGGCCTTAAGTATATGTTAGGGGAAGGGGCCAAGTGACTGGTGTGGTATGGACCTGGCACCAGGTCAGGTTATTCTAATTTCAGGGCTGAATATATTTTCGATGTAAATATTCAGTTCTGATTTTAGGATTTTCCCCCCATTGCAGCAGGTTATATACAGGATCGAACCCGTTGACCCGGCCTTAAATGACCTTAGCTGTTGTTTTGTTGTGAAACCAATCAACATTATGTCACTCAGGTTTTCTAGGTGTAGAGATCAGAGAGGATCTTCTGTGTTTGGCATTTGACAATATACCTGTATTTGTAAAGGGAATCCGTTGGAGATGATTCTCATGTGATTCCCAAGCATGTTTGTTAAAAAATAAGCTTAAACGCAACTGGTAACTGCAACTGACAATTATTTGCCGCCCGGCCTTTCCAGAATTGATATATTTAATACAGACACTGCAGTACTTGTACCAGGGGACTGACTGGACCCATTATGTGTGTGACACGCTATGTATTGCTGAGATAACAAAGTGCCCTGATAGGTGAACTGGGAAAATTAATGGCTCCTTCAGACAACGGATGCACCACACATCATTAATTTCATAAATGCATGAAGTTGCGGCGTGCACTACATCATAATGTGGCGCTGACTGACATAACACACCTTAATCAATGTTACACCACTATTCACGAACCAGATTCTGCAATAAAGGTTCGACTCACCATTATTTGCAAAATTTTGATTGCATGTTGCATTACAAAAACATAAATATGTTAGTACACGTATGTTATATTTCTACATGTACATGTGTATGTATGGTTTGAATGTTGCTGGCTGGTGTATACCTATCTTCATATCTTTTGTTCTCCTATCAATAAACTCACTTGAAACGCTAACAAAATGTTTGATTGCCCGTCATATGTCCGTATGCGCATCAGGATCATAAAGTTTGGGTAAATTACTTGTAATTTATTTTTTCTCTTCTGTGACTTGAACCATATCATATCAAAAGCATATCTGTGTATATAGGTACTACATGTATGAATGTTTTTTTTAAAATTCCATCATTTTTATTTTTCTCCTTTTTGTGCAAGCAGACCCTGTAAGAGCATGGTGTTTTGTATTTGCAGGCAAGGAGCGAGGATCTGTGAGCAGAATAAAGAAACTCAAGCGCCGAATCTCTGCCAGTTTTGGCCGTCTATGTAAGTAGTAGGGGGCAAGCACCCATAAAATGAATTCTGTTCAACCCGAGAGAACAAAAGCAACGCCTACTTTAAATCAATGCATTATATCATCCTGAAAACAAATCCGGTGTCGGTCAATCAAATCAGGTGGGACAAGGTCATTTTTGGGGTCATTGAGTGCACATGTGCCAAATGAGTGCAAGACTCACTCTACTTTGATAATACAGTATGTACTTCCATAACATTACAGAAAAATCTGATAAAGTATGTTTTATTGGTGATTATTGTTTTATGGGGCATATACAAAGCGATTCGGTTTGCTGGGACGTCTCACTCGTTGAGAGTATCAACATATTCAAGATGGCCGCCAAGCATCAATATTTAGCCTGAAATGTGTACATATTTGATGAATGAAAACAAATAGGCACTTGGATCTTGATCGGACGGACGCAGAAAAACCTTTATATACCATGTATTAATTTTAAACATGGATGGAAGCCACCAAATCCATATGAATCAAAGGTGGACGCCAATATTGATCAATAGCAGGCAGCATTATCTGCACTGTGGTGGACCATATCTTGGAACTAAGCTAGATATGACATACAAGTTTGATTTTCATCTGAGATATGATATTAAAATATAGATCAATATTTACTCTCTTCTTAAAGAGCGTGTTTAATTAAAAATGGCCACCGTATTTTCCAAAAAATAAAAAGTTATTGGATATGATGTTTACTTTTGCTTTACTTATTTATACTTCTTCATTATGTTAGACGGTTAAATCAGTAAGTTGGACACGCTTGATTTTGAAGCAATTTGTAGTTTTGTTTATTCAAAATGGTCGCCTCATTTAGGCTATTCTAATATATTGTGGTAACGGTAATTGCGCGTTTCTTTTCATTTACTTTTAAATGTCTTTATAGGACAAATTTACATGTGTTCAGACTAGTAGCTGATAATACACTTGGTGATGATCGAATTAGTTTACACTCGTCGCAAAGTCATAATTTTAAAATATATGTCCTTTTTGTTTTAAATATATTGTATGTTATGTTAGTTCAATCACTTTAGACTTAATTATAACCAAGATAGAACATGTCATTAAAACACTTCATGTAAGATACAACAATTATCAAATAGTATTTATTACAGCTTCTGTTTCCGTGTTTATCCACAAGTGGAAATACCCATATACATACCTTTAAATTACACTGAACTATTTAATAATTGTCCCATATAAGTCTGTATAAGGCAGACCAGCATATTCTATTCCAACAAAACTCTCCACATGACTGCATGTTTAATCATCGCTGATAAATGGAAATATATTCTCAATTAACATATATTCTCATCGACAAAAGTCCCGTCCCGTGCACTGCACAGACATAAATATTGACAGCGTCTATGCGTGTCACATATATAAAACATATGTTGTAACGAATGGTCATGATTTAGAGACCTCATATCAAGTATGTGTCAATGTTTAGCTTTATACGTTTCGCTTCCAGGTTAGCTCAAACCCGGTTAGTTGAAAATCGAGTCACGGGAATTGCTGCGGTTTTGCACAGAAAAATGGTTGTTTGCTTGATTTGTGTACATTAGTTATCCATGAATCTCAATATTGTCAGAGAGATATTGGTACAATGATATGCTCTATATATTTAACAAAGCACTACCCAAATACGTGCATGTTTGGTCTCTTACGATCTTTTTTATATGTCGTATGTTGGTGTGTATAGACACGGATGATGGAACGTTCTGATATAGTTATATATTAGCATAGAATAATCAACCATGTTCATTTGAAACAAAGTAACATATTAATGCATGTAACCTATTATATATTATATTACACATATGGTTGTGCTATTATAATACACCGTTATGCCACTTATACACATACCATATAAGGACATTATATGACTACAACATATATGAGTAAAGTGTATTGTATTCCCCAGAAACAGCGCCCTTCATAACTGTCATACATATACATACATATGCATTCAAGATATACTGCATTATGACTGCATGATACATTTATATAACTTTTATTCTTTCTATATACCAAACAATCTCATGAATGACCTCAACATATGTTCCATCATGAACTCACAACATATTAATCTCGATCGCATGATAGTTTAATATCCTTACATATGTGACTCACAAATTCTGAATCATTCAATCCATCCTATTTACATAGTGCATGCCTACCTGTATATTACTACTTGATAGTATAGGTCATCCAAACGCGATTGTATTGTTAATAAACACAGCATATGCCCGTTTATGAGCTGAGATGTAATGGCCTGTATGATGCCATGTATTGAATTATTAGAATAATAGAGTATTGATTATACCCCCCCCCCCCGCAACGAGTTGTGGGGGGTATACTGGAGTCAGGTTGTCCATCTGTCCGTTCCGTCCATCCGTGTACTGTAAGAACGTCCGTCCGTCCGTAAACTTAACATCAGAGAAATATTGTTATAACATCTATCCTTCATCTTCTAAAATGCTAATATTTTCACACATGCTTTCCTGTAAGGCTCTACTACCATGCTGATGGCCAAATCCACGTCTAGACCGTTCCACCCCCGCTGATCCCAAGGTCAAGTCAATACTTAGTCAAACTTTACAAAACTTAACATCAGAGAAATATTGTTAAACTTCTATTGTTCCTTCATCTAAAGCTTAAATAGTTAATTATTTCACACATGTATTCCTGTAAGGCTCTACTACCATGCTGTGCCAAATCCATGACCGTCCAACCCCGCTGATCCCAAGGTCAAGGTCAAATACATGGTCTCTTTACAAAACTTAACATCAGAGAAATGATAATTGATTATAACATTTAAAATTCTTAATATTTCATGCATGCATTCCTCTAAGGCTCTACTATCATGCTGTGACATATCCCCGCTGATCCCAAGGTCAAGATCACATACATAGTCTTTTTACAAAACTTAACATCAGAGAAATCGCTTATAACTTCTATTTCATTGCTCGGATCTGCTTCACATTCACGTTCGTGCCGCCCCTGCTAAGCCCAGAGTCAAGTTCACAAGCCCACACACATGGAAAAATTTACATATTTAGGGGTACCTGGGCCCACGCGGGAGGTATTCCGTAAGCCTTGCTTACTGACCAATCTAGTTTTGTCTGTTGCTACACCGACAATCACACTTGCACTGTCCATGTGCAGTGTTTCCAAGTTATTGGTATTCCATGTTCATGATATTATCGTCAACATTACGACTTTGTTATAATAATAAATTTGTTGATAAAGACTTTTCAAGTATAAATGGTGGCAATATAACGTATGCAAACGCAGTAGAATTGATATTCCCATATCAATGGACATTATCATAATACTTATACTTAAATAACTCATGATGCAATGGCGTGGTTTTCTTCATATTCAAAAAGCTAAGCATACTTCTTCGCTATGAAAAAACGCTGCTTTCATTATGTGGGAAGTGAATAATGGTAGTTGTTACGTACCCAGTCAAGTTCAGAATTCATCAACTTCCCTTTGATATGTCAACCGCTGTCCATACCCTTTCGTGTACCGCATTAATAAATTGATTAATGTTCAATTATCAACACAATATCCGCATGGACCCCTGGTTACGGACCTGTTGCAATAATAAAATGCAACATTGATGCGCATGGTCAGATTAATAAATTAAAACAATAGATTTCCAAACGGTTTAATGTTTAATGGCTTTAAACGTACTAACAACAGATCATTTCATCTGCATGGATGGGGGCGGGTAACTGAATATTTACATACAATCTCTATCCAGCCCTGATATTAAACAAACCGGATCTACTGTCAGGTCTTCAACACAATAGTAACTAAGCCCCCCACCCCACTCCCCATAAACGTAGTAGGATTAGCACTGATCATATTACTCTTATAACGGGATTAGCCGGATTCATCTCCCGCCTGCAAGAAAGCTAAACATGCGAATAAGGGCCAAGCCAGGGATATCGCTCTCCCCGGCAAGAATTAACCCCATCGTTAAATTACCATTCACACTGAAACATTGATTTTAGGGTGTAGCATATGCTATGTCTACCCTGCTTAATATAGACGTATCATAATTGCATCCATGTAATTGTTGGCAGCCATCTTCGATTTACCTTTGTTTGTGGCGAAAGATCATTCGGTACCGGAAAAAATGCAAACAACTGAATTATAAAAGTTTGTGAAAGTGTAGTTATTTATTTTTGTTATTCCACACACACTGCACGTCTGTGTGAATATTTGGCGGCCATCTTGTATTTATATGAATTTGTCAGTAGTGAATTGTTTTTATAAGTTACCTAAATGTACTTCTATGTATGTAAACGCATAATGTACATGTAAGTGCCGAACGCCTTATAATAATGAAGTCGGAATATAGTTAAGACAAAATGTTGATACCTGGTGGCCATCTTGCAAATCGCAAAATAGACAATGATTTGAACCACCATAAAACAGAATCGTTTCATATATGTTCTAAGGGAGAATACTCAACAATTTAAACAACTTTATCATGATATGCACGTACATGTCCATCTAGTGACATAAAATATGTTTTTGAACTCGTTTGACCTCTTTGCATTTAATGACCCCAAAAGTGACATTGTCCCACCTAATTTGATTGACCAACACCGGATTCATGTTCATGAAGGTATGATGTATCAATCTAGCATAGTCATTGCTTTTGCTCTCTTGGGTTTTTAAGCCACTTCTGTTCAAAGTGCCCCTCCACTAAAGTACAATTGGAATGTGATAAATAAAAATTACTTCTGCGGTTGTTTTGGATTTTATCTTTTATCTCAATAAAAACATGGTTTGACAACACAAAACATGTTTTTGATAAGAAAAATGGAAAATATAAAATACCGGTATATAACAGACGACAATTTAATTCAGCATTGTAAGGGATAATGCTGGCTACGTCTCTATGGTAGATTGTACTAGATGATGGCTACTTCTCTCAATGGTAGATTGTACTAAACGATGGCTACTTCCCTCAATGGTAGATTGTACTATATGATGGCTACTTCTCTCAATGGTAGATTGTACTAAACTTTGGCTACTGCCCTCAATGGTAGATTGTACTAAATGATGGCTACTTCTCTCAATGGTAGATTGTACTAAATGATGGCTACGTCTCTCAATGGTAGATTGTACTAAATGATGGCTACTTCTGTAAATGGTAGATTGATAAATCAATGATATATTGTACTAAATGATAGCTACTTATCTCAATGGTAGACTGTACTAAATGATGGCTACGTCTCTGAATGGTAGATTGTACTAAATGATGGCTACGTCTCTCAATGGTAGATTGTACTAAATGATGGCTACGTCTCTCAATGGTAGATTGTACTAAATGCTGGCTACTTCTTTCAATGGTAGATTGTACTAAATGCTGGCTACTTCTTTCAATGGTAGATTGTACTAAATGCTGGCTACTTCTTTCAATGGTAGATTGTACTAAATTATGGCTATATCTCTCGATGGTAGATTGTACTAAATGATTGATACTTCTCTCAATGGTAGATTGTGCTAAATGCTGGATACTTCTCTCAATGGTAGATTGTGCTAAATGCTGGCTACTTCTCTCAATGGTAGATTGTACTAAATGATGGCTACGTCTCTCAATGGTAGATTGTACTAAATGATGGATTCTTCTCTCAATGGTAGATTGTGCTAAATGCTGGATATTTCTCTCAATGGTAGATTGTACTAAATGATGGCTACTTCTCTCAATGGTAGATTGTACTAAATGATGGATACTTCTCTGAATGGTAGATTGTACTAAATGATGGCTACTTCCCTCAATGGTAGATTGTACTAGATGATGGATACTTCTATCAATGGTAGATTGTACTAAATTATGGCTATGTCTCTCAATGGTAGATTGTACTAAATGCTGGCTACGTCTCTCAATGGTAGATTGTACTAAATGATGGATACTTCTCTCAATGGTAGATTGTACTAAATGCTGGCTACTTCCCTCAATGGTAGATTGTACTAAATGATGGCTACTTCTCTCAATGGTAGATTGTACTAAATGATGGATACTTCTCTCAATGATAGATTGTACTAAATGATGGCTACGTCTCTGAATGGTAGATTGTACTAAATGATGGCTACGTCTCTCAATGGTAGATTGTACTAAATGATGGCTACGTCTCTCAATGGTAGATTGTACTAAATGATGGCTACGTCTCTCAATGGTAGATTGTACTAAATGCTGGCTACTTCTTTCAATGGTAGATTGTACTAAATGCTGGCTACTTCTTTCAATGGTAGATTGTACTAAATGATGGCTATGTCTCTCAATGGTATATTGTACTAAATAATGGATACTTCTCTCAATGGTAGATTGTGCTAAATCATGGATACTTCTCTCAATGGTAGATTGTGCTAAATGATGGCTACTTCTCTCAATGGTAGATTGTACTAAATGATGGATACTTCTCTCAATGGTAGATTGTACTAAATGCTGGCTGCTTCCCTCAATGATAGATTGTACTAAATGATGGCTACTTCTCTCAATGGTAGATTGTACTAAATGATGGATACTTCTCTCAATGGTAGATTGTACTAAATGCTGGCTACTTCCCTCAATGGTAGATTGTACTAAATGATGGCTACGTCTGTCAATGGTAGATTGTACTAAATGATGGCTACTTCTCTCAATGGTAGATTGTACTAAATGATGGATACTTCTCTCAATGGTAGATTGTACTAAATGCTGGCTACTTATCTCAATTGTAGATTGTAGTAAATGCTGGCTACTTCTCTGAATGGTAGATTGTACTAAATGATGGCTACTTCCCTCAATGGTAGATTGTACTAAATGCTGGCTACTTCTCTCAATGGTAGATTGACGAAATGATGGCTACTTCTCTAAATGGTAGATTGTACTAAATGATGGCTACGTCTGGCAATGGTAGATTGTACTAAATGATGGCTACTTCCCTCAATAGTAGATTGTACTAAATGATGGCTACGTACTTCTATCAATGGTAGATTGTACTAAATGATGGCTACGTCTCTGAATGTTAGATTGTACTAAATGATGGCTACTTCTCTCAATGGTAGATTGTACTAAATGATGGATACTTCTGTCAATGGTAGATTGTACTAAATGATGTCTACATCCCTCAATGGTAGATTTACTAAATGATGGCTACTTCTCTCAATGGTAGATTGTACTAAATGATGGCTACTTCTATCAATGGTAGATTGTACTAAATGATGGCTACTTCTCTCAATAGTAGATTGTACTAAATGATGGCTACATACTTATATCAATGGTAGATTGTACTAAATGATGTCTACATCCCTCAATGGTAGATTGTACTAAATGATGGCTACTTCTCTCAATGGTAGATTGTACTAAATGATGGATACTTCTCTCAATGGTAGATTGTACTAAATGCTGGCTACTTATCTCAATGGTAGATTGTACTAAATGCTGGCTACTTCTCTCAATGGTAGATTGTACTAAATGATGTTACGTCTCTCAATGGTAGATTGTACTAAATGATGGCTACTTCTCTCAATTGTAGATTGTAGTAAATGCTGGCTACTTCTCTGAATGGTAGATTGTACTAAATGATGGCTACTTCCCTCAATGGTAGATTGTACTAAATGCTGGCTACTTCTCTCAATGATTGACAAAATGATGGCTACTTCTCTAAATGGTAGATTGTACTAAATGATGGCTACGTCTGGCAATGGTAGATTGTACTAAATGATGGCTACTTCCCTCAATAGTAGATTGTACTAAATGATGGCTACGTACTTCTATCAATGGTAGATTGTACTAAATGATGGCTACGTCTCTGAATGGTAGATTGTACTAAATGATGGCTACTTCTCTCAATGGTAGATTGTACTAAATGATGGATACTTCTGTCAATGGTAGATTGTACTAAATGATGTCTACATCCCTCAATGGTAGATTTACTAAATGATGGCTACTTCTCTCAATGGTAGATTGTACTAAATGATGGCTACTTCTATCAATGGTAGATTGTACTAAATGATGGCTACTTCTCTCAATAGTAGATTGTACTAAATGATGGCTACGTACTTCTATCAATGGTAGATTGTACTAAATGATGTCTACATCCCTCAATGGTAGATTGTACTAAATGATGGCTACTTCTCTCAATGGTAGATTGTACTAAATGATGGCTACTTCTATCAATGGTAGATTGTACTAAATGATGGCTACTTCTCTCAATAGTAGATTGTACTAAATGATGGCTACGTACTTCTATCAATGGTAGATTGTAATAAATGATGTCTACATCCCTTAATGGTAGATTGTACTAAATGATGGCTACTTCTCTCAATGGTATATTGTACTAAATGATGGCTACTTCTATCAATGGTAGGTTGTACTAAATGATGGCTACTTTTCTCAATAGTAGATTGTACTAAATGATGGCTACGTACTTCTATCAATGGTAGATTGTACTAAATGATGGCTACGTCTGTCAATGGTAGATTGTACTAAATGATGGCTACGTCTCTCAATGGTAGATTGTACTAAATGATGGATACTTCTCTCAATGGTAGATTGTACTAAATGATGGCTACTTCTGTCAATGGTAGATTGTACTAAATGATGGATACTTCTCTCAATGATGGATTGCACTAAATGATGGCTACTTATCTCAATGGTAGACTGTACTAAATGATGGCTACGTCTCTGAATGGTAGATTGTGCTGAATGATGGCTACGTCTCTCAATGGTAGATTGTACTAAATTATGGCGACTTCTCTCAATGGTAGATTGTACTAAACGATGGCTACTTCTCTTGATGGTAGATTGTACTAAATGATGGCTACGTCTCTCAATGGTAGATTGTACTAAATGATGGCTACTTCTCTAAATGGTAGATTGTACTAAATGCTGGCTACTTCTTTCAATGGTAGATTGTACTAAATGCTGGCTACTTCTTTCAATGGTATATTGTACTAAATGATGACTATGTCTCTCAATGGTAGATTGTACTAAATGATGGATACTTCTATCAATGGTAGATTGTACTAAATTATGGCTATGTCTCTCAATGGTAGATTGTACTAAATGCTGGCTACGTCTCTCAATGGTAGATTGTACTAAATGATGGATACTTCTCTCAATGGTAGATTGTACTAAATTCTGGCTACTTCCCTCAATGGTAGATTGTACTAAATGATGGCTACTTCTCTCAATGGTAGATTGTACTAAATGATGGATACTTCTCTCAATGGTAGATTGTACTAAATGCTGGCTACTTCCCTTTTTTAGCTCACCTGAGCGAAGCTCATGTGAGCTATTGTTACCGCAATGTGTCCGTCGTCCGTCGTCGTCGTCGTCGTCGTCCGTGAACATTTTCAAACGTCTTCTCCTCGGTAACCATTGGGCCTATAGTCACCAAACTTCATGGTCATGGTCCTTAGGTAGGGGGATTACAAAATTGTTAAAATTACATCATTACGTAATCCAAGATGGCCACCGTCTAAAAATAGCACAAATTCTTCAAAAATCTTCTTCTCAAGAACCGCCAACCGGATTTCGACAAAACTTGGTAGGACTGATCAATGTACAATGCTCTTTCAAAGTTGTTAAAATGGTGACCCTGGGGTCAAAAATGGGCGTGGCCTGTGGGGTCAAATGGGGGTCAAATTTTATTTTTGACAGCATATGGTCTTGTCATATATCAAATTGAAGGTATCAACGAGGCGATCACTCTGGTGCATTTTTTGTCGAAATCGGATGGTTAGGCCATCCAAGATGGCCGCAGAAAGGTCAAAAGGTTGTTCTTTTATTAGAGATTTCAAAATTCTTCTTCACATGAACCGCTTGGCCCATGGTAGCCAAACTCAAAAGTTATGGTCCATGGGTGAAGCATTTTCAGATTTGTTAAAATGGAGGTCATCGCTAATCCAAGATGGCCGCCATCTAAAAATAGCATAAATTCTTAAAAAATCTTCTTCTCATGAACCGCTAGCCGGATTTCGACGAAACTTGCTAGGAATGATCGATGTACAATGCTCTTTCAAAGGTGTTAAAATGGTGACCCCGTGGTCAAAAATGGGCGTGGCCCGTGGGGTCAAATTTTATTTTTGACCGAATATGGTCATGTTATATATCAAATCGAATGTATCAATGAGGCGATCACTCTGGTGCATTATTTGTTGAAATCGTATTGTTATGTCATCCAAGATGGCTGCCGAAAGGTCAAAAGGTTGTTCTTTTATTAGAGATTTCAAAATTCTTCTTCACATGAACCACTTGGCCTGGCCCATGGTGGCCAAACTTAAAAGTTATGGTCCATGGGTGAAGCCTTTTCAGATTTGTTAAAATGGAGGTCATCGCTAATCCAAGATAGCCGCTATCTAAAAATAGCATAAATTCTTAAAAAATCTGCTTCTCATGAACCACTACCCGGATTTCGACGAAACTTGGTAGGAATGATCGATGTACAATGCTCTTTCAAAGTTGTTAAAATGGTGACCCCGGGGTCAAAAATGGGTGTGGCCCGTGGGGTCAAATTGGGGTCAAATTTTATTTTTGACCGAATATGGTCATGTCTATATCAAATGGAATGTATCAATGAGGCGATCGCTCTGGTACATTTTTTGTCGAAATTGGATGGTCATGTCATCCAAGATGGCCGCCGAAAGGTCAAAAAGTCGTTCTTTTATTAGAGATTTCAAAATTCTTCTTCACACGAACCGCTTGGCCGATGGTGGCCAAACTTCACAGTTATGGTCCATGGGTGAAGCCTTTTCAGATTTGTTAAAACGGAGGTCTTCGCTAATCCAAGATGGCCGCCGTCTAAAAATAGCACAAATTCTTAAAAAAATCTTCTTCTCCTGAACTGCCAACTGGATTTCGACAAAACTTGTTAGGAATGATCGATGTACAATGCTCTTTCAAAGTTGTTAGAATGGTGACCCAGGGGTCAAAAATGGGCGTGGCCCGTGGGGTCAAATTGGGGTCAAATTTTATTTTTGACCGAATATGGTCATGTCTATATCAAATCGAAGGTATCAAAAAGGCGATCGCTCTGGTACATTTTTGTCGAAATTGGATGGTCTTGTCATCCAAGATGGCCGCCGAAAGGTCAAAAGGTCATTATTTTATTAGAAATTTCAAAATTCTTCTTCACACGAACCGCTTGGCCCATGTTGGCCAAACTTCACAGTTATGGTCCATGGGTGAAGCCTTTTCAGATTTGTTAAAACGGAGGTCGTCGCTAATCCAAGATGGCCGCCGTCTGAAAATAGCACAAATTCTTAAAAAATCTTCTTCTCATGAACCGCCAGCCGGATTTAGACGAAACTTGGTAGGAATGATCGATGTAGAATGCTCTTTCAAAGGTGTTAAAATGGTGACCCCGGGGTCAAAAATGGGCGTAGCCTGTGGGGTTAAATTTTATTTTCGACTGAATATGCTCATGTCATATATCAAATTGAAGGTATCGATGAGGCGATTGCTCTGGTGCAATATTTATGTCATCCATGATGGCCGCCAAAAGGTCCATTTATTCGAGATTTTGAACGTCTTTTTCTCAGGAACCACATGGCCGATGCTTGCCAAACTTCATAGTAAGTTAAGATCCTTGGGTGAAGCATTTTCAGATTTGGTAAAATGAGAGTCATCACTTAATCCAAGATGACCGCCATCTAAAAATAGCGCAATGAACTCAATGTCACATTCTCCTCTGGTGTTCATGGTGTCAGGTGAGCGAATTAGGGCCATCATGGCCCTTTTGTTAAAATATATAACGGGCTTGACGCACTTAGTACGATTTTGCGAATATAATCCAAATCATTGCTTATTTCATTTTCATAAATCCAAGATGGCCACCAAAATCAAATATATATATTTATTTTTCTTAAATGAAGTAAATTTTTTATATAAATATTAATTTTTCGCATCTACTCATTAATTTCTGCCAATATTCGATGTCATTTAAGGAAATATAATTGATTTTGTAAATAAATATTGTCGATATCCTGTGATACCACACCAGTGGTTCATCCAGATCCGAGCCCAAATATTCAGATCAGACTGCGCAGATGCTCATTCCGTTATATTCCAGTGCGATGCGTATGCATTACAGGTGTGTAGATAATCGATACTGTGTTACAAGCCGGCGATGCAGCGTAAAAGGTGTATTTAAAATCCCATTTGTTAAACATGCATAGACCAGTCAGATCGAATGTAGCACGTGGTTCGCATATTCCCGCTGCTAAAGTGGTGTAACATTATGACAATAGTGCATTTGAATTGTCAATTGCATAGTCCGCAATAAATCGGCGAATCCGTAAACCAGGGTATATTCAATTAGAGAATATTAGAGCGGCATGGGCCGTTGTGTATTCGAAACCTGATTTCAGGTTGGTCATAAGAAATAAAAGTTGTCCACAGCGGGCCCTGAGAGAATAACTACAATAATTCGTTATAGTAAAAATTATGACGACAAAATTCACTCTTGGCTTCAACCACAACTTGATAGGGATTCTAAATATTCAGTATGGTGCCATCGAAGTTGTGTTTCAACATACACATCACCGTTACACCGTAAAAGGTCACTGCTGGGACAACGCAGCGCGCACGATGACTCACAATCGTCACAGACTGCATACTGTCTCAGGCGGTCAGTAGAAGGTTCATTTAACTTTGGACAGCATTGTATATTTTGCTCCAAAGAAGATATAAAAACCCGAGTCGATGGAGACCTGCTTACGTTCTTGCGAAATGTGATGCACGCGGTCCACGAAATGAATGGGCATCACAGGTTAGTATTCGAGTCCATGGTGCAGTGATCTTCATGCTGCCGATGCATGCTACCACGTAGATTGCAAACGGAATTTCATGTCTAACCAGGTTGGGCAGGCGACGTTTAAGGCAGCTGATGAAACCGATCACGTATTTGAATCACTTATCAAGTTGGTCCAGTCAGACATAACGTGTATTTGGAACTCAGTTTAACTATATCAAACGTACATCGAACATGGTGGTAGTACAATGTCAAGGCGAGTCTTATTATCAAGATGATCTGACAGTTTCGGCGATAAACTATTAACGCTCTCCTCTCCTGATATAGCAAGCATTGCATATATCACACAGGAAGCAAGGTCTTCATAAGGAGGAAATGATTGCACGAATTGCGGCAGATGGACAGGACAGGCTGGGACTACGAAAGAATTTGGAACTCTGTATTGATCCACTCAACCCAGAAGGGCATCCAGTCAGTGTTGTGAATATTGTTAGCGGTTGTATAGCACCATCGTCGGTGAATGTACATGATGCAGTATCCATTGGTAGGCAGCAGATGGATGATTTCAAGCGAAACTGGCCAAAATGATTTCAGGAATCAATCCCGAAGAAAGTTGAAACTATGTCAGTAACAAGGAAGCACATCAAAGTAGGGGAAACTAATGGTATTGACATTAACATCATATATCAGAGGATCATGGGTCTCCAAGCAAGTTCAATAGAAGTATATTTCGAATATGTGCTGTCCGATGAGTTGGCACCTGTTGCCACATCGATGTTCACAGATGCTGGAGACCTTAGAATTGCGACATCAAAATCAAGTATGAAAAACTCCTGCAAGTAGAAATGCCAAGCCGCACTGCTGCCAGCAACAGTTCATGCACGGTGATTGACGACTGTGCCTCATTGTGGAAACCACACTGGCCAGCAAATGGGAAGGTCAAGGATTTTGTAGATAGTTTCAAGCAGCATGTAAGTAAACTGTTGGCAAACAGTGATGTATGTCTTGTGTTTGACAGATATCATGAGTACAGTACAAAGTCTGTCACTTGTCATACACGGGCTGGGAAAGAGGCTAGTAGGGTACATCAGCTTAATCTTAATACAGAGCTTTGGCACAAAGGCTGTGCTCCATGTCACAGGAAACAAGCTGCAGTTGATAGATATCATTTGTACAGATCTGAAAAATGACAAGGAATTCCACAAGATCTAAACAAACACCACAGGCCAAGCGAACACCCCGTTCGAGATATGTAATGGAGGTTCTGTTCATTTACGACATGAGATGACTACCTCCCACGAGGAAGCTGACACACTTATTGTGCAACAAGCGATCACGTTAGCAAAACAGGACAATGTAGGAGTAACTGTTTTGTGTGATGACACAGATGTGTTTTTGTTGTTACTACATCATTATGCTGAGCAATCATTGACGTCCCCATTCATCATGGAATCTAGTGTGCAAGGAAGAGCTGTGATAGGTATTCAGGCTACAGCGCGTAAGCATGCATAACATAATACCATACCTCCTGGCAGCTCACGCCCTGTCCGGTTGTGACACCGTTGCATCATATCTTGGTATTGGGAAAGGCAAGGTATTGAGAACACTTAGAGCTGGACACTCGTTATCGCTGCTGGGTAACGTCACGGTGGGCATGCCACAAGTTATCAAACAAGCAAACACATTCATTGCAACGTTATATTCATTCCTTTATTTTGTGTATGCCGTGCGATCACCTATTACAATTTAGCACTGGGTCTGTGACAACAGGAGGCGAAGTGCAATGATGTCACTGAATACAAGAAAAACATTTAAATGTTTGCAATATTTTACGATATAACAGGTGTAAGCTGGTATACATTTCCAGTCACTACACTATCATTACATTGTAGTGCAAATGAAAACTAGATTTGATTGTGATAAATGCGCTGATACTGTATGGCACACCAATCCCGAGTATTCTGAATTATTGTACACAAGCACCACGTATTGCCAACAAGGACATGTTTGGCGGCCATTTTGGATTTATTATACTACTTGCAAATTATTAAAGTATTGAAAAATATTCAATCATTTAATTATGACCATTGAATTTAGATTCTGAAGTTCATAGTTACTTAAATATTTCAGTACTTTTTAGCTCGACTATTCGAAGAATAAGTAGAGCTTATGTTGTCACCCCGGCGTCGGCGTCGGCGTCGGCGTCGGCGTCACGCCTTGGTTAAGGTTTTTAGTCAACCTTGTATATGGAATACTACTGGCCCTACACCCACCATACTTGCACAACTTCATCTCCTAGTGATGTACATCAATAACCCCTGATCTATATTTGACCTTGACCTACATTTCCTGTTGAATTACTTAGTTAATTCCCCTTGGTTAAGGTTTTTGGTCAACCTTGGTTAAGGTTTTTAGTTAAGCTTGTACATGTAATACTAGTGTGCATACATACACCATACTTGGACAACCTTTTCTCATAGGGATGTACATCAATAACCCCTGATCTATATTTGACATTGACCTACATTTCCTCTTCAATTACTTAGTTAATTCCCCTTGTTTAAGGTTTTTAGTCTAGCTTGTATATGCAATATTCCTGGCCCTACACACACATACTTGGACAACTTCATCTCCTAGTGATGTACATCAACAACCACTGACCTATATTTGACCTTGACCTACATTTAACTTTGAATTACTTAGTTAATTCCCCTTGGTTAAGGTTTTTAGTCAAGCTTGTACATGGAATACTATTGTGCATACTAACACCATACATGGACAACCTGTTCTCATAGCGATGTACATCAATAACCCCTGATCTATATTTGACCTTCACCTACATTTCCTCTTCAATTACTTACTTAATTCTCCTTGGTTAAGGTTTTTAGTCAAGCTTGTAGATGCAATACTCCTGGCCCTACACCAACCATACTTGGATAACTTCATCTCCTAGTGATGTACATCAATAATCCCTGACCTATATTTGACATTGACCTACTTTTATCCTTGGATTACTTTCTTATTTCCCCTTGGTTAAGGTTTTTAGTCAAGCTTGTATATGGAATATTCCTGGGCCTACAGCAACCATACTTGGAAAACTTCATCTCCTAGTGATGTACATCAATAACCCCTGACCTATATCTGACATTGACCTACATTTAACCTTGAATTACTTACTTAATTTCCCTTCGTTAAGGTTTTTAGTCAACCTTGGTTAAGGTTTTTATGCAGGCCGCGGCCACATTGACCTACATTTAACATTGAATTACTTACTTAATTTCCCTTGGTTAAGGTTTTTAGTCAACCTTGGTTAATGTTTTTATGCAGGCCGCGGCCACCTTGTTTGTCAAGCTATGTGTACATCGACAACCCTCGTAGTCGAGCTATGCTGTTCTCCTACAGCTCTTGTTTATTCGGTGACTAACATTTAATTTTGGCAGCCATCTTGGATTTATGAAAAATAAATAAGCATGGCTTTGGATTATAATATATTCGCAATATCTTACTAAGTGCGTCAATCCCGTTATTTATTTTGAAAGTACAATATTAGGCACGATGATAGGTATAATAACAATATTTGGCGGCCATCTTGGATTCGTGCTAATATAAAAAATGCCTCAAGGATGACAAAGTGTCATCAGTCGGATTCTAAGACTAGAAGGTATATGCTTACAAAATCGGCAATAAAAAAAGTTATTGTATTAAAAACAAGGTTAAGCTCCCGGACGCTGGTAAATCTGATTACTCTTTCCTCCCACATTGTGTCTTATCTATCTCGTAAATGTCACAGGGGGGCAGCAAACAGTTTCTCCACTTACTACGGTAGCTAAATAATTAGTTTCTACAATTGTAAATTTTTAAGGGATAAAACCACTCGCTGTTGCGTTTATGGTATGTTTGAAGTGTACTGTTCTTCAAACAGTTGTTTTTTTGTACTTTCTGTGCTGAACAGGTGCATTTCCATTGTATTTTCTGAAAGTTTCAGAAACGTAAATAGGCATATACACATGTATGACATGGAAATTGAGTTTAATCTTGTTTTAAGTAATTTTGTAGCAATTGATGCAAAGCTGCATTGCCGGTCAATAGTGTGCTGTTATTATCCAGGGTTCACACAGGTCTGGAAAAACCCTTGAATTTGACATCTGACTTGAAAACCCCTTGAAAATGATCAATTGCCTTGACAAATCCAGGAACAAAATAATAACCCTTAAAAAAAACCTTGAATATTAACCGGCCCACTTTGGTCAAAACGCCACCACCAAATTCAATTAATTGGTATAAACGACACCAGCCTTAAGTTCAATGGTCAAAACGGCTCCAGTCTTAAAAATCAAGCTTTGTATCGGCACTCGCTAAAAATTTGGGTCATTGTAAAAATAAAAAAGTCCTTAAATTAAATGTCTTGAAAACCCTTGAAAAACCCTTAAATTTTACTAGTGAGAGTTTGTATGAACCCTGTTATCCCATCGCCGATAAGGAAGATGGGATATAGTGACATAAGTGTTAGTCCATGTAAGTGCATACATGATCACAATGCTGTCTGTGTGTCCTTGCATCAGTCAATGCGTGATATTCATATCTTGTTTATGATCATCCATATTTTCTTTCTATGGCCTGCACATTTAGCCGTATGTCCAAGGTCATGTTCATATGACTCAGAAATTTACAAAGTTTTTGCAACATGACTACCAAACCTCAACGGGCTAAACAATGAGGGATCATTTATTTATTTATAAAAGTCCGGTACAGATTGAGTAGTTTAGGGCTTTATTGCTTGTAAAAATGGGCGAATGGTGCATGATATGTTGTGAAAAGGAGTCGCATATAATTATTTCTACTAGTGTTGATCCAATCGTCCTACATATCAACGCAAACTGATTATTTGGCAGATTCATATTTTCACACTTATTAATGTTATTGCAATCAGTGTAGACTCCGATCAGACTACACAGATGTGCGTCTGCTCTGGGTCTACTCTGTTTTTTGTGCATTGAGTAAGCAGTAAACACCCAAATACAGCATAGGACAGGATCTCTATAAATAGATTTGCAAAGGGAAATAACTAGCTAGTGGATTTGTGGCAATATTACATCATTCAGCATATTGAAATTGACTGTACTTAGAGCTTTGATTGATGTTTAATGCTTAATGTCTGACTGAAGAGACACATGTAGCCATCTATAATTGACCTTGTTCTTGAACGTACATAAAATTGAAATAAATTATATTTTCTTAATTACCATCAATGTTTTCACCCCTTCCGTGTGACCTCCATCTGCATATTATGACCTTGCAGTTGAACGAAGGTAAGACCCCAATCAATCAAATCCCATGCAGCCCAATACCTAGGTCAAGGTCTAAATGTCTTAGTGGGTTCAATGTTTGGCAGCCATGTGTTTGACTGTGCCCCTGCTCACTTGCTCTATCTACCATAATTCAGGTAAATGTTTAGGATTTCTGTTGTGACCTTCACAGGTCATGGGAAGGTAAACATTTGCGAAAGGCCTATTTTTATTTTACCATGTATTGCATGCCTTGAGTGATGGAATGTGATGGTACTGTACGTGTGTTTGGTTCCTCAAACATCGGCCTGTTATGAATTTAAACGCCTGGTTATAACGACTTTACCAGCCGACGGTTTACCAATGGACTGGAACCATGGAAATATGACAGATGTGCACCATCTTATATCCGCATATTTTGGGCTGTCAGCTTACAAAAGAAACTTTATGACGTTTGCGACCAGCATAGGCCCTGCGTCTGCAATGTCTGATCAGAGCCTACGCCGATCGCTGATCAATCATTGAGGCATTATAGATGACTCTTATAAGCATATTTTTATAACGGAAGATGCCAATGGTGAATAGATCTGGGTCTATCCTGGTCTACCGTTTACTAATGTCTCTCTCGTCAGCCAGCAGCCATTTGTAATTCTCAGTAGCTGGGTTAAAGGAACTGTTTGTTTATGCAGCTGGCATTATCATAATTATTATTCTCGTATTATTGTTCTTCTGCAAATATATTGTCCTACATTCATGTATGTTGTTTATATTATATAGTTGCCTATCTATCCAATTCTGATTCACCAGATGCCAGACCCTCTCAGTATGACCTTAACTGTTGCTAGGACATTAATTTAAACACTTTCACCTTGTAGCCTAAGAATACAGTTTATAACTTTCGGCATGAAATGGAATGCACAGTCTGGCAAACACAAACATTTCAGGTTGGCCTGCCTCATGTTTAAATTTAAATACTATCTATTAAGTGAAAAGAAAACAGTTTAAAAATATTGGCGAATAAAAAAAAGGTACTCTGTGATGGTTTTTAAAGTAATGCTTAACTAGTATAGGGCATGACTGTGATCTTCATTACTTGTATTTGCTATTATGCTACACATTTGTTTGACAACTGAATCCCTCAGATAAAGTACAAAAGTGATTTTAATAATATGTGGTGTTGTAAAAAAAGAAGGGTTAACAAGAGTATAACATTTATACCGTACTTGTATGGTCCTGGTCCCCGTCACACATACCAGTACCATAATTATGTTCAAAATCCAAAAGACTTGAGACCTGACCTGGTGTCTGAATCTATTCTCTCCTCCACGTCCACTGACTACACTGTTCAATCAGGGATGGATGTGAACCGATGGTGTCATGTGACACATACTGATTTCTGAATAAAACATATAGTGGTTGGGGAATATCACTTGGGTTCACCATGTATACTGAGCAAAACTAGAAACGTCCCTCCATGTTTAAGGAAAGATTCATCAAAAACCAAAAGGGTTACTTTTAAAAATCAAAATGGAAAAACAAGTTCATTCATTTCTGTATCAAAGCCAATAAATTGCATTTGGATATCTTGTTAAATATTCGAGAGATAACCGGCCAAGGGCGGTAGGGGTCAAAATCAAAAATCACAAAAACTCAGAAATGTATTACTTAATGTTTAGAGATGGAATTTCAATAAGTAATGTGGCAAATTCAGTAAATCTCGTTAGTACCGAGTGTGGCCACCATTTGCATGAATGCATGCAATGATCCTACGCCGCATCGACGTGACGTAACGCAATACCAGTGCGTTGGGCAAATTCCTCCATTCCCATTGTAACGCCCGTGTAAGATCGCGAACATTGTCAATCTGATGGTTAGCTCGTGCTTTGCGGCCCAGCTCATCCCATATGTGCTCAATGGGATTGAGATCCGGGGAGACCGCGGGCCATGGCATGACGTCGACGTTGTTTTGCTGTAAGTATTGAGTGGTGACCCTGGCTACGTGAGGGCGGGGCATTGTCGTGCATCAATGTCACACCAGGACCATGCTGACGGATAAATGGTAAGGCATGTGCATTTAGCACATCTGCAACATAACGTTGTGCATTGATGTTGTCCTGTACAACAACCAAATCTGTCTTCCGGTTTCCCATGATCCCACCCCAGACCATTACGCTCCCTTCCCCAAACCTGTTCTTCTCAACAATGCAACAATCGGTGAATCTTTCATTTTTACGCCTGTATACCCGTAATCTTCCGTCAGCATGACTAACTGTGAACCAAGATTCATCGGTGAACAAAACTCGGTTCCAGTCAGCCCTTCTCCAGTTCAGATGACGTCGCGCCCATAACAGTCTGGCAGCACGGTGACGTTGGGTCATTATCTGACCAGTGTACGGGCGGCGTGCCCGGATTGGTTGGGCGTTACGACGTAACCGGTTGCGAATGGTCTGCCCTGAGACACCGTATCGCCTAGCAGTGACTGTGGCTGCCAATCGACGTTGACGTAAGTGCGTCAACGTAATGTAACGATCGGCTCTAGCCGTCGTTACACGAGGCCTACCAGGTCGCTGCCGGTCGTGAACAGCCCCAGTCTGCTGGTACCGGGCTGCAAGACGATCAATCGTCTTCCGACAGCAACCAAACCGAGGCGCGACCGCCCTGGCGGCCATCCCACCCGCAAGCATCCCAATTGCCTGATTTCGCTCGTTTTCGGAAAGCCGTGGCATATCGACGACAGTGAAAAATTAAAAAAGTTTTTTAATTTTCAGAATAGCCCCTATCGCATGAATGGTACGACATGAACTGAATCACCTTATCGATGACAAGTATAGCGTGCACGTGCAAAAAGTGGAAATCAACGTTCCGGTCACTGGCCGCTATGTAAACCGTGTGTATCGGCTAAACTCTACACGATCGTATTCTGAACATCGCCACGGTTTAAAATACATGTACTTTGAACATGTGGTACATACATAGACAGAGCTACACCGGCTATAAAACAGGGACGTTTCTAGTTTTGTTGAGTATATGTTCGTCCATACGTCCGTCCTTTCGTTTGTCCGTCTGTTTGTCTGTCCCATTTGCGTTAAAGTTTTTGGGTACACATTATCTCTGTAACAGTAACTCGGATTGACCTCAAACTTTATATACTTCCTTATCATCATCCATATTTTCATTCCATACCACAACCATGTGGCTTTCATGTACAAGGTCAAAGTCAAATTTCTTTGAAATTTGCATTAAAAAAAATGTTTTTGAAATATTTACATTAAGTTATCTCTGCAACCATAAGTCGGATTAACTTGAAACTTCATATACTTCTTTATCGTCATCCATATTTTCATTCTATAGCCCACCCATGCCGCTTTCATGTCCAAAGTCAAGGCCAAATGACTTAGGAAATATTTTGTGGTCGGACCAGGTGGCGGCCGCCCCGGGGTATCCGTGAGTCCCTGCTCACTTGCTCTAGTATTAAATGTTAGAATATTTAGGATTATTATGATAAGAAAATATGAAAATTACACTTGACTTTGCCCACCTTCAAAGGGTCAAAGTCCTGTTGAATACCAGGTTATTCTGGTTGGTTATTCACTTATAGCTCCCAGGCCCACTGTGCCTTATCTCTAAGACAGTGTTCAAATTGTTGTAAATTGCTTCTGAAGTGAATAAGATATCGCTGGTCCAGGGGATAATTCGGTTTATTACTTGGACAAGTTTCATCGGAACCATATTTGAGAATTGCAATCTTCCTTACGGTACCACAAACGATGTTGATAGTTGGCAATGTGTGGTAAGGAATGGCTAGATGTGTGTTAATGACATTTTCAACGAGTGCACCGTCTGCTATTCAGTCAGTGAACGCCCGTCAATCAGCTAACAAACAAGCAATGCCATGATCTTTGGCACAAACACACTTTGATACATGGTCATGTTTTGTTTATGTGTTTACACAGCATGTGGACGCGGCATGGGCATGAGGATGTGATAAGATAGTTAGATCACGTTTATTCTCGTGTACATTGTGTGAGTCATCTTTTGGTACATGCGGATGGACTGTGAGAATCAGGATTTTGATCGGCAACTAATGCCATAAGTCCCATTTTGTCAGTCCATGACACATTTGTAGCAACAGTGGCTAACTTTCTACCTGAGATAGCGATTGGACCTTTTGGAGCCTGTGAAGGGTAATTTAACAATGGGGTTCATCCGTACCAGAATCCCGATATCCCTGGTTTGGACCACAAGTGCATGTTTCAGAATCCCGATATCCCTGGTTTGGACCACAAGTGCATGTTTCAGAATCCCGATATCCCTGGTTTGGACCACAAGTGCATGTTTCAGAACCCCGATATCCCTGGTCTGGACCACAAGTGCATGTTTCAGAACCCCGATATCCCTGGTCTGGACCACAAGTGCATGTTTCAGAATCCCGATATCCCTGGTTTGGACCACAAGTGCATGTTTCAGAATCCCCGATATCCCTGGTTTGGACCACAAGTGCATGTTTCAGAATCATATCCCTGGTGGCACAAAGTGCAGTTTCAGAACCCCGATATCCCTGGTCTGGACCACAAGTGCATGTTTCAGAACCCCGATATCCCTGGTCTGGACCACAAGTGCATGTTTCAGAATCCCGATATCCCTGGTTTGGACCACAAGTGCATGTTTCAGAATCCCGATATCCCTGGTTTGGACCACAAGTGCATGTTTCAGAACCCCGATATCCCTGGTCTGGACCACAAGTGCATGTTTCAGAATCCCGATATCTGGATCTGTTTGGACCACAAGTGCATGTTTCAGAATCCCGATATCCCTGGTTTGGACCACAAGTGCTGTTTCAGAACCCCGATATCCCTGGCTGGACCACAAGTGCATGTTTCGAATCCCAGATATCCTGGTTTGGACCACAAGTGCATGTTTAGACCTGATATCCCTGGTTTGGACCACAAAGTGATGTTTCAGAATGATCCCTGGTTTGGACCACAAGTCTGTTTCAGAATCCGATATCCCTGGTTTGGACAATCAGTTTGCATGTCCATGTTTTCGATATCCCTGGGTCTGGACAACAAGTGCATGTTTCAGATATCCCTGGTTGACCACAAGTGGCATGTTTCAGAAACGATATCCCTGGTGGACCCACAAGTGCATGTATCAGAATCCCCATATCCGTTTGACACATAGGTGGCCCATGTCAGGAACCTGATATCCCTGGTTTGGACCACAAGTGCATGTTCAGAATCCCGATATCCCTGTCGGACCACAAGTGGCGTTTACCATCGAAATATCCCTGTTTGGACATGCATTTTCAGAACCGATAATCCCTGTCCCCTGGACCACAAGTGCATGTTTCCCAGAATCCCGATATCCCTGGTCTGGACCACAAATGCATGTTTCAGAATCCCGATATCCCTGGTTTGGACCACAAGTGCATGTTTCAGAATCCCGATATCCCTGGTTTGGACCACAAGTGCATGTTTCAGTTTTACTTTCTTGTAAGTGAGAGTTGAATCCAGTGATACTTATTAAAAGAGTAGTAAGATTAGTACTAATCCTATTTCTTTTACAATTTGTGTCTAGGGCTCGTGTTTTGTTTTACATACACTGCAGTCTGAATACCCAAGTTCAAGATCATTGCAGACTTATGTTCACCTTGTTTGTATGACAAATGCTTGATTGTATCTCAATTGCTTCAGTAGTTGCTGAAATTTCAGGACTGAATATATATTTTGATTGTAAATATTGAGTTCTGAAGTTGGGATTTACCCCCCTTGGACAGGTGGATACGGGACTCGACCCCGTTGACCCGTCTGCGTGTAGACTCCCTGAGGCTTGTACCTCTATGTCAGAAAAGCGGACGTTAAACCCTATTCACTCACTCACTCAGTAGTTGCTGAGATATAGGAAACTGTCAATCGAAGCTAGCCTAAATATGGCTGTGTCTGGATAAATGGGGCTTATATGATTTGTTATCAGTGTAGCTCCTGATCAAACAGCACACTCCTGTCACTTGATAATGATTTATAATGCTTGTTAGAAGCATGATAGATGTTTAATTGCTTAAGTGGCAAATAGTGCAGATCCTCATCAGACTGTGCGGATTCACAGGCTAGGCTGATCTGGATCTACACTGGTTGTAAAACCAATAAGCCCCATTTCTCCAGTCACAGCCACAAATAGCAGGAGTTTGTGACATACATTGCCCACTGATTGTTTTACATTCAGTGGATTTGTTGTACCTGATACGTAACAAGGTGAGAAGCCGTTATGGGCTTATCTCCTGCTCGCTGGTTTGTTTGTGGTTCTGTAAGGACGGGCCTTTAACATAATTCTGTAGCTATAGAACTTAGCTTTTTACATATATACCATGCGAGAGAATGTCTATTTATTTGGAATTTGTAGACTACATAGTTGTCCCAACCAGTCGACAGATCTTGGGCTGTGTCCACCTATTTGGTGTGCCAAGGGTCATGTGATCAGTCATGTGACTTGTTACCATGACCGTTGACACTGGCCTAGCATTGATCTGGATCTACATGATTTACAAATGTGGTAAAATTGAGATTTCCCGCGCTGCTGGTTTTGTAATTTCTGCCGGCTGTCGAGGGAAAGTGTTAACAATTAGAGAAATCTGTTTTTAATTTGGGAGATGTTAAGATAAGTTTTGGCCATGGTTTTGTTCACCCTTTGTACATCCACACGTAGCCAAGATTATTATTAACCAGCCGACTCTCGGTCTTTAATGTTGGATTTTAGCTTTTGTTTGACCGGGATTATTTGTATAAGTGCAGGGTTTTGTTTATGGATAGCCATATTGTGTATATAACACTGAGGTCCATCATTGTTAACAGTTTCATTTGATTGAATCAATATGTCCGCTATGAGAGGTGAGAATAATTAGTCATATACATATATGGCACACCACAACAAAGGGGTTTATTGATTAGCGAATAGTGTAGGCCCAGTGCCTACACTATTCACCATAAACGTTGGAGAAATATTTCTCATACTCCAAACAATAAAACGTCCATGTCTGGTTGCACGAATGTGTGTCGACTAGGAGCTACACTGGTCAAAAACTCAATAAGCCTGTTTTTGTTGGGGCATGTCACATACGAGCAGACTGCATGTAACAATTTTTTTGCAGTCCCGAATTAATTTGTGATGGTCTAGTTATCGCCTGAGCGCAGGGCCAGAGGTGTTATAGCATTAGTCCATGTACATGCATCCGTTAGTAACACCTTTCATTTCCTAATACATGTAGCATATGAACCATTTTGACTTTGTTTCACATACACCCCACTTCTGAACACCAAAGGTCAAGGTCACTGAGGGATTTTATTATCAAGGCTGCCAGCGAGGGGATCAGCTTAGTGGTAATTATGCCCTAGTATTATTCATATTCTTTGATGAGGATTTGATGATGTTTGAATCCTTAATACTGTTTTAATGGGTTAAATTTACTTCTATATCTGCAATAATCTTCATATTTAGCTTTATTATGGTGTGTATATGTGCACCGTGCATTTTGGTTTGACCCCTGGGTCATGGATTGTCTCCCTTTTGGATCTTTGCAATATTTCCTTCGTCCATAGTTTTTTTAAACTTTAAGTAATAGCGACATTCTTGATATTTGGTACATTGTACCTCACAAATGAGTAATTTTCGAAATATTCTGTTTTACGCATTTGAAATTTCAAATTGTTAACATTATTATGCGACCGCAATGATAGTATTTGAAATTTCAAATTGTTAACATTATTATGCGACCGCAATGATAGTATTTGAAATTTCAAATTGTTAACATTATTATGCGACCGCAATGATAGTATTTGAAATTTCAAATTGTTAACATTATTATGCGACCGCAATGATAGTTGTCGGAGGCATATAGTTTATATGTTTACCCTGTGTGTCCGTCTGTCTGTCCGGGCAACCAAACGGGAGGAAGGGGCAATGGAACAATGGAAATGGCCCCTTCCTCCATATTGTTGGCATGTCTGTCTGTCTGTCCGTCCGTCTGTCAGTAGACAATTTTTCTTGTCCGGCAAATTACTTCTACAGTTTTTGGCCGATTCTCTTCATATTTGGTTTCAGCCTACCATGAAGTTCAGGAGTGCGTAACGTAAATATTTTCGCTGTCTCACCGTTCCATCCACAGTTATGCCTCTTTTTTTCGACTCAGAATACAAATTTCTTCCTTATCCGACGAACTACTTCTACAGTTTTTGGCTGATTCTCTTTATACTTGGTATACATTCCAACCATCAAGTGTGGGTGGCAGGTGGGAGCACGCGATGGGTAATTTAACGATCGGGGTTCATCCTTACCGGAATTCCGACTGGAGACCTGGTTTGGCCCTCACATACGTCTTTGGCATTTTGTATGTGACAGTTGAATCTGGTTATACCCCTTATGTGAGTATTACGATTATTCGTAATCCTATTTTAGGGGAAGGGGCCAAATGACTTTGGTGTGGTATGGACCTGCCACCAGGTCAGGTTATTCTAATTTCAGGGCTGAATATATTGTTTCTCGATGTAAATATTCAGTTCTGATTTTGGAATTTTCCCCCCAATGCAGCAGGTTAAAACGGGATCGAACCCGTTTGCCCGGCCTTACATGACCTTAGCTGTTGATAGGCCGTTAAACACCAATAAACAAACAAACAAACAAACCAACCATCAAGTGCAGGAGTGTGTAACATAAAAATTTGCCTGTCCCACTTATCCATCCGCAGTTATGCCCCTTTTTCGACTCTGAAAAGCATTTTTTCTCCAATCACTCACTCGGTGATTGCTATTGTATTCATGCTTAACAGCGGTGGCATTTTGTTTTACAAACAATTTCAATTGTTCTGGGGCTCGCTGCCTATGGAAATGTTCAGCATCATTTTTGGAAAGTTAGAAGTCCTTGTATTACCCAATCATCATTGTTCCTCCATTTCAGCGATCTCCAAGGAAGACACGATCCACGAGAGTGACCAGGAGGTATGTAAACATTACTCAGAGGTGAATGTCAAAGGTCACAGTTGTTGTTACTCCATTTTGGAGGATCATGTGCGGTGTGCTCTTCTAGGAAATATCGGCCAACAATTCAACTAGGTGTCAATTTGACCCATATTATACGAGATGGGTTTGAGATGATTTGAAAATGTCGTCTCCGTAACCGTGCAAATTCTGATCACCCAGAGTCTGTGCAAATAGCTACTGCTGATGATGAATTTACTGTGACACCGGAAACAGTCGAATTTCACTTCCGCGTTTGAAAGTGAAAGTAGAAATTATGTTTTTTCCCCCGATTTTCAATGAAGTTGCCTTCAAAATACTGGAAAGAAAATAAATCTAGTTGGACAATTAGCTGGATTTTGTTTAAAGTTAGCACTGGGCGTTTATTAGAGGCACTAATTTTGGGAAAATTAGCCTAGCCCAAATATTTATCATTTTCAACGTAAAAAATGGGGGGTGTCTATTAGAGTATGGGCATCTATTCAGGCGCGGATACAGGGGGGGGGGGGGGTGGTCCAGGGGGTTCGGACCACCCCCCCTGCTCCCGGCAAAAAAAAAAAAAAAAAAAAAAAGACAAAAATCTACAATACTCGAATAGTTGGATGACTTTTTTTCGGAGCATCTAAAAATTTCATGGGGGAACACCTCCAGACCCCCCCCCTACTTTACGATTTCGCGCTCGGAGGTCGGCTATGCCGACTTGTAATTACAGACCCCCTCCTGCAATTATTTCTGTATCGGCGCCTGCTATTAGAATCTTTACGGTAAGTGTATAATTGTGTCACTATTCCACCAGTTCTAAAAATTACGAGTGCCCGCTATACAGATATAATCATTTACTAATATTTATTTTAGTGACTCGCGGTGGTATCAGGCTATTTTCATATGCAAATGAGGCATGATATTTTTTTATTTATTTGCTCTAATTAAATGCATCACCTGAAAAAATAATATTTTCGACAGATTATAAAGTATAATCATTGCACATCAAAAAATAAATACAGAGAATAAATAGTAATGTCCGTTAACATTTTAAGGAAACACGGTTATCGCCCCTGATATCAGTGTGGAAATTTACGTCTGATATAAAATGTATAAAGCCAATCAATATGTGGGGTAATGGCGAATTAATGTTTATTTTGCCAGAAAATGTTCAGGTGATGTCTCTGATATAAAGAACATGTTGTGCCTACTGAGTGGGCATGTACCTTTAAGGAATATGACATTTGATGGCCAATGTTTTTGTATCCTTGTGACAGCTGAATTAGATGTATTGGCGTATGGTTAGTCATCGCGGTGAAAACCTGCCATGATATTAATGAGATCATACATGTGGATGACTAATTTTAAATTGGAGTATTCTTGATCAGCCAAATGATACCGAGCACAGGATGAAAGCCTGACAGTGCTGAATTAAATTATGTCGTCTGCTGTTTATTCTATATTTTCCATGTTTATCATCAAAAACATGATTTGACAGCACTTTAGAATCATTTCCATTGATTTGACAGCACTTTAGAATCATTTCCATTTCAATGGAAATGATTCTAAGTGCTGTCAAAACGTGTTTTTATTGAAAAAGAAGACACAATGTAAAACAACATCAGGCGATAATTTACGTTTCCCGCATGCTAAGGGTTAAATATTCACTCATGCATTTCTGTGCAATACATACAGCCAGTTGTTTACTGACAGCTTCACAAATCGGCATTTTGTTTTCAATTTTATATTTCCTAGTTTTCACTGTCTTGGTGAGATCATCAAACCCGAGATAGTCCTGAGGGACGATTGAAGGTCGATGAGTGCATGTGATGCCATATCTGTATGTGATATGTCTGCTGATACAAACAACATAATTCTGACATATGTGGCTGTGACTGACTTATGAGTTATGCAACCAGTGTAAATACATTGTGCAGACTGCTCCGCAGCTTCACTATTTGCAAATGTAATAAGGTCACTTTGTCACATGATATTCCTATGCACTGTCAAAACATATTTGTGCTGAGAAATATTGAAAATATAAAACAACAATAGATCACGAAAACATAATTAAACATTGTATTAATGGGCTAATCAAAATCCTTTGTGCAGTAGCAATTTTAAGCTATTAGAGAAAGTAATAGCATATGTGTGCCACATTGTTTTGCCATCATGACAGTATACGTAGTTGTTGATGGCATATTACAGTCTTCACTTTTGTTGAGCCTACATGTGAAGAATTCGACATTAGTGGTCTAAATGATGTGGTGCCTGTGCGCATGTGATTCTGTGATTTTTAACAAAATTTGTGCTAACTGTTTAAGTAATTTATTCTGCAACAGCTTAAAGTCAGCTTGATCAGGATCTGTACTGTTTGCCATTCCATCAATGAAAGACCCATCATGCTTCTAACAAGCAATATAGATCAGGCTACAGAGTGCTATTTAATCAGGAGCTACACTGATCACATATTCCATAAGCCCCATTTCTCCAGTTACAGCCACAGAAGACTTTGAAACAATGACTTTGCATTACCGTTTTTGTGGAATTTGCGTTAAATTTGTTTAATGCCTTACACCTCTGTAATCTGGGACCAAATGCTACATAACTGATGGAAGAGAACAGACTAATGCAGTGTTGACGAATGGTAAAACGTATCCATGTATTTTGCAGAGTACAGCTGAATTACTGACACATGATAAGTTACCTGTGGATTTTGCAGAGTACAGACAAGTTTCTGACAAATGGTACATGTTTTGCACAAACAAACTGCTGACCGATTGTAAAAGTTACCTGTGTATTTTGAGTACGAATAAATGGGTGATGAATGGTAAAACGTATCCATGTATTTTACAGAGTACAGATGAACTGCTGTCCAATGGTAAAACTCACCTGTGTATTTTACAGAGTACAGAGGAACTGCTGACCAATGGTAAAATTTTCTACCTGGTGTATTTGCAGAGTACAGATGAACTGCTGACCAATGGTAAAACTCACCTGTGTATTTTACAGAGTACAGATGAACTGCTGACCAATGGTAAAACTTACCTGTGTATTTTGCAGAGTACAGATGAACTGCTGACCAATGGTAAAACGTCCAAAGATGGCTCCATCTCCCCACCAGACCTTGCCCTACAGAGAAGCTTCCATAACGGTCACTACATCATCGGTAACCATGGCGATGACACACCCAACCACGTGGACTACAACACCCACTCCGGCGGCTACCACACGCTAGGTCACGGCGGCACACAGTCATATGTGGATATACAACCTCTCACAAGTTTTACTGGTAAGTCGATCTGCGACTGACAGAATGTTAGATTTTTTAAACCCTTCATTACCACCCTGATGTTGCCTGATTGTCCAGTTTAGAGAGGTCCTACTGTTTGTGATTTGTGGTCAAGGTTAAGCAGTGTCCTTGTGGAGTAAGGAAAGCACAGTCCATACACATTGGACACATTTTTGGTCTGGTTTTGGGAATTTTCGCTGTATTATACAGTGGAACAACATCTCTTTAAGCTGGACACCCGGGGAGGTCCGTCGCCAAGGTGTTCAGTATGTATAGAGATATTTCAGTTATTCAGTCATGTGTTTGCTCCATGAATATGTCTGACATTATCTATCATCAGATTTAATGAAACACATCAGCAATTTGGCACACATGTTTCTGGGTGTCCAGTTTGGAGAGGTTTTCTTACATTTCAGCTAGTAGTTTACAGAAATATAACGGTGAATTACACCACTCGGCAGCATTAGTTTACACCACTCACCACAAGGTCAAGGTCAAATTACTTAGAATTTGCGTCCGTAAGATTTGCGTTAAAGTTTTCGAGTACCCATTATCTCTGCAACGGTAAGTGGGATTGATTTCAAACTTCATATACTTCCTTATCATCATCCATATTTCATTCCATACCATACCCATGCAGCCTTCATGTCCAAGGTCAAGGTCAAATTACTTAGAAAATGTGTCTAAATGTTATTTACATATTTGCGTTAAAGTTTTTATTTGTCGGTCCAGGCGGCGGCCGGGGGCCCCTACTCACTTTCTCTAATTCACTTTGTTTTTATGAAGAATCATGTGTGAAATGTAAGAAATTTTTTATTTAACCAGGCGAGCTGATTATCTTGAAATAATGTCCTCATGATTGGGTCTTACCACTAAACAAACTTGGTTCGCTATGCTCACTCATTTGTTTAGTATAAGTACCCAATCACTTGTGCATTATTTCACGATAATCAGTTCACCTGGTTAAATAAACGGTATCTACTGTACTTCGCTGTCTGTTAGATGGCAGGAAATACTAAATGTACCAGTGGCCCAGTATACAATATTGATCTTCCAATTGTAACTAACAGTAATTCTGAGCAATTCGTGCGCACAGTAATCATGCAGAAAATACAAACCCATTGCCCCAATAAAGTCATTGTTGATCTTCCAATTTGAACAAACAGCATTTTTGATCCAATTGTGTTTCCAATGCATTGAATAGTTTAATTGTATCATCTGTTGGACAAAACTTATGGAAAATGTATGCATGAGCAGTTAGAATAGTTTTAAGGGTCCTCTCACATTTATTATATAACTGTAAAAAAACGGTACATATAATGTTTTATGGGGCGGGCCGGCATGCGGGTAGGCGGGCAGGTGGGCAGGCGGACCGAAAAACAGAAAAACTTCTCTGAGTTTGTGTACACTACTCCTCTAAAACCTTTCAGTAAATTGATCTGAAACTATACACACGTTTTCTACAAATATTGAAGATGTGCACCTTGGTGTTTTTATGGCGAAAAAATATTTTTTAACATTTTTGTATGAAATTCTATATAGGGTACAGAGTTTATGTACACTACTCCTCTAAAGCCTTTCAGTCAATCGATCGGAAACTTTTACACACATCTTCTACACATATTGTACATGTGCACCTTGGTGTTTCAAAATATATTAACTTAGCCATTTTTTCTACATGTTTGTATGCAATTCTATATCATTTGTGACTTATTTGTGGCGTACTTTGTGACTTACAGCACTCTTGTCACTGTCTGTTCCACATTTTTCTGCAAAATAAAATGTGGCTATTACAATATTACATTAAAATATGTGGCTATTACATTACAATGTCATGTAAATAAAATAATTTGGGAGGGTGACTTTTTGTTACTTACATTTAAATATATTTAATTTGTTTAATAGCCAAAAGTTTGTCGCCAAACGGTAACTATCAGAATAGTGAAAATATAGAATGTAAATCTATATAAATTCAATTATGTTGATGCCCCTGGGGACAGTCAGGGGAAATTATATTTTGACATTGTCTGTCTCGTGTTGCTTGTCTTGTGAGCTACTCCTCGGGTTCCATCTATATATGTGGCTATGACTGGAGAAATGGGGCTTATGACATTTGCCACCAGTGTAGATCCAGATCAGACTGTGCTGATGCACAGTCTGATCAGGATCTGCACTGTTCGCTATTCCATCAATGAAACACCGGTCATGCTTGTAACATATAATATAGATCATTATCAGGTGACAGGAATGTGCAATCTGATCAGACGCTACACTGGTCAAAATCCCATAAGCCCCATTTCTCCAGCTACAACCACATATGACAACCATGTGACAACCATCCAGTCCAAGAGTGAGTGGCTTGAAACATTTCACTCCATTTCAATTCCATCTTCAGTTATGCCTCTTTTTCTCCTTCAAAAATTACACCCATTGTTTGAATCTAATTCACTGAATATAATACTTGTGTACCTTTGTGTGTTCTCAGCTCGGCCTATCATTGTTGTTCGATCTCACACTCAATAATGTTATTGCATGCAATCGTGCAGTTTTCATTAGTTTTTCACCCAATTATCCATGCTGAACAAATAATGGGAACATATTTCATTGGAGAAGGAAATAAATTGAACTTCGACAAGAACTTGGTGAGTTGTTGAATACAGCAGACCATCTCTAGATACATCCGTGTGTGTTTAATTTGGACCTCTCTAAACCGGACACCATAGATACATCAGTGTGTGTTTAATTTGGACCTCTCTAAACCGGAAACCCTAGATACATCAGTGTGTGTTTAATTTGGACCTCTCTAAACCAGACACCACAGATACATCAGTGTGTGTTTAATTTGGACCTCTCTAAACCAGACACCCTAGCTACATCAGTGTGTGTTTAATTTGGACCTCTCTAAACCAGACACCATAGATACATCAGTGTGTGTTTAATTTGGACCTCTCTAAACCAGACACCCTTGATACATCAGTGTGTGTTTAATTTGGACCTTTCTAAACCAGACACCCTAGCTACATCAGTGTGTGTTTAATTTGGACCTCTCTAAACCAGACACCACATATACATCAGTGTGTGTTTAATTTGGACCTCTCTAAACCAGACACCACATATACATCAGTGTGTGTTTAATTTGGACCTCTCTAAACCAGACAGCATATATACATCAGTGTGTGTTTAATTTGGACCTCTCTAAACCAGACACCATATATACATCAGTGTGTGTTTAATTTGGACCTGTCTAAACCAGACACCACATATACATCAGTGTCTGTTTAATTTGGACCTCTCTAAACCAGACACCACATGTACATCAGTGTGTGTTTAATTTGGACCTCTCTAAACCAGACAGCATATATACATCCTAGTGTGTTTAATTTGGACCTCTCTAAACCAGACACCATATATACATCAGTGTGTGTTTAATTTGGACCTCTCTAAACCGGACACCCTAGATACATCAGTGTGTGTTTAATTTGGACCTCTCTAAACCAGACACCCTTGATACATCAGTGTGTGTTTAATTTGGACCTTTCTAAACCGGACACCCTAGCTACATCAGTGTGTGTTTAATTTGGACCTCTCTAAACCAGACACCCTAGCTACATCAGTGTGTGTTTAATTTGGACCTCTCTAAACCGGACACCCTAGATACATCAGTGTGTGTTTAATTTGGACCTCTCTAAACGAGACACCATAGATACATCAGTGTGTGTTTAATTTGGACCTCTCTAAACCAGACACCCTTGATACATCAGTGTGTGTTTAATTTGGACCTTTCTAAACCGGACACCCTAGCTACATCAGTGTGTGTTTAATTTGGACCTCTCTAAACCAGACACCCTAGCTACATCAGTGTGTGTTTAATTTGGACCTCTCTAAACCAGACACCATAGATACATCAATGTGTGTTTAATTTGGACCTCTCTAAACCAGACACCCTAGATACATCAGTGTGTGTTTAATTTGGACCTTTCTAAACCAGACACCATATATACATCAGTGTGTGTTTAATTTGGACCTCTCTAAACCAGACACCCTAGCTACATCAGTGTGTGTTTAATTTGGACCTCTCTAAACCAGACCCTAGATACATCAGTGTGTGTTTAATTTGGACCTCTCTAAACAGGACACCCTAGATACATCAGTGTATTTTAATTTGGACCTCTCTAAACCAGACACCATATATACATCAGTGTGTGTTTAATTTGGACCTCTCTAAATCAGACACCATATATACATCAGTGTGTGTTTAATTTGGACCTCTCTAAACCAGACACCCTAGATACATCAGTGTGTGTTTAATTTGGACCTCTCTAAACCAGACACCATAGATACATCAGTGTGTGTTTAATTTGGACCTCTCTAAACCAGACACCATATATACATCAGTGTGTGTTTAATTTGGACCTCTCTAAATCGGACACCCTAGATACATCAGTGTGTGTTGAATTTGGACCTCTCTAAACAGGACACCATAGATACATCAGTGTGTGTTTAATTTGGACCTTTCTAAACCAGACACCATATATACATCAGTGTGTGTTTAATTTGGACCTCTCTAAATCGGACAGCATAGATACCTCAGTGTGTGTTTAATTTGGACTTCTCTAAACCAGACACCCTAGATACATCAGTGTGTGTTTAATTTGGACCTCTCCAAACCAGACACCATATATACATCAGTGTGTGTTTAATTTGGACCTCTCTAAATCAGACACCATATATACATCCTAGTGTGTTTAATTTGGACCTCTCTAAACCAGACAGCATAGATACATCAGTGTGTGTTTAATTTGGACCTCTCCAAACCGGACACCCTAGCTACATCAGTGTGTGTTTAATTTGGACCTCTCCAAACCAGACACTATAGATACATCAGTGTGTGTTTAATTTGGACCTCTCTAAATCAGACACCAAATATACATCCTAGTGTGTTTAATTTGGACCTCTCTAAAACAGACAGAATAGATACATCAGTGTGTGTTTAATTTGGACCTCTCCAAACCAGACACCATAGATACATCAGTGTGTGTTTGATTTGGACCTCTCCAAACCAGACACCATAGATACATCAGTGTGTGTTTAATTTGGACCTCTCTAAACCAGACACCCTAGATACATCAGTGTGTGTTTGATTTGGACCTCTCCAAACCAGACACCATATATACATCAGTGTGTGTTTTAATTTGGACCTCTCTAAACCAGACACCCTAGATACATCAGTGTGTGTTTAATTTGGACCTCTCTAAACCAGACACCATAGATACATCAGTGTGTGTTTAATTTGGACCTCTCTAAACCAGACACCATATATACATCAGTGTGTGTTTAATTTGGACCTCTCTAAACCAGACACCCTAGATACATCAGTGTGTGTTTAATTTGGACCTCTCTAAACCAGACACCATAGATACATCAGTGTGTGTTTTAATTTGGACCTCTCTAAACCAGACACCATATATACATCAGTGTGTGTTTAATTTGGACCTCTCTAAGCCAGACACCCTAGATACATCAGTGTGTGTTTAATTTGGACCTCTCTAAACCAGACACCATATATACATGAGTGTGTGTTTAATTTGGACCTCTCTAAACCAGACACCCTAGATACATCAGTGTGTGTTTAATTTGGACCTCTCTAAATCGGACACCCTAGATACATCAGTGTGTGTTAAATTTGGACCTCTCTAAACAGGACACCATAGATACATCAGTGTGTGTTTAATTTGGACCTTTCTAAACCAGACACCATATATACATCAGTGTGTGTTTAATTTGGACTTCTCTAAACCAGACACCATAGATACATCAGTGTGTGTTTAATTTGGACCTCTCCAAACCAGACAGCATAGATACATCAGTGTGTGTTTAATTTGGACCTCTCTAAACCAGACACCATAGATACATCAGTGTGTGTTTAATTTGGACCTCTCCAAACCAGACAGCATAGATACATCAGTGTGTGTTTAATTTGGACCTCTCTAAACCAGACACCATAGATACATCAGTGTGTGTTTAATTTGGACCTCTCCAAACCAGACACCATATATACATCAGTGTGTGTTTAATTTGGACCTCTCCAAACCAGACACCATAGATACATCAGTGTTTGTTTAATTTGGACCTCTCTAAATCGGACAGCATAGATACCTCAGTGTGTGTTTAATTTGGACTTCTCTAAACCAGACACCCTAGATACATCAGTGTGTGTTTAATTTGGACCTCTCTAAATCAGACACCATATATACATCCTAGTGTGTTTAATTTGGACCTCTCTAAACCAGACAGCATAGATACATCAGTGTGTGTTTAATTTGGACCTCTCTAAACCAGACACCCTAGATACATCAGTGTGTGTTTAATTTGGACCTCTCTAAACCAGACACCCTAGATACATCAGTGTGTGTTTAATTTGGACCTCTCTAAACCAGACACCATAGATACATCAGTGTGTGTTTGATTTGGACCTCTCTAAATCGGACAGCATAGATACCTCAGTGTGTGTTTAATTTGGACCTCCCTAAATTGGACACCTAGATACATCAGTGTGTGCATATATATACATCAGTGTGGACTTGTTTCACTGTAATCTGTCTCTTGACAGTGCCTGTTTATGATCGTAAAGCTCAGAAAATGTGTCATGGATTGCTCATTACAGTGGAACCTCTCAACTGGACACTCTGCTTGCAGCTTAGAAATTGGACACAAAATAAACTCCAGTTCAATGTACAGTCAAACCTGTGCTAAAGACCACCTCCGAATAGCAATCACCTGGCTTTAAAGGCCACAACTTTCTGACCCCTCCCTGGTGGGAATTCATTGATAGGTGTGTAATTTGCCGATCGCCCATCAATGCACCCACGCACCATTCAGCCAGGTCTATCTGTGTGTTGCTGATCAATGTCTTGTCACCGCAGCTCTCTAATTACCAGTAATCAATTCCATGGAACTCTACAAGCCTCATCACTTTATTCCTATTGATTAAGTATTTACAATTGAAATGTGAGTTGAACAGGGTTTGTAACGTCAACAGACACACAAAGTATACTACAAGCAAATACAACAAAACGTCTCTAAATAGGACACCTAGGAAACCATGATTTTTAATTTTGATGTGTGTCGCTGTCATTTGTCTCTGAACCTCTCTACACTGGACACCATGGGAGGTCCCCAGGGTGTTGATGCCAGAGGAACCTCTCTACACTGAACACCATGGAAGGTCTCCAGGGTGTTGATGATAGAGGAACCTCTTTACATTGGACACCATGGGAGGTCCCCAAGGTGTTGATAACAGAGGAACCTCTCAACACTGAACACCATGGGAGGTCCCCAAGGTGTTGATGACAGAGGAATCTCTCTACACTGATCACCATGGGTCACCAGGGTGTTGATGATAGAGGAACCTCTTTACACTGAACACCATGGGAGGTCCCCAAGGTGTTGATGACAGAGGAACCTCTTTACGCTGAACACCATGGGAGGTCCCCAGGGTGTTGATGACAGAGGAACCTCTACACTGAACACCCTGGGAGGTCCCCAGGGTGTTGATGACAGAGGAACCTCTTTACATTGAACACCATGGTAGGCATATCCAACTTTCGCGGCCATCGTACCTGGACAAAATCCATAGTGACCACATGGTCAATTTCAGCTGAACAATACGTGATGGTCAGTCGGCAATTTCCGTGATATTGGATTTTTCCGTAATCTCTCGGAAATCTAAAGGTGTCACGTGATGTACGTAATTTTATCGATATGTAAATCGATAATCCATGTACATGTAGTGTGGCGATTCCACCATTGACCACTGATATTATTTCTAACCATATCAAATAAAGATGAAATTATATTAAGTATTGCAAGTTGCAATTATATCAAAGATAATCGAATAAGACAAAGTCTATGCTGAAATTACAAATTCTGTTTAGTTTGCAGAAAATAATTCTACCCTGGTTGTACAAATAAAGTTCAAGGAAGTTTAGTTTGCAGTAATAATCGTTAAATCGCGTAAATAATTACAGATGACTGATGTACTCGTTATATATATTCTAAGACTGGCGAACTTTTTTTAACTTAATATTTTGGGCAATATAGCCTAATGCAAAACAGCGATTGAAACCAGTGTATACCCAGATCAAGCTGCGCATCCGCACATTCTGAACGGGGTCTTTAATTTTGTTCTCACAATTTTATAATTTTTATCAAAATAGCTATCAACTGATAGACACTTTATACCAACAATAAAACTGTGCATATTTTTTATAATACATGTATATACTGGAGAAACGGGACTTCTAACAAGCGTTATTAGACTACAGGATCGTGCTATTTGATCAGGATCTACAATGGTCACAAATACCATAAGCCCAATTTTCGCAGTAACATGACACATAAGTATACCAACCAAGTTAATTTGACTTCCAAAAGTTGTTGTAAGTTCCTGTTTGTTTACCAGTGGCCAACATAGCCAGTCAAAACAACAAGTAGCGCATGCACATGAAAACCAACATGGTTGGCATGTTGACTTCCTCACCCATCAGTTAACTAATACTGGTCGGTGTTTGAAATGTTTCAATTTCATCAACATATATATGGATAAATGACTAACAACATCGATGGTATCCCAAGGATTTTAATTTTAACGTTGAAATAAAACATTATTAGGTAAACATATTTTATGTGGGATTTGCAAACAGAGCACGTTTTCTCGTGCACCTGTCCCCATTTGGAGAAGCTTAATATTTATTTTTTTAGCTGACAATATACAAGGCTGTACACAGGCCAAAAAAACGCTGATGTGTAAGTGTGATTTATCTTTAGGTTTATCTTGAGGTATAGCATTTAAAATATACAAATATTATTTAAAGGAGTACCGATATGATATATTTAAATCCCGTTAATATTGCACTGAATTTAACGTAATAAAACAATATAGGATAGTTTATCAAGAGAAACGAGCGATATACAGATTTTCAACCAGCATAGATAATTTCATACTGCATAGTTGACCATTTAGAATGTTGTAGCTAATATTAGAACGTGGTCTGAGAGATGAAGCCATCCATGCCTGCTACCATAGATCGTATGTCTGTATGAAGATACAGACATGTGAAGAATTGTCTCTTAATTGAGTAGTCTTGTCGGCATCTAAAAAAACACAAATCGCAGTTTGCACGGCAGTTACTAATTAACTGCTTTTAATTGGCAACCATGACATTAGTTTTGGATTAACGGTGTAATTTGTTAGATAATCAGCAGTGTTTAAAATGAACGATTAATATTTCGGTGACAAACACACTCGTCTCCAATTATTAGCTTCAAAGTACGTGAAAATCAAAGTCTAATTTGGTTACTTTGTTCACAAATACTTTTACCGACAACATGGTCATGCCTCGGGTAACATACAATCATCCCACCGCCGCTAAGCACCGTAAGCAGGTGCCCGTTTCAACGAATATCACGGAAATTGCCGAAGATTTCCGTGATACGCTAACTGGAAAATGAAAACAGATGGTGTCATTATTATTATCTAAAAAGGACCAAAATAATATTAACTTAGAAACATAATTTTTATATCAATATATAGAAAAATTAATGAGCTAATTGAAAATACCTGTGCATTTTTTGTCACTATTCTTATAAAAAGAGATTTTGCAATTTTCCCAACGAAAATCGAGAAGAAAAATCACAATTTGCTATATAAATCATATAAAAACTACTGACCATGTTTAAAGCTAAAAAGGACCAAAATATTTTTATTTTAAAAACACGATCGAAACATCATCATAAAGAAGTACAATAATTGAAGTTTAAAATGTGACTTGTGCATTTTTAATCGGTTGTGTAGTTTAAAAGTTACGTAAGAAATGGTAATAGTCTCCTATATAATTACATATAAAACTCGCCGCTACTGATGCAGACTTTGTACAGGTAAGGTGGCCGCGAAAGTTGGATATGTCCCCAAGGTGTTGATGACAGAGGAACCTCTGTACACAGAACACCCTGGGAGGTCCCCAGGGTGTTGATGACATATGAACCTCTCTACACTGGACACCCTGGTAGGTCCCCAGGGTTTTGATGACAGAGGAACCTCTTTACACTGGACACCATGGGAGGTCCCCATGGTGTTGATGACAGATGAACATCTCTACACAGAACACCCTGGGAGGTCCCCATGGTGTTGATGACAGATGAACATCTCTACACAGAACACCCTGGGAGGTCCCCAGGGTGTTGATGACATATGAACCTCTCTACACTGGACACCCTGGTAGGTCCCCAGGGTGTTGATGACAGATGGACCTCTCTACACTGGACACCCTGGGAGGTCCCCAGGGTGTTGATGACATATGAACCTCTCTACACTGGACACCCTGGTAGGTCCCCAAGGTGTTGATGACAGATGAACATCTCTACACAGAACACCCTGGGAGGTCCCCAGGGTGTTGATGACATATGAACCTCTCTACACTGGACACCCTGGTAGGTCCCCAGGGTGTTGATGACATATGAACCTCTCTACACTGGACACCCTGGGAGGTCCCCAGGGTGTTGATGACAGATGAACCTCTTTACACTGGACACGGTCCCCAGGGTGTTGATGACAGAGGGACCTCTTTACACTGGACACCATAGGAGGTCCCCATGGTGTTGATGACAGATGAACATCTCTACACAGAACACCCTGGGAGGGTCCCCAGTGTTGATGAACCATATGGACCTAAAGGTCACAGTCTTACTCTCTACTGGACACCCTGGAGGTCCCCCAGGGTGTTGATGACATATGAACCTCTCTACACTGGTACCCCTGCCAGGCCACGCTGGGAGGTCCCCAGGGTGTTGATGACATATGAACCTCTCTACACTGGACACCCTGGTAGGTCCCCAAGGTGTTGATGACAGATGAACCTCTCTACACTGGACACCCTGGGAGGTCCCCAGGGTGTTGATGACATATGAACCTCTCTACACTGGACACCCTGGTAGGTCCCCAGGTGTTGATGACAGATGACATCTCTACACAGACACCCTAGGTCCCCAGGGTGTTGTGACAAACCTCAACTGGACACCCGGAGGTCCCCCCAGGTGTTGATGACAGTGAACCTCTCACACAGAACACCCTGGGATGTCCCCAGGGTGTTTGATTGACATATGAACCTCTAACTGGACACTGGTTAGGTCACCAAGGTTGGTTATGGACAGATGGAACCTCCCCCCCCCCCCCCCCCTCCTACCCCCACTTGTACACCCTGGGAGGTCCCCAGGTGTTTGTTTGATGGACCAAGGATGGGACCCCTCCTCTACACTGGACACCCTGGGAGGTCCCCAAGGGTGTTGGAAGACAGGATTGGAACCTCTTTTCTACCACCAAGGACCCCACCCTGTGAGGGGTAGGTCCCCCAGGTGTTTTGGATGGTCCCCATATGAACCTCTCTACACTGGACCCACCCCGGTAGGTCCCCAGGGGTGGGTTGGGATTGACAGAATGGATCCCCTTCACTACCACTGGGACACCCTGGGAGGAGGTCCCCAAGGTGGTTTGGATTGGGAACCCAGGGAGAACCTCCTCCTTACACTGGAACCCTGGTAGGTCCCCAAAGGTATTTGGATGACAGGATGGGAACCCCTCTCAACACTGGACAACCCTGGGTAGGTCCCCAAGGTGGTTATGGACATATGAAACCTCTCTACACTGGACACCCAGGTTAAGGGTCCCCAAGGTGGTTGGATGGGACCAAGGATGGACCTCTCTACACTGGAACCCTGGTGGAAGGTCCCCAATGTGGTTGGATGGACAGATGGGAACAACCCTCCCCTACACCAGGAACACCATTGGAGGTCCCCAAGGTGGGTGGATGACATTATTGAACCTCTCTACACGGACATCCTGGTAGGTGCCCAAGGTGTTGATGACAGATGGACCTCGCTACACTGGACTCCCTGGAGGTCCCCAATGTGTTGTTGACAGATGGACCTCTCTAACTGGACACCCTGGAAGAGGTCCCCAGGGTGTTGATGACAGATGAACTTCTCTACACTGGACACCCTGGTAGGTCCAGGGTGTTTGTTGACATATGAACCTCTCTACAATGGACCCCTGGTAGGTCCCAAGGTGTTGTGACAGAGGACCATCTACACTGGACAACACTGGGAGGTCCCAGGGTGTTGAGAAATATTGAACCTCTCTACACTGGACACCCTGGTAGGTCCCCAGGGTGTTGTTGACATATGAATCCTTCTACACTGGACACCTGGTATGTCCCCAAGGTGTTGATGACAGATGGACCTCTCTACACTGGACACCCTGGAGGTCCCCAGGTCCCCAAAGGGTGTTTGATGACATATGAACCTCTCTTAACACTGGACACCCTGGAGGTCCCCCAGGGTGTTGAATGACAGATGCCTTCTCTTCACTGGACACCCTGAGGGTTCCCCAGGGTGTTGATGTCATATGGACCTCTCCACACTGGGACAAACCCTGGGAGGTCCCCAGGGTGTTGATGACAGATGATTTCACTCTACATCTGAAACACCCTGGGAGGAGGTCCCCAAGGTGTTGATGACAGAGGAACCTCTCTACACTGGACCCCTTGGTTAGGGAATCAAGGTGGATGGAACAATGAACCCTCTCTACACTGGGACACCCTGGTAGGTCCCCAAGGTGATGACATATGAACCTCTCTACACTGGACACCCTGGTACCTCAAAGGTGGTTGTTGTACAAGATGGACCCTCTTACACTGGACACCTGGGGGGAGGTCCCCAAGGTGTTGAGACAGATGAAACATTCTACACAGAAACACCCTGGGGAGGTCCCCAAGGTGTTGATGACATAATAAACCCTCTCTACACGGACATCCTGGTTAGGTCCCCAAGGTGTTGATGACAGATGGACCTCTCTACACTGGACACCCTGGGAGGTCCCCAAGGTGTTGATGACAGATGAACATCTCTACACAGAACACCCTGGGAGGTCCCCAGGGTGTTGATGACATATGAACCTCTCTACACTGAACACCCTGGTAGGTCCCCAAGGTGTTGATGACATATGAACCTCTCTACACTGGACACCCTGGTAGGTCCCCAAGGTGTTGATGACAGAGGAACCTCTTTACACTGGACACCCTGGGAGGTCCCAGGGGTGTCCAGTTAGAGAGGTTCCTCTGTATCAGTCTTTTGGAACATTGAGAGGGTGTATCTGCCTTGACACCAGTTGTGAATTTTCTATTTTACCAACTACAGTGTAGTGTATTATCCTGTCACCCATCTGTTGCAATATGGACGTCATGTATTTCATTTTCATTACAGTATTTAAAATGACGTTACCTGTTGACGGGCCCGTTAAACACCATTATGTAAATAAATAAATTCATTACTGTATTGCACTGTTCCGCTGGTGTGGCATATTTAATTGTCCAGATTTACGTTGATATAACATGTTGCCATTTTGTGTCTTGACAAGAAGTACCCATTACTTTATGTGTTTGTAGTGACTACTCAGTATGTGGCATGTTTGCAGCGAATACTCATTATTTTGTGTGTTTCCTGGTTTGGCCCTTACATCCGTCTTTGGCATTTTGTTTGTGACAGTTGAATCTGGTTATACCCCTTATGTGAGTATTACGATTATTCGTAATCCTATTGTATTGTAGGGGGAGGGGCCAAGTGACTTGGTGTGGTAGGGACCTGGCACCAGGTCAGGTTATTCTAATTTCAGGGCTGAATATATATTTTCTCTATGTAAATATTCCGTTCTGATTTTGTGATTCCCCCCCCCCCCCCCACCCCCAATGCAGCAGGTTAAAATGGGATCGAAGCCATTTGCCTGGCCTTACATTACCTTAGCTGTTGATAGGCCATTAAACACCAATAAATAAACATATTTTGTGTGTTTGTAGCGAATACCCATTATTTTGTGTGTTTGCAGCAAATACCCATTATTTTGTGTGTTTGCAGCGAATACCATAGTGTTGTGTGTTTGCAGCGAATGCCCATTATTTTGTGTGTTTGCAGTGAATACCCATAGTGTTGTGTGTTTGCAGTGAATATCCATTATGTTGTATGTTTACAGCGAATACCCATTCGACGGTGAAGCGACACCACTCGGCGGGCGACATGCTCGACGACTCCCAGTACACTACGAGTGAGCGGTCATCTAGTCGGCCACGGTCTGAAGGTCATCGCTACCACGGGGCCTTCGCGCCTAAACGGGCATCTAGCTACGGGGTAAGATAACCTTGGTGTGTGTGTATTGGTGACAGTGATATTACAGCAGAATTTCTTGCATACATGGTCATTTGAATGTTTTACCGGTACTCATAGTAATGTGTGATACCATAATTTTGTCCCAGCTGATGAACAGGATCTTTGTGATCAGTGTTGACCCGAGGGTTGGACTGTGGCTCAGGGGTAGAATACAGGACTTCAATACTGTTCAAAACCTACCCTAGGGCATGAAAAATAGTATTTCATAGTATTTCCATCCCACTGGTCTGTCGGATGAGACTTTAAAGAGAGGTTCCTCTGTCATCAACACCCTGGGAACCTCCCATGGTGTCCATTGTAGAGAGGTTCATCTGCCATCAACACCCTGGGGACCTCCCATGGTGTTCACCTTAGCTAGGACTTTAAACCCCATTCATTTCATTTTCATTTGATCTGGCCCTACACTGTTTGCCTTTCTGTAAATGAAGTATCAATATTGTCACCAACACATAAATTACATGCGAAATCTACAGTACACATGGTTGCATAATGATGTCTTAATCATGTCCACCAGGGAATATATAACGTCGCATAGACTACCTCAGATTGTATCATTCATATTGTCTGATGGCTATTGCTACACATTTGGGATGTTGAGAACATAAACATATCTTAACAATAAATCTGTCCTTTATACCTGACGAGCCGTCTCATCAGGATTTTTGCAAGTAATTATCATATTTTTGACAAACAAAAACAGCCCCTTTTCATAAATGGACTAGTCGGAAAATCCTATGGTTGCAAAATTAACATATAAAAATCCTTTCCAATTACGTAAAAGTGAAAGGGTTAACAGTGTACCTTACTGGGACCCACACCTGGGGATTTGGGGCCTGTTTCACTAAACTTTGTACGATAAACAATTTTGTACGAAAATTCTTTAAATTTACTTCACACATTAATGTGATTCATTAATGCTACCATTTTCCACCTACATACAGAGGTCATCACACAATTTTACTTTTGTTCCAATGTTTGTAAAACAGTACTTTTTTAAAATAATTTCTGAAATATTCAGTAGCCAGAACGGCCATTTGTGAAATATTAGTAGCCAAATGGCTACTGCAGGTACCAGTAGCACCAACCTGGTCATTCCCGTCTGTTTATTACCGTGTTGTTGAATAGACATGAAAATACATTCCGTGGATGAACCTTGCTATACAACATCATGCAGCATGTACTACCGTCCATTGTAGGGTAACGGGCCGTTCGGTAAGGCTGACTCGTACCAGAAGTTGGAGCAGCTGGGTGAGGGATCTTATGCAACTGTATATAAGGGCATTAGTTGGTGAGTACCGCTGTCAGTATCATGTCATGTGGCTCACATAGAATATACTGCAATATTCAAATCTACTGTCTGTTCCACGCTTTGCTGCCGACAAACTTTTGGCCATTAAATATGTTAAATCCAAAAAATATTTAAATGCATGTACATGTACTTTTTCATCAATAATAAAAGTCACCCTCCCCCAAAAAATTTATTTGATGAAATTCCGTCAAATATTGATTTAAAAATAGATTTTTTGAAGAAGAAAAAAAGGAATTTGTGGACCGATTAACTTTTGTTTTCTTAGTTACATCATTTCCAAGCGATCTAGCCAGGTTTCGTAGTCTATTTCCAAAGTTTTTGTTTTTTGGCTCCTCCCCCACGTCTTTCACCTCTTTTTTCCCTCATGTTAAATTCCCATAAGAAAATCGTTTTTTCGCTATAAAATCAATCTTTGATGGAATTTCATCAAACAAAACAATTTGGGTAGGGTGGATTTTTTGTTATTGGTGAAAAACTACTAAATATTTTTTCGATTGAATGTGTTTAATAGCCAAAATTTTGTCGGCAGAAATAGATTACTGTAAAAATACAAATACAGTCGAACCTGTGAACAACGACCGGCAAAGGGAAGTGGCCAATGTGGTCGTTGTTGACAGGTGGTCGTTGGAAATTATATACAAAGGGGAGTAATTATCTTCACGATAAGTATATCTCGCGGCCCGATTTGGTGCACCATTTAATAGCTTGTCGTAATTACATGTAAGTGGTTTAATTTAGCATGGCCATTAGTATTTCACACCACCAGTTGAAATTAATAACGGTCATATTGTCTGTATTAAAACGATAGCCTATGTGGCGCGGCCTGTGAAAACCGCGAGTTTTTTTGTAACAAAAAATATTAATTTCATTGAATGCGTCAAGTCCAGTAACCCACACGAGCTAGGTGTCCAAATCAGGAGAGAACACCAGGCTTATTTGCTTTCTGTCCAATGTACTGTATACTATCCTGGTCAAGCCCGCATATTTAAGCAGCCTATGACGAATTGGCAATGTCCGCCGACGTAATTACTGATGTTTTTAATTAGAGATTCGCGAGCATTGTAAACCATGTAAACCACGGGCAGACTACGCGAATCCACTGCCTGGTCTGGTCGCTAATGCAATAAGCCGGGATTTGTCGGAGATCGAGACCCAATTCATATAAACACGTTTGTCGTGTCACTTTAGACTGGTTCCCGGTCACTAGGAATAATGCTATATATGCTGCACATCAGACAGGGTACCAGTCTAGTGTGGACTACGTGACTGATGTCAGCAACCGCGTGTATTGATCTTTGATATGACCTTGTGCCCCGATGTGTGAAATTTACACTTGACACGCGCCGTGTGTTTGAAGTCTTAGTCTTGTCACTGTAGACGAATGAGCATCGTGTAAACACAGTTTGCCAGCTAATGATCGAGTTTTATGACTTCCGCAGAATTGCATTATGCCTATTGAAATACACTACACGGAATACATATCGGGAATTACCGTTAATGGAGTTATGCAATATTTTTCATTGAAAAATGTCGCCGAGTTTGTGATGAAAGGAAAATCGGCGATTGCGATGTTATTTTTTTTTGCCAACAAAACATGACTTGGTCGCTAATGGTCGCTAATGGTCGCTAATGGTCTCTGTTTGCAGTAAAAAATGCCGCGTGGGAACGAAAATCGCTGGTCGCTTGTCGTTGTTCGGAGGTGGTCGTTATTCCAAGGTCTTTTAAAGAACAAATTGGACGGGGGGGTTTTAACTGGCCGTTGTGGACAGGTGGTCGCTATTCACAGGTGGTCGTTAACACAGGTTCGACTGTATGTCAAATTGAATGTAGCTGTATTTAATATTTCATGATTTGAGTGGTATATTAAGCCATATGACCCCTAATACACTTATCATCCCCTCGCCGTTAGGCAAGAGGGGATATAGCGTTAGACCATGTACGAGGGCCATTCAATAAGTAATGACACTTGGAAAATAATTCATGCCGGATGGCAGTTACGTCATTTCTAAAATATTCATATTTAAAACTTATTAGTGTTTCGATTAATCCATTCCAAATTATGTATCACATAATGTGTTTTGTTGCCTAGCAACCATGGAACATCACTGTGTGTTCAGAAAGTAATTACTTGTTACCATGGCAAAACTATCACACTTAGTATATTAAAATTTCTTTTAATTGGAGCACATCAATACAGTGAATATTTTTGTATAGTTTTGAATATATAAAATAATGCATATTTGAAAATAATTTAAAAAATTTGTGAAAAAAGGCTAATTTTTGGGTGACTATTTCCCAAAAAATTCAAAATTTGCCATTAATGTAACACAATAGTATATGTTTTTAATTTTATTTTGCTAAATGAGCTTTGTACATAGTCAAGTATGTAATAATTTATTATAATTGCACTACTTTTAAGTTACCTATTATTCCTTATCAACTGAAAGAAGGCAAACTCTATAAAACTTAATTGGAAAAATCTATTATTTGGTTGCTAGGCAACATATAAAAAATCTGCTAGTAAATATGGAAATATTTTTAAAAGAAAACATTGACAACATATCATATATTTTGTATCATATCATATTTCAGTTCTATTCCAACAAGATTTACTACTCACAATGTTCAGAATTCAGAGTTAATGTAAGAAATATTACTGAAATCGTGAAATTCCCCCTGCACCATCACACACAGGCACGTGCAAAATGACGTCATCACTCAGGCATCACGGGACGGTTGAAAATAGTCAAAATTGACTGCTTTTCTGAGGGCGGCGGGTGAATTATAAAAATCACCGCCTCTCACAATCAGTTAAGGAGGCTCTTGCGACGAGTATTGAAAAATACTCGGAAATAAGTACAAATCGCACGCCACAATAAAAATTCAGTAACCGCATCAGATGTGTTCAATTAATTTTTTACAAAGTTACCCCACCCACCTATTTTTGGCCAGAAATTTCAACACGACTGAATTTATCGGAATTGTTTTCATGAAAATATGAGGCACATATACTTTGTTATGTCTTGTTCTATCACTTGTAACACCACACCATTTTCTGAAAATGATTTCAAAGCGGGGTCATAACCAGCTCAAATTTTCGCTACAAATCCCTGAAAAATACGTTAAATTCTTTCCAAGATGTCAAAATCAACCGGAGCTAACATTCAGTTTCGTACAATTATGAAATACTCTAAAAAATACATACTGGTGCAACTTACAGGGTCAGTAGTGAAGTATATATCTAATCGTCCACCCCCTTTTTAAAGCTAGCTGCCCACTGTCCCGTGAGACCTTAGAAACACAATTTACGGTTGGATGTTGTACTATTATAACCGATAGTGGTCGACGTTTACAAGGTCCAAATTTCAGAAGTGCAGAAGAGCTTATGGCATACCCCCAGCGTTGTCGGCGTCGGCGTCGGCGTCCACAAACTTAACGTTGGGGTAAATGTCTTACAACTTCTGTTTCCTTTCATGGATCACCTTGTTATTTCATACATGCATTCCTCAGATGACCCTCTATCATGCTGTAGCAAATCCATGACCCACCACCCAACCCTTACCCCAAGGTCAAGGTCACAAACTTAGCATGTTCATTAACTTAACATTGGTGTAAATGTTGTGTAACTTCTGTTTCTTTACAGGGGACGCTTTGATATTTCATACATGCATTCATCTGATGATCCTCTATTGTGCTACAGCAAATCCATGACCACCCCACCCCTTTCCTCAAGGTCAAGGTCACAAACTTAGCACATTCATACTTGCATTCCCAAGTTTGAGCTTCGTTGTCTTCTGACAACTCTTGAGTACTTATGTTCAACTTCTTTGTAAGGCAAATTCTTTTGTTTTGTTATTATCAAGGCTGCCAGCGAGGGGATTAACTTAGTGATAATGATGCCCTTGTTTATTTGGCATTCTAAGACTATTTGTAATGTTATAATAAATTTTCTTTAGATTCAAACTACCGGTACAAATTCATTGAATTAAAGATTTTGTGATTTTTAGCTTGACTATTCGAAGAATAAGTAGAGCTTATGTTGTCACCCCGGCGTCGGCGTCAGCGTCGTCGTCGTCGGCGTCGGCGTCACCGTCACGCCTTGGTTAAGGTTTTTAGTCAACCTTGTATATGGAATACTACTGGCCCTACAGCCACCATACTTGCACAACTTCATCTCCTAGTGATGTACATCAATAACCCCTGATCTATATTTGACCTTGACCTACATTTCCTCTTGAATTACTTACTTAATTCCTCTTGGTTAAGGTTTTTAGTCAACCATGGTTAAGGTTTTTAGTCAAGCTTGTACATGGAATACTATTGTGCATACAGACAACATACTTGGACAACCTTTTCTCATAGCGATGTACATCAATAACCCCTGATCTATATTTGACCTTGACCTACATTTCCTCTTGAATTACTTACTTAATTCCTCTTGGTTAAGGTTTTTAGTCAACCTTGGTTAAGGTTTTTAGTCAAGCTTGTACATGGAATACTATTGTGCATACAGACACCATACTTGGACAACCTTTTCTCATATGGATGTACATCAATAACCCTTGATCTGTATTTGACCTTGACCTACATTTCCTCTTGAATTACTTAGTTAATTCCCCTTGGTTAATGTTTTTAGTCAAGCTTGTATATGGAATACTCCTGGCCCTACACCCACCATACTTGAACAACTTCATCTCCTAGTGATATACATCAACAACCCCTGACCTATATTTGACCTTGACCTACATTTAACCTTTAATTACATAGTTAATTCCCCTTGGTTAAGGTTTTTAGTCAACCTTGGTTAAGGTTTTTAGTCAAGCTTGTACATGGAATACTAGTGTGCATACAGACACCATACTTGGACAACCTTTTCTCATAGGGATGTACATCAATAACCCCTGATCTATATTTGACCTTGACCTACATTTCCTCTTGAATTACATAGTTAATTCCCCTTGGTTAAGGTTTTTAGTCAAGCTTGTATATGGAATATTCCTGGCCCTACACCAACCATACTTGGACAACTTCATCTCCTAGTGATGTACATCAACAACCACTGACCTATATTTGACCTTCACCTACATTTAACCTTGAATTACATAGTTAATTCCCCTTGGTTAAGGTTTTTAGTCAACCTTGGTTAAGGTTTTTAGTCAAGTTTGTACATGGAATACTAGTGTGCATATAGACACCATACTTGGACAACCTTTTCTCATAGGGATGTACATCAATAACCCCTGATCTATATTTGACATTGACCTACATTTCCTCTTCAATTACTTAGTTAATTCCCCTTGTTTAAGGTTTTTAGTCTAGCTTGTAAATGGAATATTCCTAGCCCTACACCCACCATACTTGGACAACTTCATCTCCTAGTGATGTACATCAACAACCACTGACCTATATTTGACCTTGACCTACATTTAACTTTCAATTACTTACTTACTTCCCCTTGGTTAAGGTTTTTAGTCAAGCTTGTACATGGAATACTATTGTGCATACTAACACCATACTTGGACAACCTTTTCTCATAGCGATGTACATCAATAACCCCAGGCCTCGACAAATTTTTATTTTCTGACTCGTCCCACTGGACGAGAGAACCTAAAAATCTACTCGTCCAGACTGGACTTCTACTCGTCCAAACTTTTGGTCAAATAACAAAACATACATTTTTGTATGTACAGTTTGTGATAATATTTTGTGATAACAATAATATTTCCACAGTCAATGTGCCCGTGTAGATCTATATTTCCAGCTTTCGGTGCGCGGCTTCAACAAATAAATTATGTAATTTATGTAATTTGTGTAACTTGCTACACAGCGTGAAACAATGGTGCCGTGGTGGGAGGGGTACACTGCAGTTTGCATCTTATTGTAAACGGCTTAGCGTAGCGTTGTGTATTGCAGGAATAATAAGATTGCCAAGTTTTAGATATAATTCGCCAGATAACCGTGATTAATTTCGCCTTTTCGAGTTGTTCATTGGAACTATCAATATCTCCGCCGCCCTGCAAAAACCGGCGTATGTCTGACATCTTGTTTTGTTTGTAAACACAGAGCAGACGACAGTTAAACAGGATGCTAAGTCACGGTGACTGGTTGTAGAATGCACGTATTAAATTCAGTAGTTGCAGCCATGAATGGGAATAAGTCGGACACAGTCTACATTGTATATGTGTATCTTGGCAACGCAGAAAGGCGAGTGTAGTAGGTAGTCTCCCTTTACCACGCTCGGTAATCAGTTGAATATTTTATTGGAATTTAGTATTTCGCTTCGCAAAACTTCGCATTTGCATTTTCTCAGTGGTGATCTTCAAATTTCCACTCGCTCGACTGGACGAGCGGCTTTCAATTTTCACTCGCCCAGGCTGAAAAGTTACTCGTAAATACGAGCGGACGAGTGGATTTGTCGAGGCCTGAACCCCTGATCTATATTTGACCTTGACCTACATTTCCTCTTAAATTACTTACTTAATTCTCCTTGGTTAAGGTTTTTAGTCAAGCTTGTAGATGCAATACTCCTGGCCCTAAAACCAACCATACTTGGACAACTTCATCTCCTAGTGATGTACATCAATAATCCCTGACCTATATTTGACCTTGACCTACTTTTATCCTTGGATTACTTTCTTATTTCCCCTTGGTTAAGGTTTTTAGTCAAGCTTGTATATGGAATATTCCTGGGCCTACAGCAACCATACTTGGAAAACTACATCTCCTAGTGATGTACATCAATAACCCCTGACCTATATCTGACATTGACCTACATTTAACCTTGAATTACTTACTTAATTTCCCTTCGTTAAGGTTTTTACTCAACCTTGGTTAAGGTTTTTAGCTCGACTATTCGAAGAATAAGTAGAGCTTATGTTGTCGCGTCGGCATCGGCGTCACGCCTTGGTTAAGGTTTTTAGTCAAGCTTGTATATGGAATACTACTGGCCCTACACCCACCATACTTGGACAACTTCATCTCCTAGTGATGTACATCAATAACCCCTGGTATATATTTGACCTTGACCGCATTTCCTCTTGAATTACTTGGTTAATTCCCCTTGGTTAAGGTTTTTAATCAACCTTGGTTAAGGTTTTTAGTGAAGTTTGTATATGCAATACTACTGGCCCTACACCCACCATACTTGGACAACTTCATCTCCTAGTGATGCACATCAATAACCCCTGATCTATATTTGACCTTGACCTATATTTCCTCTTGAATTACTTACTTAATTCCCCTTGGTTAAGGTTTTTAGTCAACCTTGGTTAAGGTTTTTTTTCAAGCTTGTACATTGAATACTATTGTGTCCAGACACCATACTTCGACAACCTTTTCTCATAGGTATGTACATCAATAACCTGATATGACCTGACCTACATCCTCATATTTGACCTTGACCTTACTGAATTCCCCTTGGTTAAGGTTTTTTAGTCAAGCTTGTAGATGGAATACTACTGGCCCTACACCCACCATACTTGGACAACTTCATCTCATAGTGATGTACATCAATAACCCCTGATCTATATTTGACCTTGACCTACATTTCCTCTTGAATTACTTACTTAATTCCCCTTGGTTAAGGTTTTTAGTCAACCTTGGTTAAGGTTTTTAGTCAAGCTTGTACATGGAATACTATTGTGCATACAGACACCATACTTGGACAACCTTTTCTCATAGGGATGTACATCAATAACTCCTGATCTGTATTTGACCTTGACCTACATTTCCTCTTGAATTACTTAGTTAATTCCCCTTGGTTAAGGTTTTTAGTCAAGCTTGTATATGGAATACTCCTGGCCCTACACCCACCATACTTGAACAACTTCATCTCCTAGTGATATACATCAACAACCCCTGACATATATTTGACCTTCACCTACATTTAACCTTTAATTACATAGTTAATTCCCCTTGGTTACTGTTTTTAGTCAACCTTGGTTAAGGTTTTTAGTCAAGCTTGTACATGGAATACTAGTGTGCATACAGACACCATACTTGGACAACATTTTCTCATAGGGATGTACATCAATAACCCCTGATCTATATTTGAACTTGACCTACATTTCCTCTTGAATTACATAGTTAATTCCCCTTGGTTAAGGTTTTTAGTCAAGCTTGTATATGGAATATTCCTGGCCCTACATCCACCATACTTGGACAACTTCATCTCCTAGTGATGTACATCAACAACCACTGACCTATATTTGACCTTCACCTACATTTAACCTTGAATTACTTAGTTAATTCCCCTTGGTTGAGGTTTTTAGTCAACCTTGGTTAAGGTTTTTAGTCAAGTTTGTACATGGAAAACTAGTGTGCATATAGACACCATACTTGGACAACCTTTTCTCATAGGGATGTACATCAATAACCCCTGATCTATATTTGACCTTGGCCTACATTTCCTCTTCAATTACTTAGTTAATTCCCCTTGTTTAAGGATTTTAGTCTAGCTTGTAAATGGAATATTCCTGGCCCTACACCCACCATACTTGGACAACTTCATCTCCTAGTGATGTACATCAACAACCACTGACCTATATTTGACCTTGACCTACATTTAACTTTGAATTACTTACTTACTTCCCCTTGGTTAAGGTTTTTAGCTCACCTGAGCATAGCTCATGTGAGCTATTGTTATGGCAAAGTGTCCGTCGTCCGTCGTCCGTCCCGTCCGTCCGTCCGTCCGTCCGTGAACATTTTCAATCATCTTCTTCTCCCGAACTGCTGAGCCGATGTTGGTCAAACTTTACAGCGATGATATATGGGTGATGCCATTTCAGATTTGTTAAAATGAAGGTCATCGACAATCCAAGATGGCCGCCGTGGAAAAGTAGGTCAAATTCTTAAAAAATCTTCTTCTCACGAACCGCCAGGCCGATTTTGACGAAACTTTGTATGAATGATCGATAGTTAATGCTGTTTCGGATTTGTTCATATGGTGGCCCCTGGGTCAAAAATGGGCGTGGCCCGAGGGGTTAAATATGGGTCAAATTTTATTTTTGACCGAATATGGTCATATAATATATCAAATCGAAGGTATCGACTAGTCGATCACTCTGGAGCGTTTTTTGTCTAAATCAGATGATTTTGTCATCCAAGATGGCCACCGAAAGGTAAAAAAGTTGTTCTTTTACTAAAGATTTCAAACGTATTCTTCTTGTGAACTGCTTGGCCAATGTTGGCCAAACTTAACTGTAATGGTCTGTGGGTGAAGCCTGTCCATTTTTGTTAAAATGGAGGTCATCACCAAATCCAAGATGTCCGCCGTTAAAAAGTAGGTCAAATTGTCAAAAAATCTTCTTCTCACAAACCTCCAGGCCGATTTCGACGAAACTTGGTGTGAATGATTGATAGTTAATGCTGTTTCAGATTTGTGCATATGGTGGCCCCTGGGTAAAAAATGGGCGTGGCCCGAGGGGTCAACTAGGGGTCAAATTATATTTTTGCCCGAATATGGTCATATAATATATCAAATCGAAGGTATCGACTAGTCGATCACTCTGGAGCATTTTTTTTCTAAATCAGATGATTTTGTCATCCAAGATGGCCACCGAAAGGTAAAAAAGTTGTTCTTTTGCTAAATATTGCAAACGTATTCTTCTTGTGAACTGCTTGGTCGATATTGGCCAAACTTAACTGTAATGGTCTGTGGGTGAAGCCTGTCCAACAATCCAAGATGTCTGCCGTTGAAAAGTAGGTCAAATTGTCCAAAAAATCTTCTTCTCACAAACCTCCAGGCTGATTTCGACGAAACTTGGTGTGAATGATTGATATTTAACGCTGTTTCAGATTTGTTCATATGGTGGCACCTGGGTCAAAAATTGGCGTGGCCCGAGGGCTCAACTGGGGGTCAAATTATATTTTTGACCGAATATGGTCATATAATATATCCAATCCAAGTTATCGACGAGACGATCACTCTGGAGCATGTTTTGCCAAAATCAGATGTTTACGTCATCCAAGATGGCCACCGACAGGTCAAAAGGTTGTTATTTTACTAAAGATTTCAAAGGACTTCTTCTTGTGAACTGCTTGGCCGATATTGACCAAACTTAACTGAAATGGTTTGTTGGTGAAGCCTGTTCATTTTTGTCAAATTGGAGGTCATCACCAAATCCAAGATGTCCGCAGTTGAAAAGTAGGTCAAATTGTCAAAAAGTCTTCTTCTCACAAACCGCCTGGCAGATTTCGACGAAACTTTGTATGAATGATCGATAGTTAACGCTGATTCAGATTTGTTCATATGGTGGCCTCTGGGTCAAAAATGGTCATTGCCCGAGGGGTCAAATAGGGGTCAAATTTTATTTTTGACCGAATATGGTCATTTTATATATCAAATCGAAGGTATAGCAGTAAATCACATGCACATTCACAATATATGTTAGATCAGAAGGTACCAACAAATTCTGTGGAACATTTGAAGTTGTAAGTGAAGAGTCTTTGTGTAATCAAGATGACCACTATGGAGGCTTTTAGGTGAGTGATACAGGCCCATTTGGGCCTCTTGTTAGTCAAGCTTGTACATGGAATACTATTGTGCATACTAACACCATACTTGGACAACCTTTTCTCATAGCGATGTACATCAATAACCCCTGATCTATATTTGACCTTGACCTACATTTCCTCTTAAATTACTTACTTAATTCTCCTTGGTTAAGGTTTTTAGTCAAGCTTGTAGATGCAATACTCCTGGCCCTAAAACCAACCATACTTGGACAACTTCATCTCCTAGTGATGTACATCAATAATCCCTGACCTATATTTGACCTTGACCTACTTTTATCCTTGGATTACTTTCTTATTTCCCCTTGGTTAAGGTTTTTAGTCAAGCTTGTATATGGAATATTCCTGGGCCTACAGCAACCATACTTGGAAAACTTCATCTCCTAGTGATGTACATCAATAACCCCTGACCTATATATGACATTGACCTACATTTAACCTTGAATTAATTACTTAATTTCCCTTCGTTAAGGTTTTTACTCAACCTTGGTTAAGGCTTTTAGCTCGACTATTCGAAGAATAAGTAGAGCTTATGTTGTCACCCCGGCGTCGGCGTCACGCCTTGGTTAAGGTTTTTAGTCAAGCTTGTATATGGAATACTACTGGCCCTACACCCACCATACTTGGACAACTTCATCTCCTAGTGATGTACATCAATAACCCCTGATCTATATTTGACCTTGACCTACATTTCCTCTTGAATTACTTGGTTAATTCCCCTTGGTTAAGGTTTTTAGTCGACCTTGGTTAAGTTTTTTTTAGTCAAGTTTGTATATGCAATACTATTGGCCCTACACCCACCATACTTGGACAACTTCATCTCCTAGTGATGCACATCAATAACCCCTGATCTATATTTGACCTTGACCTATATTTCCTCTTGAATTACTTACTTAATTCCCCTTGGTTAAGGTTTTTAGTCGACCTTGGTTAAGGTTTTTTTTTCAAGCTTGTACATTAAATACTATTGTGCATCCAGACACCATACTTCGACAACCTTTTCTCATAGGTATGTACATCAATAACCCCTGATCTATATTTGACCTTGACCTACATTTCCTCTTGAATTACTTAATTCCCCTTGGTTAACGTTTTTAGTCAAGATTGTAGATGGAATACTCCTGGCCCTACACCAACCATACTTGGACAACTTCATCTCCTAGTGATGTACATCAACAACCCCTGACCTATATTTGACCTTGACCTACATTTAACCTTGAATTACTTACTTAATTCCCCTTGGTTAAGGTTTTTACTCGACCTTGGTTAAGCTTTTTACTCAAGCTTGTACATGGAATACTATTGTGCATACAGACACATAATTGGACAACCTTTTCTCATAGTGATGTACATCAATAACCCCTGATCTATATTTGACCTTCACCTACAATTCCTCTTGAATTACTTACTTAATTCTCTTTGGTTAAGGTTTTTAGTCAAGCTTGTAGATGGAATACTCATGGCCCTACACCAACCATACTTGGACAACTTCATCTCCTAGTGATGTACATCAACAACCCCTGACCTATATTTGACCTTGACCTACATTTAACCTTAAATTACTTACTTAATTCCCCTTGGTTAAGGTTTTTACTCATCCTTGGTTAAGGTTATTAGTCAAGCTTGTAGATGGAATACTATTGTGCATACATACACCATACTTGGATAACTTTTTCTCATAGGGATGTACATCAATAACCCCTGACCTTTATTTTACCTTCACCTACATTTAACCTTGAATTACTTGGTTAATGTTTATAGTCAAGCTTGTATATGGAATACTTCTGGGCCTACATCAACCATACTTGGACAACTTCATCTCCTAGTGATGTACATCAATAATCCCTGACCTATATTTGACCTTGACCTACTTTTATCCTTGGATTACTTAGTTATCTCCCCTTGGTTACGGTTTTTACTCAAGCTTGTATATGGAATACTCCTGGGCCTACAGCAACCATACTTGGAAAACCACGCACCTACGTCCAAGGTCAAGGTCACTGTTGAAGGTCAAAAGTCAAACCTATTTAAATTCCCTTCCGTTCTATATCTTCTACACCGATGCATGGATTATCACACTATGCCCAGGGTCAAGGTCACAGACTTTATGCGTTTGAAACCTTAACGCTCGGCTAAATGGCTTATAATAAAAAATGCCTCGTTTTATTTGGCTGCCAGTGGGGGTATTCGTGTGCCGACAGGCCACATTTCTAGTTTCCCTTGGTTAATGTTTTTAGTCAACCTTGGTTAAGGTTTTTATGCAGGCCGCAGCCACCTTCTTTGTCAAGCTATGTGTACATCGACAACCCTCGTAGTCGAGCTATGTTGTTCTCCTACAGCTCTTTTTATGCAGGCCGCGGCCACATTGACCTACATTTAACCTTGAATTACTTACTTAATTTCCCTTGGTTAAGGTTTTTAGTCAACCTTGGTTAAGGTTTTTATGCAGGCCGCGGCCACCTTGTTTGTCAAGCTATGTGTACATCGACAACCCTCGTAGTCGAGCTATGCTGTTCTCCTACAGCTCTTGTTTGTTTTCAGATTGTTCAAAATTACCAATGTGTGCATACCAAAAAGAATTATCCAATCCATGTATATATAAATCACTGCTCATTGATACCAAAGTAAACGGGACAATACTTTTGATTTTGTATATTAATTTACATACACACATTCAGGACACAGAATGCCAGTTGTGTCATTCATGTACCACTGTATGTACATTGATGGTCTTGTTGATGTTTAGCATTTGACCAATGAAATTGTTGTGTTTCAGTGCCACCAATCAGATTGTCGCCTTAAAAGAAATCCGAATCCAAACAGAAGAGGGCGTACCATTCACTGCAATACGGGAAGGTAGGCCAGTTTCCATTAAAACCCTTAGCAGACGGAAAAAAAATGTGTTGTCTGTTGCTTTTGTTTCACCCACCTTTGAGGCAAGAAGTCGTAGGCATCATCATCGATGACGTGCACAATTTTGGACATGCATCCTGATAAATTGTGTTATTCCAATCTTTGCCAAGCTCTATCTGTAACTCTGCTCACATTGTTAACCCTTTTACCCCTAAGTAACTGGAATGGATTTTGATTTGTTAATTTTGCAGCCATCACAAACTTATTTTCAGACTAGTCCCTTTATGAAAACGGGGTGCTTTTCTTCTCAAAAATGAGAAAATTACTTGCAAAACGTGCAGATCCTGATGAAACGGCTTGTCACAACCCGGCTCATCTGGATTTACACTGTTTGCCAATACCACTATACAGGTCTGTAGTGTTGAAAGGGTCAACTAATCACTCTGGGTCAGTCTGGTGACATTTTCTGTGGGTGAGATACCCTCCGCCTTGTTTCATTTTTCATCAATAGTTTCCTCCTCATCAATAGTTTCCTTATCATACTTTCCTTATCAAGAGCGAGCTTCCTCCTCATCAATAGTTTCCTTATCAAGAGCTTCCTCCTCATCAGTAGTTTCCTTATCAATAGTTTCCTTATCAGTAGTTTCCTTATCAATACTTTCCTTATCAAGAGCTTCCTCCTCATCAATAGTTTCCTTATCAATAGTTTCCTCCTCATCAGTAGTTTCTTTATCAATACTTTCCTTATCAGTAGTTTCCTTATCAATACTTTCCTTATCAAGAGCTTCCTCCTCATCAATAGGTTCCTCCTCATCAATAGTTTCCTTATCAATAGTTTCCTCCTCATCAGTAGTGTTTTTATCAATACTTTCCTTACCAGTAGTTTCCTTATCAATACTTTCCTTATCAGACTCCTCCTCATCAATAGTTTCCTTATCAAGAGCTTCCTGCTCATCAGTCGTTTCCTTATCAATACTTTCCTTATCAGTAGTTTCCTTATCAATACTTTCCTTATCAATAGCTTCCTCCTCATCAATAGGTTCCTCCTCATCAGTAGTTTCCTTATCAATAGTTTCCTCCTTATCAGTAGTTTTCTTATCAATACTTTCCTTATCAAGAGCTCCTCCTCTCATCCATAGTTTCCTATCATAGTTTGTATTTCCATCAATAGCTTTCTCCTCATTCCAATAGTTTCTTATCAATATTTTTTTTCTCCTTTCATACTTTTCCTTATCAAGAGTTTCCTCCTCATCAATAGTTTCTTATCAATACTTTCCTATCAGTTTTCCTTATAATATTTTCCTTAACAAGAGCTTCCTCCTCATCAAGAGTTCCTCCTCATCATAGTTTCCTTACAAGAGTTTCCTCCTCATATGTTTTTACAATACTTTCCTTATCAGTAGTTTCCTTATCAATACTTTCCTTATCAAGAGCTTCTTCCTCATCAATTGTTTCCTTATCAATAGTTTCCTCCTCATCAGTAGTTTCTTTACCAATACTTTCCTTATCAGTAGTTTCCTTATCAATACTTTCCTTATCAAGAGCCTTCCTTCCTTTCCATCAATGTTTTCCTTATCAATAGTTTCCTCCTCATCCATAGTTTCCTTTACCAATCCTTTTATCAGGTAGTTTCCTATCAAATACATTTCCTTATCAATAGCTTCCTCCTCATCAATAGGTTCCTCCTCAGCAGTAGTTTCCTTATCAATAGTTTCCTCCTTATCAAGAGTTTCCTCGTTTATCAATAGTTTCCTCCTTATCAATAGTTTCCTCCTTATCAATAGTTTCCTCCTTATCAATAGTTTCCTTATCCAGGGGTGGGAATTTTCCATATATATCCGGAAATCCTGATTTTGGGCGCCGGGGACCACTTCCGTGAAGCGTGTAAATCCGTTGAGGGTTGGGGTGGGGGTACCCCTATGTTTTCACGTTTGCGATCATATCCCGGTCAGGAAATTCAGTTCAACAACTACGATACATGAACTAAAGCATTGCGATGCGGTGCGGTATTGCACTCGACTCGCTAATCAATGTCAGTCGACTCCTTCTAAAGCGTTTACTATGCGGTGCAATATTCCAATGGAAATTCCTCTTGCCCGTACGGAGAATTATGGAACGTGCCGATGAATCTCTCGGTTTGTTTCCGTCACACTCGCGACTGGTGCTAATTTGTTGTGGAAGGATTTGATTGGTCGAGAAAAAGATGTTGAGGACACATGTTTTAGCGGCTAGCCATGACAGTCAAAGAGCTTTTGCTTCTTGATACGCACGCTGCTGCCATATTGAATAAGATATGTAATTATTTTATTTATTCTATCTTATTGTTTCTAGAGATATGTTCGTGCAATAGGCTTTTAGAGTAGACGGAATATGAAGGTAGATATTACCCCACCCACTTCATTTTATATTCCTTGCCCAAACTTTTATCAACCTGGGTCGGGTCACGGGGGTTGGGGGGATGAATGAATTTGGCACTGCCCTAATGGGGTCCCTATCGCCAATTTGTTTTTGGGTGTCGTCTTTTTGGGGTGCATTTTTTTTCTTCATTTTTGAATTGCCCCCTGCCCCCCACCCACTTCATTTCCTATTCTTTGCTCAAACTTTTTGGGTCGGGTCATATGAGGGTTGAGGGGGGGGGGGATGAGCGAATTTGGCACTGCCCTAAGAGGTCCATATTGCTTTTTAAAAAAAATACATGATTTTATATATGGGCCGCGCTCTGTGAAAACCGGCCTTAATGACAAAATTTTTGATTTGCACTTTTTTACATTTTTGGATGCGGACAGCTTTCACAAACAATATGCTGAAAAGAAAATGCAAATATATTTCATAGTTTTTGTTTTATCTCGCTTTTTGTAGCACCATATCAATCACGCCAGGAAAAAAAAGTAACGTCATCGAGAAAATGACGTTATTGAAACGCTGACGTTTGTGTTCATAGACACATTGACTGTGCTTGCTGTAAACTGTATTTGCTGATAAGTTGCACTAAATGTATCTACAAGTGTTAGTATGAATACTATCAAACATTGAACAGAATACAACTGGATGTAGTGAACAAACCAAACGCACCACTATCAATGTTGAATCTATAATTAGCCCACATGTGACCTCGTAATTTGCTGCTATCGCCAACTATCACATATTGTGCATATACATGTACCGTCAGAAAGATACATTGTAATTATTTGAGAATTTAGGTCAAAATCTAATTGACGTTATCTACGTAACAGTTAATTGTGACGTCATTTATTGATGTAGACATTACGTCACTCACCAAGGACCAAACACAAACAACTAAACGACGTTCCTGGTGTTTGAAATTGAAACAATCTGTGATTGAAACAAATGCACTATTTTCTGTAGAAATGAATGGCCTGAATTTGGTTAAAATTTGGATAGGCCTATGGCTGCACATATCAATGAGTTCAGCGCCCGATGGTGTATAGAGGGTAGTCGACTGTCGACTTAAAAATCGACTGTCCATACCCGATTGTCGGAATTAAATTTACATCTACGAAAGCGGTAGGAACGTTTTCCTGTGTAGCCAATATGACTGACGGACGGTATTGTGTACATGTACCTCATACTAGCAGGTAGGAGGTCTATGGGGGAAATCCTGCACTGACCCCCACTCCCTCGGCTGCCCACCGCCGCGCCACTGCCCCCACACCGAGAGGGCAGATATTGTTAGGTGTGTCCGCTTAAAAAATGTATTGTGTGGGCTACCCGTCTCGATCCTGTCTATGAATTTACTGCCGGTACTGATTTTTTATATAAGTTTCTTCACATTTTATAAATGTACGCATTTATCAACCGTACTTTGTAGATTCCTTCGTATGTTTTTATTTGCGTGACTGATGCACGCGCGACAGCATGCGTATTTATTTAGTAAGTGGAATGTATAGTTGTTAAAATCAAAAGTGGCCAACAGAACATTCAGGGCAAAATTATCCATTACTGTGTATTTTTAAATGTGTGTCGGTTTGAATTTTTGATAATGGGTTTCCATTTGAAAACAAATATGTGTACAACTACATAAACGTGTCAATGTCCGGAAAATGTGTCGATATGACATACATGATTGTATAATTGTTATAAAATGTTCTGATAAAAATACCGGCAGTAAGCATAATAGTACTGGTGCATGTATATGTTTTATACACTGTAATTCCTATCGTCGGGAAACAATTAATTTGAAATTGGAAAATGCATGTATGTATACACTGTATCCTCTCGTCGGGAACAATTAATTTGAAATTGAAATTTGCAATTTAATTGTGTTGCGTTTCAGAAAAAGTACATTCAACGCCTTTGTAAACAAAGAATGAGTGGCCAACCAAGCCATGCTAAAAAGCACTGTGGCGTACGTATATGTATTTTGAATTCATGTCTGCACACTATATAATCAAGTCAGTTATTTACACACTAAATTTGTACCGACCACAAAATTGCGACATTTGTTTGAAGCGTCTCGTTTGAATTTAGACGCGTTGAATCTGCAAATATAGAAGTTGTGTATTCCAGGGCGGATTCACGTAGGGGAAAACCCGGCGCGCGCCCCACTAACATTTTGCGAGTAAAGATATGTTTGCTCTAAAATGCGTTACAACGCAGCAAAATGGGGTATATATATCAACAATATTCAGGAGGGCATACCGCCGGACCCACCTAGCAGTCTCCCGAGCTCCGCTTGGTCGACGAACAAACGGTGCTAGTTCGAAAATATAGTAAACTGTTTCAATTAAGAAGTCCCGCCCCCGTCCCCCTAACCTGAAATCCTGGATCCGCTCCTGGTATTTGCTTTATATTATGTACACGCCTCCGACTAGAACGTCCCTTTGATAAAAAAACAATAAAGCACGCCGACATCCAGTGTTTAGTAACAAGTAAATTAACAACGATCTAAAGTAGGACTTCTTAAATTTGTAAATGTTGGAGACCTGTGCATCTGCGCAGCCTGATCAGGGTCTGCACTGATTGCAAAAATACTAGTAAAATATATGCCATACATTCATATAACCATATTTACAAGTGGTCAATTAAAATAATATTTAACAGTCATCAAACGGCAATCGTACGGCTGATGTAATGTGATATTTTTGAAAGTCGCTAAAAATTACGTGACATTAGAAGGTGCAGATACAGATACAAATCAGTAGGCTACGTCCCTGGGGCCCGTTTCACTAAGCTTCATAAGACTAAAATGTTCGTAAGTACAAACTTAAGATAGTCTGTAAATTCCACATTAACAACATTTTCCTGTAAACAATTATTGGATTTACATTTATTGAGCAGCCTATGCTCAATAAATGTAATGAGCAGCATATGCTCAATAAATGTAAATCAATCAATTGAAATTTCCAGACGATCCTAGATTTGCACTTACGAACATTTTAGTCGTATGAAGTTTAGTGAAACGGTCCACCGGTGGCTACAATTATGTTCGCACTAAATATGCCTGTGACACAATACCATCACACTAAATACTAAATAATAAAACATGTTTGGCCCAGTGTCAACTTGATGCATGCGATATGCGAGGAGCCGCGTAATTAGAACTTCCATATTAAATCGTTTTCCATAGAACGACATCTGTAAACCAAGACCTTTTCATAAATATAAGCATGCAATATGAAGATATACGTAGACACATCATTAAGTCATGAATACATGAATGCAGATTTACCCGAGGTTGTCTACATATTTCGAAAATCGGTTGTCACGTTCAAATGAAGGTTAGAGTTACTCATCAAAATGCGTAATGCAGTGTAAACTATAAATAAATCTCAAAATCGGAACTGGGTATGTACAGCGTGTACGGTTCCGTCTTAGACGGCCGAAAATACCCGAGCCCGCACTAATATGAACGGGACCGTATAGCATAATTAGTAAAGAGCGCACACATGCGCCCCGGGTCGATCTTAAAGTTGTAAGTACATGTACAGCTGATGGTGGTCGCCAGACAGGATAAGTTTGTTTTCTGTGAGTATTCAGGTTTCAACCCAAATTAAGAAACATGCAGACGCCTCCATCTACGCCAACTACAATTGTTCTCGCGTTTGTTTGTAATTGTTATATAAATATATAAATAAAGTTTAAAAGAAATATTAGCATTATGATTACATAATACTGATATTGTTATGTGTTATCTAAAAATACCAGTCGTATGGTTATTTAGTTTCAAATGTCATTTCACAAGTCGTCCAAATAATATATTATAAAAATCATAAATGCAATATGCCCATTTGTATAAAAATAATCGACAAAATTAATACGTATTTCCTTGAAGGAAATTGAAGAAAAAAAAACAACAACTATCTGAACCACTTTGAAAACAACTGTACAATTCTGCCACGCATATCCAACCTTAAAATATTTGTGAGCCGTACAGCGTACGGCTATAAATAGGACAACTTATTGCAATGACGCAACAATACCAAGTGTCAAAATCCGAAGTGACGTTGGTAAATGTATGCGTAACTTTGCGACGTCATTTTCAGTCTTTCATGACGTTGTCATTAAGGCTGGTTTTCACAGAGCGCGGCCCATATATTTTCCTGATTTTCAATTATCCTCTGTTCCCACCCCTGCTTATCAATAGTTTCCTCCTTTCCTCCTCATCAATAGTTTCCTTATCAATAGTTTCCTCCTCTTCAATAGTTTCCTTATCCAATAGTTTTCCTCCTTTCTTCCTCATCAATAGTTTCCTTATCAATAGTTTCCTCCTCATCAATAGTTTCCTTATCAATAGTTTCCTCCTCATCAATAGTTTCCTTATCAATAGTTTCCTCCTTTCCTCCTCATCAGTAGTTTCCTTATCAATAGTTTCCTCCTTTCCTCCTCATCAGTAGTTTCCTCACAGTGATGGCTAGCCACCCTGTGTCATTACGGTGAGGTTGACCTACTTTTTTGTAGGTGAGACACTCGCCGGTGATCGCCCTGTCTTCCATATACCACCTTGTTGTCTCTTTTAAACTACAATCCATTCTAGTCCTTCTTACATGTACTTCACATGTGTATTGATTTCAATCATTGATGCCTACTGAAATTGTGGTATGTTAGCCAAAATCAAGGACACACATGATGAAAATACAAAATCGTTCCTGATTATCCTGAAACCTAGAATATAGCTCAGAAAGATAATTTTGTCCATGCAAGAATTCATAAGTGTCTGTCCCAACCCTGCTATATTGGTTGCCATAGTGATCTTCATTCAGTCAGTGCCACACCCATCACACTGATGTACAGTATAGATATTTATCAGTACTGTATTTACAGATCGGTAGCTAGACTGGTCACAAATTCCATAAGCCCCATTTCGCCAGTAGCATACATTCATTCATGAGTTTGTGTTGGCGGTCATCAAATTACACACCGTTTGTTTGGAATGGGGTGAAGTCTGGTTTGTTGAGACTAGGGTTAAATGATGTTTACAAGCAGCTGTGGAATTAATTGTCTTAATGTGTTAACCAACTCTACTTTCCTGCAACTGAATGTGGCCTTAATGATGCGACAAAGTACAGGTAATGTACTCGAGCAATAATAACTCGCGATAACTCGTACACAGGGAGTTCGAAAAAACAAACCATCGCCAATCCTTGGAACACACCATAATAACCTGATATATTAGGACGCCAGTTGTTTTACGTTCCTCTATAATATGTGATGCATCGCGACAGAAACAGGCCTATTGAGTTTGTTGCCCACTGTAGCCGCAGATCTGCCTTGCATCTGCACAGTCTGATCATGGTCTACACTGTTTCAAGATTGTGAAACGATTATGGTGCCTTTAACAATAGTTCAGCCTGCGCATCTGTGCAGTTTGATCAGGGTCTACATTGTTTGCTTTAAGCTGGTGAAACAATTATGTACCAGATTTCAGCCATGTATTAGCTGATCAGGAGCTACACTGGTCAAACAGACTCAGTGAGGCCTTTTTATTTGTGACAAATACCGGTATTATATTATAGTTTGTACTCTATTGGCCGTATGGTAAATGGACAGTAAAAAAACAAAACGGGCAGACCACATCGCCTAGGGGTTAGAGCACTGGATGTTAATGCTAGAGGTTGTGGGTTCAAAGTCCGCCCGAGCCATGAAATATACTTTCATAGTATTTCCATTTCTCTAGGATGGCGCTAGGGAGAAAAAAGTAGTAGCCAAATGTTGACATGTGAAACGTTATTTTTCACATCTGCTGTATACTAATGTATCCTCTTTAACCGTGTACATGTGTAATTAAACAGCATGTATGTCAAATCTGAAATATCACAGAAATCTGGTAACATCGAATGGAAAAAGTTGCAAAAGGACGAAACGACGTAGGTACGAAGTCGCCGAAATTGTTCGCTATATTTACAGACTTTTTTTCATCTTTTCTGACAATAGAGTTAGCCAAATCTGGTTGAAATAAATAGTTAATAATGTAATAAACAGTATTTGTTCTCGGCATCAAAGGATTTCAGCTGAATATATCGATTTTGTATGTAATTCTTGAAAAAAAGGTTCACACTTTTCAGGGAAGAAGAAAGTTGCAATCATCGGCCTTTCGCATTTGATATGTAGGCCACAACTCAGTTCGTTAGGTGGCGCCTCGAGTTGGTATACACACAATCGTAGCTAATAATTGGATGCTATTTTTATTGATTTATTTCGGAAATGGAATCCTACATAGTGTCAAAAGCTGATGAAGTTTGTAGAAAACTAGGCTATGTAGTTATCTATTCAACCCCTTGAAATTTCTTCACCACCCGGCGACTCAGCTTGTAATCTTTGCTAGGCGACCCAGAAACGACTCGCACCGGGCTCCCGGACGCCTGTTAAGCTGCATCCCTGGACTGTCGCAAGCAAAGACTTGATTATAGTAGCCAGAGGCAATGTTTGGCTAGGGGATTATTGAAACTATCGACCCGTGACTTTTATTGTCACAGCGGGTAGGCGTGATTTTAGTGAATTGCGTAATGGATTATTTATTTTTTTACAGGGAAATTATCAATCGCCAGAATAGAGCATTTTAATTTTAATCGCCGTCTGAGGTTTGTTTGTTTGTTTGTTTGTTGGGGTTTAACGGCCTGTCAACAGCTATGGTCATGTAAGGCCGGGTCAATGGGTTTAGTACTAAATCCCATATATTACCTGTACAAGTACATGTACATGTTCAAGTACGTGTACAAATGGGGAGAAAATCCCAAAATCAGAACTGAATATTTACAATAAAAGAACTATATATTCAGCCCTGAAATCAGAATGATCCTGATCTGATGCCAGGTCCTCGCCACACCAGAATCATTTGGCCCCCTCCCAAAAGCAATAGGATCAGTAATAATCTTACTACTTTTATAATGGGCAATAACCCAATTGAACTCCCAGGTAACAAAAAAAGCCAAAGATAAAAACGTACCTGAGGGCCAAACCAGGCAAATTGTGATTCCCATAACGAGGAACCCCACCGTTAATTTACACCATCTCGTTCGCCCGACCAACCACCCACTGCCATCTGAGGTAAATAATCACCGAATGGCAATTTTGGCGAGCACTAGCGCGAACCTAGATCACTTGGTCTTTCGGATGAGACTTGAAACAGTTTGGACAAGACATAGAAACGACATTCAATAATAACAAACAATCTATCTGATAAACAGTAGATGTAGAAGGGGACCAATTAATATGTGAAAATACGTATATGACTGTGTCTGTGACTATAGATTTAGTGATCTATGTGTGTCATATGTGATTAGGGGTATATTATTGATAACATACAATTTTGATGTAGAATTGAAATGAATGCGATATTATCAATACTTTGTATCCATGTTGTACATATTCTACATGTATTCTCACTTTATTCTGACTTCTGCTTTCTTTCTATACACTCAATGACAGGTCCAAGTAAACAAACTATAAACTTTGTCAACAAAAGTGCAATGTGTTGTTAATAATATGAGCACTCACAACGGACATTCCTCACAATGGTCCCGTCTCTAAATAACTTTAGCTGTTGCTAGGATGTTAAACCTATTCACTTTCACTTTTTTATAACGGTAAAATAGAGTTAAATTGCTATAGTACCATATTCAACTATGCTGTTATATGACAATAATTCCAGCACAAAAATATTTACACAATTCCCTAACATTTGATTGGTCCGTAGCAAGTCTCTGTCCAAAATTTATATCCCAGTAAACTCCCATGCCGAACTACTTTCCGTAACAGTCAGGCGCAGTTAAAATAATTCTTAAGAAAACGGAAAATAAACACATTTTCTTGATGAATTTATTTAAAATGCTGGAATTATAAGGAATGAATAGCCTTTTTGTTGAATTTATCGGGGATATAAACCGCGACTTTTCCAAGTTTATACCCCGATAAATTCCACAAAAAGGCCATTCATTCCTATAACAAATACCACTACTATGTACATGTTGTTGACTTAGAGGCCCTGGCTCTCAAATGTCCATAGAAAGTGATGAAAAAGAGTAGGACAAATAGTTTGATTGTAGATTTGTATCATATTTCTGAACCCAATTGTGCCTGGAAAAAAATTGGGGATTGGTATAACAAATGTATAAAATGTTTTGCCATCAGTGGTTACGAATTTAAGTTATTTAAATTAATTTCTTTAGTATCTAAAATGGATATTTGTTTCTGAATTTGGTATAGTTTGATCATTCACAACAAAAAATGAAGAAATATCACAATTATTTCTTACTTGTACGTGTCAAATTATGCCGAACCAAATGATCTCCCCTGTTTATCACAGTTTCTGGTAAATGTAAATGCTTTGATTTAACGACGGCACTGGCTCGATGACCTTGCATGTCGGGACCGACTATTTAAGTCCCCATCCGATAGGACTAGGCTAGCACGAAGTTGTCTTGCTCAAGGATACTCCGAATCGACCATTCGCAGCGGTCGAGGTGGGAATGCAATCTGGGGTCTCACGGTTCGCAGTTCGACGTTCTACCTACTGAGCTAATTCGGCCACAGTTTCTGGTCGTATACACTTGAATATAGCACATGTTTTCACAATTTTCATCAAGTAAAATGGTGGAGATTAATTGATATATAGGTCATTTATCTGTACATGAAGTGAAAACACACATATTGTACATGTATATCTGAGACACAGTGCCTTTAAACGGAATATTATTGTCTGCTGTTTTTCAAAATACAAAACATGTTTTGACAACTCATGAGAATTGTCACCTTTGAATATGGTGCTATTGTAATTGTTTTAGCTACAATAATTTGCCTCCGATATGTTATCTACGGCTACAATTTGACCTATTCAAAAAATGTGAGCAACCAAAGTGCATACCCAAACCTGGTGTATGTAGGTCAAAACTTAGTAAACTGTATATTTTATACATTTAAACAAATAATCTTTGATGTAGAACTAGTAAATTACCAAAAATAATATCTTTGTTGTAGAACTAGTAAATTGCCAAAAATAATAGAACAGGGAAATAATTTTCCCATGGAAGCCATCTTTTCTCTTGTTGTTGTTCAACATAACAAAATGAAGCTTTCAAATTTGCAAGATATACATGTAAATGTCAGATAAAAGTAAACACCTTGACACGGTAAAATAACCAATTTCTGCATGTGTATGTTCTTTATTAACAAGTTATTGATACAGCTTTGACAGTTTTATTGTCTCGCCCGCGAAAGCGGAAAGCGAGACATAGGTTTTGATTTTCCAGCGGCAGCGTCATCATTCAATGTTAAGTTTTCGTGTTACGGTCATTACTTCAACACCTTATCAGCTACAGTCATCAAACTTTATACATACCTTTACTATGACATGTAGATGAATATAGGACTATTCTCAGGGCCCTAGGGTCAAGGTCAAGGTCAAGGCGGAACAAGGCGAGACATTTGATTCCGTGGAATTCTTGTATTGCTAACATATCAAACACGCTGGATAACCGATTGCAAAAATCACTCTTCCATGCGTTACATTAAAATGATGGGGTTAAATTGCTACCCTCGCGAGATCTATGGAGCGGGGTAGCAATTTTGTTTCTACCCATGTTTCTGCCATGCATTGACAATGGGCATGCTGTAAACACAGATTTTCAGCGAGAAAAAATGAAAATACAAAATAAACAGATGACAAATGTTAATTCAGCATTGTATGTGTTACGTGGATGAAAACCCCTTTCAATCAATCAATAAATCCAAACACATTGTGTGCCACCAATACAGAGGGCCATTTTGAAGCATGCGAGAGAGCGATGGATGTTTTATTACTTACTTGTAAACGTGACTTGCGATCTATTGTTAATTGCGTGTCTGTGAATTCTTTGTTGTCGTGTCATGTGAGTCAATGAACACATTCACCCCCATGGGGGAACAAATCTCGCAGTCGCGCTCTTATTTCATAGTATTTCCATCTTACTGTTCGTTGGATGACACGTTAAACTGACGTCCCATCTTTATGACCTTAGCTGTTTCTGGGATGTTAATTGCCTTCACTTTTCACTGTCTCCATTCATTTGTCTGTCTAGAGAAAATAGGAAAGTGAATTATTGGGATTCATGCCCTGTCATTAATCTTATTGGGGTTCAAGTGAGTTGTGTGGTAAGGGTGCCTGGCACTGGATCAGGATATAGAGAATACCAGGCTACTGTCTTTTCATATCAAGTTTATCAGGTAAGACTAGGAATTCCTACGGCTTCCGAGCTGAGCCTGATAAACTTGATATCAAAAGACAGTAGCCTGGTATTCTATTTATCAGGTAATGTTTTATGCTAACAAAATTACCACAGAATTGATGACGTTGTTATCTATGGACAGAATGCGTACTTGTTCATGTTACGTCATTACACTGACGTACGTCATTTGGTAACGTCATGTGGTAACGTCATTTGGTAACGTCACGTCATTTGGTAACGTCATGCGTCGTCCGCGTCGTCCGCGTCGTCCGCGTCGTCCAGTTTTTAGCCAGGTTTTTTTTAAAAAATCCAGGCTATTGGATTGGCGAAAGCCGGGCGGGCGGGCGAGCGGCGGGCGGCGTCCACAATCAATGTTAAGTTTTCGTGTTTGAGTCCATTTCTTTGTTACTGTACCACCTAGGACCACCAAACTTTCACAGCTTCATAATCAAGGGGTGCCCACCACATATCACTATCCAACATGTTACTTTTTTTTTAACTTGACCCATTTTTTCCGCGCAATCGACTTAGCCATTTTCAATCTTAAGTTTTCGCGTTTTCAATGTTAAGTTTTCGTGTTTAAGTCCATTTCTTTGGTACTGTACCACCTGGGACCACCAAACTTTCACAGCTTCATAATCAAGGGGTGCCTACCACATACAACTATCCAACATGTGACCATTTTTTTACCTTCACCTATTATTTGTACGTAATTGACTTAGCCATTTTCAACGTTAACTTTTTAATGTACGTCTGGTTAAATATTTTCGTTAAAACTTTTTTGTTATACTATATCTCTGCAACTGCTTCGCCCATTACCTTGAAACTTCACATGGGTGTTTATCATCGTCCATATTTTCACTCTAACCCCCAACCGTGCGGCCCCTGTGCGCAATGTCAAGGTCAAATTACTTTGAATTTATTTGTTAAAGTTTTTTCGTGTACTATATCTCTGCAACTGCTTCACCCATTACCTTGATACTTCACATGGGTGTTTATCATCATTGTCGCACCCGCTTGCGGAAAGCGCGATATCGTCGGCATTTTGGCATACATCCGTCCGTCCGTACGTCTGTGTGTCCGGTTAAAGTTTTTTCGTTAAAGTTTTTCCATCTACTATATCTATTTTTTTAGTGTCCATGCCTCGCCCCAAGGCGCGACATGCAGGCCACGGCCATCTAGTCTACAAAAAGTGGGTATAGTTATGTTATCCAAGTGTCCATGCTTGGAAAAAACCTGGCCTTCGTGGCTTTGCCTCGTTTCTTGTTTGTAAGGTAAATGCGTTAAAGTTATTGTTTTTTCACAATATCTCTTTAACTTTCATAATATTTCACATCAATGTTTGTCTAGGGATGATGCTTCATTACGCACACCCCCCACATCCAAATTCTGAAGGTCATGTATTTACTTGTAATGTTCACGGTCAAATGCCTCGGCAGGCGCGATACCGCTTCCGTGGCGGAATTCTTGTGTTGTAACCTGGATGTTTGTATCAGGTCAATGCGTATAGGATTTTGCTATTGAACAGGCATAAAACCCCATTCAGCCAATCAATTGTCGTCCGTCTGTGTGTACATTTACTTTCGTAGGTAACATTTGTTAATGTTTTAGGCTACCTGTTAAATACAATTGTAAGTCAAATGGCTTGAAACTTTATATTGTGTTATTGTATATGTACATGCATGTTGTCCCAGTGCCTAAATTCAAAGTCATTGATTCTTGACGTCATATGGCTGCCTCGCCACTACATGACATCATCCTGATACATGACTGTATATTTCTATGTTTCAGCCTCGCTGTTAAAGGGCCTAAAACACTCCAACATAGTGACACTACATGACATCATCCACACCAAAGAAACTCTCACCTTTGTCTTTGAATATGTAGTAAGTATAAACTATTTAGTCTTAAGAATGGGACTGGGATTTGCCTAGTGGTCGCAGTGCAGACTTGGAGTAGATTACAAGATGATCACTTTATGTATTCTTCATTTTTCTGTAAATGTCTATTTCATTTTTTTAGTGACATTAAACCATTGTTTACGTGATCATGCACTAAATTATCTAGAACTAAACTCTTGAAATCATTTTTATACTGGAGTCAGGTCGTCCGTGCGTCCGTGCGTCCATCCGTTACTAAACTTAACATCAGAGAAATATTGTTATAACTTCTATTTCCTTCATCTAAAATGCTTAATATTTCACACATGCATTCCTGTAAGGCTCTACTACCTTGCTGTGCCAAATCCACGACCGTCCAACCCCCGCTGATCCCAAAGTCAAGGTCAAATACTTAGTCTCTTTACAAAACTTAACATCAGAGAAATATTGTTATAACTTCTATTTCCTTCATCTAAAATGCTTAATATTTCACACATGCATTCCTGTAAGGCTCTACTACCATGCTGTGCCAAATCCAGGACCGTCCAACCCCCGCTGATTCCAAGGTCAAGGTCAAATACTTAGTCTCTTTACAAAACTTAACATCAGAGAAATATCTTATAACTTCTATTTCCTTCATTGAAAATTCTTAATATTTCATGCATGCATTCCTCTCAGGCTCTACTATCATGCTGTGACATATCCGCGCTGATCTCAAGGTCAAGGTCACACACTTAGTCTCTTTAAAAAACTTAACATCAGAGAAATCAGTTATAACTTCTATTTCCTTGCTCGGATCTGCTTCACATTTCACACTCGCATTGCTCCAATTGACCTCTACCAACCTGTGACAAATTCACGTTCGTGCCGCCCCCGCTAAGCCCAGAGTCAAGGTCACAAGCCCACACACTTGGAAAATTTTACATATTTAGGGGTACCTGTGCCCGTAAGCCTCGCTTACTGACCAATCTAGTTGTTTTGCTGTATTTATTTATTTTCAACACTTCTAACAAAAAAAATGCTTTGACAGTATGTGAGAATTGTCTGCAATGGAGATCATACTCGTGTACTGTAACATCGGTGAACGACAATATTTGTTTCACACCTTGTTTCACACATTTAATTCACATACAAGCCATAACCTTCCATGCACTTAGTTAAGAAGGTTATGGCTTTGAAAGGCAGAAGTCATCAGCATTATTTGGAAGTGCAATCTCCTATTTCACCTGTTTCTCCAAAGTCAGCCCACTACTCTGGGAGGTGAGGGTGGGAAGCTACAATCAATATAGTGATGAATCCAATCTTGCCAGGATTCATACCATAATGGTGAATCTTACTGGTAAAAATTGTACCAGATCATGATAATGAAGTGAAAAAGAATAGCCACACAGGTTTTTGCCTAGCGTCTGGAAACATACAGAAGCCCGACATCGGCCTGGCTACAGCTACAGCCTTTAAATGTATCCTGAATCCCATTCATTCAAGGAATAATTTATTTATTACCCTTTCACCCCCAAGTAACTGGAATTAATGTTTATATGTTAACTTCCGGACCAACCCAACCATCACAAAAAAAAAATGATTTTCAGACTTGCTAGTCCATTTATGAAAAAGGGGTGTGTTTGTTCTCAAAAATATGAAAATTACTTGCAAAAAGTGCAGATTCTGATGAGACAGCTCATCATGAGCTGGCTCATCTGTATCTACACTGTTTGCCAATACCACTATACAGGCCTGTGGTGTTGAAAAGGTTAATATTACGGATCAGAAAACGGTATATTTTATATACACTGGAAAGTATTTCATTTGAATACTGCATATGTGCAGACATGCAAACATGGTATAGATTACACGATGCACTATTGTTGGCTGTTGTTTGACAATAAAAGTCTAGGCCTCTGATTGAGAGGCTATAAATCATTGATCACCCGGCTAAACACTGAGACTGGGGCCTTGTGGCATCTGTGGATCATCATCCACTCAAAGTCACATAGTAGGACCTGATAAATGGCACTAAGCCTACTTCTGACACTGAATATTGACTGGAGTACATCCTGATGTGACTGAATATTGACTGGAGTACATCCTGATGAGACTAACTGAATACATCATGATGAACTGAGTACATCCAGTGATTTGATACATCAAGATCTGAATATTACTGGAGTACATCCATGAGAACTGAGACTGATATGACTGGAGTACATCCTGATGACAACTGATATTGACTGGAGTACATCCTGATGAGAACTGGATACTGACTGATACTGGAGTACATCCTGATGAGACTGAATATTGACTGGAGTACATCCTGATGACACTGAATATTGACTGGAGTACATCCTGATGAGACTGAATATGACTGGAGTACATCCTGATGACACTGAATATTAACTGGAGTACATCATGATGAGACGAATATTGACTGAGTTACATCCTGATGACACTGGAAATTTACTGGAGTAACATCCGATGACACTGAATATTGACTGGAGTACATCCTGATGAGACTGAATACCGACTGGAGTAACATCCGATGAGGACTGATATTGACTGGAGTACATCCCGATGAGATGATATTGACTGAGTACATCGTGATGACACTGAATTTGACTGGAGGGGGTTAACCCAAAATATTCTTGAATGAGGACTGATAAAAATGTGGGGGGACTGGGAGTACATCCTGATGTGACTGATATTACTGGAGTACATCTGATGACACTGAATATTGACTGGAGTACATCCTGATGAGACTGAATATTGACTGGAGTTACATCTGATGAGATGAATATTGACTGGAGTACATCCTGATGACACTGAATATTGATGGAGTTCATCTGAAAATGACAACTGATTATTGACGGAGTACATCCTGATGAGGACTGAATACTGATGGAGTACATCGTGATGAGCTGAAAATTTGACTGGTGTACATCCTGATGACACTGAAATATTGAACTGGGAGTACATCTGAATGATGAACTGAATATGACTGGAGTACATCCTGATGACATGAATACTGAATGGAGGTTCATGTGAGGAGAATTGAATATTGACTGGAGTACATCCCGATGCATGAATATTGACAGGGTACATCCTGATGACACTGAATACTGGACTGGAGTACCTTCCTGATGAAAACTGATACTGACTGGAGGTACATCCGATGACACTGAATATTTGACTGGGACAATCCTGATGAGATGAATATTGAACTGGAGTAATCCTGATGCGACTGAATACTGACGGTGGTACATTCTGATGACACTGAATATGACTGGAGTCATCTGATGACCACTGAATATTGAACTGGAGTACATCCTGTGGAGATGAATATTGACTGGAAGTACAATCCTGATGACAATGATATTGATGGAGTACATCCTGTTGAGACTGATATTTGACTGGAGGTTTACATGTGATTGCGACTGAATATTGACTGATTACATCGTGTGAGACTGTTATTGACTGGAGACATTGATGTGACTGAATATTGACTGGAGTACATCGTGATGGCCACTGAATATTGACTGAGTACATCTGATGAGACTGATATTGACTGGAGTATCATGATGAGACTGAATATTGACTGGAGTACTCTGAGGACACTGAATATTGATGGAATACATCGTGATGAGACTGAATATTGACTGGAGTAAATTCTGAATGACACTGACCTATTGACTTTGCAGTACATGTGATGAGAGACTGAATATTGACTTGGAGTACTGTGCGAACTACGGTTAGTTACGCTTCACTATAACACGATTTCGGTTAGTACACGGTTGTGCCTTGGCTCCTGAATTTTTTTCCTATTTCTATATCAAAATCGTGTTAAATTTGTAACACGACTATTGTCAGAAATCGTGTTAAATTTGCGATTCTTTCCCAAATTAGACCCAAAAAGGACGATTTTTTTTTTTTTTATGGACGCATAGCCTCCTTTTATCTCACCGATGTGAATGTGCAGCTGATCACGTTTGCACATTTCGTAAATTAATCCGAGCAAACTGGGAATAAGATCAGTAAGACCAGTAACAAAGCAGTGCTACCGGTAATTGTTATGTGATCGATTTCATTTTTCCGGCATGCGTTCGCGCTCACCATTGGTGGAATATTAATTAGGTGTAAAGGCTGACCAATCGGAGATCGCGTATCAGTCGCGCAGATTAACTTGACCCAGATTAACTAAATTGTTACAGCACTGCCCACGCCCCTGGCGCATGTACACAAATGTGCACGTGACAACTGGCCTTGTTTCGCTACGTCATAATTGAGCCAGTGCATGAGATAATCAACTTTATTATATAACTGAGATTTTCGCCGAGAATGATATGACTTTTTTCTGCAAATATATCAGAAAGTTGATAACATTTTCAGAGCAAATGCGTAATAATTACTAATTTAATATTCGTCAACATTCGATATCGTTTACAGAAAATGTACACTATTATCAGATTCATCTTCGTCGAAAATCTCACGTGATAAGCCTGATTACCTCATGAACTGGCACAATATTATAACACGTCGGGCAAAACATGTCTATACAGGTCTGTACTCAAACCCACAGGTGGAATAGTCGGACGTGTGACACAAAGAAAATGACCATTACAAAAATATCCATTACCCCACCCACTTGATCTCGTTCTATTATTAACGTCATGTACAGTATGATACCAGGTGGGTGGGATAATGGGATTTTTTTAATAGGCATTTATTTTGGTGTCATAGGTCCGAGTCTTCCACCTGTGCTCACCATTTGAGTAAACACAGATTGCAACGCACGAGCTTGTCCGTGATGTTGCAGCTGATGGAACAGGATATCGGTCATTGGGTCATTGCGTCATCATTACTACACTTTTTTATACACACGTTTACAATAATGGATTGCACGGACCTGCCATTCTACATGAACATGATGAATAAATAAAACATGACGTTAACAATTCTTGGATTCAATATATTTATTACATGCGAAGATAACAGTGAAAACTTATGGCATATTATAGGCATTGGCGACGTCGTTCATTCGCAGTCACAGTGTACAGTGTACATGTATTTTTTGTTGACATTATGATGCGTCTTGGGCGAGAACAGATATAGCACGGTTCGGATAAGCAACACGGAAGGTTGTATGTCGCCGGACTTCCGTGTACTAACGGGGTCGCACTGTACATCATGATGAGACTGAATATTGACTGTTGTTCATCCTGATGCGACTGAATATTGACTGGATTACATCCTGATGAGACTGAATATTGACTGGAGTACATCCTGATGCGACTGAATATTGACTGGAGATATGGACTGGAGTACATCGTGATGAGACTGATTATTGACTGGAGTACATCATGATGCGACTGAATATTGACTGGAGTACATCCTGCTGCGACTGAATGTTGACTGGAGTAAATCCTGATGAGACTGAATATTGACTGGAGTACATCGTGATGAGACTGAATACTGACTGGAGTACATCCTGATGTGACTGAATATTGACTGGAGTACATCCTGATGTGACTGAATATTGACTGTTGTTCATCCTGATGCGACTGAATATTGATTGGAGTACATCCTGATGCGACTGAATATTGACTGGAGTACATCCTGATGCGACTGAATATTGACTGGAGTAAATCCTGATGAGACTAAATATTGACTGGAGTACATCGTGATGAGACTGAATATTGACTGGAGTACATCGTGATCAGACTGAATACTGACTGGAGTACATCCTGATGTGACTGAATATTGACTGGAGTACATCCTGATGTGACTGAATATTGGTGTACATCCTGATGCGACTGAATATAGACTGGAGTACATCCTGATGCGACTGAATATTGACTGGAGTACTGTCATTTCGGCTAATTCTGCACATCAGTTAATGCGCAATTCACATCAAATTTAGCCTTGCGTATGTCGTAATAACATATGTGGATTTCGGAATACACAAGCTGATTGATTGCTACACTGTGGCACAATTTTATCACATTCCGATAGTTTGGTAACAAGTTATTCCGAATATAGTCAAATTGTGTAAATCCTTAGACCCTGCTGATGGAAAACCTGTATCATTTACTAAATTAACTGTTCAACTAACGAACTAACCTGTCATGATGTCGCTGGATAGTTCTGCTTCAAGGTTAATATAAAGTTTGCTATGCTGATCCAGTATGCTGTTCACCCTCTTATTTACACTAACAGATGCGCAGCATTAGCAGAATACAATGTGACGTTGCAAACGTGCATGTGATGTCGTACATCACACAATTTACATCACTTACTGACGTCAGAACATTATGACATTTTACCTGCACAGACGTCTTTGAACTGCGTTGAATATTCAGGAAATTTTGACTCAATATGGGGATGATATGATAATCACATTTAAATTTGTTTGGGAAACCTTCGGTGCGCAGAATTAGCCGACACCATTGCACATCATGATGAGACTGAATATTGATTGGAGTACATCCTGGTGAGACTGAATATTGACTGGAGTACATCAGGATGAGACTGAATATTGACTGGAGTACATCATGATGAGACTGAATACTGACTGGAGTACATCCTGATGACACTGAATATTGACTGGAGTACATCCTGATGACACTGAATACTGACTGGAGTACATCCTGATGAGACTGAATATTGACTGGAGTACATCCTGATGACACTGAATATTGACTGGAGTACATCCTGATGACACTGAATACTTACTGGAGTACATCGTGATGACACTGAATATTGACTGGAGTACATCGTGATGACACTGAATACTGACTGGAGTACATCCTGATGACACTGAATACTGACTGGAGTACATCGTGATGACACTGAATATTAACTGGAGTACATCGTGATGACACTGAATACTGACTGGAGTACATCCTGATGACACTGAATACTGACTGGAGTACATCCTGATGACACTGAATATTGACTGGAGTACATCCTGATGACACTGAATACTGACTGGAGTACATCATGATGACACTGAATACTGACTGGAGTACATCCTGATGACACTGAATACTGACTGGAGTACATCATGATGACACTGAATACTGACTGGAGTACATCCTGATGACACTGAATATTGACTGGAGTACATCCTGATGACACTGAATATTGACTGGAGTACATCCTGATGATGACTGGAGTACATCCTGATGACACTGAATACTGACTATCCTGATGACACTGAAACTGAACTGATACATCAGAGACACTGAATGACTGGAGTACCATCCTGATGACACTGAATATTGACTGAGTATACATCCTAGAACACTGACTACTGGAAGTAACATCGTATACACTGAATATTGGACTGAGTACATCGTGATGATACTGACTGAGAATACTGAACTGGAGTACATCCGTGATGACACTGGATACATGACTGGAGTAGCATCGTGATGACACTGGAATATACGAAGTACATCCGTGATGAACACTGATACTGAACTGGATAACACCTCCTGAATGACACTCCGAATGACTGACTGAGATACATCATGATGACACTGAATATTGACTGGATACATTGATGACACTGAATACTGACTGAGTAGTACATATCGCACTGAACTGACTGGAGTACATCCTGATGACACTGAATACTGACTGAAGTACATCCTGATGACACTGAATAACTGACTGGAGTACCTCGTGACACTGAATATTACTGAGTACATCCGATACACGAATATTGACAGGAGTAACACCAGAATGACATAAATGACTGGAGTACATCATGATGACACTGATGCTATACTGATACATCGGATATGAAACTGAGTACCTCCTGATGACACTGAATACTGACTGGAGTACATCATGAAGACACTGAATACTGACTGGAGTACATCCTATGACACTGAATATGACTGAGTACATCCTAGATGACACTGAATATGACTGGAGTCATCTGATGACACTGAATATTGACTGGAGTACATCCTGATGACACTGAATACTGACTGGAGTACAATCATGATGACACTGAATACTGACTGGAGTACATCCTGATGACACTGAAATACTGACTGGAGTACATATGAAACACGAATATGACTGGAGTACTTCCTGATGACACTGAATGACTGGAGAACATCCTGATGACACTGAATACTGACTGAGGTACATCCGATGAGAACACTGGATAACTGAAGGTACATCTGATGACACGTGTGCACATGAATACGATAATGACTGGAGTACATCCTGAAGAACTGATATGACGAGTACATCCTGATGCACTGAATGACTTGGAGTACATCTGATGACACAATACTGATGACTGAGACAGTATGAGGACATCCTGATGACACTGAATACTGATACCACGAATGACTGGACTGCGTGATGGACACTGATGGATATGACGGAGTACATCCTGATGACACTGAATATTGACTGGAGTACATCGATGACACTGAATACGGACTGATATCATGATGACACTGAATACTGACTGGAGTACATCCGAGAGAACTGAATGATGAGTACATGATGACACTGAATACTGACTGGAGTACATCCTGATGACACTGAATATTGACTGGAGTACATCGTGATGACACTGAATATTGACTGGAGTACATCCTGATGACACTGCGGTGGTCACAAATGTCATAAGGTCCCTTGTGTAAGTCAGTGGTCTAAATTTCGTCATCTACAGTAGGGTAGCCGTATGCCGGTTTATTAGGGCCCCGGCCGCCCTGTAGGTTTCGCACTGTTTGTCCGGCTGTTTATTTTTTGAAAGTGTTTGTAAGAGTTTCTGAAATTACCTATAATTATATCCCCACAAACAAAGTTTGTTGGGGGTATGTAGGAGTCAGCTGGTTGGTCGGTCGGTCGGTTGGTCTGTTTGAAATTCCCTTCCGCTCTATATCTTCTACACCCATGCATGGATTATGAAATGGCTTGGCACAAATGTTTCTCATGATGAGAAGGTGTGTCGCGATCAATAACCACGCACCTACGTCGAAGGTCAAGGTCACAGTTGAAGGTCAAAGGTCAAACCTATCGAAATTCCCTTCCGCTCTATATCTTCTACACCGATGCATGGATTATCAAATGGCTTGGCACAAATGTTTCTCATGATGAGAAGGTGTGTCGCGATCAATAACCACACACCTTCGTCCAAGGTCAAGGTCACAGTTGAAGGTCAAAGGTCAAACCTATTGAAATTCCCTTCCGCTCTATATCTTCTACACCGATGCATGGATTATCAAATGGCTTTGCACAAATGTTTCTCATGATGAGAAGGTGTGTCGCGATCAATAACCACGAACCTACGTCCTAGGTCACAGTTGAAGGTCAAAGGTCAAACCTATCGAAATTCCCTTCCGCTCGATATCTTCTACACCGATGCATGGATTATCAAATGGCTTGGCACAAATGTTTCTCATGATGAGAAGGTGTGTCGCGATCAATAACCACGCACCTACGTCCAAAGTCAAGGTCACAGTTGAAGGTCAAAGGTCAAACCTATTGAAATTCCCTTCCGCTCTATATCTTCTACACCGATGCATGTATTATCACACTATGCCCAGGGTCAAGGTCACAGACTTGATGTGTAACGCTCGGCTAAATGGCGTATAATAAAAAATGCCTAGTTTTCTTTGGCTGCCAGTGGGGGTATTCGTTTGCCGACAGGCCACATTTCTAGTTTCTCTTTGCCTTCAGCTAATATCTTCTTATTGCACACATGCATTACTTAGTAACGATACATCCTTTCAATATAATTACCCTCGCTACTGATCGTACATCCGTCCGTCTGTCTGTTTATTTATTTGAAAGTTTTTGTAACAGTTTTCAAATAGGTGCCCTAAATGCGTCAACAGGCCACAATTTCTGCGACTATAGTCTGCGCTTTTTCTGTCGTCGTCCGTGTCTTCCGCACATCGTCCGCGTCTTCCGGTTTTTATCGCGCCTGCTTTAGCAGAGGCGCGACTATAGTCGGCGCTTTTTCCGTCGTCCGCGTTGTCGTCCGCGTCGTCTGTCCGCGTCGTCCGTCCGCATCGTCCGGTTTTTTGTAAGGCAAATGCGTTAAAGTTATTGTTTTTTCACAATATCTCTTTAACCCCTTGCCAGACTTTCATAATATTTCACATCAATGTTTGTCTACGGATGATGCTTCATTACGCACAGCCTCACATCCAAATTCTGAAGGTCAAGGTCATTTATTTACTTGTAATGTTCACCGGTTTTGTAACAGAAATGCGTCAAGGTCATTTATTTACTTGTAATGTTCACGGTCAAATGCCTCGGCAGGCGTGACACCGCTTCCGTGGCGGAATGTGCTTGTTGCAAAGGCAAATGAAGGCGGTTAAAGTTATGTTTTTTCACAATATCGCTTTTAACTTGCATGTCTCTTCCATATATTTCACACAATCAACTTGCCACTTTATGTTTGTCTAGGGATGATGCTTCATTACGCACACCCCAACATCCAAATTCTGAAGGTCAAGGTCATTTCTTTACTTTTAATGTTCACCGGTTTTGTAACAGAAATGCATTAAAGTTATTGTTTTTTCACAATATCTCTTTAACCCCTTGCCAGACTTTGATAATATTTCACATCAATGTTTGTCTACGGATGATGACACCCCCACATCCAAATTCTCAACGTCAAGGTCATTTATTTACTTGTAATGTTCCCGGTCAAATGCCTCGGCAGGCGCGATACCGCTTCCGTGGCGGAATTCTTGTCTAGTAATGTTGTTGTGATACTTTCAATTGGATCATATTTATCAGGTAACAAGCTAAATGTATTGGCCCAATACGTACTGACTGATAAGATAATGTCATATCAGGCATTAACCTGATATTATATTAACTAATATCTGTGTTACAATAAATTGAAAACTGATTGAATGGTGTCGCATGTCGTTACTGAATGACGTCGGTGTAATAACACAACATTAACAAGCCCACGTTCTTTTCAACAACTTTTTTTATTATTAAATTATAATGGCCTATATTTTCCTTGCTTGGATTTGCTTCATATTTCACACACGCATTGCTCCAAGGGTCCTCTACTGCGCTGTAGCAAAGTCACGTCCGTGCCGCCCCTTCTAAGCCCAGGGTCAAGGTCACATACTTTGTGCATCTCGAAACCTTAACGCTCGGACGCTCGGGTAAATGGCCTATATTTTCTTTGCTTGGACTTGCTTGGATTTAGCTCATCCATCCACACTACACGCATTGCTCAAGGGTCACTACTCTGCTTGCTTGTGGCAAATCCACGTCCGTGCCGCCCCTTCTAAGCAAAGGGTCAAGATCACATACATTGTGCATCTCGAAACCTTAACGCTCGGACGCTCGGGTAAATGGCCTATATTTTCTGTTTCCTTGCTTGGATTTGCTTCATATTTCACACAAGCATTGCTCCAAGGGTCCTCTACTGCGCTGTGGCAAATCCATGTCCGTGCCGCCCTTTCTAAGCCCAGGGTCAAGGTCACATACTTTGTGCATCTCAAAACCTTAACTCTCGGACGCTCGGGTAAATGGCCTATATTTCCTTGCTTTGATTTGCTTCATATTTCACACACGCATTGCTCCAAGGGTCTTCTACTGCGCTGTTGCAAATCCACATCGGTGCCGCCCCTTCTAAGCCCAGGGTCAAGGTCACATACTTTGTGCATCCCAAAACCTTAACACTCTTCATATTTCACACACACATTGCTCCAAGGGTCCTCTACCTCTGCTAAGCCCAGGGTCAAGGTCAAATACTTTGTACGGTCGAAACATTAACATGCTCTGGTAAATGGCTCATAAATTTTGTTTCCCTTATCCAGCACGTTGTGTTTTCAAATGTGCCCTCGGTTCCTTTGGTGCCACCGGGCGCGCTTCGTTGTCCTCTGACAACTCTTGTTTTATATCAGCCGACATATAATTCATACCTGATAAATATAATACCACCCTAGTGTCTGTTGATATCAAGTTTATCAAGCTCAGCTCTGAAATGCTAGGAATTCCTGGGTAAGCCTCGGAATTCCTATGTGTTTCCTAGCCTTGCTTGATAAACTATATATATTTATGTTACCGTGATAAATGGGTATGTGTGACCAGTGTAGCTCCTGATAAAATAGTACACTCCTGTAGCCCGATAACGATATATACTGCTTGTTAGAAGCATTACGGGTGTTTCTTGATGGAATAGCGAACAATGCAGATCCTATTAAGGATGCACAGGCTGAACTGAATCTACACTGGTCACAAAACCCATAAAGTTCCATTTTTTTCCAGTCAAAGCCATATATATTAATTTTACCAATACCGGGAGACAGACAGAGTGAATGAACCTGGCGTAATTGTCAGTAACGTTGTTTATGCTGAATCAATGTGCCATTAGGGGTGACATTTAGTTGAGATTGCTGCAGAATAATCTTGGGGCTATAAAACATCCCACTCAATATATAGGGATGTTTGAGATTTTATACCTTATCACATATCTGGCTGTGACTGGAGAAATGGGTATTTTTTATGTGTTTTTCGACCTGTGTAGATCCAGATCAGCCTGTGCATCTGCACAGTCTGATCAGGATTTGCACTGTTCGCCATTCCATCAATGAAATACCGGTCATGCTCCAACAAACCAAATAGATTGTTTTGAGGCTACATGAGTTTGTGTATTTGATCTGGATCTACACTGGATCTACACTGGTCATGAAACCCATTTCTCCAGTCACCACCACATATGATAATTGTCTGAAATTGATCTCAAAAGCTCTGTGTTACTTTTATAAAAAGGACTCAAAAGTTGATGAGAGTTTCAGAACACACTTGGAATTTTTAAATTAAAAATCTCTCTGTGCTTTGCAATTTTCATCAATTTATGATGTCATTTGCAAAAAATAAAAAATAAAAATTAAGGAATATTAGCAAAATGTGGAGATGAAATGTTATCAGCCAGAAAATTTGAAATTACGTTCAACCAAGTGTATTCTCAGAATGAAAGAAGTTAAATGTGCTAATATAAATAATCATGTCCAATTTTCCCACAACTCTTTGATAAGAATTATTACCGGTATAAATAGAACATTTTGTGGAAATGCAAACAAAATGTGGAAATTGGCACAAACTATTCTTCGGGTATGGACGGTGTTCGAGCCAATTCCAACCCTTAAATATAAGCCCACTCGAAATGCAAACAATGTATTCCCACTGTGTTCGGGTTAAATAACTCCTTATTTTGAGTTGAGGGAGAGGTTTTTCACTATAAAAAAACAAGCGATCTGTTCAAGTAGTATAGTTTCCCCAACTTATTGCAAAAGCTTCTCCCTGTTTGCCAGGACTAGCCCGCAGAACCCTGTTATAACATGCTCAGTATTGTAATGAAGTTTTTTTGTATTTGCAGCATACAGATTTGAGTCAGTATTTGGAGAAGCATGTTGGCGGATTAAACACATTTAATGTTAAGGTTTGTATGTTGAACTTTCTCAATGCTGGCGTAAATTTTGTTGTCTGCCGTCTTAAATTTCCTAAAGACCTTTTCTCAGCATTATATTAGATGTTTTCATTAACTGGGTTGGGACGATTCTATGGAAGCCCATTAGGGCCACTTCACTTTTTTTTAATTTCCATTTATTCAAGATGTTTTCTTGAATTTTCAAGTTCTTTTCTTGAATTTTCAAGTTCTTTTTTTCTTGAATTTTCAAATTATTTTCTTGAATTTTCAAGAAAAGATCTTGAAAATTCAAGAAAAGAACTTGAAAATTCAAGGAAACATCTTGAAAATTCAAGAAAAGATCTCGAAAATTCAAGAAAAGATAAAAAAAAAAGTGAAGTGGCCCTAATGGGCTTCCATATGATTCTCATGTGCTGTAATATTTCTGATTTAAGGTAAATGTAAGGAAGACATTAAGATATTTCATTGATCAAATGACAAACAGCATATACCCTGATGAGAAAGTTTTCATTTGTCTTGTGTATCTATGAGCACCTGCATACTGCAGTGAATTTAAAATGACAAGACAAGATACTCCCCAAACATGAGGCATCACTGCAAGTACAAACATACAGGACAATGCCAGTTTTATTGCACTTGTTCATTTGTCGCTGTGATCAGATTTCTGACCAGTGTAGCTGCTGGTCAAATAGCACACTCTCGTTGCCTGATAGCGATCTATATATCTTGTTAGAAGCATGACAGGTGTTTCATTGATGGAATGGCTAATAGTGCAGATCCTGATCAGACTGTGCGGATGCACAGGCTGATCTGGATCTACACTGGTCACAAAATCCGTAAGTGACATTTCTCCAGTCACAGCCACATTTGTATATTGCCAGTAATATCACAGGAAATGAAACTAATGCCTCCTGGCTCTGATTTAAATAAATATGGATCCATATTTCATACATTGTTTCTGACTTAATCATTCTGATATTTTATACTGACTAGCATTGTTTATCTTTTCAGTTATTTTTATTCCAATTGCTCCGAGGTCTTGCATATTGTCACCACCGACATATTTTACACAGGTAAGACCAGCCTGTCATCACGTACACCTTTTATTCATATTATCAGATATAACAATATCACAGTCTAATGATTTCATCTACATGTCTCAATTACTTATGTTTTATATAGTTTTGAGTCATATCATTTGGAGAAAAGCTGTAACATGTATGACATGTACCGCCAATATCCAAGAAAACTGCATATCGGTGCAGTGCGATCAGGGCCTACACTGTTCACCATTCAGTCAGTGACTTGTCCAGTAACATTTTGAATCCTGTATATGATTATCCCTCGCAGATAGGCAAGAGGGGATATAGCGTAACTTAGTCCATGTGCGCGCTTATTTTTCAATGACTTATTAATACTTCACCGATTTTCATAATATTTGGCCACAATGTGTGGCTAAGGATGGTGCTTTGTTTTGCATACAACCCACGTCCGACCGCCCAAGTTCACCGAGGACTTATGTTTACCTTGTTTGTAGGGCAAAAATGTTGTAATGAAAGTTTTTTAGTTTTTTATTATCAAGTCTGCCAGCGAGGGGATTAGCATAGTGATAATGATACCCTTGTTATTATTATTAGACTGCATGTCTGTGTTATTGTCGTACCCGCTTGCGGACAGCGTGATATAGTCGGCACATTGGGTGTACGTAAGTACATGCGTCCAGGTTAAAGTGTTTGGTTAAAGTGTTTGGTTAAAGTGTTTGGTTAAAGTGTTTGGTTAAAGTGTTTGGTTAAAGTTCTTTGGTATACTATCAAAGCCTCGGTGGTCAGTAAATACATTTTTCAGTGGTCAATAATGAAATATACCTGGTTTTGTCAATTGTGACCATTCCTTTTTTAAGGGACTATATTGTTATCTAATTACCTGACTATTTGGTAGCTGGTCATATGTAAGTACATTTTTGTAAATCTGCCACTTTATATCATCTACTATGCTTGGCACTAAGCACCATAATGTCAATTTCATTTTTTCAGGGACTTGAAGCCTCAGAACTTGTTAATTAGCGAGGTTGGTGAACTCAAGTTGGCTGACTTCGGTAAGATTTCCCCATTCAGTAGTGATTTATGGCTGTGGCTGGCGAAATGGGGCTTATTGCATTTGCGACCAGTGTAGACCCAGATCAGACTGCGCAGTCTGATCTGGGTCTGCACTGTTCGCTGTTCTGTCAGTGAAATAGCAATACTGCTTCTGGCCATCCATATAGATTTTTGTCATTCTGTATGATTCCTAGTTGGGCTTGGCTAGTCACTATGCCATAAGCTGTGTTTCTCCAGTCGCAGTGATATTTTAATGCATTTATGTGACCTTAAATGACCTTAGCTGTTGTTTTAAACACCAACAAACAAACACACAGTGATTTTGTGGTGTGGTCAGAATTGCTGTTTTGTCGTGGTAACTGTGCGTGACAGGTGGATGAACTGGATATACCATTTACAGAAGAGACTGTCTGGCTTACATATTGGTCTTATATTCATTAGTCCGCACTTAGTCGGCAGCTCTTTTTTCCGCTATAAAAGGCTCCTTCATAATTGAAAAAAGTTCTTTAGGTCAAATTTTATTCACAGATTGTGTGAAAATCACACTTATATTACATACACAATATTCGCCAAAGTCATGTCATTTTCCCACTATTTATACAAAAATGTATAAATTCCTAATTTTGTTTCTCACAATTTTTTGAAAAGGTTGTGATAATTTTTTTCATGCTCCGAAATATGTGTCTACCCAGCATTGAACTATCACCAAGATTACACAAAGATTACAATTTTTTCCCAATCTCTTTGTTCTATTTTAACTATACATGTATTTGATAATCAACTTAGCATTTTCATGGAAAAGCACAGCAAAAGGCGACATCTATGTCTCACATACACAATTTTCAACTTGACAGTGCACTAGCACGCCCTATAACTTGATAACGGGATCAAATTTTCTTAACACGCCGGATCAATGAGTTAACCAGTTGGAACAGCTGCCAGACAGACATGCCTAGTTGGCTGTAATGCCATTGATGTCTGTGACAATGTGCATTGTAAACACGTCGCGCACGGGATACTGAACTCGATGCTGAATTAAATTTTGTTGTCTGCTCTTTAGTTTCTATTTATCTCACAGGATATTGAACTCAATGCTGATTTAAATTTTGTTGTCTGTTCTTTATTTTATATTTCTCTCACAGATACTGAACTTTTCCCTTACAATGTCAAGTTAAATTTTGTTGTCTGCTGTTCATTTTTGTCACGCCTGCTTTAGCACAAAGCACGACTACAGTTGCCGCTTTTTCCATCGTCGTCCGAAATGTCAAAAAGTTTGTACAAGCCTTGTCATCATGGTATAACTTTAATATTACTGGACGGACTGCTTCAATATTTGGACACTTGATATATGTGAGCATTTGGAACACACTCATGCTGTCATTAACATGATGTTGACCCTTTTTACCTTCACACTTTTGCGGAAACACATAGCCCTTTTTTTTGGTCAAAAGGTTGATACATGTTTCTTCATCATGATATAACTTTAATATTACTTGACAAGAGTGCTTCAATATTCGGACACTTGATACATGTGAGCATTTAGAACACACTCATGCCCCCATTAATATGATCTTGACATTTTGCACCTTCACATTCTTTCAGAAACAATTTTTTGCGTCAAAAAGTTTGTACAAGTTTCTTCATTATTGTATAACATTAATATTACTTGATGGATTGCTTCAATATTTGGACACGTGATACATGTAAGCATTTGGAACATACTCATGCCACCATTAACATGACCTTGACCTTTTTATGCCCCACCACGATAGTGAAGGGGGCATTTAGTGTAACCTTTGTCCGTCCGTCCGTCCGTCCGTCCGTCCATCCCGTCCATTCGTCTGTCTGTCCGTATAGCTTCTGAGATGAGTAGATGCGCAAAGTTTATTTTGATTTTTTATTCCACTCTCTGTCATGGATTATCTCCCCCTTTTCGACTTTGGCAATTTTGTCTTGTAACTCGTAAAATGTTTAAACCGTAATAGCTACAGACCTGAAACTTGGTTTGTAGCTTCCTTATGATGAGTAGATACGAAAAGTTTATTTTGATTCGACCCCTGGGTCATGGATTATCTCCCCTTTAGACTTGGAAGTTTGCCTCGTTTACTACCAAAGCGATATGTGGGGCATCCGTGTTCTATGAACACATTTTCTAGTTGACCTTCACATGGTTGTGGAAACACTTAGCCATCTTTGTATGTCAAAAAGTTTCTTCAACCTTGAGCGTTTTCGTGTTTTAAGCTTGCACTTCTCTGACAGTTTTTGTGTCCCCATACTTTAGCACATGCCCATCATGTTACGGTCAAATGCCTCGGCAGGTGCGACACCGCTTCCATGGCGGAATTCTTGTCTTCTTTCTCCGTGAAAGTATATGTTACGCCCACCATTTGAACCATTTCATCGAGAAAGAGTTAAAATGAGTAGTCACAACATTTTTTTTGCACTCAAAAGTGTGTCATTTGTGTAATAAATTGTAATTGTTGCAAGTTCAAGGAGAGGATATAAATGAGAAGATATAAATATTCTTTTTCAATCCTCTTATCCTGCTTGTATTCCCAAAATTTAAGAAAATTATAGTTTAATAAAGTATGTATATACCTTATTGTTCCATGTCTAATGAGATGCATACAAGTACATGTACATTTGGTGTTGCAGGTTTAGCACGTGCCAAATCTATTCCTAGTCATACGTACTCCCACGAGGTTGTCACGCTGTGGTACCGACCCCCGGACGTGTTGCTGGGCTCCACCAACTACTCCACCTCCCTGGACATGTGGTAAGGTCATATCATGTGGTCCACCCGGAGTTGATGTACCGTAATAACCCTAAATATTTGCAAGCTTTATTACAATATGTTACTTTATTACAACGATACTTCATAAACCATGAACCCACTCTTCCAATGTTGGAAGTTACTAAATATTCAGACACAATTTATTCTAGCAAACACCTACAAATAATCTGGTTTCCCACAAGAAAGAGTGTCCAAATGTTTATAGAGTAGTATGTATGAGAGTATATAGTAGTATAGTGAGTATATAGATAGTAGTTTATATGTTTATAGTAGTATGTAGTAGTATGTTTATAGTAGTATGTTTATAGTAGTATGTTTATAGTAGTATGTTTATAGTATTGTATGTATGTATAGTAGTAGTTTATGAGTATATTGTAGTTTATGTAGTAGTATAGAGTAGTATGTATGTTTATGTAGTAGTTTATAGTAGTATGTAGTAGTATGTTTTTCGTAGTAGTTTTTGTAGTGTATGTAGTATGTAGTATAGTTTATAGTAGTATGTAGTATGTTTATAGTAGTATGTTTTTAGTAGTATGTTTTTAGTAGTATGTTTTAGTATATGTATAGTTTATGAGTGTATGTTTTTAGTAGTATGTTTATATTAGTAGTATGATAGTATGTAGTAGTAGTATAGTAGTATGTTTATAGTAGTATGTTTTTGTAGTAGTTTTTAGTAGTATGTTTATGTATGTTTTTTGTATAGTAGTATGTTTTTAGTATATGTTTATAGTATATGTAGTAGTATGTAGTAGTAGTAGTAGTAGTAGTAGTATAGTATGTTTATAGTAGTATGTTTATAGTAGTATGTTTAGTAGTGTTTATTAGTATGTTTTTAGTAGTATGTTTATAGTAGTATGTGTAGTAGTTTATAGTAGTATGTTTTTAGTAGTATGTTTATGAGTATGTGTATAGAGTAGTATGTAGTAGTATGTAGTAGTATGTTTATAGAGTAGTATTTCGTAGTATGTTTATAGTAGTATGTTTTTAGTAGTAGTTTATGGTAGTATGTTTTTAGTAGTATGTAGTAGTATGTTTATAGATAGTAGTAGTAGTGTTTTTAGTAGTAGTAGTAGTAGTAGTATATGTTTATAGTAGTATATAGTAGTATATAGTAGTATGTTTATGTTTATAGTAGTATGTTTTTAGTAGTATGTTTATAGTAGTAGTATGTTTATAGTAGTATGTTTTTAGTAGTATGTTTATAGTAGTATGTTTATAGTAGTAGTATATATGTTTTTGTAGTAGTATGTAGTATGTTTATATAGTATGTATGTAGTGTAGTTTATAGTAGTAGTTTTTATAGTAGTTTATAGTAGTATGTTTATAGATAGTATGTTTTTATGTAGTGTTTATAGTAGTATGTTTTTAGTAGTATGTTTTTAGTAGTATGTTTTTAGTAGTATGTTTTTAGTAGTATGGTTGTATTGGTTTATTACAATAACAATATATTTGGATACAATTTCTTTTGGGAAATCCCCATCTCCCTATTTTATAGAGGTTTCCCAAAGCAAATTGTGTCTGAATAATTTTGTAGGAATATGTAGGGTTATTATGGTATTGCTGTGTAGCTGCATCAGACCAACAGTAGTGGGATGGTCTAGATCACATCTAGTAGATCACATCACCGTGCTTATAAAACTTCACGCGTATACATTTTATACTCATGCTCATAATCAGGAAGTTTGAATGGTCGAGGCTGAGCTATGCTTAGTCTCGACCATTCAAACTGCCTGATTTTGAGTTTGAATTTGGTACTCAGAAATGTTTGTAAGCTGAAGCTCAGATCCTGTAATGATCTGCAGTGAGCCTGCATGTTGTCCAAGTGACTAAAATTTGATTGCGCTTTTTAGTACAGTAACAGATCCAGACGTATTGTGAAAAGATATTGTATTTTCTGTTCTGAATTTGCAAATTTCTCCCCATTCAGCAGTACTCAGCTACCGTATATGTCGAAGGTTAATAACAGCAGGCCCTGACCAGACTGCAGAACAACATGATTTGTCCCAGTGTATCGTTTTATCATTATGAATTTATGATGATGGAAGCGTTTGTGTAGGCTGTATGTATAATACAAATTTATGTGTCCGTATATGATACAAATTTATATGTGTATTTGTGATATGAAGTTATGAGCCTATTATACGGACATGCAGCATACTGAATGGACCCTGTATATGGTGTCGTTTATTATCTCCCTGTGAATCCCAGCAGTCCAATTTGTAAAACCAAATATTTGTTGCTACATCTTTTCTGGTTATGTTTGTTAGAGGTGGCTGGATTAGCTCAGTAGGTAGAGCGTCGGACTGCGGATCTGGAGACCCTGGGTTCGATTCCCACCTCGACCCGCTCCGAATGGCCAATTCGGCATGTCCTTGGGCAAGACAACTTCGCCTAGCCTAGTCCTATCGGATGGGGGGACATAATAGAAATAGTCATTGAATTATTATGAAAACTGGAGAAATGTTTTTTTTGGGGGGCCAGTTCACCTCCTGATCTTCCTGGCACCTTCTTCCAGCACAATGCAGATCTGCCGTTTGTTAGAAGCATGACTTGTTTCACAGACTGAATGTCGACCAGTGCAGACCCTGATCAACTGCGCGGATGCGCAGGCTGATCTGGGTCTACACTGGTTGCAAATTCCACCAGCCCCATTTGCCCCGTGCCAACCACATGTATCTACAATGACCGCCTATTGCAGGGGTGTGGGGTGTATATTCACGGAAATGCTAGCTGGTATAGCAACGTTCCCTGGCATGAAAGACGCCTACGACCAACTGGACCAGATATTCAGGGTAAGTCGCCTCTTCATAATCACTGCCATTGATATCCTGTGTCATGGGGATTCCACCTTAGAAGGGTCTTGGGAATGCTTGATGCATATTTATAGTTCATCCTACTTTCTAAGCCAATCGCTGGACAGCATTGTGCTCCACTTATTTCACATATTGCAACGTTTAACCACAATAAGCTATATATTATCAGATTTAATTATTAAATGTTCGACAGGAAATGGAAACTCATTACTTGGATGGGACATTGCATTGTACACTTGGCTGAACTATAAGTCGGTTATTGTTCTGAAACTAAATGCTGCGGGTGCTAGCTCTCCCTCACATTTAATTCCTTAAAATCCAATATGTGAACATTAACTTATACTTATGTATCACAAACGTGATTGAATTGCAAGAAGAACCAATGGGCTGTATGTATAGTCAAGACTAGTGTTGTCTGTAGTTGGCCTTGTTGAAAAACTTAACATTGGGGGAAATTTCTTATTGTTTCCATTTCATCTTACAGAACTTCTAATGTGTGGATGTGACTGGAGAAATGGGGCCAGTGTAGATCCAGATCAACCGGTGCATCCAGTCTGATCAGGACTCAATTCATCAATGTAAATTCCGCCATTTTTCTAGCACAAAATTTAGATTGTTAATCAGGCTACAGGAGTGCTATTTGATCAGGAGCTACATTGGTCGGAAAAGCCATACGCACCATTTCTTCAGTCTCAGCCACATATATAGGTCACCAAATTTAAAGTCATGAGTAACTTTGTGGCATCGGCAGCTTTAGAATTGGTGTGTTTGTCAGGTTAACATCACAGTTTAAACAGTTTACTGGTGATTTTGTCAGTTCAGAAACAGATTTGTAGCTGTGATGGGAGAAATGGGGCTTATAGGTTTTCCGACCAGTGTAGATCCAGATCAGCCTGCACATCTGCACAGTCTGATCAGGATCTACACTGTTCACCATACCATCAATAATATAGACCATTATCAAGCTACAAGAGTGTACAATTTGATCAGGAGCGGCACTGGTCACAAATACCATAAGTCCCATTTCACCAGTCACAGCCATATATTGAGATTGGCCTGTAATACCAATGTCCGTATGACAGGTGCTGGGTACCCCGACAGAGGTCACATGGCCCGGCGTCACCAAGTCTCCACACTGGGACTCAAGTAAGTGCACCAACTGTGATTATACAACTGTCTCAGCAATGTATAGCACCTTGCTGTTGAAGGGAACCCGAATCAATCAATCTCCCCATACATGCGCATTCTCGTATATATGACCTTGCTCTTGAACGGACAGAAAACACAAATCAATCAATATATTCTGTGTATGACCTTTTAATGGACTTAAAGTATGAATCAATCAATCAATCCCCCATACAGGTGGGTCTGTATATGACCTTGCTGTTGAACGGACTTACAACACAAAATGGCTGTTGAACGGACTTAAAACACAAAATGGCTGTTGAACGGACTTAAAACACAAAATGGCTGTTGAACGGACTTAAAACACAAAATGGCTGTTGAACGGCCTTAAAATGCCATGACCTTGCTATTGAACGGACATAAAACCTGAGTCAATCAATCAATCATCATACCGTACATTCCTGTCTGTTTATGACCTTGCTGCTGAATCGATGTAATATCCCAAACAGAAGCAAAATCCCAATCGGCCAATCCTCAATAAAAGCTGTCTTGTCCAAATATGCAAGTCTCACTCTCTGTTGATTGATGTGAAAGCCAGAATGTTCAGGTTACACACTGGTGAACATCTCTTGTAGAGATGTTTGTGGTGTAAAGTTGATACACATGCATACATGCCTCCATAAACCGTATGGTTGAAATAATTGAGCATTGAGATTCATATTCCTTCACATAATGCCTGCACACTGCCTTCCCTATATATGGCTTTAATGGAGAATGGGGCTTATGAGTTTTGCGACCAGTGTAGATCCAGATCAGCCTGTGCATCCACACTGTCTGATCAGGATCTACACTGCGCCATTCTATAAATGAAGCACCCATCATGCTTCTGACAAGCAATACAGATCATTATCAGGCTAGAGGAGCTAGAACAGTCACAAATCCCATAAGTCCCATTTCTCCAGTCAAAACAACATATGACCTACCTACTGCTGCTGGGATGTTAAATGCTTTCACATTTGCCACACACCGTGCCCTGTTTGGTTGTAGAGAAGTTTGTGGTGTATTAGGTGGTATGTTGCCACTTTTTATGTCCACATTGGTCACTGTGCCTTGTACCGTCGGTTGTAGAGAAATTTGTCATGTACGAGGCCCACCCGGTGTCGTCGGTGATCCCGAAGCTGGCATACATCTCCCATGCAGAGGACCTCGTGTCCCGGCTCCTCCAGCTGCACCCGAGTCGCCGCATCTCTGCCCCCAACGCCATGCGGCACGAATACTTCACAGACCTGTCGCCCAAACTCTTCGAACTTCCAGACGGTACGTTATACCCTCAATACTTCACTGACCTCCCGCCGAAACTCTTCAAACTTCCAGACGGTACATTATAGTCCCAATACTTCACTGACCTCCCGCCCAAACTCTTCAAACTTCCAGACGGTACGTTATGCCCCCAATACTTCACTGACCTCGCGCCCAAACTCTTTATCAGTTAGCTCTGCACAGCAGATACAGTACCTCCACAACTTGTTAGTTACTCCTACACCAGCATTTAGCATACCATCTTGCACTACATACAGCACAACAGTTATAGTTACCTCTACACAGCATTAGATCAGTTACCTCTGCACAACATATATTCCAGTTTACCACTGCACAACAGTCATGTTTATCAGTAGTTTCAGTTTACCTCTGCACAACAGTTATCATTACTCTGCACAACAGATATCAGTTACCTCTGCACAACAGTTGTCATTACCTCTCACAACAGTTATCCAGTTACCTCTGCACAACAAAAAATCCAGTTACCTTCTGCACAACAGTTTGTCCAGTACCTCTGCACAACAGTTATCAGTTAACCAGTTTCAGTTTCCTCGCACAACAGTTATCAGTTACCTCTGCACAACAGATAATCAGTTACCTCTGCACAACATTTAATCAGTTACCTCTGCAACAACATATATCCAGTTACCTCTGCAAACAATTTATCAGTTACCTCAGTACAACAGTAATCAGTTACCTCTGCACAACAGTTTATCCAGTTACCTCTGCACAACAGTTTATCATTACCTCTTGCAACAACAGTTTTTATCCAGTTACCTCTGCAAAACCATTATCATTACCTCTAGCACAACAGATATCAGTTACCTCTGGCACAACCATTATCAGTTTACCTCAGCACACACAGATATCAGTTACCTCTGCACACTTTATCAGTTACCTCTGCACAACAGATATCAGTTACCTCTGCACAACATTGTTCAGTTTACCTCTGCACTACATTATCAGTTACCTTCTGCACAACAATATCAGTTACCTCTGCACAAAAAGTTATCAGTTACCTTCTGCAACATCAATTCAGTTACCTCTGCACAACATATCAGTTACCTCTGCACAACAGATATCAGTTACCTCTGCACAACAGTTATCAGTTACTGCATACAAATATCCTGCACAACCGATATCAGTTACCTCTGCACAAAGTATAATCAGTTACCTCTGCACACAGTTATCAGTTACCCTCTGCACACAGTTTATCAGTACCTCTGCACAACCATTATCATTACCTCTGCACAACAGAAATCAGTAACAGTTAGCAGTTACCTATGCACAACAGATATCAGTTACCTCTGCACAACAGATATCAGTTACCTCTGCACAACAGTTATCAGTTATATCTGCACAACAGATATCAGTAACAGTTATCAGTTACCTCTGCACAACAGTTATCAGTTACCTCTGCACAACAGTTATCAGTTACCTCTGCACAACAGTTATATCAGTTACCTCTGCACAACAGTTATCAGTTACCTCTGCACAACAGATATCAGTTACCTCTGCACAACAGTTATCAGTTACCTCTGCACAACAGATATCAGTTACCTCTGCACAACATATATCAGTTACCTCTGCACAACAGATATCAGTTACCTCTGCACAACATTATCAGTTACCTCTGCACAACAGATATCAGTTACCTCTGCACAACAATCAGTTACCTCTGCACAACAGATTATCAGTTACCTCTGCACAACAGATATCATTACCTGCACAACATTATATCAGTTACCTCTGCACAACATTTATATCCAGTTTACTCTGTACAACAGTTATACTTGCAACAACAGATATCAGTTACCTCTGCACAACAGTTTATATTCCAGTTACCTTCTCAGTTATCAGTTACCTGTACAGTTATCAGTTACCAAAAACAGTTATCAGTTCCTCTGCACCAATTGTCAGTTACCACTTCTTTGCACAACAGTTTACATTTACCTCTGCACAACATATCAGTTAACCTCTGTACAACAGTTATCCAGTACCTTCTGCACAACAGTTATCAGTTACCTCTGTACAACAGTTACAGTTACCTGCAACACAGTTATCGTACACTATCTTGCACAAGTTCATTACCTCTGCACAACGTTCGTTACCTTCTGTACAACAGTTATCAGTTACCTCTGCACAACAGTTATCAGTTACCTCTGCACAACAGTTACAGTTACCTCTGCAACAGTTACAGTTACTCAGTTACTTACACTCTGCACAACGTTATCAGTTACCTCGTACAACAGTGTCAGTTACCTGCTGTACACAGTTTATCAGTTACCTCTGTCACAACTGTTTATCAGTTACCTCTGTTGTTACACAAAGTTTATTCAGTTACTCTTGCAAACAACTGTTGTCAGTTACCTCTGCACAACAGTTAATCCCGTTACTTTCCTTGCACAAACAGTTGTCAGTTAACCTCTGAAAACCGGTATCAGTTAACCTCTGCCACAAACAGATACCTCAGTTACTTTCCTTGCACAAACAGATATTCAGTACTCTGTACAACAGTAGTCAGTTACCTCTGCTTACAAACAAAATTTGTTCCAGTTCTTCCTTGCACAACAGTTGTTCAGTACTTTCTCGTTAAAACAGTTATCGTAACACTTCTTTGTACAAACAGTATATCAGTTACCTGTACAAACAGTTTATCGCCACAACAGATATCAGTTACCTGTGTACAACAGTTGTTCCAGTTACCTTCTTTGGCAAAACAACAGTTATCAGTTTACCATTCCTGCACAACAAGATATTCAGTTACCTCTGCACAAAGTTACTTTACCTCCCCCCTTTGGCAAACAACATTTTAACAGTTAAAATTCAAAAGATTTAATTAACCTTAACAATAGTTGGTGAACCCCTTCTGTACAAAACATTGTCAGTTACCTCTGCACAACAGTTATCAGTTACCATCGCCTCTGCACAAACAGTTTGTCAAGTTACCTCCTTACAAACATATATTTCAGTTTACCTCTGCACAACAGTTATTCCAGTTACCTCTGCACAACAGTTGTTCCATTACCTCTGCAACAACCAGTTATCGTTACCTCTGATCTTTGCACAACATTATATCATTACCATTGCACAACAGATTATCAGTTACCTCTGCACAAACAGATATCATTTATCCTCTGCACAAATTATATTCCAGTACTTGCACTACAATTTATATCTTGCAAACGTTACCTCTGCACACTTATACAGTTACCTCCTGCAACAACATTATCAGTTACATATCAAACACGTTATCAGTACCTCTGCCAACAGTTTCATTACCTCGCACAAAAATTGTTCAGTTGTTCAGTTACCTGCACAAAACAGTTCAGTTAACCTCTTTGACAACATTTCAGTTACCTCTGCAGAACAGTTGTAGTACATTACCTCTGCACAACAGTTGTTCCAGTTACCTCTGCACAATTCAGTTATCAGTTACTACTCTGCCACAACAGTTATCTGCACAACAGTTCAGTTACCTCTGCACAACACCAGTATCAGTTACTCTGCACAAAACTGATTATCGGTTACTCCTGTTACATATCATTACCTCTGCAGTTAACAGTTGTGCAGTACCTCTGACAACAGTTGTTCCAGTTACCTACTTCTGCACAATTACAGATCGTTACCTCTGCACAAACAGTTATTTCCTCTGCACAACAGTTGTCAGTACTTCTGCACACAGATATTCAGTTACCTCTGTACACATATCATACCTCGCACAACAGTTCTTCCTGCACAACTGTTACCAGTACCTCTGCACAACAGTTACCTCTTCCAGTTCCAGTGGCGTAGCCAGGCATACGCACGAGAAAAATTAAAAGAATAAAACAAATAAAAAGGCTTATTTTTTTAAATATGCAATAAAATCTTGGGGCGGGGGGGGGGGGTGTGTGTCTGGAACAGAACGCATTTTGTATCAAACGTACATGTCGATTATAAACAAATGGTGCCGTAAATAATGCAGGAAAACGCGTTAGATAGGATCTCCGTTTCAACAAAATTATGGGGGGGGGGGTATGCCCCCGGACCCCCCTAGCAGTCTCCCTCACTTCGCTCGGTCGGCTCACCCGATGTTCTACCATTTGATATGTGTGTGTGTCAGAAATTTGTCCCTGGCTACGCCCCTGTCAGTTACCTCTGCACAACAGATATCAGTTATCTCTGCACTCACAACTGGGATTCACTTGAAACGTGGTTTATACCGTCAACGCAGTGCCTATGTGCCGTGCAACACAGTGCTGTGAGACATATTTTACAAAGAAATGTCCAAAACACAGTATTGGCCAGTGCCTGATTGATCAGACTGGTGAAAATGGAACTGACTGTTCACAGTGCAAGTGTTAAATTATGAAGAAGAAAAAAGTTATCTCTTGACATTAAAATTGTTAAAATTAAGTGGCATGCAATTTTCCTGGGTGCTAAATCAAGTTGCATTCAGTCCCTCTTACTAATTTTGTTCGCTCTTTAGCCCAAGCCGTGCGTCATTCAGACATGACTGGCGTCAAGCCTCGCCCATCTTGTTTCCTAAGCCTCACCAGATATTTTTTCCCACTCACGTCGCTAATCTCCTATTCTATATATTTCATCGTCATCGTCAATATACCCTGCTATAGACCACCCAAATGTGCCTAAGAAGATGCGGGGGGTGGGGGGGGGGTATGCCCCCGGACCCCCCTAGCAGTCTCCCTCACTTCGCTCGGTCGGCTCACCCGATGTTCTACCATTTGATATGTGTGTGTATCAGAAATTTGTCCCTGGCTACGCCCCTGTCAGTTACCTCTGCACAACAGATATCAGTTATCTCTGCACTCACAACTGGGATTCACTTGAAACGTGGTTTATACCGTCAACGCAGTGCCTATGTACCGTGCAACACAGTGCTGTGAGACATATTTTACAAAGAAATGTCCAAAACACAGTGTTGGCCAGTGCCTGATTGATGAGACTGGTGAAAATGGAACTGACTGTTCACAGTGCAAGTGTTAAATTATGAAGAAGAAAAAAGTTATCTCTTGACATTAAAATTGTTAAAATTAAGTGGCATGCAATTTTCCTGGGTGCTAAATCAAGTTGCATTCAGTCCCTCTTACTAATTTTGTTCGCTCTTTAGCCCAAGCCGTGCGTCATTCAGACATGACTGGCGTCAAGCCTCGCCCATCTTGTTTCCTAAGCCTCACCAGATATTTTTTCCCACTCACGTCGCTAATCTCCTATTCTATATATTTCATCGTCATCGTCAATATACCCTGCTATAGACCACCCAAATGTGCCTAAGAAGATGTGCAATATCTCGGGGAAAAATATTTACAAAATTTACGATATTTTCCGTAAATGAAGTCAAAAGTTGAGGAAATGTTTATAGAATTCCGCATTTGCTATAAAAGATTTGTCAACTTTCAACATCATTTACAGAAAATAGCATAGTTTGTGTAAATATTTTTCACGAAAAGTCGTACATGGCTTGCCTCAATGTGCCCCCTGTGTTGCAGTTGCCTCCATTTTCAACATTCCGGGTATCAGCCTGCTGCCAGAGATGGATGAGGTGATGAACCAGTCGATATCGCCCGCCAAACCCACGCGCCGCTCGCGCATACGGACTACACTCAAAGTCTGATCGTTTCTCGGCCAACGGTGCTTTAGTGTACCTGCTGTCTCACGGCATTGATCGTGGTCAACATCTAATGCCATAATCCATAGTCAATGCGGAATGGCTCACACCGTGGATCATAGTCAATGCTGAAGTCTCCACGCCATGGTCTGTGATCAATGGTGAACGTCTCATGTTATGGTCCATAGTCAATGCTAAATGACTCACGCCATGGACCGTAGTCAAGTCTAAAGTCGCAACGTCATGGTACGTGGTCGATGCTGAAATCTCACGCCATGATCTGTTGTTAACGCTGAAGTCTCACACAATGGTCTACGGTTAGTGCTCGACGTCTCGTGTCAGATTATCACCGCGAAGTGTTGTGTTTCTATCAGGAGAACATACGAGCTTGATGTGATAAGTTTAAAAATTGAGATTTTTTTAATAATAAAAAGATTTAAGTGAGTATATTCGTACAGCGACATAAGGAAACTCACATAAGCAGATAATACATTTGTTCATGTCGTGTACATACTCAGAAAGTTTTATAATTGATGCTGTCATATAATAATATTTTCTGACTGCTCTTGAAATGTATACTCGGTCTCAACTAATCAATGTTAGCGAGTTCAGGCATTATCGCCTTATACCTATAACCAGTGAATGCACAAACAGATTTATAGTCATTGATGATGAAATCTCAATTTTTGTCCTCCAGTAATGTTGACAATACGTTGGCTGGCTACCTCAGCTGTACAAGAAATATCAAGAGTCTAATGTGATGATTTCATGAAAATGATCTAGACATTTGTCCATTCTCTTGAACATGATGATTCCAATCTGTCTTTTATTTCTGATATAACATCAAACACACCATGCAACATTTTACCACTGGTTTTATACAAGAATCAATATGCAGATACATCAGAATTCTCCAGTTTATGAAATATTTATAACAAATTTCAATGGTTCTTTTACATTTTAAGGTGACAGCAACATACAGATTTCAGAGTAGTTTAATTATTTCATACAAATTATCACTGCTTCATTGACAAAAAAGTAAACCTCTTCTTTCATCCGTGACATTAGAATAATGTATCCGTGACATTGGAATAATGTATCCGTGACATTGGAATAATGTATCCGTGACATTGGAATAATGTATTGATGTTAACCTTTCATGCATAAGATACACAACTTTTCTGATTGAACATTTTTAATATTTTTTCTGCAAAGAAGTATATGTTGTTACTACTCATTTGAACCGTCTTAATGAGATGGAACAGATGAGTGGTAACAACATATACTTTCAATGAGAAATGAATAAAATATATATTTTTTATTTAAATACCTGTGAATGGGTATGTGCCATGAACTGTAATAACAGTGGTTACACCATTGATCACTCCATCATCCAATAAACCGTGTACTTTGTAGCACCAGCTGTCCATACCTGTATTGCTATTGTCAGTAGTATTTATGTCTCAAACGTTTTGCTAATCTGCTGTAACTATGTTCAAGTTGGAGGAGTCAGTGGAAGAAGGTAGCTAAGTACACTTAGCCCCCTTCTTCCACTGACCCCTTCAAATGTTGACCTTGCTTGATACTACAGTGCTAATGTTTCCTGTCAACCATCCACGCTGCTTCTTAGTTCATCGTAGTTAACCCTTTCAACACCACAGACCTCTATAGAGACAATGTTTGCAAACAGTGCAGATCCAGATGAGCCGGCTCGTAACGAGCCGTCTCATCAGGATCTCCACTGTTTCTTAATAATTTTAAACGTCGTACAGATTACCCTTTTAGAAGAATGGGATAATTTGAATGAACAAAATTAATGAAATAGCGTGAAACATTGGCATGGAACATCCTATTAAGTTACTTGGTGTTGAAAGGGTTAAACATTCACTGACACCAGTGATTGTCTATGGGATATGGTTTACTGCAAGCTTGTCTATGGGATATGGTTTACTGCAAGCTTTTCCTGAAGGTAATCAGTTTTTGTACAGTGATAAATAATGTCATTTCTCTAATGACTGGGCAACTGGACCCCCAGCTGACTACAATACCTGATGTTTGCAACCCATGTAGTCACGTTAATCAAATATATTGCCAGAGCTTATTTATAATGGAGAGAATTAAACTACTCTAACTCAAATGAGAACTAACGATATGAAAAAATTACGAAAATCCAATGTTTCCAGTAAAAGTGCCTCAGGTTGCCATGGAGTCAATTTTGTAATGCTATGTAAAGGAGCTTCAATCTGACAAAGCCAGGCATTTTGTGACCAGTGTAGGCACAGATCAGCTGGTGCATCTGCAAGTCTGATCAGGGTCTTCACTGTTTACTGTTCACAATTCAATCAGTGAATTCAGTGATTATTCTATCAGGCAAATGATCACGATGTAGATATGATCACGATGTAAATATGATCACGATGTAGATATCTAAACTTGACTTTGTCAGATTGACGCTCAAATATCTGCAGTTTTGTGCCTGCCGAAAGTGGCTGTTGTGGTTGGTTTTCTTTACATTAGTTTACTATTTAAGTTTTCATGTAAATTATGTGTATTGTTTTAATTTCATTTTCTTTGTCTGTATGCAAAGTTGAATTAGCATAATTACATACTTTGGTTGCCTAGTGCTTGGCTATGGAAATGGTAGTTTTAATTGGACATGTCTAGATAACTGTTCATTTTTCAAAACATTTCGCATCATATTCAACTTGTGTCCTAGTACAATGCTAGTTGAACATATTCCTGTGTCACTTGATGTTATGGCATTGAAATGCATGTTCAATGGTTGTAAGACACAGATCTCGACAAATCCACTCGTCCACTCATGTTGATGACTGATTTTTTTTACCTAGATGAGTGCTAAGTTGAAGTGAAAATACATGTCCCTTCAAATTATCACTTATCCAGATAAAAAATTCACTCATTTCATTATCATTAAAATATGATTACACCATTGGATAAGTTGAAATCCAATCTGGACAAATGGAAAATGAATAATTTGTCGAGGCCTGAAACATCATAAAGATGAATATGAATATGAATATGAATTAGTTGATCAACGCGTTTACAGGGTCGTGGTGATCAGTGGCAAAGTTGTCTGCAACAATATCTATTGCCCAAACTCTCGGAAAGTCTTATTAACCCTTTCAATACCACATACTTAGCTGCTCAGGGCATTAAACAACACAATCTCCTTCTCAACAGGGGCCTGTTTCACTAAACTTTGTACGACTAAAATGTTCGTATTTACAAATTTAGGATCGTCTAGAAATTTCAATTGATGGATTTACATTTATTGATTTACATTTATTGAGCATAGGCTGCATATGCAGCCTATGCTCAATAAATGTAAATCCTATAATTTTTTAAACAAAACATTGTTAATGTGAAATTTACAGACTATCATAATTTTGCACTTACAAACATTTTAGTCGTACAAAGTTTATTGAAACGGCCCCCTGGTATGCAATGTTTTTGTGTTGCATTACCTGTGTTCAAGGACAAGTATTTATATTTGAAATTTGCATTGACAATGATCAGTGAGAAATTACATAATAAATGTCCATCTTCTTCGTTGCTGGCCAGTTTATAGTTGACCTGTGTTCAGTCAATGTTGTAATACTAGGTATATGCAAACTGCTATATCTTTGGCTGTCAAAGCTACTTTAGTTCAAATAACCTTTAATTATGTTCAAATTTATTTTGATTCAAATGAGGAATAGGGTGAGATACCAAATGATGAACGTTCAAACATTTGTCTGGGCCTGTCGATGTGAATGGGTGCAGACAGCGCAGTAACGGGACCCATGCTTATTAAACGGTGAGCATGTTCTCACAATCAAGCAGTTCGAGTAGCCGAGAACAATCAAACTTTCTGATATCGAGTATCAGAATGGGGTTCATATCCAGCGAGTTTTGTAAGGACGGACCCAGATCACTATTGTCTCTACACGCTGTGATTTTAAAAATCTGCGGGGATGGATTGTGGCCTAGGGGTTAGAACACCTGACTTCCAATCTGGAGGTTGTGGGTTCAAACATCGCCGTGGGCATAAAAAATACTTTCATAGTATTTCCATCCCACTGGTCTATTGGATGAGACTTTAATCTGTGGTCCCGTCTCTATATGACCCTAGCTGTTGGTGGGACGTTAAACCCATTCACTTTCACTGTTATAAAAACCTGTTGTTCTATTCCTTAGACCATAAAAAATAAGAACTTTGGTTCTCAGACACGGGGTTTGCGGAATGTGAAGCAGGAGAGCGGATTTTTGTTCATCTCTGATCAAAAACAAAATTAATATGTTCTGTAAAGTTTCTATAACCTTTAGACGTGAAAAAGCACAATATTTTCTTCAGACATTAGTGGATTTAACATATTTTTGCATGGTAGTGTTTCTTATTGATAATGTGGCAAATTTATAGTACACTTTTATTTTTCCATGACGATAAAATGCTCTACTCGCAGGGATTATTCAGACGCAGCGATATCTGAGAACCAAAGGACTTTTTTTCTGGCCTTAGTTGAGAGTATTTAATGCTGTTGGAGACTATTTACGACATTTATTGTTGTTTTCACATTTATTTACTGCTGTTCTTTAATATATAGAAAGTGCTATTTATAAACCAACCATAAAACCAGTTCAACTGATACATATGTTATCAACAAACACTAGTTCAATATCAGTGGAGATGCTTCTCAATTTCTGCCAAAACATTTTATATTAATGAAATATAATAAAAATTACCAGACAATATTTGAAATGACAATATTCAGTTGCCACCTGTAAGGGTGAAGTATATAATATGGAAAGTTTATGCCATACAACTGTGACAGTTTACAGAAAGAATCAAAATCATTGTTCCATCATGTGGCTTATTTGTATATGTGGACTATTTATTATATCTGCTGTATATACGTGTATTTATACCCCCCGCAACGAGTTGTGGGGGGTATACTGGAGTCAGGTTGTCCGTCCGTCCGTCCGTCCGTCCGTAAACTTAACATCATCAGAGAAATATTGTTATAACTTCTATTTCCTTCATCTAAAATGCTTGATATTTCACACATGCATTCCTGTAAGGCTCTACTACCATGCTGTGCCAAATCCACGACCGTCCAACCCCCACAGATCCCAAGGTCAAGGTCAAATACTTAGTCCGTAAACTTAACATCAGAGAAATATTGTTATAACTTCTATTTCCTTCATCTAAAATGCTTAATATTTCACACATGCATTCCTGTAAGGCTCTACTACCATGCTGTGCCAAATCCACGACCGTCCAACCCTCGCAGATCCCAAGGTCAAGGTCAAATACTTAGTCTCTTTACAAATCTTAACATCAGAGAAATATTGTTATAACTTCTATTTCCTTCATCTAAAATGCTTAATATTTCACACATGCATTCCTGTAAGGCTCTACTACCATGCTGTGCCAAATCCACGACCGTCCAACCCCTGCTGATCCCAATGTCAAGGTCAAATACTTAGTCTCTTTACAAAACTTAACATCAGAGAAATATGTTATAACTTCTATTTCTTTCATTGAAAATTCTTAATATTTCATATGCTGTGACAAATCGCCGCTGATCTCGAGGTCAACGTCGCATACTTACTGTATAACCTCGAATTAACGCCCCCCTCCTAATAAACGCCCCCCCCCCACGCCCCCCCCCCCTCCAAATTGAAAAAAAACAAAAACAAAAACATGCCAAGGACCGCCAATTTCTAACACAAATAATCATTAAATCCTTATTTGTGTTTGAAATTGGCGGTCCTTGGTAAGTTTTTTTTTGTGGCTAATAAACGCCCCCCTTTTGTAAAATGTAACGACCCCGAGGGCGTTGATTCGAGGTTATACGGTAGTCTCTTTACAAAACTTAACATCAGAGAAATCGGTTATAACTTCTATTTCCTTGCTCGGATATGCTTCACATTTCACACACTCATTGCTCCAATAGACCTCTACCACCCTGTGACAAATTCACGTTCATGCCACTCCCGCTAATCCCAGAGTCAAGGTCACAAGCCCACACACTTGGAAATTTTTACATATTTTAGGGGTACCTGGGCCCACGCGGGGGGTATTCCGTAAGCCTCGCTTACTGACCAATCTAGTTCATTTCGGGTTCTAGTCATGTGTGGCTTCCCTTCCTTCACGATCACGTTCTGCCAGATAACAATGTGTTTGGCCCAGTGTATGTGATTTTCTACTTTTTTGCCTATGAAAATGTTCAACTTGTACTGAATAAATTTGATAATTTCTGCAAATGTTGTTTCAAGGTGCATGATCACGTTGTTACCACAACAACAACAATGTCTGAACGTGTTGAAAGCACGCCCACTCCAAAGTAAGTATTATTTGATATTTTCCTTAAGATGCAACAATTTTTTAAAAAATATGACGCAGCAAACATGTCTTCATGACCTGCATTTTGTTGTCTCGGGACTTCGGCACATACATATGTCATTTTTTCGAAGAATCTATTTCCGTGTCAGTAAACACGGAAATTGATTCTTCGCAACAATGACAGAAGCTTGGGCCAAAGTACCGAGACCATCAAATGCAAGTCATGAAGACATGTTTGCTGCGTCATATTTTTTAAAAAATTGTTGCATCTTAAGGAAAATATCAAATAATAACAAGACGCGTTTGATGCGCCATATTTTTACATAATACAAAAATTGGTTACATAATAACGACACTTTAACAGAATAAGTACTTTGAATCGGAGGCGCTTCGGGAAGTTTCAGTAATTGTTGTTGTTGTTACCACATGATCATGCACCTTGGGTTTGAAAGTTGACAAATATTTCACGGCACATGCAGAATTCTGCATGTGCCGTGAAAATGTTGCCAACTTTCAATTTACAAAAGTTACTAAGATCTACAAAATCAGTTACAGAATATTCTCTTCTGCCTCTAGTGTGTGGAATCCAACAGCGTTAACCCACCTATACATGTAACTTGTTGTTGTGTCGGCCGCTATTTACAATCAGTCTGCTTTGATTATATCCTGAATAACCCAATGTCAATTGTTCAATTTGAAATCTATGTCTCACAGTGTATTGGTTGATACTGTTTTATATTTATAACTTTGGGTCCTAGCTACTGTGTCGTTACTTTAATCAATATACGTGACTCGCAACAGCTTATTGAGATTGCGCTTATAAGTGTAGCCCTACCGTCTGTTTCACGAAACCTGTCCCAAGTTTTACGGCCATAGAATTAATGCAAAAACAACCTTTTTTTCGATGTGGAATTTAACATAGGGGAAAAGGAGGTGGAGAACTGACTGAAACCTGGCTAACTAGATAGCTTGGAAATGATCTACCAAGAAAACAAAGGTTACATTTTGAAAATCAGTCCACTATTTCTGAAATTATATAATTTTCTCGATGTTAAATCCCCATAGACATCTTCACTCACTGTGAAGATGCTAATGGGGATTAACATGGGGAAATGGTTTTTACATAGGCCTCCGACAGTTAGCCACGCCCCAGACCCCCCTCGATGGGATGGTCCGTAGTGATATCTTGGAGTAACCATAACAACAAAATGCATTGTGTTACTCAACGTTTAACTGTCAAACGCAACCGCTAATTGAAAATAATATTATGAAAAACTATGCACTGAACAATATCAACAACGGATGTTCTACGTACAAAAATACATTGGATTATTTTGTTGCGCTTTCAAGTTGTGATTTGCCCCCATTTGCGGCACAAATCGTGCGGTCATCGCTAAATTTAGTAACAGGCTATAATTTTCGGCAAAGTTAACTCCCCTCCGAATACTCTCCGAAACACGCGACACGTTTAACACACAGACGATATCAAGTTTGACATTCCGACAGTCTATTTTTAAACTCAACCGACACCTGTGCGAAACAAAACTCGCACGTGTGGGTCTAACTGACTTTAATCTTCATTCTATCGAGGGATTTACAGCGGATTTTAGTGACATTCCCGAATTCGGCCTGATTGACATGTGTCTATGGTGGCCATTACACGCCAACATGTGTGTCAATTCTACGTTCAGGGAAGGGGGTCAATAACTTTAAGTCGGTATGTAAAGTGATAAATTACAGTCAGGGAACAAATTAATGACAGTATAATACATCCAGCGTAGATTAATACCCATATTAATGCAAGTACTGAAAATACGACAAAAAAAACAATTCTAACAAGCTTGGGCTTCCATACATTGAACATTTTGTCAGCGATTTCCCCAATGACGTCATTTGTATGTTTTAATATACTCGATCCGGTGCCAACTATTTCATTCACAAAACAGAAGTAAACATGGCGATGTCAAAGTAATGCAGAAACTTTAACAAAAATCCTGCTACAACATTGTTTTGAATCGACAAGGCATTTTCAGGCGCGACACCGCTTCCGTGGCGGAATTCTTGTAACTATTGCTCTTCAATCAGTTTTCAATATATCTATAATGATCATAGATATCTGGAATCTGTATTTATACTTGAATTGATGATGTCTTGTATATTTGTTACCGTATCTTTCTGATATTGCTATGCGTAATCTGTAATGTTGTTGAATTTTTTGGTACATACTGTAGCAGTGCATACTGTACTTGTGCCATATCAATAGTTTACCCCTTAACCATTAAAACGCTGAAAAAAAAAATTGCCGTCTGCTCATTTTGTATATTTTATCTCTTTAAAAACCTGTTTTGGCAGCGCAGTAGAATCGTCTCCGTATGTTTTTGAGGAGAAAATATAAAAATATTTAAATCAGCAGACGACAATTGTCGTTTCCAGCGCTTTAAAGGTACATGCCCACTCAGTAAGCCCAAAATGTAATTTATAAGAATTAAATAAGTGTATAGCTGTATCACTATTCCACCAGTTATAAACGTTACAAGTGCCCGCTATACAGATATAATCATTTAGTAATATTTATTTTACTGATAGTGACGCGCGGTGGTATCAGGCTATTTTCATATGCAAATGAGGCATGATATTTTTTAATTATTTATACTAAAGAAATGTGTCGCCTGAAAAAATAATATTTTCGACAGATTTTAAAGTATGATCATTGCACATCATAAAATAAATACAGAGATTAAATAGTAATGTCCATTAACATTTTAAGCAAACACGGTTATCGCCCCTGCTATCAGTGTGTAAATTTACGTCTGATATAAAATGTATAATAATGCCAATCAGTACGTGGGATAATGGCGCATGAATGTTTATTTTGCCAGGAAATGTCTCGGATGATGTCTCTGATGTAAAGAACATTTTGTACCTACTGAGTGGGCATGTACCTTTAAGGGTTAATGAAACTGCAACACCAACAATCCATCAATCAATCGAGTTTAATCTTGTAGTACCCTATGTTCAGTACTTTCAGTACTTTGATTAATAAAATCAATATTGGACCAAATTTTACAAACTAAAAAGAAGATCAGCCTGTGCATACTCACTTGCACTGTTCTTTGTGATGTATCTAACGAAATCTCAATTCCAGTATGAGGCTGCGTGAAGATGCTATCTGATCAAGACCTACACTGATCAACAACTCACTACTTTTCTTGTGGTTGGTCATGTTATCACCTGCAATACATGTATGTGGAATGTTTTTTGTGGGCAAAATAACTGCTTTTGAGCATGTTCGTTTTATTTTCTGATTGTCTCAAAGTTGTAACAGGGTAATACACAGTATTTGTTGTGTTATTTCGCGGTGACTGGAGAAATAGGGCTTATGGGGTTTGTGACCAGTGTAAGTCCTATCAAAATAGCACACACCTGTATCCTGGTAACCATCTATATTGCTTGTTAAAAGCATGACAGGTGTTTCATTGATGGAATGATGCACTGATGCACAGGCTGATCTGGATCTACACTGGTCACAAAACACATAAGCTCCATTTCTTCAGTCACAGCCACAACTGTGTATTGTTTCATGAATGCCGAGTTCATATAGTGTACTTGAAACATGATAGCAACATTCATGTTATGATTATATTTGGTTGCATTGGTATCTGCAGAATTTATAAATATTTTCTGATTAATGCAATAGTCTGATATTCTTTGCAACAATTACAAACAAATATAGGAGCTCATTTTGGGAGCCATCTCACCAGGGTCTACACTGTTTGCACATGTTGGCTGTGTGGGTGGGTGATTGGTCGGGCGAACGCTACGGCGTAAATTAACGGTAGGGGTTCCTCCTTATAGGAATCACGATTTGCCTGATTTGGCCCTCAGGTACTTTATCTTTGGCTCTTTTGTTACCTGGGAGTTGAATTGGGTTATTGCCCATTATAAAAGTAGTAAGATTATTACTGATCCTACTGCTTTTGGGAGGGGGCCAAGTGATTCTGGTGTGGCGAGGACCTGACATCAGATCAGTATTATTCTGATTTCAGGGCTGAATATATAGTTTTTTATTGTAAATATTCAGGTCTGATTTTGGGATTTTCCCCCCATTTGTACATGTACTTGAACATGTACATGTAATTTGTGGGATTTAGTACTAAATCCAATGACTCGGCCTTAAATGACCTTAGCGGTTGATAGGTCATTAAACCCCAACAAACAAGTTGGCTGTAGGGTTGAAGACAGGAAAACAGGTTTAAGTAACATGATTGTTATACATGTAGGTGTGACTGTGTAGATTTTTAATCAATGTCAACATCACCATATCCATCCATCTAGTTATGGGGAGGGACAATGTAAGAAGGCGACATCACTTGGCATTTGTGACCAGGCCCTATGATTATCAACTTTTCTAATAGCTGTAATTATCATGATGTGTGAATATTATTTGGAACATCAAATCCGTTTATTTGCTGCATATTGGAGCAAATGCAGTATTCAGCATCAATTGCCAGCAGCAAAATAAATAACAAACACTGTCATTTTGGACATGGGACATTTCATCAAAATCTGTTATACTCTATACTGCTTCAAAGTTATTCCAGGAAAAAATATTGTGAAAATTACGTTTTATTTTATGACACTGTAATTGATCCGAGATGCGTGAAACATTTGATGCCAACCAAACTGCAAATGGGCTGTCGGCAGAGTAAAGGCACCTTATCTACATTTGTCTTCATTGCATATCTTGCTGGTCCTTATGCACGCCAATTTAGAATGTAGTCCCTTTTCCAGTGGTGGTAAAGCTCAGTGACTGCATGGTGAACAGCATAGGCTGTATCTGACTGCACGTCTCGTACGGACCGTTGCTGGTTGCAGATGTTCCACCCTTTGAACCTTAATGGTTATAGCGGTTATAGCGGTTATAGCGGGTATAGCCTTATAGCGGGGTATAGCGGGGTATAGCGGTTATATCGGGTATAGCCGTTATAGCGGTTATAGGATCTGTACTTTTTGCAAGTAATTTTCATAATTTTGAGAAAGAAAGCACACCCTTTTCATAAATGGACAATTCTGAAAATCATTGTGTGACAATTTATTTGGTCGGAAAATTAGCATATCAAAATCTATTGCAGGTACTTAGGGGTGAAAGGTGCATATTCCCAGCCAGATCCCCAAATGTCAGGCAGTCTCACGTCTACACTGGCGACAAATGCTAAGTGGCGTTTTCTTTTGTGAAGATCACATGACCTCTGTGGAATGTCGCATGACCTCTGTGGAATGTCGCATGACTGAAGGTCACATACCTCTGTGGAAGGTCACATGACGTCTGTGAGATTGAGATGATCTCAATAGTAGAGAGGGTCCATTATTGCCAACCAATCAAAATGTGATATACATGTACGTGCTGTGTAACTTGTCCAATAATATACATGACATTCTAATGCATTTACACTTATGTTTGCATTTATTCATGAATATTCATTAGCTCATGCATTTATTCATGACAAATCCTTTATTCCTGTGTTTCATCATGGAAATCTTTAATTCATGTGTGTTTAGTCATGAATATTCATTTATTGATGAAGATTCATTACCTACATGGACAATCATTTATTTATCATGGCTATTCATTTATTGGTGAACATTTATGTCTTCGTGAATATTTTAAGTTGTTCATGAATTGTGGCTGTACTTGGAGAAATGGGGCTTACAATGGTGTAGTCTAATTCTGTGCACCTAAGACTTTCCAAACACATTTAAATGCCATTAACACCACATATTTAGTAAAAAATTCCCTGAATATTCAATGCAGTTCAAAGCTGTATGTGCAGGTAAAATGTAATAATGTTCTGACGTCAGTAAATGACGTAAATTGTGTGATGTATGACGTCACCTGCGTGTTTGCAACGTCTCATTTTTTCCTGCTAATGCTGCACATCTGGTAGTGTAAACAAAAATGGCGAACAGCATACTGGATCAGCATAGCAAAATTGGTATTAAACTTGAAGCAAAACTATCCAGTGACATCATGACAGGTTAGTTTCTTAGTTGAACTGTTAATTTAATAAATAAAACAGCTATTCCATCAGCAGGGTCTAAGGATTTTACACATTTTGACCATATTCTGAATAAATTTTTACAAAATTATCAGAATGTGATAAAATTGTGCCACAGTGTAGCAAGTAATCAGCTTGTTTATTCTGAAATCCACATATTTTATTATGACGTACGCAAGGCTAAATTTGACGTGAATTGCGCATTAGCCGATGCGCAGAATTAGCCGAAATGACATGCGCACAGTCTGATCAGGATCTGCACAGTTTGCCATTCCATCAATGAAACATGTCATGCTTCTAATAAGCAATACAGATCATTATGAGACTAATGCAGGAGTGTGCTATTTGATCAGGAGATACTTTGGTCACAACTCGTGTAATCCCCATTTCTCCAGTCGCAGTTTACGCGTACAGTCGTACTGGAATATTTAAATGAAGGTCTTCTGAGTGGAAATCATTTGAAAAAGTCAATAATAGCAGTTCTGAGATATTCACATTATTTTATTGTGGAGCTATATTGGAGTGGTGTCTGTCCATCCAGCCGTGAACCTAATTGTTTAATGTACACAGAAAGTACTTGGTCAACAATTGGAGTGAAACTCCAATGTACCATAATACTTTTGGAGTGGAGGTTGGCAGGAACATGCGATGAAACATGTCATGGGTAATTTAACGATCGGGATTCCTTCTTACCGGTACTCGAATCCCGCCTGGAGACCTGGTTTGGCTCTCGGGTACGTCTTTGGCATTCTTGTATTTGAGAGTTGAATCTGGTTATACCCATTATACGAGTAATATGATTATTCCTAATCCTGTTACTTATAGGGGAAGGGGCCAAGTGACTGGTATGGTATGGACCTGGTACCAGGTCAAGTTATTCCTAACTTCAGGGCTGAATATATGTTTATTTTGATGTAAATATTTTGTTCTGATTTATGGATTTTCGCCCCAGTGCAGCAGGTTAAATGCGGGATTGAACCCGTTGGCCCAACCTTAAATGACCTTAGCTGTTGAGAGGCTGTTAAACACCAATAAATCTATCAATCCACATTTTGGAACATCTTTGGAGCACGCAACGTCTACGTCTTACGTTGTTGCGTGTTCCAAAGATGCTCCAATTATGTCAAACTGGTCACAGTAAATCACCACTGTACATGTGACAGGATCAGCCATGACCTGCCAATACACATGCAATACAGATGAAAAGGGCTTTCATGTTCAGCCTAGTGAGTAATTATATTATGTTGAGCATAACCAGAAGATTGTGTGTAAATGTTTTACTGTATACCTTTTTGAAAGTGTGCACATATTTCAAAGGAGATGTTGCATTTTGCTTTTCTTTTGCGATTTTGCCAACTTTTATTGAAAATCTACCTTCCATTAGGGATACAATGGTTGAATATCTCCTGGATGGGTATAGCTATTGTCTATGTTTATTGTGTGAGCATTTTGTCGCCGATATCTGCAATAACTCCACCGCATAGCAAGCCACTACATGACATGTAGTCATAGCAAGCCACTACATGACATGTAGTCATAGCAAGCCACTACATGACATGTAGTGGGTGTGACTACAGTGCCAGCTGTGTTATTATATAAATGTTAAAATATTTACACCTTCCATAAATTCATAAAGGAAACTCCCATTTAACATATTGCATTTATAATACATTACATTATATATATTACATCATAACCAGCAATGTAAATATAAGTAATAAAACCATGGCGTTTTCTGTATGTGAAAAAAAATGTGGTCTTTTTAAAGTTTGCAAAAAAAAACAACAACAGTAGATGACAAAATTTAAATTCAGCATTGTGCGGGTTAATGTGTCCATAGTTGGGGATCATCCAAACCTGAATATCTACTAAGTTTCAATTTGTAATCAAACAGCTTCGTTGGTCAAGCCTCGACACAGCTTCAGCTCATACAGCCAAGCTGCTTAACCCATTACATGCTTTACTCGTGTGAACTTTTTAAATATTTTATATTTATTTTTGTTATTTCTCAAGGAAAGTATATGTTGTGAACCATCTCGACGAGACGGTTCAAATGGTGGTCACAACATATATTTCCGAGCTCATATAAAGAAAATATTTAGGATTTTCAACAAACAAAATGGCGTAACCTCCACATGAAATGGGTTAATGTGGAGCTCGAGTCTAGTACATGTGTACTGCGAAGTGATTTTATGAGTAATTATCTTTGACCAATATTGGAAACATCTGGATGTAAAACCCCAATCAATCGATCAGTCAATCAAGACTAACTCAATCGTGAGTTGACTGGTTTACATGTATTCTGTGTGAGAATAATTGTGTCCATGATTATCTGGCTGAGTGACTGGTGAAATGGGGCTTATGGCATTTGTGGCCATACTCGCGCTTGATTTAATATTGCTTGTTAGATGCATGTTGGGTGTTTCATTGATGGAATTGGCGGATGCACACACTGATCTGGATCTGCATTGGTCGCAAAACCCATAAGCCCCATTTCTTCAGTCATGGTCACATAAGTGTGATTTTCTTGTCTTATATATGGTATATGTGGAATATTTGTAATGAATGACAAGATTGGATGTCTTAGACAAATGGCAACTTGTCGATAATTTTGTATTGTTCGCCTGTAGAGCATTAATCTCACGACGTCATATTCTGCTGAAGGTCGGCATTTACCAGCACATGAGAATACCACAAACAATTGCGAGAACTGGAACTACTAATACATGTATATATGTTATTTTTATTGCCATTATCATGCCATTTTCACATTTTTCCACATCATATTTTCATACTTTTTAGCGAGAAAATCTAAAAATGTATTTTATTTCTCTGTCATGGAATTTTTGCCACTGGATAGTAAAAGTACCATGTACCTAAAATATTGATTATAAAAAAGTCTCATATGGGAATTACCGTCTGCGTGTAGACTCCCTGAGGCTTGTACCTCTATGTCAGAAAAGCGGACGTTAAACCCTATTCACTCACTCACTCATATGGGAATTTACTGCCAGTCACTGTCAGATTACATTCTTATTTCCAATAACGTTACTGATGAAATTTTGCCACAATTTTCCTAGCTTTTTTTATTCTCGCTACAAATTAATTAATTTATGCTTTGATTCTTCTATGTTGTTTATTAAATGTCCACAGAATCCATTAGACATAATCTATGTTTATGTATCTTCAGTATTTTCTCTTGTTTCCTGTACATGTATTAAAAGTTTTTACAGATTCCCGGTGGGGAATACACGCGACACACACCTGCTGTGTTGACCCTGTTCTACCTACATTTCCTGAAATATCTCAGAAACTCCAGGAGCAATTTTGACATAAAGTGCAGATACCCCATTAACTTGCATAATATCCCTTCCATGTGTGACCATCCTTACCCTGATACTGGTTTCTTGTTGCGGCCTTTGGCCATACAGCCTCTCTAATATTTCAGCCATTCACGAGTTGTACAAAATAACCCGACTGTCTAAAGCAATTAGGGTCGTGTTATCATCGTGTGACTTTTTATGTAATTCTCCATCAAAATTTCTCCAGTAGGTGTGAATAACGGAGATATTTATAGAAATGTCAGTGGAAGAGGTAAATTTAAATCAGCAGATGCGTGTGACGTACATTAACCATTGTGAGAGTTGCGGTCTCCCAATACATATTCTCATGTCGGCTGGTAAACTCCCGCTGGCTGATGAACGGCAGACCTGTCATCGTTTATGAATGTCTTTTGTGTTAAGATTATTTCGCTATTTTTGTGCAATTTCATGACAATAAATAAAACCATTTTGTACATGCGCCAATGTATTCCATCTTGTTGTTTGTATACTAGTTATACCAATGGTGGATGGTTGGGAGCATGCGATTGGTAATTTAACGATCGGGATTCATCCTTACCTGAATCCCGACAAGAGACCTGTTTTGACCCTCAGGTACGTCTTTGGCTTTCTTGTATGTGAGAGTTGAATCTGGTTTACCCCTTATAAGAATAATCTTACCGATATTCCTTTTAGACACTGTAGGTGAGATGCCACTAGGTCAGGTTATTCTAATTTCAGGGCTGAATATATTTTATTTTGATGTACCGGTAAATATTCCGTTCTGATTTTGGGAAAATATTGTATTGATACGAAATTACTATCGGCGAAACTGACGATGCCAGGCCCCTATAGATTTGAGCAACTCCTACAAAAACTTCCAAAACATAAACGGACGGACAGACATGCCGAAACCTCGGCGGGGCCCTAATTATAGGTACATGTATATATAACTCTTGCAAAAACTTTCAAAAAAATAAACAGACAGACGGACGTATGATCTGTAGCGAGGGTAATTGTATTAATATGGAAGGGTGTATCGTTACTAAGTAATGCATGTGTGCAATATGAAGATATCGGCTGAAGGCAAAGAAAAATTATAGGTGATTTGAGAAACTCTTATAACAACTTTCAAACAAATAAACAGACGGACGGATATAATCAGTTTTGTTTGTTTGTTTATTAATGTTTAACGGCCTATCAACAGCTAAGGTCATTTAAATCCGGGCCAACGGGTTCTATCCTGTATATATATCAGATATATATCAGAATGGAATATTTACATAAAAAAAAATATATTCAGCCCTGGAATAGAATAACCTGACCTGGTGCCAGGTCCATACCACACCAAATTTACTTGGCCTCTTCCCCTAAAATAGGATTACAAATAATCATAATACTCACATAAGGGGTTGATTCAACTGTCACATACAAGAATGCTGACGATGTATGTGAGGGCCAAACCAGGTCTCCGGGATTCCAGTAAGGATGAATCACGATCATTATATTACCCATCACATGCTCCCAAACAACCACCACAACATACAATCAGTAGCCAGGGTAATTGTAATAATGCGGAAAGATATATCGTTACTAAGTAATGCATGTGTGCAATGTGAAGATATTAGCTGAAGGCAAATAGAAATTATAGGTGATTTGAGAAACTTACAAAAACTTAAACGGACGGACAGACAGATGGACAGACGGGGTGAAACCTCAGCGGGCCCCTAAAAATACAGATCCTGATTGAATCCATTTCTCCAGCACAGCTGCATATCAGTACCATATTGATCACACTTACAAATGTCCATAAAGAATTGACATATTAAATGTGTGAGACAGTGAGACCCTTACAACCCTATAAAGGGTATATGTATAACATTCACTGTTCCATGTTAAATTGTCGGCTCATCTGCATCTACAGTGTTTGCAAATGTCGCTGTGGTTGAAAGTGATTTATATCAAACTAGAAATGTGGCCTGTTGGCACACAAATGACTCCACTGGCAGCCAAAGAAAACAAGGACACTTTTGAAAACACAAAAGGCCAGAACGTAGATTTGTGAGAGCATGATAGAGGACAATCAGAGAAATCCATGTGCGAAATATGAAGCGGTACCGTGAATAGAAGTATGTTACCTTGACCGTGGGTTTAGCGCGGACCCAAGGATCTTTGGATCTTAAAATGGTTTGGGTCAGCATTAAAATGGTTCAGGTCGGGCATTAAAATTGTTTGGGTCGACATTACAATGGTTTAGGTTAACATTAAAATTGTGTAGGTGAGCATTAAAATTGTTCAAGTCAGCATTAAAATGGTTTCTGTGAGCATTAAAATCGATCAGGTTAGCATTAAAATGGTTCAGGTCAGCATTAATATGCTTCTGGAGCATTAAAGCGGTTCAGGTCAGCATTAAAATGGTTCGGGTTGATATTAAAATGGTTTGTGTCGGCATTAAATGGTTCGGGTTGGCATTGAAATTGTTTGGGTCAGCATTAAAATTGTTCGGGTCATCATTAAAATGGTTCAGGTCAGCATTAAAATGGTTTCTGTGAGCATTAAAATGGTTCAGGTCAGCATTAAAATGGTGAGCCTTAAAATGGTTCAGGTCAGCATTAAAATGGATCAGGTCGACATTAAAATTGGTCAGGTTGGTATTAAAATGTTTCGGGTCGGCATTAAAATGGTTCAGGTCGACATTAAAATGGTTCGGGTTGGCATTAAAATCGTTCAGGTCTGCATTAAAATGGTTTCTGTGAGCATTAAAATGGTTCATGTCAGCATTAAAATGGTTTCAGGTCGACATTAAAATGGTTCGGGTTGGCATTAAAATCGTTCAGGTCTGCATTAAAAGGTTTCTGCATTAAAATGGTTTCTGTGAGCATTAAAATTGTTCGGGTCAGCATTAAAATGGTTTCTGTGAGCATTAAAATGGTCCAGGTCAGCATTAAAATGGTTTTCGTCGGCATTAAAATGGTTCAGGTCAGCAAGTAGTATATGGCTGCTAAAATGATACCACCGCCCTCTTGGGCCGGGCTCCGCCATCGCCACCGCCGCGCCGCCCAACCCCCTTTCCCACGGAGCCCCACTACCACATTTCCGCCAGGGGAACTAAAATGAGACCGCGGGGCAGTGTATAGCCATGGCTTAACGGCCGCCGCGCGAGCCTATAGGGTGCGGAGGGCAGTACCATTGCGTGCGCCCGCTTGCGCTGAAGCAATGCGCCGCCCCTAGCAACGGCGTTCCTATCCGGCCGCTTGCGGGGGTCAGTTCACGCTCGATGATATTTTTTTCCTGACTGTTCACCCCCCAAGGCGCCATGGCAACGGCGTTCCTACCGAACGCTCCCGCTCGTCGCCTTCTTGTATATACACGTTCCTATACGACCTTGCGGGGGTCATTGTCGCACCATCTGTCTGTTCCATCCCCCGGCCGGCCCTTTCCTGCTGCCGTTTCTATCCGACCGCATGCTTGGTCATTGTCACATCGTCTGTCTGTCCCATCCCCCGGCCGGCCCTTTCCCAAAGGGGGCCAAGATCGTGGAGATCCGGGGACGGTGCGCTGCCATATTTGCGGCATTTGCCATGCGAACGCACCGCTCTAGCGTAGGCGCAAGCAGCCTGCTTGCAAGCTGCCTATTGGTGAGCGGCCAGTCAGAGAAAAATGCCTTAATTAAGGAGTTTAATAGGGCAGCGGGTGACTTATAAAAATCACCACCTCTCACAATCAGGTGTACGGGTCAGCATTAAAATGGTTCAGTTCGGCATTCAAATGGTTCAGGTCAGCATTAAAATGGTTTGTGTGAGCATTAAAATGGTTCAGTTCAGCATTACAATGGTTTTGGTCGACATTAAAATGATTCGCGTTGTCATTAAAATGGTTCGGGCCGGATTTGAAATTGTTCGGGTCAACATTAAAGTTGTTCAGGTCAACATTATAATTGTTTGGGTGAGCATTAAAATGGTTTGGAAGATCATTAAAATGGTTAACGTTGGCATTAAAATTGTTCTGGTCGACATTAAAATGGTTCAGGTCAACATTAAAATTGTTTGGGTTAGCATTGAAATGGTTTGTGAGAGCATTAAAATTGTTCAGGTCAGCATTAAAATGGTTTCTGTGAGTATTGAAATGGTTCAGGTGAACATTAAAATGGTTCGGGTCGACATTAAAATGGTTCAAGTCAGCATTGAAATTGTTCGGGTCGACATTAAAATGGTATGGGAGAGCATTAAAATTGTTCAGGTGAGCATTAAAATGGTTTCTGTGAGAATTGAAATGGTTCAGGTGAACATTAAAATGGTTCAGGTCGACATTAAAATGGTTCGAGTCGGCATTTAAATTGTTCGGGTCGACATTAAAATGGTATGGGAGAGCATTAAAATTGTTCAGGTCAGCATTAAAATGGTTTCTGTGAGCATTAAAATGGTTCAGGTCAGCATTACAATGGTTCGGGTCGGCATTAAAATGGTTCGGGTCAACATTGAAATGGCTTAGGTCAACATTACAATTGTTTGGGTAAGCATTAAAATGGTTTGGGAGAGCATTAAATCTGTTCAGGTCAGCATTAAAAAAAATTATGTGAGCCAAAAAAAATGGTCCAGGTCAGCATTAAAATTTGTTCGGGTCGACATTAAAATAGTTTGGGTCAGCATTAGAATGGTATGGGAGAGCATTAAAATTGTTCATGTTAGCATTAAAATGGTTTATGTGAGCATTAAAATGGTTCAGGTCAGCATTAAAATGGTTCGGTTCAACATTAAAATGGTTCAGGTCAGCATTAAAATGGTTCGGTTCAACATTAAAATGGTTCAGGTCAGCATGAAAGTGGTTTCTGTGAGCATTAAAATGGTTCAGGTCGAGATTAAAATGGTTCAGGTCAACATTAAAATGGTTCAGGTCAGCATTAAAATGGTTCGGTTCAACATTAAAATGGTTCAGGTCAGCATGAAAGTGGTTTCTGTGAGCATTAAAATGGTTCAGGTCGAGATTAAAATGGTTCAGGTCAACATTATAATTGTTTGGGTTAGCATTAAAATGGTTTGGGAGAGCCTGAAAATTGTTCAGATCAGCATTAAAATGATTGTGTTTGTTTGTTTGTTGGCGTTTAACGGCCTATCAACAGCTAAGGTCATATAAGGCTGGATGTACATTTTCAAGTACATGTACAAATGGGGGGAAAATCCCAAAAACAGAACTAAATATTTACAATATATATATTCAGTCCTGAAAGCTGAATAATCCTGATCTGATGCCAGGTCCTCGTCACACGAGAATCACTTGGCCCCCTCCCAAAAGCAGTAGGATCAGTAATAATCTTACTACTTTTATAATGTGCAATAACCCAATTCAACTCCCAGGTAACAAAAGAGCCAAAGATAAAAAAACGTACATGAGGGCCAAACCAGGCCTATAAGGAGGAATCCTTACCGTTAATTTACGCCATCACGTTCGCCCGACCAACCACCCAATTGTTCAGGTCAGCATTAAAATGGTTTCTATGAGCATTAAAATGGCTCGGGTCGACATTAAAATGGTTTGGGTCGGTATTAAAATGGTTCAGGTCAACATTAAAATTGTTTGGGCGAGCATTAAAATTGTTTGGGTGAGTATTAAAATGCTTCAGGTTAGCATTAAAAGGGTTTCTGTGAACGAGACGGTCACATGTGAAATACAAAGCAGTTATGTGAAGGTACTAAATATGTGACCTTGGGTTTAGCAGGGACCCGAGGATCGTGGATTTGTCACATGATAGAGTGAGTGAGTGAGTGAATAGGGTTTAACGTCCGCTTTTCTGACATAGAGGTACAAGCCTCAGGGAGTCTACACGCAGACGGGTCAACGGGGTCGTGTCCCGTATCCACCTGTCCGAGGGGGGTAAATCCCAACTTCAGAACTCAATATTTACAATCAAAATATATATTCAGTCCTGAAATTAGAACAACCTGATCTGGTGCCAGGCCCTCGCCACACCAGCATCATTTATCCCATCCCCTAAAAGTAATAGGATTAGCGCTAATCTTACTTTTATATATGGGGCATAGCCCGACTCAACTCTCACATACAAAAAATGTACATGAGGGCCAAATCCGGTATAGTGGGTTCCGGAAAGTATGAACCCAATCGTTAAGCCAGTTTAGTCGCCTTTTACGACAAGCAATGGCTACTGCAGCACTATTCTCAGGATCAGTTGATCCCGCCCCGGTGCCTGCACGAGGCCTCCACAACATGATAGAGGACCATCAGAAGAATGCATGTGTTAAATATGGATCAGTTACGTGAAAGGACACAGAAATTAGAAGAAATTTACATGAGCGTTAAGTTACGACAGATGAACGTACTTACGTATGGGGCGAGACATGTACGGACGCGGGTAACAATATACGTTCCTATTACCATTAGGTGGTAAGGGCATAGAAAGTCAATCCAATGATAGATGGTAGATGAAATTACAAGAAAGACAAGCTATGAAAATAAATGCTTTAATTAAAACAGTTATCTCCCTTAACCCTTAAAATGAGGGAAACAAATATTGTTGTCGGCTATTTTTCATTTTTGTCTTATTTCTTAGCTGAAAAAAAATAAATGTTTTGATGGTGCATGAGAATCATCTCTCTTGGAGATGATTCTCATGCACTGTCAAAACATGTTTGTTTTCAGTGACAAAAAATGGAACCCGATGAACAGCAGATGACAAAATATAAACCAGCATTTTAATGGTTAACAATAAACAAAACAAGTCACATGCAACATTCACAGTCCTAGTATACACTGATCAGCCTGCAGTTTCATGCAGTCTTGTCAGGATCTACAATATTTACTGGATAGAATACAAGAATTCCGCCACGGAAGCAGTGTCGCGCCTGCCGAGGCATTTGACTGTAACATATGATCATGGGCATGTGCTAAAGTAAGCATCACAAAAACCATCAGAGAAATGCATGCTTAAAACAAGAAAAATAACTTTTTGACATAAAAAAATGGGAAAAAGTATTTCCACAACCATATGAATGTCAATTTGTTTGTTTATTGGTGATGAGGAAGCTTGTACAAAGTTTTTGACGCAAAAAAATGGCTATGTGTTTCAGCAAAAATTTGAAGGTAAAAAAGGTAAAGGTCATGTGAATTGGCGGCATGAGTGTGTTCCTAATGCTTACATGTATCAAGTGTCCAAATAGTGAAGCAATCCGTAAAGTAATACATGTATTAAAGTTATAGCATGATGATGAAGCTTGTACAAAGTTTTTTACATTTCGAACGACGAGGACGGCGACGATGACGGAAAAAGCAGTGACTATAGTCGCGCCTTCTGCAAAAGCAGGCGCGACAAAAATGGTATTGAAACACAAACAAACTATACCCTGCTGTATTTACTTGTCTGTATGACCAGTGGAATCCCAGATCAGTCAGCATTAGCTTAACCCATTGCAGACGGGATACTATTAAAGTACATGTAGTATGTAATTTGCTAAGAAAATCTCTACTTTCCTCCTTTCTTTGCGAAAATATATGTTGTCGCCACTCATTTGAACCGTGTCATCGAGACGGTTCAAATGAGTGGTAACAACATATAGTTTTATTGAGAAATAAACAAAATATAATACTTTATGTCATCACAAAACATTGTATCCTTAGACTTCAATGGGTTAACCTATTGATATGGGAATGCAATACACCATGTGGTCAGTGAAACATCAAGTATGCATCAGTGAACAATGCATATTTATTAAGCATGTTTGTTTTGCAAGTGTAATGGCTGATCAGGATCTATACCGCTCCACAAAGTTCATGATCATTGATGAAATAAAATTATTTCTTCATAATTAATGAACATCCAATCAGATGGTACAGATGTATTATCTGATCTGTTTCTACAGAACTGGGGCCCGTTGCACTAAACTTCTTACGACTACAATGTCATGCAAAAATATTATAGACTAAATTTCACATTAACAATTATGCCACCGGGTTTCGAAGAAACGGGTGGCATATAGTGTTTGGACCGTCCGTCCGTCCGTCCGTCCGTCCGTCCGTCCGTCACACTTTTCGGTTAACCACTTTGTCACAGTTTCTCAAATATGCTGCAGGTGGCATCCGCGTTCGACAGATGCATTTCTTGTTGTAAATAATTATTGGATTTACATTTATTGAGCATATGCAGCCTATGTTCAATAATTGTAAATCCATCAATTGAAATTTCCAGACTGTCCTAAAGTTGCACTTACAAACATTTTAGTTGTACAAAGTTTAGTGAAACGACCCCCTGGGTCTACAGATATTGGCTAATAAAGTGAAGATGTAGATTTCTCTGTCCAGTGTAGCCTCAGCTCCATATGTTCAGTTTAGAGAGGTGCAACTGTAACTACTGTCTGTTTAGAGAGGTGCAGCTGTAACTACTGTCTGTTGAGGTGCAGCTGTAACTACTGTCTGTTTAGAGAGGTGCAGCGAGGTGAGGTGCAGCTGTAACTACTGTCTGTTTAGAGAGGTGCAGCGAGGTGCAGCTGTAACTACTGTCTGTTTAGAGAGGTGCAGCTGTAACTACTGTCTGTTTAGAGAGGTGCAGCTGTAACTACTGTCTGTTTAGAGAGGTGCAGCGAGGTGCAGCTGTAACTACTGTCTGTTTAGAGAGGTGCAGCGAGGTGCAGCTGTAACTACTGTCTGTTTAGAGAGGTGCAGCGAGGTGCAGCTGTAACTACTGTCTGTTTAGAGAGGTGCAGCGAGGTGCAGCTGTAACTACTGTCTGTTTAGAGAGGTGCAGCGAGGTGCAGCTGTAACTACTGTCTGTTTAGAGAGGTGCAGCGAGGTGCAGCTGTAACTACTGTCTGTTTCACAAAACCTGCCCAAATTTTACAGCTTTTTATACAATGTAAAAAGAATATATTTTTTTTTATATTAAATTTTATCAAAATTTATGAGTGAGCCTTCTTTTTAGTTTGTTAATATTGATTTGTCTATGGGAATTTAACATGGAAGAAAAGGAGGTGGAGGAGCTGTGGGAGGAGTCAAACATCAAAACATTTTAGAAATTGACTCCAAAACCTGGCTAGATAGCTTGGAAATTATCTAACTAAGAAAACAGTTAAATTTTGACAATCGTTCCACTATTTTTGAAATTAGAAAGATTTCTCCATGTTAAATCCCCATAGATTCACTTTGTGAAGAGGTCTATGGGGATTTAACATGGGGAAATTGTTTTTTCGTAATAAAATCAATATTGGACCAAATTTCACAAAATCAAAAGAAGGCTTATTTTGATAAAATTTAACAATATGGATATTGTTTTTGCATTGTTTATATAGCCGTAAACTTTGGGCAGGTTTTGTGAAACAGACAGTAAGCTCGAGTCCCAAGTCACCTTGTAAACACTTGCAGGTGAGTACAACTAAACTGGTGATCATACAATTATTACAGATCTGAACTGTGTCAACGCTAACCCTGATCTCACTGGTCTAGGTTTATGATCGTCATGGAAACATTTGGGAATGTCGGTGGCAGGTGGGAACATGCGATGGGTATTTAACGATCACGATTCATCCTTACCGGAATCCCGACCAGAGACCTGGTTTGGCCCTCATGTACAATTTGGCTTTCTTGTATGCGAGTGTTGAATCTGGTTATACCCCTTATATGAGTACTATGATTATTCGTAATCTTATGACTTTTAGGGAAATGTGCCAAGTGGCTTTGGTGTGGTATGAACCTGGCACCAGATCAGATTATTCTAATTTCAGGGCTGAATATATATATAAATATTCCGTTCTGATTTTGGGATTTTCCACTACAGCATATGCAATAAAATTGCTTAACCCTTTGAACCCGAAATCCTGCTATATCGGTTTATGCAAACAGTGCAGATCCAGATGAGCCGGCTCGTAAAGAGCCGTCTCATCAGGATCTGCACTTTTTGCAAGTAATTTTCATATTTCTTAGAACAAAAACACCCCCTTTTCATAAATGGACGAATCTGAAAATCATTTTATGACCATTGGATTGGTCGGAACATTAGCATATCACAGTCCATTCCAGTTCCTTAGGGTTGAAAGGGTTAAGATCAATAAACTTGCTCTTATCAAGATCAATTCTAGTATGAATCATTTCAACATTTTCACAAGAAACAAATATATTGTTGCGTTTTTTAAATCGTTTCAGCATATTATGAATTAATTTGATTTGTTCAGTGTGATTCGCAGTAATCACTGGTCATTTTGGTGCATGAGCACACTAATTATGTGGTTTTAATTGCCAACATAAGGTTTTTATGCTCGAAAGATAGTTAAAAATATAAATACATGTAATAAATACTGATTCTGACAATTTAGGACATATATACAAATGACATACGTGATGTGTTCCATGATTTTGTACAACATATGATAAATACATTAATAAATAAACATTAATATTGTGTAAACATGTTACAGAGTATAATTATGTTCGCAATCAAAGTATTTCCTGCCACTATTAGCATATTATAGAGCATACAGTGTAGATCCCATCCAGGCTGCAAGAACATGCAGGTATAGCTGGGTCTACCTGCAAGAACATGCAGGTATAGCTGGGTCTACCTGCAAGAACATGCAGGTATAGCTGGGTCTACCTGCAAGAACATGCAGGTATAGCTGGGTCTACACTGGTCTGCCAAGTTGGAAAATTAATTTCTTTACTAGAGCAAGTGAGCAGGGGCTCATGTAGACCGAACAACAATAGTTTACAACATAAAAAATCGAAAGTAATTTGAACTGGACTTTGGTCATGAAGGCAGCATGGGTGGGCTAGTTAACCCTTTCAACCCTAAGTACCTGGAATGGACTGTGATATGCTAATGTTCCGACCACTCCAATGGTCACAAAATGATTTTCAGATTCGTCCATTTATGAAAAGGGGGTGTTTTTGTTCTCAAAAATATTAAAATTACTTTCAAAAAGTGCAGATCCTGATGAGACGGCTCGTTACGAGCCGGCTCATCTGGATCTGCACTTTTTGCATATACCGATATAGCGGGATTTCGGGTTCAAAGGGTTAAAAACTACGCAAATATTTAAAAAGCTTTAACGCAAATTTCTACGGACGGACAGACAGAATGATGACGTCTATATACCTCTCGATATACTTCATACGCTGGAGGTATAAAAACACAAATTTCAGACTTTATAATGGACATTACAACTACTGATCCACTCACATATTCACACAATCTGGTAAAATATAGACAATATGACATGAGTGTTGTATTTATTAAATTAATTTACCGATTTCATAAGAAACGAGGCTATGGTGAGTATCTTTATACAAAATTAGTGAACAAGTTTAATAAGTATCATATTAAATCAACACAAATGGTAGATTGTGTTTATTGCATAGTCACAGTATCATACATTGTAGCTGTACTGGTCACCTTAGTTTTATATCAGTATCTCAGAAGCTGTATGGACCTATTTGTATAGTCACCAGTATCTATTGGCTGTAGGTCACCTATATGTTTTATCTAGTACAATTGAGCTGTACTGGTCACCTATATGTTTTTTGCATAGTCACAGTATCATACATTGGAGCTGTACTGGTCACCTATATGTTTTATAGTCACAGTATCATACATTGGAGCTGTACTGGTCACCTATATGTTTTTATAGTCAGGAGTATCACCATGAGTGTACTGGCACTATATGTTTTATAGTCACGTACATACTTGGCTGTACTGGTCACCTATATGTTTTATAGTCACGTATCATTTGTAGCTGTACTGGTCACCTATATGTTTTATAGTCACAGTATCATACATTGGAGCTGTACTGGTCACCTATATGTTTTATAGTGACAGTATCATACATTGGAGCTGTACTGGTCACCTATATGTTTTATAGTCACAGTATCATACATTGAAGCTGTACTGGTCACCTATATGTTTTATAGTCACACTATCATACATTGAAGCTGTACTGGTCACCTATATGTTTTATAGTCACACTATCATACATTGAAGCTGTACTGGTCACCTATATGTTTTATAGTCACATTATCATACATTGGAGCTGTACTGGTCACCTATATGTTTTATAGTCACAATATCATACATTGGGAGCTGTACTGGTCCCCCCCCCCCCCACCTATATGTTTTATAGTCAGAGTATCATACATTGGAGCTGTACTGGTCACCTATATGTTTTATAGTCACAGTATCATACATTGGAGCTGTACTGGTCACCTATATGTTTTATAGTCACAATATCATACATTGGAGCTGTACTGGTCACCTACATGTTTTATAGTCACAGTATCATACATTGGAGCTGTACTGGTCACCTATATGTTTTATAGTCACAGTATCTGAAGCTGTACTGATCACCTATATGTTATATAGTCACAGTATCATACATTGTAGCTGTACTGATCACCTATATGTTATATAGTCACAGTATCATACATTGTAGCTGTACTGGTCACCTATGTTTTATAGTCACAGTACCATACATTGGAGCTGTACTGGTCACCTATATGTTTTATAGTCACAGTATCATACATTGGAGCTGTACTGGTCACCTATATGTTTTATAGTCACAGTATCATACATTGAAGCTGTACTGGTCACCTATATGTTTTCTCTAGCAGCCTCATTGTCATATTTATTACTGAAAACGTTGTTATAACATGTTGTAACCGATTTCATAAAAGTGACATGACACACCTGCAGCAAATTTGATTGGCTTGCATCATCATCGTTATTATGTATTCGCATTATGCGCTAACATTATACCAAGCGAACAAAATGAAGACGTTCCAAATGACGTTCCTAATGGTGCGACAAATAAATGATGTTTTGACGATGACGTCATCATGCTCGAAACAACATTAGAAGCATCAGTGACACAGTAACATTATTGCAAGTGTTATAATGTGTTCCCGTATGGTAATAAGAAGTGTCTAAACAACAAGAACATGCATATTTATAATAGTTTTATGACTACTGTCTGTTCCACGTTTTTCTGCCGACGAACTGTTGGCTATTAAACACATCAAATCTAAAGAATATTTAAATGTAAGTACTTTTTCACCAATAACAAAAATGTCACCCTCCCCAAAAAAAATTGTTTGATAAAATTCCATCAAATATTGATTTTATAGTGAAAAAACGATTTTCCTATGGGAATTTAACATGGGGGAAAAGTGGAGGAACCAGTGGGGAGGAGTCTAAAAACGATTGGAAATTGACTCCGAAACCTGTCTAGACAGCTTGGAAATGGTGTAACTAAATAAACAAAAGTGTAGATTTTGAAAATCGGTCCACAAATAAAAAAATATTTTTAAAAAAAAAAATATTTTTAGCTCCCATGTGAAATTCCCATAGAAAAATCATTTTTTGGCAATAAAATCAATTTGGGGATGGTGACTTTTTTGTTATTGATGAAACACTACTTACATTTAAATATATTTTAGATTTAATGTGTTTAATAGCCAAAAGTTTGTTGGCACAAAAACGTGGAACAGACAGTAGTATTAAAACTATATATATAAATATTATTCTACGTGGAGATTTAAACAAGATGTAAAAGTAGTCAATGGCGTCTGCTCACTGAAACATACTGGATATATTCAAGTTTTCTGCTCTTTGGAGGCTGAAGTCATGTGATAAACAGAATCTCAAACTAATTTCCATTTGATACAAGATTTTCAGAAATTTAATAAATCCCATATCAAATTGAAAGTCGTTTGAGATCCTCTATTTATTACACTGGTGTATTGTGATTTTGAATACACCGCGTGTTTTCGGTCAATATGCGGCTAGGTACCAGAGGGGCTGTATCACTAAACTTTTTACGACTAAAATGTTTGGAAGTGCAAAATTATGATAGTCTGTGAATTTCACATTAACACATTTTTCCTGTAAACAATTATTGCATTTACATTTATTGAGCATAGGCTGCATATAGCATATGTTCAATAAATGTAAATCCATCAATTAAAATTTTCAGACGATCCTAAATTTGCATGTACGAACATTTTAGTTGTACAACATTTAGGGAAAAGTGCCCCTGATAATAATAACAACAAGTCTGACGGTAATTTCATAGTTTCATGGCAATATAACTGTTATTTATAAACTAAACATATCATAAATAAACTTTGATATGTATAACAGAATTTATCACATAAACATGAATATTTTATTAGCAAAACATTTAGCACATTCATTGCGTGTTCACACATTTGTTGATGTAATTATGAACTCTGGACATGTGCTGGGAATCATTTAATTTATTCACACATTGTCATGTGCAGTGTATAAACGGTCACACCCCACCATTGGCCGAGGTCACGTGATGTGGCTCAGGTGTATGTTCGGGAGGGCATTCCGTCGCCGCCGCCAACAGCCGAGGTTTGCCATCTGCTGTTTCAGGTTCTGTACCCACAATGCCGTTTCTGCCTGACTCTCTGCCTGCAACGATACACGGACTGCGAGGTGAGAAATAGAGAAGACAGGCTAGCGTCTTTTGATATCCAGTTGATCAGACCAGGCTAGGAAACGCGCAACTCAATATCAAAAGACATTAGCATGTATTTTATACAGGTATCATTTTATGATACAGCTTGAACAAATATGACTTTAAATCATCGAAACAACGTGGATTTGTTTGCGTTGCTTCATTACACTGATGTAATTCAATAATGTAATTTGACATCGGTCAATCAATAAAACATCCGTAATCGATAACTGTAACCCGTATATGGGTATCTAGTCACAGCAGGATACAACACTATGTTATCAGTCAGTGTTCGGCCAATACATTGTGAGTTTCCTGATAATGTTAATGTAGATTCTGCACTGTTACAGTCACTGAAGGATACAACACTATGTTATCAGTCAGTCGTGAGTTGCCTGATAATGTTGGTGTCCAGTATAGATACTGCACTGTTACAGTCAACAGATAGATCAACACCAGTCACTGTGTGCCTGCAACTATCTGTCATATAGAATAGCGAAACATGAGAAGACTGTATGGTGGTGGCGTACCTTCAACAACAGAGCCGAAGGTGACAATGTGTGCCTGCAACTGTCTGTCATATAGAATAGCGAAACATGAGAAGACTGTATGGTGGTGGTGTACCTTCAACAACAGAGCCAAAGGTCACAATGTGTGCCTGCAACTGTCTGTCATATAGAATAGCGAAACATGAGAAGACTGTATGGTGGTGGCGTACCTTCAACAACAGAGCCAAAGGTCACAATGTGTGCCAGCAACTGTCTGTCATATAGAATAGTGAAACATGAGAAGACTGTATGGTGGTGGCGTACCTTCAACAACAGAGCCGAAGGTGACAATGTGTGCCTGCAACTGTCTGTCATATAGAATAGTGAAACATGAGAAGATTGTATGGTGGTGGCGTACCTTCAACAACAGAGCCGAAGGTCACAATGTGTGCCTGCAACTGTCTGTCATATAGAATAGTGAAACATGAGAAGACTGTATGGTGGTGGCGTACCTTCAACATCAGAGCCGAAGGTGACAATGTGTGCCTGCAACTGTCTGTCATATAGAATAGTGAAACATGAGAAGACTGTATGGTGGTGGCGTACCTTCAACAACAGAGCCGAAGGTCACAATGTGTGCCTGCAACTATCTGTCATATAGAATAGTGAAACATGAGAAGACTGTATGGTGGTGGCGTACCTTCAACAACAGAGCCGAAGGTGACAATGTGTGCTGCAACTGTCTGTCATATAGAATTGCAAAACATGAGAAGACTGTATGGACGTGGCGTACCTTCGACAACAGAGACGAAGGTCACAAGGTGTGTCTGCAACTGTCTGTCATATAGAATAATGAAACATGAGAAGATTGTATGGTGATGGTGTACCTTCAACAAGAGTGACTCCTTGTTCCATTCGAGAATCTCAAACACGTCGGTGTAGTCGGGATCCTGGCTCACCACACACCGCTCCAACAGGAATGGGTCCTGGGCATACACAATAAGTCATACATATACATGCTGTTCTGTACACCAAAATTGCTAAACATACTTATCTAGCTATTAAGTATACTTTGAGGGAGTAATCATTTATTTTTCTCAAAATGGATTATTTCATATAGAACTAACGACTGCATATATTTGATGATTACAATTATGCAGAATTATTATACTGAATTTATTACATTATCACAGCCAGAATGACTTTGATAATGTAATAAATTCAGTACAATAAAAATTAATGAATTTATCCTTAAATTGAAAATTTCTCCCTCTAAGTGTACTTAGCAAGATAAGTATACTTTGCAATTTTGGTGAAATATGCTACTGAACTTGTCAATTTTCATTGTCACTTACAGAAAGTAGTATATTTGTTTAACCAATTGAATGTGGGAAATAAAAATTGTCGTCTGCTCTTGTTTCATATTTTGTCTTCTTTCACAATAACAACATAGTCACAGAACTTTAGTAAGTGGATATACATGTATATAATAATAGCAGACAACAAAATTATGTATCCTTTTGACTGCTGCCCTTGAAAATTGTTGTCAGTTGTTGCTTTATATTTTGTCTTCTTTCTCAATAAAGACATAGTCTAACAGCACTTTAGAATCATGTACATTGAAATGATTCTAAAGTGTTATCAAAACATGTTTTAGCTGAGAAAAATGGAGATATAAAATAAACAGCAGACGACAACAAAAATTTCAGCAGTGTAAGGGTTAATCAGGAAGGTATTTACAGAGCTATGCCGAAATTGATGTCACCATGGCAAACATAGCGTAATCTTAGAAGCTACCCGTACATATTATAATAATAATTTCAATTTAGTTTTGTATATTTTATGACTTACCCTAAATGGCTGGAATTTGCCGTTTTTCTCCTTGATCAGCACGACAGCCGCACTCCGGACCGGGGACGGACGGGCGAACAGCAAGTTGCGGTTCTGCTCAGCCTCAATGAATGGCTGCAATGGAGCACGATGGTGATTAACCCTTACAATGATGAATTAAATTTTGTCGTCTGCTGTTTATTTTTTTACTTCCATTTTTATTAACAAAAACATAGTTTGGAAGCATTTTACAATCTAAAATGCTGCCAAACCATGTTTTTATTGAGAATAAGGTAAACTATGAAATGAGAGATAGTTTTGACTGGTAATGAAATGTAGATACATGTAATTATTGGTTACTCTGCCAGTGTCTGAATGGGATTTAACAACCAATCTTATATGGCTACAAAACCCTCCTGTGACAGCACAATGTTATTAAGTCTGTCCTCGAATTATTAAAATATGTTTTAAATATGCTTAGAACAATTATGTGCATCATTTGTTTATAAATTCAGTCAAAACTTTAATGTTTAGATTTACAGGGATTTATAGATATTAGATTTCTGAATGCCAATTGAAGTTTAAAATTAAAAAATGTATAAAATATGTTGAGCAAAATTATATGCATCATCCATTTCTAAATTTAGTCAAAGCTATTAATGATTAGATTTAGAATAAGAGTGCCGAAGGTCACAATATACGCCCGTCGAGGCAAGGCCAGTTAACAAGGGGAGATAATTCACTGACAATTAATAGGGTTCTTGCTTTGATAAACATGTATATTGAATTTGGTCACGATCTGTCAAAATAAATAGGCTTCTTCGTTGATAAACATGTATACCAAATTTGTTTACGATCGGTGAAGTAGAACTCGAGTTATTGCGTGGACAAGGATACGGAGTGCGAAAAATAAAAATGGCTGCCAAGGGGAGATAAGTAATTGGAAATTGTTGAAAATAAATAAGCTTCTTCATCTTGCTGTGATAAACATGTATACCAAATTTGGTTACGATCGGTGAAGTAGAACTTGAGTTATTGCGTGGACAAGGATACAGAGTGAGAAAAATAAAAATGGCCGGGCAAGCAGGGGTGGATACAGAAATAATTGCAGGGGGGGGTCTGTAATTACAATTCGGCATAGCCGACCTTCGCGAGCGCGAAATCGTAAAGTTGGGGGGTCTGGTCTGGTCTGGTCTGGTCTGGTCTGGTCTGGTCTGGTCTTGGTCTGGTCTGGTCTGGTCTGGTCTGGTCCTCCCCCAGGAAATTTTTAAATGCCAGATCGCCGCAGATGCGATTTCCTGACACCTAGGCCACGAAAAAAGTCATCCAACTATTCGAGTATTGTATATTTTTTTTATTATTGGAAATTTTTGAATGTAAATAGGCTTCTTCATCTTGCCGTGATAAACATGTATACCGAATTTGGTTATGATGATGAAGTAGAACTTGAGTTATTGCGTGGACAAGGATACAGAGTGCGAAAAATAAAAATGGCAGCCAAGGGGTGATAAGTCATCTGAAATTTTTGAAAATAAATAGGGTTCTTCATCTTGCCGTGATAAACATATATACCACATTTGGTTATGAGCGGTGAAGTAGAACTTGAGTTATCGCGTGGACAAGGATACAAAGTGTGAAAAATAACAAGAGCTGTAGGAGAACAGCATAGCTCGACTACGAGGGTTGTCGATGTACACATAGCTTGACAAAGAAGGTGGCTGCGGCCTGCATAAAAACCTTAACCAAGATTGACTAAAAACATTAACCAAGGGATTATTGATGTACTCACTAGGAGATAAAGTTTTCCAAGTATGGTTGCTGTAGGCCCAGGAGTATTCCATATACAAGCTTGACTAAAAACCGTAACCAAGGGGAGATAACTAAGTAATCCAAGGATAAAAGTAGGTCAAGGTCAAATATAGGTCAGGGATTATTGATGTACATCATTAGGAGATGAAGTTGTCCAAGTATGGTTGATGTAGGCCCAGAAGTATTCCATATACAAGCTTGACTATAAACATTAACCAAGTAATTGAAGGTTAAATGTAGGTGAAGGTAAAATAAAGGTCAGGGGTTATTGATGTACATCCCTATGAGAAAAAGTTATCCAAGTATGGTGTCTGTATGCACAATAGTATTCCATCTACAAGCTTGACTAAAAACCTTAACCAACGTTGAGTAACTAGATGGCCGTGGCCTGCATGTCGCGCCTTGTGGCGAGGCATGGACACTAAAAAAAAAGATATAGTATAACGAAAAACTTTAACCAAAAAACTTAAGCAAAAACTTTAACCGGACACACGTAAGTACGTACGACAAAGTGCCGACTATATCGCGCTTTCCGCAAGCGGGCGCGAAAAAAACTTTAACCAAAAACTTCAAAGTAACTTGACCTTGACATTGGGCACAGGGGCCGCACGGGAGGGGAGTAGAATGAAAATATAGATGATGATAAACACCCATGTGAAGTTTCAAGGTAATGGGCAAAGCAGTTGCAGAGATATAGTATAACGAAAAAATTTAACCAAAAAACTTAACCAAAAACTTAACCAAAAAACTTAAGTAGTATAAAGGGAGTCAAAATGATACCACCTGTGGTGGCATCATTTATAACCCTTTATACTACCCCCACCACCCCCGAAAAATCAAAAATTGGTTAACGAGGAAATTGTCTCCCACCAACCACGAAAAATTGGTCGTGAAAAAAAAAACATAATGTTTTCCCGACAGTAAATTTATGATAAAATAATTATTTCAATGTGCCCACGAGTGATAGTTTATATTCCAACACCCCATTTTTCTCCTCCAATATAGCTAATTTATTTCGCAGATCAGCAACTAATTCTACCAGCTCTAGTCTACCACGTTCACCTGTAGCCACCTGACAGTGTAGTTGCTTATGTCTACAAAGAGTTTGGGCATTAACGAATTTACAAGGGCATCTGGGGCATTGAAATTGCGGGGGGACACAAGGAATTTTTCTACGTCTCGCTAGATGCCTTCGTAGATATTCTTTACGCGTAAACGTCTTACAACAAGTCTCACACTCCATTATATATGTATATGTTTATGTTTATATTCAATTAGAAGTGAAAAAAACATAATGTTTTCAAGACCAATTGAACAGATAAATTGCATAGGTTATACAAAAGTATATTACAGAAAATATGATAACGTCAGAAACTAGAGCAGAAATCGAAAGTTTGAGAAGAGAAGCCGAATCTCTACGGATTACTTATAGTAAACGGTTGAGAGTTAGGGGGTTGACAAATCTTATAAACTCCACAAAGAATGAGGCGTTTATGAAGCGGTTTACCCGCGCCCACAAACGAGGAGCCTTTAAAGATATATCCAAAGCGGAGGAAGTAGGTAACAGAATTCAAAAAGAAAGTATTACGGGGTTAAGGGCTAGTGTAATCAAACCTTCAAGCACAAATAATTTGTCCAAATTAGACGCCAAAATAATAATAAGAAAAAATCTATCGTTAGCGCATAGTGGAAAAAGGTGAAGAAATATTGGGGGCTCACGATGAAACATTGGAAAAGAAGGTAGAAAATGGAAGACGGGTAGTTACATTATCCTTTCGTAAAAACATTAACATTAACGAGTCTGAACGCATGTCCGATAAACTCGCTCCGTATCTAACAACCAATTTTTATTTGAGATATTCATATTCTTACAAGCTAGAACATATGGAGGAAATTAAAAATGGAAAACCTAAAACTATAATATTTCACAAAAAATCTCGGTGGTAGCGAACCACTATCATCAATGAAAACCGTTAAAAAATGGCTGTCAGATAAGGAGCAAACACGAATAATGTCCGATAAAATAGACAGACCAAATACAAAGTGGAAGTTTGTAAGATGGGTAGAGGTTTTTGTAAAGCTAATACAGGGTAGTAGGGGAATAGATTTGGGACTACAATCCAAAGAAGCAGCAGGAGGAGAACTTCCAGAATGGTTGAGGAATAGAAAAGGTATGTATTCTTTAGATAAGTATAATGACGATCTTTGTCTGTTCAGGTGTCTAGCTATGCACCTTGATAAAAAGATCAGACCTGACAGATGTACAGAAAAGGCAAAGAAGCTTAGTAAGCAATATTTCGGTAGTAATGTGGTTTCACCAATTTCTTTTTCAGATCTGAAAAAGGTTGAAGAGTTTTTTAAAATCGGTATAGAAGTATATCAACCCACTGAATGTAATGTATGGTGGTTGAAAAAGGTACCAGCGCACTATAAGGCAATAGGTAATAAACCAATGACAATAGGACTGTTTAATAATCACGCATTTCTGATAAAAAACCTTAAAAACCTATCTAAAATTTATGCCTGCGATAATTGCAAGCAGAAATTCACGAAAGCGAGTAATATGAAGAGACACGGACCAACATGTATGAGAGGTGAGACAAAAGTAATATGTGATGGTAATTATTTAGAGCGCCCGCGTTCGTCGTTCGAGAAAGCGTTTTACCCAAAAGGTTCTAACAGTTATGGGGCGATCGATTGGATGTATTCTGTGGAAAAGCGGGAGGGAATTCACATTCACCACGAACAGTGTGGACACGGAGGTGAAAGATGGATTTTAGGAGCTCCGGTAGATGGATACTGTCCAGAAACCAATACCGTATATCAATATCACGGCTGTTACTGGCACGGGTGTGAGATTCATGCAAAGCATAGAAAAGAAGAACGCGCATCCACTATGAGAAGAGATAAAGTTATTAGAAAAAGCAAAGAATTCAACCTAGTAGTTATGTGGGAATGCGAATTCCAAAGAACGGGTAAAGATATAAAGATCGGTTGTGACACTACTCTTTATCCATATCAGATAGTATACGATTTTGAGGCGTATCTCCAGCCAGAAGTTGAAACTACCGGTAATAGTTTAGAGTACGAAGCTGAGCACGTTCCGGCAAGCGTTAGTATAGGAGATAATTTCTCAGGAACAGTAACTCATATTTGTGATAAAGATCCCGCAAAACTTATAGAAAAATTCGTAGAATATTTGAAAGTCAGGGGAAAAGCTATAAGAGAAGAAGTGTGGTCAAGATATAGGTTTAATACAGAACATTTACGTAAAAACCAAATCGCTAAGATCGAACAGTGGATAGAGCAAGTACCGGTTATAGGTTTTAACAGCAGTAAGTACGATATAAACTTAATAAAGAAATACCTAGTAGGCGAACTGGCATCAACAACAAAGAAAGTAATGGTCGGAAAACGTGCAAACGCAACAATATTTCTATTTACTCCAGAGTTTAGATTTCTTGATGTAATACTTTATCTAGGACCCGGTGTGAAGTTACGATAGTTGGATAAAAGCCTACGAATGCAAAGGACAGAAATCTTTCTTTCCTTATGAGTGGTTCGATTCTCCAGACAAACTGGATTACCCAGGACTACCGGATATAGAGAATTGGTATTCCAAACTATCTGGGAAAATGTTAATAGACGAAACAGAATTAAGTAAATGTCGTAGAATTTTCGAAGAAAATAATATGAAAACTTTCAGAGATTGGTTGAAATATTATAACGATTTAGATGTAGCACCGTTCCTAGAAGCGGTGGAAAAAATGTGTGAATTTTATAAACACAGAGGTGTGGATATTTTCAAAGATGCGGTAACACTACCTGGAGTAGCTATACAATATTTATTGAGAGGAACCATTAAAGAACAAAAATCTTCAAAGACGATTATACCGAGGATGCTCTATATGCACCAAAAGAAGAAACATACGAAATGATGAAGGACGCTCTAGTTGGCGGTCCATCAATAGTATTTACACGATATGCAGAAGCTGGTGTTTCAAATATTAGATCTAATTCCTCAAATGAAATTAACAAACCTTGCAAGGCTGTTTTGGGGTACGATGCAAACGCGTTATATTTATCTACGTTAAATAAAGAGATGCCGTGTGGGAGAGAAACTATACACCATATAGATACCCCACATAACCCTAAATTTATTAAAAAGTTTTGTAAAAGAGTTTTATCTGGAGACTGGTTTGGGTTTGCGGAGGTGGATATAGAAGTTCCACACAACTTAAAACATAAGTTTTCTGAAATGTCCCCAATATTTATAAACAGAGAAGTAGAGGTTGATGAAGTTCCCACACACATGTTAAAATATTTGGAAGATACTGGAAGAACTAGAGGAAATGGAAGAAAATTGGTGGGATCTATGACCGCCACTAAAGTATTGCTGTACGCGCCACTGTTGAAATGGTATTTAAAACACGGCCTAGAAAATAACTGGAGTTCATCGTGTTATAGATTATATTAGTGGAAAACCATTCGAATGGTTCGCAAAAGAAGTTACAGCCGCAAGACGAACGGGTGATGTAGAACCAAATAAGAAACCAGTAGCCGACATAATGAAATTATTAGGAAACTCGTGTTGTGGAAAAATGATAGAGGCAACGGAGAGACATTTAAATACGACATATACACAAAATGAAACCTGTGTTGACAAAGCATTAAGATCTGCATTCTTTGACGATTTGGAAGAGATAGGAGATGCGTACGAAATATCTTCAAGAAAACCCAGGTGTGCGGTAAAGAGACCATTCCATTGTGGAATAGCGGTTTATCAACTAGCTAAATTGAGAATGTTGGAATTTTACTACGAATTTCTAGATAAATACGTAAAAAGAGAAGACTTTGAATTAATACAGATGGATACAGATAGTATGTATATAGGAGTTAGTGGAAAAACGATAGAGGAATTGATTAGACCTAACTTACTAGACGAGTTTGAAAAAGAAAAAAAGAAATGGTTGGCTTGGGATAAATGGAGCGAAAGAGAGCCAGGACTTTTCAAAATGGAATTCAGCGGAGATAGGGCGATAGCGTTATCTAGTAAGTGTTATTTCGTAGAAAAAATTAATTCTAAAGATAATTTGGAACAAATTAAAATTAATAAAAACTCTGCGAAAGGAATGTCCAAGAGAACTAACAATTTAAATTGGGATAGATATAAACGAGTACTAAGTGAAACTACAGAAGATGGAAAACACATTATAGATGTAGCACAAAATAGAGGATTTAAAATGAAAGACGGCGTTATGAAAACGTACTGTCAACAAAAATTAGGACTCTCGGCATACTACGATAAAAGACGCGTGTTACCAGACGGAATACATACAGAACCTCTATTGATTTAAGTAATCGGGGGTAACTGGGTGTCAGAAGGTACCATAAGAAGTTCTTCGCGAACAAAACCGCGAGATGGACCATCAGCCAAATAATAGAGCACGGGCTCATCGGGTTTGGTAATAGAGCGATCCAGATGATATACATTCATTGACCACACGGGATCAGTCGCGCGGCGGCTGCCACCTTCAAGCTCTCCCGGTTGATAGAGGTTCCTGACGTCAATATCTGATGGAAGTGCAATCGCCGATTGCTGCTCCTCTAAACCAACGGGTCGCCCGCGCGAGACGGCAGAAGGCTCGCTCGTCACCCTTTTAAACTTGATAGCATCTACAGGCTTCTTACCTATCAATCTGGTCACCTCTCCGTTCAATGCGGAGACCACGGCGGGCAGTCTGGCCACCCACTCGGTCGATCGCGAATGAGGGTCTACAAGTTCTTTGGCATATTGGTGTCCGAACAGTCTCTCAGCCAGGGTTCGATTGAAACGTTCCACGATCCCCTGGTCCCGGTGGATGTTGACGCGGCCGCGTCTGATAGAAACTTTGTGCTTAGACAATAGATGAGAGACCGCGCCCATGAACTCACGGCCGGGATCGACCTGGAGAAGATTCGGCCATTTGAGAGGACTCCTCTTATATATTCGGGAAAGAGCCTCGGCCACTTCCTTAGATTCTTTAGTGGCCACGGCTCAGCCCCTTATAACGACTCCGCTACGTCAACGATTGTCAGTGCGTACTTGTACGTCTTGCGACCGACGCGATCGTGAGGTAGAAACAGGAGGTCCGCTTGGTGAACTTGGTTCGGCACCGGCACGTCGAATTTCGGCCGCGGAATATTGTGAGGCGCGGGTAAATAGATCTGCCAGATGGCCTGCTTCTTGAGCCATTCCTTGACAGCGTTTTCTGAAACCTTGGTCGCCGCCGCGAGGTTCTTGATGGCCGTGAGTCCTTCCAGTAGCCGCGTGGGCTATAGTATGTATTCGACAGCTTGCGCGTTAGTTTGGTATCAAGTTTGCGCGTGTTCATCGTATGCGAAGTATTCTAATATATCGGACAATCTCCAACATGCCCTCGCCGTTCGTCCGGTAACTGCGTCGTTAATAATAAACCTTTGTTGGAAGTTTCGCTGCAGCCCCAATCGCGTTTGGGTTGGAACAGGAGAGGGGAATCTAATTCATTCAATCTCGATTGGGAGTCCAATCCCCCAGGATTGGTGGAGGAATCTAACATCCGCTTTGCGAAAAGGGTGGCCGCTTTTTCGTCCTCGCGCCACGTCTCGAGAGAATCTCGGGCCAGACGAATCATACTCTTTGCACCAGGTAAACGATGTTTTTGGGCAGTGTAGCCTACATCGATCACAGCGTCATAAAGTTCGTCAACTAACATCGTTCTATATATATATATATTTATAAAAAAAAAAATTGTTTTAATTAATTAATTTAAAATCTCGATTGAATATAATAGCCGACGAGACCCACCACACCCATTCCCTACGACGATGAACGCGATCTCGCGGTCCTTTTGGGCCTCTGACGGTACATAGAAATCTGAAAGTTGGGGCTCGGGATCCATTGGATCGAGACTTTTGTGCGGATATGCCAGCGCGTACTCGCGGTTGGCTTCTTCAACGTTCTGAAAAGTTTGTGCGGCGTGATTTTCGCGGCGAAGCTCTTCGTTGACCCAGTCCAGATGGGCGGTTCGTTTTTTTGACCACGCTTCCTTTGCACTATTGAGTTGTTCTACAGCTAAATCATGACGCTTTACGCTCCTCATCCACGTTCGAGCTTTTCATTTTAGAGAACATAAAGTTGCTACCGCTGAACGCCAATGCGTTTACAAGCGCACCACCTACTATTACTGCTGATTGAAGCCATTTATTTCCATATATTAACTGGTAGAATTCCAGCTTTAACTAGATAATCTCGGTCCAAACTGCGGCCGCTACATCTAAGGTCGCGAGCCCTACGTCTCTCACATTAAAGTCCAATTTGGGAGCGGTTCCTCCTAGGGCCATCTTTGATAGTCGAGCATACCCGATACTGAAACCCGATATCACCACGGCGTGATAAAGCGCATTCACTAACATTTTACCATCTTGTTCAGCCATTGTTATAATTATTGCATATAAAAGGGGTCGCGATCAATGTTTAAATGGGGCGCATCCAAATTCAACATTGTTGATGATTGGTGTTTAGTAACTTTCTTCTGAACACTGGCTGGTTGTTTTTTCGGGTATTTCCACACGCACAGGGCACCAACAACTGCCAGACTACCACCAACAAACCAACTCCAATTCGTGAATTGGGTGGGGTTCAGTCCAACTCCAACGGGAGTTGGTATTGGGTGACAAATTCAATGAATTTGGTTTGGGTGTGCTTCTAATTCGTGAATTTGGGGTGAAGTTGAACCCGATTGCTCTGTCTTCAGATGTTTTGCTGTCTCCGTCCCCATCAATTCAGGAATTTGCTGCAACCCCAATCTCGATTGGAGTTTAGCCTCTCGAAGCTCGGCGAGTATTTTATCTTGTTTAACTTTTCGGGTGGCAGCCGCCGCCCTCCCAGCTGCCTGTCTTTTAGGATTTTTTATATGCGGTATGTCATCCATGTGGCGGGATAACACTCTGGTTCGATGTGTTGGAGCAATCTGGTTCAACTCCGTCACTCTCGTGGGTGTGTCTTGTGTCATCATTTTCAGGGCTTATAGTTCGTGGGCATATATGTCCAAATTGACAGTGTTTACCCGTGGTCAACGCGGTTGTCAGCGGAGCTAAGTACATTCCAAACTTGTGATAAATTGAGCAGCATGCCGTTCTAAGAGTGTGTCCTATAAAAGGGTCAGTCTCTAGATCGTGAATCAACCCTTTGGTGTTTGGTATAGGGAGAAGTCTACTAACGGCGGTAGCGTACAAATGAATAGCTGCCGATCCAAGAGTTTTTGTCATCTCTGCTCCCAATTTGGATTCGTATCGCGCATACATTTTATCGATCTCCGCATCTGACATCTTATCCACCTGACAAACTGAGAGACGCCTACCTAGATAATGCTCCGATTGTCCTCAGCAACCAGCGCAGCTAGACGCTCGCGTCGCGCCGCATTTTCATTCGGAGTCGTTGCACTCAACCCAATACCAACTGCCGTTGGAGTTGGAGTTGGAGTTGGAGTTGATCCCGATTGCTCTGTCGGATCATTATCTTTGGCAGTCGGAGTTGAGGTTTCTTCTATTAGCTGATCGAGAAGTTCGTCGCAGTTCATTTTTCTTAAAATTAATTTAACTATTCTAACAACTCTCATCACTTTAACATATTGCCAAGCGCACCACCCGATACTTATGATCACCATTATGCTCGCAACAAAGCTAGCAGCGGAGCACCAAATTGTTAACATTGTTAACCATTTGTTAAGCATTTGTTCAGCATTGTTCAGCATTGTTCAGCATTTGTTCAGCAATTGCTAAGCATTGTTCAGCAATTGCTAAGCATTGCAATAGCTTATTACTTTGTAATTTTCCTAATTTTTTCAAATTATTAATTAATTGATAACTTTATAAGCAGTTGGTTGATCAGTCTTTAGCAGAAGCTTGGCGTGCTTAGTTTCGGAAAGCATCTGTCGAACCTCCAGGCGCTCCTCGCGCGTTGGGATAACGTCATTCTCTCGAAGACAGTCATCGAATGAGTCTCGGTCCTTGCAGTGAAAGAGGGCGACCCATTTCGTTTGCTCGCGCAGATCCTTGAGGACGGCGTTGTATTTTTGAGTGGATATCCATACGCTTTGTCTAGCATGGCGGCCAGAAAATGCGAGCTCGGAGAGCATGTCCTTCTTTTTGGTCATCGCCGCCTTGGCCGAGCAATCGTCAATCACGTATAGGGTGGGCTCGCCCTGAAATATTTGGTATAAACCACGTAACCAATCGTGAAGCCTATCACCAGGGTCAATAACGTATACCTCAGGGTCGGTCCATATCCACGGGCACCGCTGATAAGTATCGTTGTGCCGCACAGTGGGACATAGGATCACAATGTGACGAAAGGCATCGCGGTAGGATCCCTCGAGTAAGTCGAGGATGAAAACCGTTTTTTCCACATCCTGTCTGCCCACATATTATGGCAGAGTGAGCATCTCCAATCGTGAATTGGTATTGATTGTTAATTTTCTTAATTAATTCTTTAGAATTAGTAGATCGCTGATACGTATCGACCATCTTCGATGTTGAGTTGTGCGTCTGTAATTATATATAAGTACACGTTCAATGGCCCGGCTCCGTCCGCCTCTTTGGTTATCTGGATCGTCACACCCTCACTAGCGTTCTCAACTTGGCGTCCGCTACCGTGTATTTGGTCATCGTCGCTGGCTCGCATGTCTAGCCATAACGCGTATTTGGTATTCAGGAACTCCGCGAGGGAGACGGCCGAGAGATGCAGGTCTTTTGCAACTGCTGCAACCTCCGGAGAGCGCTTAGAGCCGGCAGCAAACTGCTTTCTTACTTCGTCCCACTGCTGGTGCGCGCGAAGACCCGCGCTGTAGAGTTGATTGGGGACTCCCTCGATCGTCACCTCTACCTTCGTGATTTTGGGGTTATAGAATCTGTCGGTTTTTCTAGCACCGAACGCGAACCGAGCATCCTCGAACAACATCAGTATACCTTTCATCGAGCGGCGGGCGGGTACGTTGACGTTAATATTCCACAATGTGTCACTTTTGTCTTTCGGCATCTTGCGATGGCGAAGAACTCGGTCGTAAAGTATGGCAACGCGCCCGGCGTACTGGGTTCTGATCAATCGCGCGAGTTCGGGCATCGTGACCATGTCGTACTCCAGCGAAACATTATCGATCGTATACGTCGATAACATGTCGCTGGCTATAATAACTCGGCCGTAGTCGTTGAACGTTAGTTCGTATTCGAGGCGTCAGCCAAAGCGCTCTGATAGTAGGGCATGTGACTCTCCAGCAACTCAAAGTCGAGCGGGATGTAGAAGCAGTTGCCGTAAGCGCCCGCGACCGCGTTGTCACTAGCGTTGTTATCTACCTTGTTAGCAGCCCCGATTCTAAGTTTGGTTACGTTCTTATTTTTGCTGGTGTCAATACCTTGATAGACAGCGTTTTCGAGCTCGTGTGACGTCTTCCACAGGTCCTGATAGCAATGGTAGACGTCGCTGTCGTCGATCGACATCACCTCATTACCAGAAATCTTTATCATGGTCTTCTTGACGATGGCGCGACCCAGGTTCTGAACGACGGTTCGGTCCGCGTCCGTCGACGTTAGCGAAATAGTGAAAGCGAGGCGAACAGTACCCGGCACAATGACGTCGTTAGCTCCGAGGTTGGGGAAGCGGACTAAGAGCTGCTGGTTCTGGTCGATCGTCGATGGGTTGTTCGTAATAACGACACTCTGTCTCACGCCTTTTGCCCCGAGGGGCTCACGCAGTCTGTGGTATGGAATGAGTTTGCGACCGTATTGACTCGAAGACATAATTAATTTTTTCAAAATTATTGAAACTATTAAACCCGTATGGTTTTGTCTTTAATACATAATTAATTTTGTAAACACATTATTAAAGATAGCTGATTACGATGCTGACATGGATGAAATCGGCAGAGACGATTACGTCGATGATTATGATGATGATGATGATAACTTCGAGGATTCCATCACAACCTTCGACAAAACACCCCCTCCAATACAATCGCGATTGAAGGAAATAGGTGGCGCTACCAGCAGCGTTGGTCAAAGTCAGGAATTACTTCGAGGGGAGCTTGTAAACGACTACTACAACAGTTTGGCAGCAGAAAAAGGTCTGGTCCCCTCTGTCGGTCGCGACTACTCCAAGTTCAAATTTGATATGAACGGTAGATTGCGACTAAAAGCAGCATCAAATATTCCAATAGTCACGACACCGGACCCGGTAAACCCCTATCGCTAAACACCATTGCAGGAAACCGGGGCGGTGGCGAAATCATAAAGAACGAACTAGGCTTCACGGATTTGGAATGAGGGTAAAACAATTGTGCCGGCCCGCGCTGTAGAGGCCCTACAGTCTACCGACGAAACTATAGCGAAGACGGCCACCGCGATAGAATACGGTCGAGCTCAGAGAGGTCCCTCAAATAGCCACCGACGTTATTAACACGATGGAGACCACGTTCAGCGTCCAATCACAATTGGGGGAAATACTCAACGATGACCCACCGTTACTCTTCGAGAACTCCGTGGACTCGATAAGGCTCTACAAACGGTCCGTGGGGCGAACTGGTCCTTAACCTCTCCAAACTCACGGCGCTGGATGAAACATATCGAGCTAGAAGAAAGAAAACTGGAGGAAGCCGGTGACGATAGAGAATCTACCGAGCGGATCGCCGAACGACTGCGGTCTTTGCGGGACGAAAGAGAAGCTCGCTTGGAGGCCGCCTCGGCTAACCGTGAGGCTCTCCACACACAAATAAGTCGGATCCGTGAATCAATCTCGAGGGTCCTGCATGAGGAGACGACACTCGGTAGCGTCTTCGCACTCTGTTCAGAGAGCAGGGCGTCACGATAGCAAGCATCCTCGTTGCTATCGGCATGACTATATCGACCATAGTTCTAGCTTTCACTGGTGGTGCGGTGCCACCACCCGCTCCAGCACCCAGCACCAGCAACCCGCATCCATCCGGTGGAGCCAAGGAGTTGGGGGGTAAAAAAACAACTAAAAGCCCTCGCCAATCTCCTGGCTAAATTAGCAGGAAAGGCGGCTGCCGCACTACCTGGACTGATCGGAAGTATCGTTTGCTTACTTGCATCTATATTATCAAAAACGGCCGGATGGCTAGCCAAAAATACCTGGGCTTTAATCGTGACAATCGCCGGTCTCCTACTATTCTTCGCCAGAGAGTTCCTACAACCAAAGCGTAAATAATCCGATCGCCACGAGGGTGATGATGAGCCCTAATTTCTCCTCCTCGTGTGTTGTGCTTCCAATTTCACCCAATCTGCGATTGGTGTTGATGATTGGTGTTTCTCCAATCGCGATTGGTCTGTTGATGGAACTCGATGGTGCATCCAATTTACGAATTGGTGGTACTGGGTTCGATTGTGTGTCCAATTTACGAATTGGGGGAGGTGTATCCATTTTGTGTTTTATGAAATCGGTTCCACTGTTGAACCCGATCATCTTGGGGGTGCGCTTGATGATATCCGTGTTCACGTTACCGTTGTGGCCGATTTTTTGATTGGCGGTGGCGATTACGATCTGATTATTGTAACCGTCAACCGGGTCGTCTCGTAGTATCATATTGCTCGGCGCCATATAAAGACCTATTCCAAATACATAGTCTACTGGGGTGCTGGCATTCTGTAAAACGTCTTGATAATTCTGGATCGCCTTCTCCAGGTCCACCCTAGCTGAGATGGCGTCCTCTACAAGTGCCAAGAATTGTTTTTGTGCATCAAACGCCGTTCCGTGCCCAGTATAGAACTGCGAGTTTGCTTCTGTGCGCCGAGGATGGCCCAGACGTACGTGCGAATGGAGTCGTTGACGCGAGTAACCCCGGCCTGCGTGAACCCTATACCCTTATCTAACATAAATGTACCCCACGCGTCCTGAACCTCAGCAGCCTGCTGTATGTAATCGACGTGAGCCCGTTTCGGAGGTAACATTTTACAAGAAAACACGCCACAGTGCCGACCTCCAGACACTTCCGGCCCGAATTTCATAGTCGCGGGGTCAAAATTCCCGGCGTTCCGACTGACGATGTGGTCACCGGAGATGATCGTGTCTAAAAATCAGTCTGTGTCCAATTCCCGGACTGGCCGTGAATGAGAACGTCCCCGAGGCCGGTGCTGGTAGGAAATGCTTTCTGTCTCCAGTCCGCGTCTTTTGAAACGTTAAATTCGTTACACAGTCTTTCAAACACCATACGGTCGTATGCGTTGGAAATGGGATTCCAGGCGTCGTCTTGAGGTAGTGAAATACCTAGTTTCTTTTCCACACTCATGGCATGTTGCGCACCATACAGCACCATACAAAATTTATTTGGTTCTGCCAAAACTGCATCGGTGTTGCTTTCCACCCGTTTACCACCTCCATCGTAGTAATCTTGGGCAGCCTATATTGTTCAAAGATATTAGGGAAATTGGTGGCAAAGCCGCTGTCCGGTCTAACCGTTACGGTTGGGTGTACAAGGGGTTAACAACGTCTTTTGTGTGTATTTACCTCCGACCGCGTACTTTACATTAGAGTTAAAGCTAAATGCTTTGGTATCCATTGAAAGATATTATTATGTTTGCTACTATAACTAATGTTCAAAAAGGGAGTTGTGAACTTCAAAAATTAATAGACAACTGCTGCGGAAAACGCCGGGTAGGCCTTAGATCAATCACCTTCACGGTTGGATGGCAGAATGTGGGGAAGAGCGAAGGGTTTTACTATGTGAATGATGGACAACAATTAGGTGTAAAGCTGCCTCACGGACTGTGGGGAATAAGACAGCTCAAAGATTTTGTCAAATCAGAGCTTGACGGTATAATCAACCTCACAGTATCGAAGGCTACCGGGCTCGCAACAATGACCATCATCACTGATAATAAGGTAGTGGTCTCCCCGGGGTTGGGTATTCAACTCGGTTTTAGAGAGACATACTCCTCAAACAAAGGAGTTTACCCCTTTAACCCCGGGTGAGTACGTCGGTGATAATCCGGTGGACTTCACCTTTCACGAAAACTCTCGGGGTGCACCTTGATCGGGTGAACACATCGTACAACACGGTAGACGGATCCCCCAGCACCTTACTGAAAAACTGTGCCGCCAGCGACTGTTTCTATGGCGAGACTGTGACCTTAGCACTTCCACACCCCGAGATGAAAGTTTTGGAATCGGGACACATCCACGAGTTGAAGATTTCTATTCTTGATGATAAAGGGCGAGAGAGTTGAAGAACGATTACCCGATTTCGGTCGTCCTAGAAATTTCAAATTAATTAATTTTAAGAAAATTATTTAGAATTAAACGCATGTTCGTAATATATATTATCAACATTATGAGTATATACGGACCAGGTAGTTCTTCCTTGATTGGGTGACAAATTCAAATAATTTGGAAACCGGCAGAAGGGGGATTCATCCCGACAGAGGGCGACTTTTTAACTACCCAAAAAAACAAAGGCCTTGATCAATAGAACTATATCGAGGGCCACGGACAAGATTCACAAAAGTCTACTATCACAACTTAGAGAATATGCCCTGGCTGTGAATACACAAAGTCGTGAAGAAACGCATACGGAACTAAACGAACTAGGTAAAAAAATAACCAAATTTAGAAAAGAGGCCCGGTTGGGGATTGATAAAGCCCGAGAAGACCGCCAGATTGACATTACGGCGGTTTATGATGCGTTGCGCTTAGAAGACTCTCTCAGCAAAGAAGCTACACTTGCTGAATTAGACGGGAAAATAATCGATTTTCGAAAAGAGGCCACGTCGGGTATTGAGAAAGCCCGAGAAGACCACCAGGCGGACCTTACGAAGGCTTATAGGTGTTGCGCTCAGAAGACTCTCTCATCAGAGAAGCGGCACTTACTGAACTAGATAAAAAAATAACCAAATTTCGAAAAGAGACCCGGTCGGGTATTGATAAAGTCCGAGAAGAACCACCAGTCGAAACCTTGAGGAGGCCATTGCGGAGGCTTATGATGCGGTTGCGCTTAGAGAACTCATAGTAAGAAGACACTTACCGAACTAGACGGTAAAAATAGCCGAATTTCTGAAAGAGACAGATCGGGGGTTGAGGGGTCCGAGAAGACCACAAAGAGGCCATTGCGGAGGCTTATGGGGCGTTACGCTCAGAGGACTCTCTCAACAGAGAAGCGGCACTTACTGACATATACGAAAAAAATAACCGAATTTAAAAAAGAGGACCCGGTTTGATCTTGATGGAGTCCGAACGGGTATTGAGAAAGCCCGAGAAGACCACCAGACGGATATTACGGAAGCTTATAGGGTGTTGCTCTTAGAGGACTCTATCAACAGAGAAGCGACACTTACCGAACTAGATGAAAAAAATAACAGAATTTCAAAAAGAGGCCCGGTCGGGTATTGATAAAGCCTTAGAAGGTCACCAGGCGACCATTACGGAGGCTTATGATGCGTTGCGCTTAGAGGACTCTCTCAGCAGAGAAGCGGCACTTACCAAACTAGATGGAAAAATAACCGAAGTTTCTGATAAACTGAAACATGATCGTATAGCCGCGACCAAAGCTCTTGAGGAGGCCTCTTATGAGATTCGTACTGAGGCATATAACGCAAACAGCGCGCTTGCCGGAATAGTGAAAACAATGAAAACACCAAAACGTGTCAAACAGTTTGGGCTGAGAAAAGGGGCGGGGGCCCATTGGTTGTGGGCACTATGAATATTCGTTCGGTGCCAAAGCGAGTAATATATGGGGGATTACACTATGACAGCTGCAGGTGAAGTTATCCAAATGGCGGTCTGCTTGGTTAATGCTAATGGGTAAACCTGTGGGCAGCGGTCGCGATAAATATTGTAGTAGATGGGGAAGAACGGGGGGTTGGAGTCACTAAAATCTCTGGAGATAGTTCGACGATTGTTTCGTTCGCCGGTAATGATCGAATTAGACTTTCCAAAGGTAGTGTTATTAACTTTGTTACGAAAATCGGTGACTCAGAGAGTTCTTCCACTATTGTCTCATTGTTAATTGAACTTATTGTGTAAATACTATATTATTGAAATAAATTTAACTATGAACGAATCACCATATCCAACTCTCAATACCACTCCACCAACACTGTATCCAACTCTCAATACCACTCCACCAACACTATATCCATTAACGAAAGAAGTTCAGATTTTAGGTTGAATAATATCGTCGCTATGCAGGATATTTTAGTTAGAGAATGTGCAAATAGAAAAAGACACGCTAAAAAATATAAGCGCGCGCAAACATAGCTGAAGCATCTAGTACGGTTCTGGCAAGTGTTTCTGTGTTGTGTGGGGCGGGGACTGCTGCAACGCTATCTACAATTGTAATGATTCCACTTGCAGGGGTTTTGAGTGGAATTACCGTTTTATCTGGAACACTTTGTATGGTAATTAGGGCGGTGGGTGGAAAACTCGAGAAAAAAAGTAGAAAACATGATGAATATCCGTTCTCGCTAGGTCTAAGAAAAATAGCATCGACGTTATGGTGTCCAAAAGCATTGGAACCGATAAGAAAATATCAAATTTAGAGTTTGAATCCGTGGTGGAAGAAATGGGGAGATATGAAGAATTAAAAAATGATATAAGGATCAAGGCGCGCGCCACCATGCCCAAAATTGAGTGTACTGATTGGGATAAATTTAGGGTAAAACTTGGAAATAAAGTCGGAGGAAATGTTACAGCACCATTATAAAATAATTTTTAAAAAAAAATTTTTTTTCTTAATTTTATAATTTTCCTAATTTTTTCAAAATTATATTGTGATTCGCAGTAAAAAAACAAAATTTACATACCTATACAACATGTGTTTTTCACTGAGAATTACAAATTCAGTCGAGTATTACACTGTACACACCGTCTGTGTAATTGATACACTCGGCTCTGTTTACCTTGGCTATCAATTTACGCATGGTTCATAACCCGTGTAATTTATACACTTGGCTCTGTTTACCTCGGTTATCAATTTACGCATGGGCCATAACCCGTGTAATTGAAACATTGTCGTTACAACATAAATGAATTACTATGTAATAATAGGGGGTGTTCAGCTTTAAATTATTAAAAAAAAATATAAAATTAATTAATTAAAATTAAAACAAAATAACGAACCATCACATGTTTTCTTTCGCCATAGGTATTAATTAATAAATAATTTAATATGCACACCATTTGTATGTTGTATAGGAAACTGATGAGTATATATATGTTTGTTGACCTTACAACAATTGGTCTCATCTCGTGTGTGCTATGTTGTTGTTCCGGTATGACGTCTGTTTAATGTAGCAGTCTATGCATATGTGTGTATTTGGCGATGTATTGTGTAGCTCAAAGGTGCCGGCCTAAAAGATTTCTGCCTAAGAGCTTTGCAATTTCGGAAACCAAATTCACACATAGGCTCGCCTTACTTCGCTGGTTTCTCTTAATAGAGGAATTGGCAATGGGGTTCAAGGCGACCCAGAATGTGAGCCAACAGATGCGTGGGCTTAAGAAAGGTCCCAACACCCCAGTGGCTGGGTGCCGGCTAGAAATCTGCCCAGTTGCTGGGGGTGTTGTGCACGAGTGGAGGCTTTTGCTATTTTTTTTTTTAATTTTTACAAATTATTAATATCTTTATAAGCGATATCGTAGAAATGTATATTCGTAAACGAATCGTTGGGTTTTAACAATTTTATTATATACACCTTAGTTTCATATCCGATACGCAATATCCTCTTTAATGTTTGTATTTGCCTCTTGTACAGTTGACATAATTGCCGGTATAATATTGTAAATGTAACGTTTTTATCGGAGCGTAATAAATTACGCTGGTATTTCATGTATTCGATATCGCCTAGTGTTCTCATTTTATAGAATTTATATACAGGATTATAACCCCCGTAAGCTTCGTAAACTTCTTCAACACAGACATTAAAAACTTTCAATTCCAATTGTATTGTATTATCCATTTTCTCTAATAGTTGTTTTTTTTTCTGTTCAATTTCCAATTTCTTCTAATAATTTTCCAATTTCTTCGTTAAAAGCGATATTGTAGAAACGCATATCCGTAAACGAATCTTTGATTTTAAACTGTTTTATAAAATTAGTTTAGATAATATTTCGGTAGTGTTTCTACGATCCTATTGATCCTATTTAGTCGCTTCATTACATAAATTTGAGACTTCTACCGGCGACATAATTGCCGGTTTAATATTGTAAATGCAACGTTTTTATCGCAGCGTAATAAATTACGCTGATATTTCATGTATTCGATACCACATAGTATTGTCATTTTACCGTGTTTTAATACTGTAGAAACAGCGGCGTAAAATTCTTCAGCAAGGTCATTATACAATTCCAATTCGTTGCGTATTTTATTATCCATTTTGTTATAATATTTTTATTATAACCTATTAAATTTATATGTTCAATTGGACGTGAAAAAAACATAAGGTATTTATGACACCAATATAATTGGACTACAATTCGACATCGTCGAAATAAAAATTAGCTTATATTGGAGGAGAAAAATGGGGGTGGGGTGTTGGAATATAAACTATCACTCGTGGGCACATTGAAATAATTATTTTATCATAAATTTACTGTCGGGAAAACATTATGTTTTTTTTTTCACGACCAATTTTTCGTGGTTGGTGGGAGACAATTTCCTCGTTAACCAATTTTTGATTTTTCGGGGGTGGTGGGGGTAGTATAAAGGGTTATAAATGATGCCACCACAGGTGGTATCATTTTGACTCCCTTTATACTACTACTTAACCAAAAACTTTTAACCAAAAAACTTAACCAAAAACTTCAAAGTAATTTGACCTTGACATTGGGCACAGGGGCCGCACGGGAGGGGGGTAGAATGAAAATATAGATGATGATAAACACCCATGTGAAGTTTTCAAGGTAATGGGCAAAGCAGTTGCAGAGATATAGTATAATGAAAAACTTTAACCAAAAAACTTAACCAAAAACTTTAACCAAGAAACTAAACCAAAAACTTCAAAGTAATTTGACCTTGACATTGGGCACGGAGGGGCCCGCACGGGAGGGGGGTAGAATGAAAATATAGATAATGATAAACACACATGTGAAGTTTTCAAGGTAATGGGCAAAGCAGTTGCAGAGATATAGTATAACGAAAAACTTTAACCAAAAAACTTAAGCAAAAACTTTAACCAAACAACTTAGCCAAAAACTTCAAAGTAATTTGACCTTGACATTGGGCACAGGGGCCGCATGGGAGGGGGGTAGAATGAAAATATAGATGATGATAAACACCCATGTGAAGTTTCAAGGTAATGGGCAAAGCAGTTGCAGAGATATAGTATAACAAAAAACTTTAACCAAAAAACTTAACCAAAAACTTTAACCAAAAAACTTAACCAAAAAAAAACTTAACCAAAAACACTTTAACCAAAGAACTTAACCAAAAACTTCAAAGTAATTTGACCTTGACATTGGGCACAGGGGCCGCACGGGAGGGGGTAGAATGAAAATATAGATGATGATAAACACCCATATGAAGTTTCAAGGTAATGGGCAAAGCAGTTGCAGAGATATAGTATAACGAAAAACTTTAACCAAAAAACTTAACCAAAAAACTTAACCAAAAATCTTTAATAGATATAACGAAAAACTTTAACCAAAAACTTTAACCAAAAAACTTAACCAAAAACTTTAACCAAAGAACATAACCAAAAACTTTAACCAAAAAACTTAACCAAACAACTTAACCAAAAACTTTAACCGGACACACGTACGTACGTACGTACGCCAAAGTGCCGACTAAATCGCGCTTTCCGCAAGCGGGCGCGACAAAAACCTTAACCAAGGGGAATTAAGTAAGTAATTTAAGGTTAAATGTAGGTCAAGGTCAAATATAGGTCAGGGGTTGTTGATGTACATCACTAGGAGATGAAGTTGTCCAAGTATGGTTGGTGTAGGGCCATGAGTATTCCATCTACAAGCTTGACTAAAAAGCTTAACCAAAGAGAATTAAGTAAGTAATTCAAGAGGAAATGTAGGTCAAGGTCAAATATAGATCAGGGGTTATTGATGTACATCACTATGACAAAAGGTTGTCCAAGTATGGTGTATGTATGCACAATAGTATTCCATGTACAAGCTTGAGTAAAAAGCTTAACCAAGGTCGAGTAAAAACCTTAACCAAGGGGAATTAACTAAGTAATTCAAGGTTAAATGTAGGTCAAGGTCAAATATAGGTCAGGGGTTGTTGATGTACATCACTAGGAGATGAAGTTGTCCAAGTATGGTTGGTGTAGGGCCAGGAGTATTCCATATACAAGCTTGACTAAAAACCTTACCCAAGGGGAAATAACTAAGTAATTCAAGGTTAAAAGTACGTCAAGGTCAAATATAGGTCAGGGATAATTGATGTACATCACTAGGAGATGAAGTTGTCCAAGTATGGTTGGTGTAGGGCCATGAGTATTCTATCTACAAGCTTCACTAAAAACCTTAACCAAAGAGAATTAAGCAAGTAATTCAAGAGGAAATGTAGGTCAAGGTCAAATATAGATCAGGGGTTATTGATGTACATCACTATGACAAAAGGTTGTCGAAGTATGGTGTCTGGATGCACAATAGTATTCAATGTACAAGCTTGAAAAAAAACCTTATCCAAGGTTGACTAAAAACCTTAACCAAGGGGAATTAAGTAAGTAATTCAAGAGGAAATGTAGGTCAAGGTCAAATATAGATGAGGGGTTATTGATGTGCATCACTAGGAGATGAAGTTGTCCAAGTATGGTGGGTGTAGGGCCAGTAGTATTGCATATACAAGCTTGACTAAAAACCTTAACCAAGGTTGAACTAAAAACCTTAACCAAGGGGAAGTTAACCAAGTAATTCAAGAGGAAATGTAGGTGAAGGTCAAATATAGATCAGGGGTTATTGATGTACATCACTAGGAGATGAAGTTGTCCAAGTATGGTGGGTGGGGGGGGGGGGGGGGGGGGGGGTTAAGGCCAGCCTGTTAGTAATTCCATATACAAGCTTGACTAAAAACCTTAACCAAGGCGTGACGGTGACGCCGACGCCGACGCCGACGCCGGGGTGACAACATAAGCTCTACTTATTCTTCGAATAGTCAAGCTAAAAATGGCCGCCAAGGGGAGATAAGTCATAGTTTTATAAAATCAATAGGCTTCTTCTTCTTGCCGTGATAAACATGTATACGGAATTTGGTTAAAATCCGTCAAGTAGATTTCTAGTTATTGCGTGGACAAGTTGTGCCCACCCAACCACCAGCCCGCCCAAGATGAATACATAGTATGTCCCGTTTTTTCAAACAGGCGTATAAAAAGGTCCCTATAGAAATTAGATTTTTGAAAGTAAACTGAAGTCTTAAACACTCGATAACATGTAAGAGAGATGTCAACACATGTAGAGATGTAATTATGCAATTGCTATACATGTATTACTCACTTCTCCCAGTGTCAGTAAGACGCCATGGACGACGGTAAATTTGAGATGCTTGCATTTCTTCACGGCCCACATGTGGTCGACGGGCTGCGCGATCTGCAGGTGGCTGGTGATAAGGTCACAGACGTCGTCGCGGTTCCAGCCGAGGGTGTGGATGGCGACGCGCGACACCTCGATCTTCTCCGTCATGCTGTAGTGCTGCTCCACCACCTTCTGTTGTCTCAGCTGGCCAACCTTCGACTTCTGTAATATCATGGGGTTAATCTTCTGTAATATCATGGTGGCAATATAGCACAGGGTTAATCTTCTGTAATATCATGGTGGCAATATAGCACAGGGTTAATCTTCTGTAATATCATGGTGGCAATATAGTACAGGGTTAATCTTCTGTAATATCATGGTGGCAATATAGTACAGGGTTAATCTTCTGTAATATCAAGGTGGCAATATAGTACAGGGTTAATCTTCTGTAATATCATGGTGGCAATATAGCACAGGGTTAATCTTCTGTAATATCAAGGTGGCAATATAGCACAGGGTTACTCTCGGTTTATGTCATTTTGTAACCATTCATGGACTACTGTCTGTTCCACAGTTTTCTGCCGACAAACTTTTGGCCATTAAACACATTAAATCTAAAAAATATTTAAATGTAAGTTCGTTTTCATCAATAACAAAACTGTCACCCTCCCCAAGTGTTATTATTATGAAATTCCATCAAATATTGATTTTATTGCGAAAAAACAATTTTCCTATGGGAATTTAACATGGCGGCTAAAATTAGATTTTTTAAATATAATTTTGTAATTTATGGACCGAGTTTCAAAATCTAACTTTCTTAGTTTTTGTCTACCCTTCCCCGACTCCACAGCTCCTTTTTTCCCCATGTTAAATTCCCATAGGATATAAATATCAATATTTGACAGAATTGCAAGAAATAAAAACAATTTGGGAGGGTGTACTTACATTTAAATATTTGTTTTTAGATGTAATGTATTTAATAGCCAAAAAGTCTTCGGCAGAAAAATGTGGAACAGACAGTAGTGATGTTACTGCTCAAGAGTGGCAGTTTGTGCTATTGGTGGGGCACCTTGGATTTCTGAAATATGGTATTAATCCTGTTTTTACATAATTTTGTAGCAGTTCATGGAATAGAATTCAACAGTGTTAGCTATTTACAATGTCACGGAGAACTAGAAAATTGTTTGTAAACCAAAATGCGACCGCTGTTGAACCTTCATGAATACAACAGCAATCAGTGAGTGAGCATTATTTTCAGAGTCTAAAAAGGAGCATAACTGCGGATGGATCAGAGAGACAGCAATTGTTTATGTTACATGCTCCTGCACTTGATGGTTGGGATGTATACCAGTTACAAGGCAAAATTAAGCCGAAAATGGGGAGATAATGCATGACCTGGGGGTCAAATAAATAATTTAAATAAACTTTGCGCATCTACTCATCACAAGGAAGCTACATACCAAGTTTCAGGTGTGTAGCAATTAGAGTTTATAAGTTTTACGACTTACAAACAAAAATTGGAAAATTCTAAGTAAAAAAGGGGGAGATAATCCATGACCCCGGGGCCGAATCAAAAATCAAAATAAACTTTGCGCATCTACTCATCATAAGGAAGTTACATACCAAGTTTCAGGTTTTGTAGCTAGTACAGTTTAAAAGTTTTACGAGTTACAAGGCAAAATTGCCAAATTCTAAGTCGAAAAGGGGAAGATAATCCATGAACGGGGGCCAAATAAAAAATAAAAAAAAACTGTGCGCATCTACTCATCATAAGGAAGTTATATACCAAGTTTCAGGTCTGTAGATAGTACGGTTTAAAAGTTTTATGAATTACAAGGCAAAATTGCCAAATTCGAAATCGAAAAGGGGGAGAGAATCCATGATCCCGGGGTCAAATAAAAAATCAAATAAACTTTGCGCATCTACTCATCATAAGGAAGCTGTATACCAAGTTTCAAGTCTGTAACTAGTACAGTTGAAAAGTTTTACGACTTACAAGGTGGTCACGGATGGACGGAAGGACAAATTGTCTACTGACAGACGGACAGATGGACGCACGGACAGAGTAAACATTATATGCCACCAACAACTATCGTTGTGGTGGCATAATAATTGCATAACACATGGCATTAACCAACCAGCAAACTAGTGCGACGTAACGGGATGCAAATATAGCGGTAGTAGTTGCTGAAATGAAAATGATGGAATATAGAAGCAAGGATACAGAGGAATTTCTCTAACTATGTCTGCAACTAATTACACAACCGCATGTGTTAATCTTGCCAAGATGTCAATGTTTCTGAACATCTATTGGCAATCTCAGTTCGCCATCAATCAGTTTGATTGGCTGAGCCTGAGCTGTGACACAGCTCAGGCTCAGTCAATCAAGCTACTTGATTTCAAGTTCAATATTACAAGGAGAGGAACTCTATAAGATAGCAATCTTTCGTTCCAATCCTCTTTACACTGCCGGAAAACCTAAAAAAGTTCAATATGCAAGTATTTTGAAATGAACAAAATGACGACTGTGCAGTTGTGATCTGGCACAACTAATGATGATGACATACTAATCACAGCTATGATGAGAATACATGATCATATTAATTATTTCAGCACTGTAAACTAATTCACAAGAATGAATGAGTACCAGGGCTTCTAAAATTTAAGAATGCCAATCGGTCTGGACGTAATTGTCGGCCCGTACAATATGAGTGATACCGCCGCTCTAACACCCTCCCCCACACCCCCCCCACCAAATATTTATCCATTTCGGGACACTATTAGGCATGGAATAAAATAGTACTTTATTTAGTAAGATTTGGCTCTGGAATTATCTTTTGGAGTTTCGCACATAATTATTCCATAACTTTATGACATCGAAATTTAAAAGTCGGAGGTGCATAATCCCCGAAAAAATAGGTAAGGCAAAAAACGGCGATGCGATGCAGTAACCAATAACACATTCTTTATTTTATTTTAAAATTATCATTTATTCTATTCTATTCGGCTTATATTTAAGGGTGGGAATTGGCTCAAACACCTTCCATACCCGGGATATATAGCCCAATAAAGAAGCAGGCCGATGGTCGTTGGTCTGGTTTATATTTCCGAATTTTGATAAATGTTGTATTTATTCAGGCTCCAAAAATGTGCGTCAAATATAGGAGATTCTATGACGCACATTTTTGGAGCCTGAATAAAATATTCAGAAATGGCGAGTCTTAAATACGCTAAAGCCAGTCTATTTATAAACCGCTCTACATCTATCGAGACCTTCACCTGTAACAATTACCACGTGCGTGTTATGAAAAATTGATACGTGGAGAAATGTGTTGAAAGCGACCAAACACACAGGCATTCGGCGTGTTCGGCTTTCATTGGTATAACTATATCGATGAAAGCCGAAAAACGCCGAATACCTGTGACCAAACACACGATTTATTACCCGACAATGTTTGTTAACATATGGATATAATAGTGTCAACATCGTTACATTTACACGGTTGATACGGAAATAGCAGCAAATAGGTAATTTTTCTCGGACCGATTTTTAAGACCAGTTTTCAAATCTCATTCGGTCTGAGACTCCAAAAATCGGTCCAGAACCGATAAACTGAAACTTTTAGAAGCCCTGATGAGTACTACTAAACTATATATTCATTACAGGTCTATAGATAACAATGCCGCATCCAGAATATGTACAGTTGATTGGTCATATCTCTATTGTACAACAACCCCCTCTCTGTAACAGTCAATATTTCATATCCAAAATTGACAAATGCCTATATATTTAACCTCCCTACAATAACAATCTCTCTACAACAGCAAGTTTTGTGTCTTCCCAGGGCATGAAAAAAAACTTTTGATGGCATTTTTTGTTACCCAGGCTAGTTTATATCTATGGTGGGTAAGCTTTCGAATAGGGGTGGGTACGCCCTCAAACTTGACCTTTAAAGGTCATTTCAAGATTAGGGGTCAAATCACGAACATTCATAGGTGTCTTATTGCTTGCCATATATAGGTCACCATCACCCATAAAATCAATGTTGAAGATGGAAATAAGTTAAATCTGGTAGAACCATTATTGTTAGTAATAAAAAAGGAAATATAATAATTCATAATGGCCGCCAAACGAGTGACATTATATGGAAAATACGACATTAGTTTAAACAATATTTATTTCAAATAATATACATGTATATATATGCATCAAAATACATATAAAGTAACAGTGAATAAGGATTAGAAAACAAGCTCGAAGAGCTTATGTGAATTCTATGGCACGCCATTCTTATATTTATTCCCGAAACAAGATATCTACTAAAAGATATAAGATATCTACTAAAATATATAAGATATCTACTAAACATATAAGATATCTTAATTAATTTGCATTTATATAAGATCTCTTATAAAACTATATAAGATATCTATAACTAAAGTATATGAGATATATCTAAACTATATAAGATATCATAAAGTATATAAGATATCTACTAAAGTTTAGTAGATATTATTAGTATAGATATCGATATATTATACTATATAAGATATCTACTAAACTTATAGTAGATATCTTATATATACTTTATAGATGATATCTCATATAGTTTATAAAGATATCTACTAAACTTTAGTAGATATCTTATATAAAAAAGTATAGTAGATATCTTATAAACTCATAAAGATATCTACTAAACTAGTAGATATCTCATATAATATATAAGATATCTATTAAAGTTTAGTAGATATCTTGTTTCGGGAATAAATATAATAACGGCGTGCCATGGCACGCCGTTCTTATATTTATTCCCGAACAAGATATCTACTAAAAGATATAAGATATCTACTAAAAATATATAAGATATCTACTAAACATATAAGATATCTTAATTAATTTGCATTTATATAAGATATCTTATAAACTATATAAGATATCTACTAAAGTATATGAGATATCTACTAAACTATATAAAGTATCTCATAAAGTATATAAGATATCTACTAAATGTTTAGTATATATCTTACATAAAAAGTATATAAGATATCTTATAAACTATATAAGATATCTACTAAACTTTAGTAGATATCTTATATACTTTATGAGATATCTCATATAGTTTATAAGATATCTACTAAACTTTAGTAGATATCTTATATAAAAAAGTATATAAGATATCTTATAAACTATATAAGATATCTACTAAACTTTAGTAGATATCTCATATAATATATAAGATATCTAGTAAAGTTTAGTAGATATCTTGTTTCGGGAATAAATATAAGAACGGCGTGCCATAGAATTCTTCTCCTTGAGTAAAGCATCAGTAAATGGGAATGTGGTAAGAATGCATATAATCTATACATGTAAGTTTTGTTTGATAATTGAAGGAAAAAGAGTTATCCCAAGCATGCGCTCCGAACCATAGGCATTGAATTCAATTGAACTGTTATAACGATATACGACTAACATTTGTCCTGCGACATTTACGTGCATATCCAACATAAGCTAGCACTTTGTATGTGTGTGTTACTGAATGCCTTCAGAAAATCAATTTGTATCAAGATTCATGATATGGCATTAAATAAAATAGCATATTAGATCATTTACTAACTTCAATTCCAAGATGGCCGTGAACTTTTCAAATGAATAACTTGTAAATTGTCACGATTTCACTCCACACGGGGGATTATCCTTTCTAAATTTTTGTTTACAAATGAGTGCTCAAAGTGGGTTATATCTTTCAAAAATATAAGTTTAGATATGGGTCTACACTCAAGGTGGACTGTTTGGGGGGTCAGTTCCAAGGTTATTCATGGGTCAAATCAAGACAATAAGCTCAGTTTTTCTGCATTTCGCTATTTGAAGACATACATAACTCATACAAAATATGTCAAAAGAGTTTTGAACATGACCTGTTATATATTGGCTATACTATATCTTTAGTAAATCAGCCAGGTAGAGTATACATAAATATTCAAGATGGCCGTCAAACTGCAAAATAAGCAATAACTTGTCAAATATAATCTTGCTACTTACAATAACCAGTTCTAAATATGTTATTTTTGTCTTTAAAGGTGCATGCCCACGGTTATAATATAGGGAGGCATATTTTTTTCGTCCATACATTAGATATAACATTGTTCGGGCAAAATGAACAGTCATGAACCATTTTCGGACGATATAATTGGTATTTTTATACTTCGTATATCAAACATGAATGTTCACACTGATATCAAGAGTGATAACCGTGTTTCCTTAAAATGTTAACTGACATTACTATTTCTTCTCTGTAATTATTTTTTGATGTGCAATGATCATACTTATTAATCTGTCGAAAATATTATTTTTTCAGGTGATTCATTTAATTAGTATAAATCATTAAAAAATACCATGCGTCATTTGCATATGAAAATAGCCCGATACCACCGCGTGTCACTATCAGTAAAATAAATATTACTAAATGATTATATCTGTATAGCGGGCACTCGTAATTTTTAGAACTGGTGGAATAGGGACACAATTATATACACTTATTTAATTCCTATAAAGAACATTTTGTGCCTACTGTGTGGGCATGTACCTTTAATTAAATCAAATATGGCCACTGTTAAACACATACTCACATTGTTCAAACAGTTAAATGTTTCATTGTGATATTCCCTGTGATGTAAAGTGAAAGACGTGTTGTTCAAGTTGTGTGTACTACATGAGGAAATACGGGTCATTGTGTTTGATCAGTAAATCTGCCAATGAGGTAGTACCCCAAACTACGTTTGGTTTTCAAAGAAGCAAACATAGTGAGTCATTTTCACGGCTATGATGAGAGAAATTTGCATAGATCTAGCATATAGTTGTCAAACCAGAATTGTGACAAAAGTATAATTTGCTACCAACAATTCAGTTATTCACCTACCAATGTGTTCACCATCGGAATGACCGGGGCAGTATTAGATAACCACATACCCAATATGACACATGTATAGATAACCACATACCCAATATGACACATGTATAATAAACCGAAACATACCCAATAAGACACATGTTATAGATACCAATCACGATACCACACTCCTCCGGAATTAGACCAAATATCATTTTTATGGAATACTGGCACAATGTCGGTTAATTCTCATAACTGTACTGTCCAACAAACATTAACTTGTGATTAAAATGAAGTCATGTTCATTTAACAGAGACTCACAATTATATCTCACACAAATATACCCAACAAAGAACATAATTATGTTTTAAATATCAAAACAAAGATCATACTGAATTACCTACAGCATCTCCGTCAAAGTTACGTGCTGATGGAGGGTCAGTCTTGCGTTTCGATATGGCTTGTTTCTTGTTTTGAGCGTGCTATTCAAGGATTTGTGAGCGTAATACGTTGCCAGTTGTATCATTCGGTGTGAACCAGATGGTTTAATTTGATCTGTTATGTACGCGGTTTAGCCTTACTGTATTACAGTTTATGTATACCTGATATTACAGCTTAGTGCTTCATTCGATGACAGCGTCTCCTAACATGAATTGTGCATGATATGCGGAAGACAATTTTCGTATGTGTGATAATATATAATCATCCATGGGAGAATGGCATTGCTAGCATACTGCCTAGTAGAATGACAATTGTTTATGCAAAGTTCTATCAGATAAGTACATTAGGTCTTATACTTCACTATTTTTCCTGACCTAAATTCATTATATGAACAAACTATCTTTAAACACATTTACTAGTAATAAACTCTACCAAAAGGATCATAGCACTGTTATTTCAACTAATCCGCACAACTGAATCACCATATTTTGATGAGAGCTACATACATGTATGTCCAGATGCGACGTTGAATATTATGATGTGACATTCATCATAATCCTGTGCTATTATCTCCAAGAAATCACACTATACCCAAACCCATACCAGTCCCACAGTTTAAAGGTGTCTGACATTCTCTTCTAGGAGGTGAAACAATCTGTATATATCTCCAAGTAACACATTTCTATATATAAGGGAATTTGTTTGTAATAGTGAATTTGCTGTATTTTACAGTGGTTGGTCAACTACACACACAGTACGTTTATTTGCCGAATATGAAAGCTACATCTACCTTCATAATGTCAATAGAGACAGCAAAACAAATGCACAACATATGAGACATAGCCAACCATGACAACAGGTAAAGCAGTATACAGTCCTCAAAAAACACGCTATCTTATATATACCAGATGGCCGCGACACGGACGCACGGACGCACGGACGCACGACGCACAGACGGACGCACGCACGGACGTCCTTACGTGACATCCCTTAGGTGGTTTTTACTATATAAAAGATCAAAGGAATGACCACCTAAGGAACAATAGGCTTAAGTGGTCAACGGAATAAATCTATTGTATTCTTTTGTCTTAGGCCACGCCTCTAACCACCTAAGACCCTGTATGTGTGCCCGGATGCACGGACACCCGGACACCCGGACGTCATTGTGATCACTATGTCTCGCAAATATATAACACCAGTTAGTGATGTTGATTGCAGTTGTCATAGTGGTATTGTTATCTGCAGATGTCTGGAGAAACCGAAGCACTCTTATTGAAGAAGATCAATTCTGCTGATTACTTAGTCCACATTCAAATATGAGACACCGCATATGTTTCTTCATTGTTGATTTTGTTACAGAAATATTTCATTCATTGCGTTATTCCATTCTACGCTTTCAACAAATCTTATTTCTGACTTAAGCAAAACTAAATCGTCAGAAATGTCGGTGATTGTTTGTCCCTCTTGGAATACTTTATACGTAGTTGCCTTCATCTAGTTCATCATCCATATTGTAGATCCAGATTTATCAGAGATGCTGGGCCTTGAGTGTTCGTCATGTGTGCTAATTATGCATGTTATTTGTACTGTCATGTTACAATTTGTATAAACTGGGAAGTATTGTCCTACTGTTTCTTCCAGGACACCGTGGTGAAAGTTCTATCAAATGGTCATGTTGAGTCACTGATGATCAGCCTGTCCAATGCCTACATGCTTTTCTTTCTTCCAATGGAATACTAGTCCCTACAAATATCTAAAGACACCCAGAAACATACAAATACTATTTTGTATCACAATGTTTGTATCTATTTTGTCAATACGCACTATCTAATTATATTGTATATTGTATATGTTGCGGTGGGTGGTTGGTTGCGAGCATGTGAAGGGTAATGTAACAATCAATGTTCCTCTTCACCGGAATGCCGACATGGTTTAGACCTCATATACATTTTCGGCCTGCTGGTACTTGAAGGGAAAATCCTGTCATACCCCATTAAAAGGAAATACGATTAGTGGTAATCTGATTAATTTTTGAGATGGAACTAAGTAACTATGGTGTGGTATGGACATGAATCCCGGTCCGGTCATTCTAATTTTACGGCTGAGTATATAGTGATGTAAATAGTTAGTTCTTATTTTGGTATTTACCCACAGTACATATAGCTTAAATATGGGATGGACCCCGTTGGTCCGGACTTAAACGACCGTAGCTGTGGATAGGCCGCTATATACAACACTCAATCATCAGATACTTTGCAAGATATATCAAAAGTGTATCATTTGGGACGATGGAGAGAGCATATATTAAAATATGGTGCTAAATGTTACCATTTATAAGGATGGCCATGTTGAAATTAGTGGTAACACATGGAGTGTCAGCTATTTCTGCATATATATTTTATTATATGTTTATCAAGAGTGTAGATGTCCGTCATCTTTGATTTTAAAATTATGATTAACTCAACTCTAAATTGCCACATACCATGTAACAACAAGAGTTGTCAGAAGACAACGAAGCTCGCCTATTGGCAGCCTTCACTCAAACTTGGCACAGTTACATAAAAAAACATGAATATTATATAACTTGACCTTGGGTTAAGGGGCGTTTGGTGGACATTGGGGTCAGTGGTGCAAGGTGGGTCGTGGGTTTGCTATAGCATAATATAGCATATTAAGATGAATGCATGTATGAAATATCAAAGCGCTCCCTGAAAACAGAAGTAAAACAAAATTGAACCCAACGTTAAGTTTATGAACGCACTAAGTTGGTGATTTTCTACAGCATGATAGCTATTCACATGAGGAAAGCATGTATGAATGTGCTAAGTTTGTGACCTTGACCTTGAGGAAAGGGGTGGGGGGTGGGTCATGGATTTGCTGTAGCACAATAGAAGATTCATCAGATGAATGCATGTATGAAATATCAAAGCGTTCCCTGTAAAGAAACAGAAGTTACACAACATTTACCCCAACATTAAGTTTATAAACATGCTAAGTTTGTGACCTTGACCTTGGGGTAAGGGTTGGTTGGTGGGTTGTGGATTTGATACAGCATGATAGAGGGTCATCTGAGGAATGCATGTATGAAATATCAAGGCATTCCATGAAAGGAAACAGATGTTATAAGACATTTACCCCAACGTTAAGTTTATGAATGTGCTAAGTTTGTGACCTTGACCCTGGGGTAAGGAGTGGGCGGTGGGTCATGGATTTGCTATAGCACGATAGAGTATCATCAGATGAATGCATGTATGAAATATCAAGGCGTTCCATGAAAGGAAACAGATGTTATAAGACATTTACCCCAACGTTAAGTTTATGAATGTGCTAAGTTTGTGACGTTGACCTTGGGGTAAGGGGTAGGTCATGGATTTGCTATATCACAATAGAGTATCATCAGATGAATGCATGTATGAAATATCAAGGCGTTCCATGAAAGGAAACAGATGTTATAAGACATTTACCCCAACGTCAAGTTTATGAATGTGCTAAGTTTGTGACGTTGACCTTGGGGAAAGGGATGAGAGGTGGGTCATGGATTTGCTATAGTACGATAGAGTATCATCAGATGAATGCATGTATGAAATATGAAGGTATTCTCTGTAAATAAACAGAAGTTACACAACATTTAGTTAAGTTTATGAATGTGCTAGGTTTGTGACCTTGACCTTGGGGTAAGGGTTGGGTGGTGAGTCGTGGATTTGCTAAAGCATGATAGAGGGTCATCTGTGGAATGCATGTATGAAATATTAAGGGGTTCCATGATAGAAAACATATGTTATAAGACATTTACCCCAACGTTAAGTTTATGAATGTGCTAAGTTTGTGACCTTGACCTTGGGGAAAGGGGTCGGAGGTGGGTCATGGATTTGCTATAGTACGATAGAGTATCATCAGATGAATGCATGTATGACATATGAAGGTATTCGCTGTAAATAAACAGAAGTTACACAACATTTACCCCAACATTAAGTTTATGAACATGCTAGGTTTGTGACATTGACCTTGGGGTAAGGGTTGGGTGGTGGGTCATGGATTTGCTACAGCATGATAGAGGGTCATCTGAGGAATGCATGTATGATATATCAAGGCGTTCCATGAAAGAAAACAGATGTTATAAGAAATTTACCCCAACGTTAAGTTTATGGAAGTGCTAAGTTTGTGACCTTGGGGTAAGGGTAGGGTGGTGGGTCATGGATTTGCTACAGCATGATAGAAGGTCATCTGAGGAGTACATGTATGAAATAACAAGGTGATCCATGAAAGGAAACAGAAGTTATAAGACATTTACCCCAACGTTAAGTTTATGAATGTGCTAAGTTTGTGACCTTGACCTTGGGGTAAGGGTTGGGTGCTGGGTCATGGATTTGCTACAGCATGATAGAGGGTCATCTGAGGAATGCATGTATGAAATAACAAGGTGATCCATGAAAGGAAACAGAAGTTATAAGACATTTACCCCAACGTTAAGTTTGTGGACGCCGACTCCGACGACGCCGGGGTATGCCATAAGCTCTTCTGCACTTCGTGCAGGCAAGCTAATTAGCGAGGAAACCATATGCAATTTATATTTTTACCTTATCTGACTACAGAAACATTGTTTATTTTTCATTTTTCCAATATGGCAGATCTTGAATTTGAAGACCTAGACCAAAATATACGCATTTGAATGGGAATTTACTACCACAAACTACCTAAAACTGTCAAAAAGACATCACATTTTTAGTTTTTGTTCGTGGGGTTCCAGGAAATGTAGCTCCAATTGTCCCAATTTTAAAATATGCTCTGTTAGTTTAATCAATAATACAAAATGAAGTATAATATTAGTCACAAATTCATGAAAATGACATGCTAATAGGAAATATCTTCATTGTTAGCAATAGGCTAAATCAGAACAAATTGAATACAACATACTGTGTTGGTGGCCATTTTGGATTTACGAATAGTAACTTTGATAAAATGGTATCAAACATTTTATAAACAATGTCTCTATAGAAAAATATATATATTACCTACCATTATCACTATTAAAATGGCTTCGGTAATGTCATAATCCCAATTTATATAGCTACTAAAAGAGTTCATCAGCAGAAGACTATCAATGCTGTTAGACATCATATACGTGCATTTACCGTATATACCCATGTCGATGAGATGTAATTTAGGTCAATACGACCTCTAAATGACCTCAAAAATGACCCCTAAAGGTCAAATCTTACATATCCAACAGCTTACATATCATAGAAGCATTGGTACCCATTTGTAACAAAAAATGCCATCAAAACTTTATTAGAGGCCTTTTATTGGCCTTGGCGGGCTGTCTATGTAGAGAGGTTTCACTGTCTCTTGTTATGCAATAGTTTCCCAAACTTTGTCTAATGTCTGACAATACTTGTATTGATAGAATTGACATACTTATGCCATTTTAATATAGTTAGGTCATCTTCTGTTATTAATAAATGTTTGTGGGGGGGGGGGGGGGGGGGGTGGGGGGGGGGGGGGGGGGGGGGGGGGCGCGCGTCCTGGTCCACGGCGTGGTTAGCCTGTGTGTAATTACAGTGCAGACATCAGCGTTTATATGGCTGAGGATGTCATTTGATCTTGTCCTTCGCAATCCTTGAATGGCGGTCTGTCTGGTGGTGTAGTGGCCGTCACTTTGTACAGCGTCCAGCAGCAGTGGGTTATCTGAAATATGTACGCTAGTATTTATTACTCCCTATATAAGTTGATATTCCATAGTTTTTACTAATTCCCTGGGTTTGGACGTGCCTGGGCAATAGTTCCGTATGCCTGGGCAATAGTTCTGTGTGCCTGTGGAACAGTCAAAACTATTTTCACCACTGAAACTTATGACGTCATGTTTTTTGTCGAAAATTACGCCAAATTTACCCAAAAATTCATGCCAAATTTTATAACGTTCATTGTGTCACTGTTACAGGTTGAGTAATAAAACAGTTATTTCATGATCATTCAGGGAACAGTCAAAAGATATTGCCCCTCGATACAGTGGACGACCTGATGCGCTACATGTATTGCCCTCGGCCTTCGGCAATAGTGCCTTGGGTCATCCACAGCACATCGGCACAATAATCTCGACTGTTCCTCGAATGCCCATGAAGTAACTGTATACTGTAGTTATTAACACTACTAGCTCTATGTAACTGGTATATACTGTTCCGTGTTAACTTTCAGACTGTTCCATTAATCAGAAAAGGAATATTGTTGTAAAAGAAATCAAATGCCATTCACAAACAGTGAAGATCCAGATGAGATGGCTCGCAACGAGCTGGCTGATATAGATACACACTGTTTTTTAAAACAATAGAAAACCTGTAATAATGTAATAGGGACAATGTGACGATTCCCAATTTTCTTAAATCACTCATAGTTTATTCCTGTGAAGTTTGCTTGTCATTGGGAGGAGAAGAAAATGTTAACAGATAACAGACTGAGGGACTAATCTTTGGCTAATGTGGGTGAAAGTGAGAGAAAAACTATACATGTAGTTCAGTGTTTGATGTTACTTGTTCATGATTCACTATACGGGTATCATGATTCACTATAGATTTGTACTGTGTTCCGTTAAGGCCATCGTAATATGGCTAGCAGGTCAATACTATGACAGCGTGATAACAAAGCGACAATGACAATAGTATGATATCACGATAGCAATAACGCGATACCATGACAGCGTGATAATGAACTTATTGTCAACGTGGTATCGTCATCTTAGCATCATACTACTATTGTCATCATGGTATCGTCTTATCGGGATATTGTGGTAGCACTTTTGTAGTATCATGCCATCATAATGGTGACCTGATATGTGGCTGTGACTGGAGAAATGGGGCTTAAGGGTTTGTGACCAAGGTAGCCATTGATCCAATAGCACACTCCTATAGATAGACTGACTATGATATATATTGCGTGCTAGAAGCAGGACAGGTGTTTTAATGATGGAATGGCGAACGGTGCAGATCCTAATCAGACAGTGCGAATGCACAGGCTGATCTGGATCTACACTGGTGTAAAACCCATAAGCCCCATTTCTTCAGTCAGAGCCACATATTATGATGGTCTTAGAGGAAGACCGTAGTGATGCGACTTACTTCATGATTCGCTGTACAGGCACCATGAGAAAGGACTTGAGATGCATTCTGCGTAGAAGTTGGTTGTCGTTCTGGGACACGTGCAGGAAGATACGTAAGAGCTCCTTCTCCCGCTCCAGTTGTTCCAGCAGGATCGGAGCCTGGTACTGCCAATGGAGAGAGTCATTTTGATGGCGCTCTTTATATCTGTTGCTGTGACTGTAGAATGGGGCTTATTGGTTTTGTGACCAGTGTACAAGCAAAATGTGCCACATACACAATTCATATGAAAACAAGAAACGAGGCAAAGCCACGAAGGCCAGGTTTTTTCCAAGCATAGACACTTGGATAACATAATTATACCCACTTTTTGTAGACTAGATGGCCGTAGCCTGCATGTCGTGCCTTGGGGCGAGGCATGGACACTAAAAAAATAGATATAGTAGATGGAAAAACTTTAACGAAAAAACTTTAACCGGACACACGGACTGAAGGACGGAAGGACGGACGTATGCCAAAATGCCGACGATATCGCGCTTTCCGCAAGTGGGTGCGACAATGATGATAAACACCCATGTGAAGTATCAAGGTGAAGCAGTTGCAGAGATATAGTACACGAAAAAACTTTAACAAAAAAATTCAAAGTAATTTGACCTTGACATTGGGCACAGGGGCCGCACGGTTGGGGGTTAGAATGAAAATATGGATGATGATAAATACCCATGTGAAGTTTCAAGGTAATGAGCGAAGCAGTTGCAGAGATATAGTATAACAAAAAACTTTTAACCAAAAAACTTTAACCAGACGTACGTTAAAAAGTTAACGTTGAAAATGGCTAAGTGAATTACGTAGAAATAATAGGTGAAGGTAAATAAAATGGTCACATGTTGTATAGTTTTATGTGGTAGGCACCCCTTGGTTATGAAGCTGTGAAAGTTTGGTGGTCCTAGGTGGTACAGTACCAAAGAAATGGACTTAAAAAAAACAAAAACTTAACATTGTAAACGCGAAAACTTAACATTGAAAATGGCTAAGTCGACTGCGCGGAAAAAATGGGTCAAGTTAAAAAGAAGAAACGAGGCAAAGCCACGAAGGCCAGGTTTTTTACAAGCATAGACACTTGGATAACATAATTATACCCACTTTTTGTAGACTAGATGGACGTGGCCTGCATGTCGCGCCTTGGGGCGAGGCATGGACACTAAAAAAATAGATATAGTAGATGGAAAAACTTTAACGAAAAAACTTTAACCGGACACACGGACTGAAGGACGGAAGGACGGACGTATGCCAAAATGCCGACGATATCGCACTTTCCGCAAGCGGGTGCGACAATGATGATAAACACCCATGTGAAGTATCAAGGTGAAGCAGTTGCAGAGATATAGTACACGAAAAAACTTTAACAAAAAAATTCAAAGTAATTTGACCTTGACATTGGGCACAGGGGCCGCACGGTTGGGGATTAGAATGAAAATATGGATGATGATAAACACCCATGTGAAGTTTCAAGGTAATGGGTGAAGCAGTTGCAGAGATATAGTATAACGAAAAAGTTTTAACCAAAAAATATTAACCAGACGTACATGTACGTTAAAAAGTTAACGTTGAAAATGGCTAAGTCAATTACATAGAAATAATAGGTGAAGATAAAACAAGAAACGAGGCAAAGCCACGAAGGCCAGGTTTTTTCCAAGCATAGCATAATTATACCCACTTTTTGTAGACTAGATGGCCGTGGCCTGCATGTCGTGCCTTGGACATACTACCATATAGTAGATGGAAAAACTTTAACCAAAAAACTTTAACCGGACACATGGACGAACGGACGGACGTATGCCAAAATGCCGACGATATCGCGCTTTCCGCAAGCAGGTGCGACAATGATGATAAACACCCATGTGAAGTATCAAGGTATTGGGTGAAGCAATTGCAGAGATATAGTACAGGAAAAAACTTTAACAAAAAAATTCAAAGTAATTTGACCTTGACATTGGGCACAGGATCGCGCATTCCGCAAGCAGGTGTGACAATGATGATAAACACCCATGTGAAGTATCAAGGTATTGGGTGAAGCAGTTGCAGAGATATAGTACACGAAAAAACTTTAACAAAAAAAGTAATTTGACCTTGACATTGGGCACAGGGGCCGCACGGTTGGGGGGTAGAATGAAAATATGGATGATGATAAACACCCATGTGAAGTTTGAAGGTAATGGGCGAAGCAGTTGCAGAGATATAGTATAACAAAAAAGTTTTAACCAAAAAACATTAACCAGATGTACGTTAAAAAGTTAACGTTGAAAATGGCTAAGTCAATTACGTAGAAATAATAGGCGAAGGTCAAAAAATGGTCACATGTTGGATAGTTGTATGTGGTGGGCACCCCTTGGTTATGAAGCTGTGAATGTTTGGTGGTCCTAGGTGGTACAGTACCAAAGAAATGGACTTAAACACGAAAACTTAACATTGTAAACGCGAAAACTTAACATTGAAAATGGCTAAGTCGACTGCGCGGAAAAAATGGGTCAAGTTAAAAAAAAAGTAACATGTTGGATAGTGATATGTGGTGGGCACCCCTTGATTATGAAGCTGTGAAAGTTTGATGGTCCTAGGTGGAACAGTACCAAAGAAATGGACTTAAACACGAAAACTTAACATTGTAAACGCGAAAACTTAACATTGAAAATGGCTAAGTCGAATGCGCGGAAAAAATGGGTCAAGCTAAAAAAAAAAAAAGTAACATGTTGGATAGTGATATGTGGTGGGCACCCCTTGATTATGAAGCTGTGAAAGTTTGGTGGTCCTAGGTGGTATGGAAAGAAATGGACTCAAACACGAAAACTTAACATTGATTGTGGACGCCGCCCGCCACCCGCCTGCCCGCCCGGCTTTCGCCAATCCAATAGCCTGGATTTTTTTTCAAAAAACCTGGCTAAAAATGGTCACATGTTGGATAGTTTATGTGGTAGGCACCCCTTGATTATGAAGCTGTGAAAGTTTGGTGGTCCTAGGTGGTACAGTAACAAAGAAATGGATTTAAACACGAAAACTTAACATTGATTGAGGACGCCGCCTGCCAACCGCCCGCCAGCCCGGCTTTCGCCAATCCAATAGCCTGGATTTTTTTTTTAAAAAATGGCTAAAAAATCATATGATGTTCATATGTAAAACATATGAAAAACAATATGAATTGCATATGAAACTAGAGGATTGTTTTTCAGACAAAAACATATGTCTCCCCCAATACCACCACTGCATGTTATCAGGACTTGGAAAAGTAGAATTTAAGGCAGCAACAGCATATATGTAGCTACCTTGTATTTTCTGCATACGTTTGAAGATACGCGCGACACAAGTTGAATATCTCCACTTTTCATTAAGTCAAGGGCCATAACTCCGTGAATACTGGATGAATCCGCATCTAAAAACCCAGGTGCGCAACTTCACATGATGACCAGTATTCCTGTAAAGTTTTGTGACTAACTGAAATACTTTTGGAGATACCCGCGACACAAGTTGAAAATCCCCACTTTTCACTAAGTCAAGGGCCATAACTACGTGAATACTGGATGAATCCACATCTAAAACCCCAGGTGCGCAACTTCACATGATGACAAGTATTCCTGTAAAGTTTCACGACTCTAATTGAAACACATTTGGAGATACACGCGACACAAGTTGAAAATCCCCAATTTTCGCTAAGTCAAGGGCCATAACTCCGTGAATACTGGATGAATCCGCATCTAAAACCCCAGGTGCGCAACTTCACATGATGACCAGCATTCCTGTAAAGTTTCGTGACTCTAACTGAAATACTTTTGGAGATACGCGCGACACAAGTTGAAAATCCCCACTTTTCACTAAGTCAAGGGTCATAACTCTGTGAATACTTGATGAATCCGCATCTAAAACCCCAGATGTGCAACTTCACACGATGACAAGTATTCCTGTAAAGTTTCACGATTCTAACTGAAATACATTTGGAGATACGCGCGACACAAGTTGAAAATCCCCACTTTTCACTAAGTCAAGGGCCATAACTCCGTGAATACTGGATGAATCCGCATCTAAAACCCCAGGTGCGCAACTTCACACAATCACAAGTATTCCTGCAAAGTTTCACGACTCTAATTGAAACATATTTGGAGATACGCGCGACACAAGTTGAAAATCCCCACTTTTCTCTAAGTCAAGGGTCATAACTCAATGAATACTGGATGAATCCGCATCTAAAACACCAGGTGCCCAACTTCACACAATCACAAGTATTCCTGTAAAGTTTCACGACTCTAATTGAAACATATTTGGAGATACGCGCGACACAAGTTGAAAATCCCCACTTGTCTCTAAGTCAAGGGCCATAACTCCATGAATACTGGATGAATCCGCATCTAAAACCCCAGGTGCGCAACTTCACACAATGACCAGTATTCCTGTAAAGTTTCACGACTCTAACTGAAATAAATTTGGAGATATGCGCGACACAAGTTGAAAATCCCCACTTTTCGCTAAGTCAAGGGCCATAACTCCTTAAATACAGGATGAATCCGCATCTAAAACCCTAGGTGAGCAACTTCACACGATGACAAGTATTCCTGTAAAGTTTCACGACTGTAACTCAAAAACTTTTGGAGATATGCACGACACAAATTTTGTGACGGACAGACGGACAGACGGACAGATGGACGGACGTTCAAACATTTGGGAGTTATGAGCTATTTGTTCTTTAACAGATCAAAGGAATAGCTCCTAAATTTCAATAGAATTACGAGCTTAATGAATAATACAAAGGAATCTTTTGTTCCTAACCACGCCCCTAAGCTCCTAAACCCCCGATGTTGGCCCGGACAGACGGACGGACAGACGGACAACCAAGCCAAAAACAATATGTCTCCCCATTTCATGGGGGAGACATAATTCATATGAAAAGATCTGATATGAAATTCATATGATTTTCATATGAAGACTTTTCATATGCATTTCATATGGATATTTTGCATAGGAAGTTAATATGATTTGCATATGAAATGCATATGAAGATTTTGCATATGAATCGCATCGTATATTGGCTCACTTCATATCATTTGCATATGAAATTTTCATATGAAATTCATATTTCACACATTTTGTAGTGTAGATATAGATCCACATAGTCTGATCATGATCTTCACTGTTTGCCATTCCATCAATGAAACTGTCCTGCTTCTAACAAGCAGTATATATCATTATTATGCTACAGGAGTGTGCTATTTGATCAGAAGCTACACTGGTCACAAATCACATACGCCCCATTTCTCCAGTGACAGCCACATTTGTGACTGTGGGTGGAGCTATTGGGGCTGAAGGGGTCTATGTCGCACAGGGTACTACACATATGTACCCTAGCATGTAGGGTACTACATTTATGTACCCTGACGGGATGGGGTACTACATTTACGTACCCTGTTGCGTCGACTATAACAATGTTTTTAGAACCAGTCGACTATGCGCGCACCTGTCGCGGATAACGATTACGACATTGACTTTGGTTTTAGGCTACCTTGGTATGGTAGGTAATAACGTGCACATTCGCAGCTTCAAAAGACGTTTAGGCTGTCATATTTTTCAAATGATATATTTTTAGCTATTCTATGCTTATGAATCAATCATCCTATAGCAATGCGCATGCGCAGGAACTTGCCGATTTACGGCAGTTAGCAGACTGACAGTTTGCGCCATTTTCATATAGCAATGCGCATGCGCAGGAACTTGCAGATTCACAGCAGTTAGCAGACTGGTTCCCGACTTGCCGACTTGGCTTCCAACTGCAAATCATGGGGTACATTCGTGGAATAAAATTAAATTAGGGTACACATCTGTAGTACCCTACATGCTAGGGTACATATGTGTAGTACCCTGTGCGACATAGACCCCTTCAGCGCTATTGGGAGTAGGCCCTTTGTGGCCAGTCAAGCTGTGGGGCCATGTTTACGGAGCTAATGGCAATTACTGCCAGTCTATCACATTTAAATTGCTCCAATAATGACAAACGTGACCATGTGTGAACAAGGGTCAGATGCTCATTTATACACAAGATTCACAACAGTTCAATTGTTTATTTACGTCTCATCAACTGTACATCATAAAATACATAGCAATAAAACAATACAGGTACATGTACAATTGCCATTCTATAAGAATTATAAGAGACGGCTCATTTAATGAGCAACTATAAATACATTTTAGCATATACATGAAAGACATTACTTGAAGAACATGTTTCTATTTTTTGTTTAAAAGGACTGCACACCAATAAGCAAGCACAAAAAAGCAATAAACCATTGCAGTTGCTGTTGCCACCGCGCTTATCCTGGTTAAAACAATCAGAGGCAACAATAACCGCTATTGGTTTATATCTTTGTTACGTCCCGCGTTGCACAGCTACAGCTAATCTTGACCATGGTGACAGTGAAAATGAACCATCACATGATTTATTCACATGTCTTAAGAGTAGGTTAAAACAGAATGAAATAAACCACAAACGAGTGTCTATATACAAAGGCATCTTATTAAGAAAATGGTTAAAAAAAACAATATCACCTCAAATCAGAATTGAAATGAACTGATTAGCAGTAGATATGCAACCGAGCTTAAAAAGAAATGATATTTGCATTATTTACACATACAACATATACCTCACACATGGTACTATGCTTGTATTATTTGTACAACAGTGCAGATCTTCGATTTAAAATATAGCAAAGGGTTTTGGCACAAAATCGTTTTATATTGCAGTTCGAGAAAAGAAAAACAAATATGGAATCATCAGTCATTTCTGCGAACAGTGGTTTAATAGAACATGCTTTTTCATATAGCACAAACAATTAAGGATCCACAGACCACATGCATGTCTGGTTTAGAGTAAGGATCCACAGACCACATGCATGTCTGGTTTAGAGTAAGGATGCACAGACCGCATGCATGTCTGGTTTAGAGTAAGGATCCACAGACCGCATGCATGTCTGGTTTAGAGTAAGGATCCACAGACCGCATGCATGTCTGGTTTAGAGTAAAGATGCACAGACCGCATGCATGTCTGGTTTTAGAGTAAGGATCCACAGACCGCATGCATGTCTGGTTTAGAGTAAAGATGCACAGACCGCATGCATGTCTGGTTTAGAGTAAGGATCCACAGACCGCATGCATGTCTGGTTTAGAGTAAAGATGCACAGACCGCATGCATGTCTGGTTTAGAGTAAGGATCCACAGACCGCATGCATGTCTGGTTTAGAGTAAAGATGCACAGACCGCATGCATGTCTGGTTTAGAGTAAGGATCCACAGACCGCATGCATGTCTGGTTTAGAGTAAAGATGCACAGACCGCATGCATGTCTGGTTTAGAGTAAGGATCCACAGACCGCATGCATGTCTGGTTTAGAGTAAAGATGCACAGACCGCATGCATGTCTGGTTTAGAGAGGTTCTACTGTACCAGAGATGCAATACTACTGGCTGTTCCACATTTTCCACATCAAATCTAAAAAGTACTTTGCTATCAATAACACAAGTCACCCTCTCCAAAAAATGTTTTTTGATGAAATTCCAATTTATTTTCTTGTGAAAATATTAAATTCCCATAGGAAAATTGTTTTTTTTGCAATAAAATCAATATTTAATGAAATTCCATCAAATGATGTTTTTTTGGGGTGGGTGACTTTTTTGTTATTGATGAAAAACTACTTACATTTAAATATGTTTTAGATTTAAAGTGTTTAATAGCCAAAAGTTTGTCGGCAGCAAAACGTGTACCAGACAATAGGAATGTATGTTACCTGGCTGACACAGTAGTTTTCGAAGGTGAGGAACATCGTCGACGACTCCAGGAACAGACTGCCCACTCGTATATCCTGAAGTTCCTGCCGGAATATAGGAAATATACAGACTCCTTGTCAATCATCAAGTTCTTACAATTAATAAATTGATTGATTGATTGGTTGTTTGTTTGTTTGTGGTTTGTTGCAAGTGATGTACATATATAACCAGATGGCCGTGGCCCGCATGTCGAGCCCGCCGAGGCATTTGATGGTCTCAGAGTGTATTTATTTGAAGTATGAATTAAGGATTGTGGAGATATAAGGTATGTAATAGCTTTAACGCAAACTTTAGACATTTAATCTTCATCTTGGGCATGTGGGCCACATGAGTGGGCTATAGAATGAAAATATGGATGATAATAAAAAATTATTTGAAGTTTGAAGTAAATCGGAGTACGTGTTGTGGAGATATAAGGTATGTAAAAACTTTAACACAAATTTCAAAGTCATTTGAACTTGACCTTGGGCATGTGGACCACATGGGCAGGCAATAGAATGAAAATATGGATAATGAAGTAGACGTATTGGATGTTGGAAGTAAATCGAAGTAAGTGTTGTGGAGATATAAGGTATGTAAAAACTTTAACACAAATTTCAAAGTCATTTGACCTTGGGCATATGGACCACATGGGCAGGCTGTGGAATGAAAATATGGATGATGAAAAGGAAGTATTGGAAGTAAATTGGAGTAACAATTGTGGAGATATAAGGTATGTAAAAACTTTAACGCAGATTTTATATTAACGCAAACTTCTAAGTCATTTGGCCTTGACCTTGGGGCACAGGGGTCGCATGAGCGGGCGGGCGGGTGGGCGGGCAGACGGGCGGGCGGGCAGGCGGGCGGGCGGAGGACGGATTGAGTTATTTGGAAAACAAAAGTGTGGCTGTTATAGACAAGGAATTGCTATTCGCAGGTGGTCTTTACACAGGATTGACTCTACAGACATGTTTTTTTTTGTTTTTATTGTCACAAAAAGAAAATCTGTGGCTTATTTAGATAGATCTAAATATGTAGATTTAGATAGATCTAAATAAGCCATAGATTTTGATTTTGTGAGTGGTAACACATTGCATTTTGGTTGCTACAACAAACAATACGACCAACTCCATGACAGCCAGACAGTTGCCTACCTCATCGTCGTGGTGCTGGGTAGAGTTGATGGCCGCCTTCATCTTCGTGACGAAGTGGGTGTTCACGTGGATCAGCTCGTCCAGGTTCAGGAAGATACAGTTCAGCTGGTGCTTCGTCAGCAGGCCCACCTTGCCCATTGGCAGACAGAACTCCTGTAGGTATTGATTGATTGGTGTTTTTGTGGCATATCAACAGCTATTATAAGGTAATTTAAGGCTGGGCCAATGGGTTCGATCCCGTATGTAACCTGTTGCATTGGGGAGAGGAGGGGGGAATCCCAAAATCAGAACGGAATATTTACATCGAAAAAATGGTCCATACCACACCAAAATCACTTGCCCCCTTTCCCTAAAAGTAAGAACTGTAGAGAAGGCATTTGTCAATTAAATATTGGGAGACAAGGGAGATCAGGGTACAGTTGCTCAGTGCAAAGTCTCATCAGAAAGACGAGTGGGATGGAAAATACTGAAAGTATTTGTTGGAAGCATGACAAGTGTTTTGTTGATCGAATGGCAAACAGTGCAGATCCTGATCTGGATCTACACTGGTCACAAAATACATAAGTCCCATTACTCCAGTCACAGCCACAATTGTTCCGGTAGTTGCTAAGGTATTTATAACAACTTAGTTAGAAACAGGCCTAAATAGCAAATGCACGTACCATATCTGACCCACAATAATACACAAATACATGTACCTGTTTCAGTATATTTAGGTCGCGTCCATAGCTGACTTCCGTATCATATATTTCCTGTATGATCTTTCTCCGCTCGATGGCCCTGTGATGACATCGGGAACAGATGTTTCCGCTCATCTCTACATCAACCTTCTGTAGCAGTCCACAGTCGATACATTCCCGCATCTGCAACAGACCATAGTACTGTAGGGCCTAGCTGCTCAAAACCTCTGTTAGCTTAAGATACTGCTAAATCCTTAACGGTGTTAGCTGTTAGATTAATGGACTGTTAAATCCTTAACGGTGTTAGCTGTTAGCTTAATGGACTGTTAAATCCTTAACGGTGTTAAGGATTTAACAGTCCATTAAGCTAACAGAGGTTTTGACCAACTGGACCCAGTCTAATAAATAGGCTTCAGAACTTAGAAAATAGAATTATAATTGACCGAGTTTGTCAGTTTAAACTAATGAACATGATGTCAAAGCAACAAATTCCACCAATTCTGCTTGAGATCTTCCAAGTTTGGTAAGATATTTGTAAGACTGGTCAATTGGAGTAAATGTCCAATGTCCGTTTGTGGCCACGGTCCATGCGGGTTCGGATAAAAAATAAAAATTTATTTTGCACATTTACACACTATAATAAAGATACAAACCAAGTATCAAGGCTCCACCTATTACGGTTTAGAAGTTTTCGGAGTTAAAACGCAAAATTTTAAGTAAAAAAGGGGCAGCTAATCCATGACCCAGGGGTCAAATAAGAAAAGAAAATTCACTTTGCGCATATAGACACCGGTCCGGTACAGGCACAGTACTGTGTCTCACATGCCTTTAAAAGCATTCCTACTACGTCTTACTGTATTGCCCACATGAAGTTGCATTGTGGGTGTCCTTACAAGAGTTTTAGTGAGGTCACTACAGCTAGCACTGGTCATGATCTGTTGACTGCTGCCCGGTGGCTGCTCCCAGTCACGCCAAGTTGTCTGCCCCTGCTGCAGGGTGCTGGATGGACTGCTCTGCTGGGACCCATGTGACCATTCCTGACCAATCACACCACTGTCTGTGCTGGTGGTGCTCACGTTGCTAGGGTTACGGGCCTTGTTGCCATTTTCAGATGTTCCATCATTCAAATTCTGGTAAAGGAATACAAACTGAACTAATTTTGAGGTTAGAACAATATATTTCAATTTCAAACTTTTTTATTCCAATGGAGAACTGAATGGTATAATTGCAAAGTTAGGCATCATTTTCTCTCCCTGAGTGACATATAATGTTCAGGTAAATGTCACAGCACTCAAAAAAAAAATAAAATCTTTAAACTAAAAGAGACACCCTCCCCTTGACAAGTCACATGACCTGTGACGTTGATGTCAATGGCTGCAAAATGGAGCTTATTGACTTTGTGACACTGCACACCAGGCTAGTTAAAAAGTTCCATCCATCTACCTTGTCCAGTTATATGACCTTTGACCTGTGCCATGAACATCAAGAACATAGAGACTGACCTGTTCATCATCCTCATTGAGTTCCTCCAGGCTGGGGAAGCTGTCACCTTGGTGAAGGTCGCCGTGGCTCGCGTAGTCAAGGAAACTGAGGATCTCATCCTTGGCAGCAGAAACCATATTGCGGTACTGCCGTAACTCTGGAACATAGTGGTGCTGAATACTGAACATAGTGGTGCTGAATACTGAACATAGTGGTGCTGAATACTGCAGGTGCTAACCCTTACAATAAGTCGTCTGCTGTTTATTCTTAATTTTCCATTTTTTCTCATCAGTAACATGTTTTGACAACACTTTAGAATCATTTCCATTGGAAATGATTCTAAAGTGTTGTCAAACAAGTGTTTATTGAGAAAGAAGACAAAATATCAACCAACAGCAGACCACAATTTAAGTGTTAAAGGTACATGCCCACTCAGTAGGCACACCATGTTCTTTTATAAGAGACATCATCTGAGACATTTTCTGGCAAAATAAACATTTATTCATTACCCCATGTATTGATTGGTATTATTATACATTTTATATCAGACGTAAATTTCCACACTGATATCAGGGGCAATAACCGTGTTTCCTTAAAATGTTAACGGACATTACTATTTATTTTCTGTATTTATTTTTTGCTGTGCAATGATCAAACTTTATAATCTGTTGAAACTATTATTTTTTCAGGTGACTCATTTAATTAGTATAAATAATTAAAAAATATCATGCCTGTGAAAATATCCCGATACCACTGCGAGTCACTATCAGTAAAATAAATATTACTAAATGATTATATCTGTATAGCTGCCACTCATAATTTTTAGAACTGGTGGAATAGTACAGGCCCGTAAGCAGAGGGGGTGCGACGGGTGCGTATGCACCCCCTTAACCCGTTCAACACCACAGGCCTGTATAGTGGTATTGGCAAAAAGTGTAGATCCAGATGAGCCGGCTCATGACGAGCCGTCTCATCAGGATCTGCACTTTTTGAAAGTAATTGTCATAATTGTGAGAACAAAAACACCTCATGTTCATAAATGGACTGGTCTGAAAATCATTTTGTGATGATTGGAATGGGTTGCAAAATTAACATATCAAAATCCATTCCAGTTATTTAGGGGTGAAATGGATAATCTGCCGAGGTCTGTTCGTGAATGTGCAAAAAAACCTGGCGCGCGCGCCCCCCCCTAAAATTTGCCGAGTAAAGATTTTTTACAAGTTACAAGGCAAGTTTCTACGTTCGTTTCTATGTATTCCATGCATTTTTCGGTCGTTGTCTTATTGTTTCAAAATTTAAACGTTTTCAATCAAAAATCATGTCTAAACATACTGTGACTGTAGTGTCAATATTTTTGCTCCAAAATGCGCCAGAACGCAGGAAATGCGATGTAGATTTCAAAATTTCCCGGACCCCCCTAGCGCTATCCTGAGCTCTGCTCGGTCTACGAACGAGTTACGCTCATACGATAATATAGTCAAGTACATGTATTGCAAAATAGTTACACCCCCCCCCAACCCGAAATCCTGGATCCGCGCCTGAAGTGGGCATGTACCTTTAATGAATATTCTCAGACTACGCTGCCAACAGCGCTAGATGCCCATGTACATGTCAAAACCTTCTGGAGAGAATAGCTATTATGTGCCTGTGACTGGAAAAAATGGGGCTTATGGGATGTGTGACCAGTGTAGCTCCTGATCAGATAGCACACTCCTGTAGCCTACTAACGACATATATTGCTTGTTAGAAGCATGACAGATGTATCATTGATTGAATGGCGAACAGTACAGATCCTGATCAGACTGTGTGGATGCAATTCTGTATGTCAATATTCTACCTACTACCGTAATTACCCTAAATATTCGGACACCAATATGTGAGCAAACAGTGTAGACCCAGACCAGCCTGCTCCTGAAGGAGCAGTCTGATCAGGGTCTGCACTATTTGCCATTTTCACAGAATGCTTCGGAGGCCTCATTGGACAACATAATCAACTTGATAAATGTTTATGACACTTATAACAATTGGTTTTGGTGTCCGAATATTTAGGGTAATTACGGTATATCCTGTGTGATGAGATAGATACAAATGTCACCATGCCAACATACCGACCTTTACCTTCAAAGTAGATGGATGAATGAAATAGATGGAACATAACTTCTGTATCCCAATATTTTAGCTACTATATTCCGGGTGATGGGATAATAAAATTTCACTACCATTCCAACTTACTGGCCATTAAAGTAGAAATGAACAAATGAACAAACAGACAAATGAAATACAGGTAGATGGATCCATATCACTTATGTTTGCCAGACTACCTCTCTAAACCGGATGCTGAGAAAGATTAGTTATCTTTCATTTTGATAGTGTTTTTTGCCCTATATCTCCGATGATAATGTCTGTTTATGATCACAAAGCAAACATGCGTGTCTTGAAGTAGTCATCTGTCTGTTTTACAGTGGAACATCTCTAAACCGGACATCCTGGGAGGTCCCAGTCCTGTTTAAAGAGGTTCCACTGTGCATCCTGTATGACCACCAACTTACTGGCCCTCTCCTCCTTGATGTAGTAGCGTTTGGATGCGGGGACGATCTCTGTGCCGGAGAACGGGTCACTCTTGTACGGCCGGTCTTTCCGCTCCCGGCGTTTCCTTGCGGCGTCCGGGGTCGCGTCACAGGCATCCGACGTTGAGCGCAACACCGGCATCTGAGACTTCTACAACGAGGTGGCAATTTGAATGGGTTTAACGTGCCAGCAACATCTAAGGTCATTTACAGATGGGAGTTTCAAGTCTCATCCGAAGGACAAGTGGGATGGAAATACTAAAGGTGAGGCGAGGGTTGAACCCACAACCTCCAGATTGGAAGTCAGATGTTCGAACCCGTAATCCACAACCCATCCAGACAACCTCAGAAACACAGGCATCTGAAACGTTTGGACACAATATATTCTCTGAAACCTAAAAACAAGGTGTGTCCCAATAATTAGGTAGTATGGCTGTAATAACAATGTAGTGGGATACAATTTGTTTTAGGAAACCTCTATAAAATACGGGTTTCCCAAAAAGAAAGTGTGCCCCAATATCTAGGGTTATTACACTACTTACCAGATCATCTTCGTCAGCTGAAATTCTCAACTCGGAACCGAAATCGTCTTCAGTTGAGCCCAGTCGCTCACCAACTTTGCTGATCTGCAAACGCAATGAAACAATGAAATAATATTCAGACTAACACATTCTCTATGGTACATGGAAAACATATCAGAAGGAAAACCTCTTATTGACCACCAGGAATCAGAGTGTTAGAAAGGCAACAGATAAATATGAAAATATTTTGTCAATCGTACACCACATAAAGAGAAATTATAAGAAATAACTTCCGAGTTAACCCTTTGAACATGAAACCCCACTATAGCGGTTTATGCAAACAGTACAGATCCAAATGAGCCAGCTCATCAGGATCTGCACTTTTTGAAAGTAATTTTCATATTTTTGTGAACAAAAACACCCCCCTTTTCATAAATAGACTAATCTGAAAATCATTTTCTGACGGTTGGATTGGCTGCAAAATTAACATATAAAAATCCATTCCAGTTACTTAGGGGTGAAAGGTTAATGCACTACTAAGTCTCTGGCCTAGAACATGGAATTAGCAGTGATTGGCAGCCAGATAGAGGAACATCTGAGAAAGTAATGTGTGAAATCTCAAGTTTATAGAGAAATTATAACGTGAAATATGACCTTGGCCTTGGAATTAATGGGTGGTGGAGGGTCATGGATTTGTCACAGCATGATAGAGGGCCATCAATGGATGCACATGTGAAATATCCAAAGTACGTTCCGTAAGAGAAAGGAATCACAAGAAATTTCTCCCAGCAATAAGTGTATGACCTTAGCTGGGTCATTAGCTGGGTAGGGGATCAAAGATGTGCCATAGAATGATAGAGGACCATCAAGAGGAATTCATGTGTGAAATACGAATTGATTGATTGATTGGTGTTTGCATCTGTTCAACAGCAAGGTCATAGTAGGCTCATGGGGATTAAAAATAGATTTGTTAAAAATAATTTAGGAATTTGTGGACCGATTTTCAAAGTCTAACTTTTGTTTTCTTAGTTACGTCATTTCCAAGCTATCTAGCCAGGTTTCGGAGTCAATTTCCAAATTACTTTTGTTTTTACCCCTCCCCCAGCTTACCCACCTCATTTTTCCCCCATGCTAAATTCCAATGGAAAAAGTGTTGTGTTTTTTTCGCAATAAAATCAATGTGATGGAATTTCATGAATTTTTTTTTAAAAATCGGGAGGGTGACATTTTTGTTATTGATTAAAAAGTACCGGTATGTACATTTATTTTTTTTAAATAGAATGTGTTTAATAGCCAAAAGTTTGTCTGCAGCAAAAAGTGGAACTGACAGTAGTACCTGTGATTATAAACCTTTCTGAACATGTTCTCCAAATTTGCAAATCAAAATCAGCAAGCTTGATGAAGCCTAATGATTTAGAACAAGAGATGCTCAGAACATGCTCATGTAGATGTTCAGAGAGTTTTATAATCACAGAGTCGGGTACATTACCTCGGAGTACAGACTTTCTGAGATGTTACTTCCCGCCACAGATGTTGTTGTGTCTGATTCCCCTATATCCTGGCTGTAGTGACTCCCACTGTCAGTATCTGCATCTATAGACCTGTCCATCAACGCAAAGTTTGGCATACAGTCTAATTCTGCATCTTCATACTCAGCTACTTTCCGGCAACCCCTTGTGGTTGGATCAGAATTTATCCTTTTCAATGATGTTTCTATATGACCTGAGGTTTCAAAATGTCTAGCACTTATATTGTCAGGATTTATCATGAAAATACAGGTATCGTCTTTAGGTGAGGGAACACTGAGATCACATCTGACTTTATTTAAGCAAACTTCAGATTTTGATCGTGTTGGTCGTCTACATGAATGTCCTCGCCGTAATCTCTGACGTTCAGAAATGTCCCTTTTCTCTGGAGCAACCGTGTTTTGAGAACCATTCAACAACTCATCAAGACTAGATTTCTTGGAAATTAGAGACCGCGGTCGTTTAGACCCCTTTCTGCGACGCTCTTTCAATTTACTGAAACTTGACTGCGATGCCAGACTGGCTCCTGTTTCATTAACAGACAGTTTGTGACGTGAGTCGTATGATTCAGTGTCAGAATACGAGAAAGCTGGGGATATTGATGTCCTTTCTTGCCGTAAACTTGTAGAGTTATCACCGGTATTTTGTGGTGCTTCTAAATGTTGATGTTTCACATGTTTTATTGGTGTAACTTTGCTGTCTGATTCAAATTCTCGAGTGAGACCTGATATTCCACCTCTATCTCGATCCACATTATTCAGTCTTACAGTAACATCCCTGACATTTGATTTACATCTGGCACTGGCTTTGTTGTGGTGTCCATTTTTTCCCAAAATTGTATCAGTTGAATTACTAGTGTCCACTAGATGTTCAGCACTACCCTTACCCTCTGTCTCGGCTATGGGGCCCAATTCCAACCTGGGAGATGGCGTCAATAAATCCTTATCAGGTTCATCATTTTCTCCAGTCATCAAAAGTTCATCATTAGCACTTTCATTTGAAACTTTAGGTTTATTGCTACGGAATTCCGTGAAAGATGGAAGAATTCTTCGAGATTTTCCACTTCCACCTCTGTACTCCTTAAAGGAAGGAATTGTTGGCCGCGTCTTTGTATTACCTTTAGGTAATGTTCTTGGTATTATGTCATCTTTTAAACTCTTAAAATGATTTTGAAACTGTTCCAGTGCAGGGTCAGATTCTGTGAGAGAATGTCTACGTGAATCTCGGCAAATGGTGGTGAGATCATGTGACTTACTTAGCAGTTCATCTTCAACATCTGTGGTGTTAGTATCCTCCCCATCAGTAGTGGTATCATGGTACAAAAATGCATCTGATAAATCTAAGTTTGATACAGACTTCTGAAGTCCATACTTCCTGTAGGTGTATGTGTGCTTTCGCAACAAAGCATCACGTTTAAGATGTTTCCTAAATAAGTCATTGCTCATCAGCAATTCTACTCGGGATGATACTGGTACCTTCTTAACCTTTTGGTGCCCTCTCGGACTGCCCGGTTTTGGACTAAAAGGCAATGGAGGCAGACCTGGAGTCAACACACGTCTAGGGCTTGACTGATCAATATATTCACCTTCAGAGAAACTTCCGGTTCCTCCACTAACTGCACCCAAGCTTGTATCTCTTTGAGCCTCACTAAAATTCCTATTAAGTTGACAGAATGTACAGAGTTCCTTGTCATCACTGGTATCACTCACATCAACTTCGTCAGCTGGACAAGTGCATTCAGATGGTTTCTTAAAACTTCTACCATATTTAGTTCTGGCTTTGGCCATGACACGCTTGCGGTAAGATGGACTCCTCAACACTTGCGTAGTTTTCCGAGATTCCCCAGGTTCAGCACTTGCGGAATCTGCCACATGGAAGAGATTGTCGGCTGTAACAGTTATTTCTGGTACTTCAGCGAGGGAGGAATATGTTTGTTCTGTACCTTCATTTACTGACACACTATCACTACAGAGACTACTGAATTGTTTAACAGCTGCTATAGCCATGTTTGGCACCATATCCTGGGATTTGGCACCATCAGAATGTTGACTATCAGACTTATTTACAATATTATTAACTTCATGTGTTGCAGATAGCAGTTTGTTTATCATAACATCACAGTTGGTTTCACTATCACAGTAACCTTTCACACTTTCAATTCCTCTAACATCTGCACTTGTCATGTGCTTACCTGAATTATAAGAATCAAAACCATGTTTTACTTCTTGTTGTTGATCCAATGTTGGCTTGCTTACATTTATTGCTTTATCCACCGTTTTCGGCAACATGAGATCCTCTCTAGTTGAAGAATTATTATTTATTCCTGAGATTCCACTCCCTATACCATCCCAACCATTATTTACATCCTGAGTGTCTACATACACATTTTGTTTCTGACAGCTTACAGGCTTGCCAAATTCTGAAACATGAGAATAATGTCTTCCAATTTCATCTGCACTGTCCAGTAAATCATTCACCTCTTTCAGTAAGTCGTCAGCTGGATCATAGTCCACCATTTGCCTCCTATCTCTTGATGTATCAGTATGGTTGTCAGTTGGTTCCCTATCACAGGGATAAGGTTCTTGGCATTCAGAATGTTTCTGCACACTCCTATTCTTAAGGAAGTCACTAAAACTCTTCAAAGCATCATTCTCAAATTCGGCTTCTCCAACTTGACTAACCATATCCTTGGTATTACCAGAAATTATTTGAAATTGATTCTTGCTTCTGTCAGTATCTTCGTGTTCACTAACGTCTGTTACAATAACAGCATTATTGTCTACTGCAGCATTGGTGTCAGTTATTCTGTTATTTCTATTGCCAATATTGGTGTCAAAGTTTGCTGCTTCATTTTCCGATGCACTTTCTGATGTACTCCTGTGTTCAATCATATCAGTTTCATGTAATTCAATTGATAACCGATCACATGTGTTTTCTAGCATGTTGTTTTTGTGCTTACCGTCTTCCTTGTGGGTTGAACTCGATTTGGAATAAGAATAATTTCTCAGGCTGGATGTTCGGACAGGCACCTCGGGAAGCTTTCGCCGAGATTGACTGTACTTTAATTGTGTATAAGCTTTATCTTGTAGTTGCGAAGACAAATGGTCTGCATCAACAGGGACAGAAGCTGGTTTGTCTTTGGAAGCTTTCACAGAACCACTGGTATGTAACAGATTGTACAAATGTCGTGGGTGGTGCTGTTGATACTGATGTGGTGATCCAGAATGGTGCGAGTCCGAGCTCCGGCCACTCCGTACTTCTGTTTGCGAACTACGCACTGGGATTTTAGGTGTTTGTTTACGGACTGGTTTACCACTATTTTCTAACCTTGTTCTGTTCAATTCGGTGGAGTCTACATGAATTAGATTAGTCTGAGACTCGATGTTAGTTATCTGGTTCTGGTTTCTGCTATCGACAGCCGGTCTATATGTCTCTCTTGAATGACCGTCACCTGTATTGCTGATGTTACCTCCTATATAATGGTCAACAAAGTTCACTTTAGCACCTTTAGAACTGGCCGAATTCAGGGTATGTATTGGTATGGAGGACGGTGAGAGTTCTTTGACAGTTTCACTTGGGTGGGACGGAATCTCTGAGACCTTTAAATGCATATGCGGTAATATTTTAATTTTCCCATGTCTACGAGCAGCGGCCATTGTTGGTATCACAGACAAACAACAGCTGTCCTCCTCATGCTGACCAGGTGTACAACACAGGACACTGATCAGGGTTTATTGTAGCTGTCACTCCCAGGTGTGGGAGAGTGCAGTGGACCGGTCAGAATGTGGCTGGTTTTGTTGCTGTTGTTGTTGTGATGTTCCTCACTGTGTGACTACCCCATTGTGAGTTTGTTGGAAATTGTACTCTCCTGAAAGCATAGAAAGATGTGTTTACTGGGCATATACATGATTGTACAGGTCATTCTCGTTATCTCGAAGTCGAATGGACTGATGAAAATATATCGACATATCCGAACTTCGAGATAACAATTAGCCAAATTTCTCGAAAAAATCCGAACAAAATCGCTTCAGAAATGCCTCTTTACTTTATTTCCGTTGTTTTCATAAATCGCGGCTTGAGTTTATTAGGTTTGAGGAATTTGATTCCTCAAACCTTTTGTTTTCGTTGGTTTTTTTTTTCTTTTTTTTCTTTTTATTTAGCCGTCGAGACTACAGCCCAAACCGCTGGTCGGATCGACTTCAAATTTTGTATACCGATTCGCATCAACAGTGAGACGAGAATAACGCAATTTTCAGAATTCTCATGATGTCACTTTCTACGACACAAATTCCTCAAACCTTTTGTTTTCGTTGGTTTTTTTTTTCTTTTTTTTCTTTTTATTCAGCCGTCGAGACTACAGCCCAAACCGCTGGTCGGATCGACTTCAAATTTTGTATACCGATTCGCATCAACAGTGAGACGAGAATAACGCAATTTTCAGAATTCTCATGATGTCACTTTCTACGAAACCGGAAGTGACGTCATATATCATATAATTCCCTATAACTTCCTTATTTTCCAACCGATTTCAAAAATTCTTTTTGAATTGTAAAGCTGCGAGAATTCTCTATCTTTGCTTCACTGACAATGTTTGGCTATCTGCTCAAATGAGAGAGCTATAGACATGTGAAATTGAGAAAAATGAAAAAAATCAACAATTTCAGATTTTTATTTTATTTTAACGGGTGGTCTTTGAAAACAGTTTCCAATTTGTACAGTAATCTCAGCAACATAATTTTTTGACAGCGTCACGCGGGACATTCATCCGCATAGAAGATGATATTTTTCAGAGCAATGGCTTGAATAGTTCTGATTCTATTGTCTTTCAAACTTGGACGTTTTTTTTCAATTTTTCAAATTTGAAATGGTCATAACTTTTTTATTATCTAACCGATTTCAAATATTGTTTTTGCATTAAAAAGCCAACAAAATTCTCTATCTCCGTTTCGCTGGTAGTTTTTGGCTATCTGCCCAAATGAGAGAGTTGTAGGCATTTGAAGTTTTTAAAAAAAATTGAAATGGTCATAACTTCCTTATTATTCAACCGATTTCAAATATTTTTTTTGCATTAAAAAGCCAATAAAATTCTCTATCTCCAGTTCGCTGGTAGTTTTTAGCTATCTGCTCAAATGCGCGAGCTACATGCATTTGAAGTTTGAGAACGAGCATATAAACTTAGCCGCCTAGAACAGTGTGTACAGCTGACAAACTTCGAGGTGGAGGCCAGACAGGTATGGTGGGCTGTATCAGACACTGGTTTTATATACGAACTGACATGCTGTGAGTGCTTTAGAATCGTCTCAACTTCAATGTCAGACTAGGGGGTTAACGGTACACATTTCGTAGAACGTTATATAATGAAAAATGCTTAGGATAGTCAAGCGATTCTGAAAATACAAAACTTTATTTTTTCAATTTCATTGGAATTGCATCAATTTTTTTTGAGTTTCATATGTTTTCGTCATTGGCAATGTCTTTGCCAGTGTACGTTTGTCAGTACATCAAGCCTCAAACCGTTGATGCAGCTTCAGCTGCTCTAGTTCTAAGCTGTTTTCGTAATTAACAGACAATTTACTTGCTACACCGTTTAATTCATTTTTTTGTTAAAAGACATTTGATATCACATTAAGTTAACGCATTTTAGCGGCGGTGATGTCTTTGGTTTTAATAACGTGTGAAAAGTTACCCGAGATAATCACGCTGATTCAGACTTGGCGGCGTCGGGCGCTTAATTTTCGCATCGACATATCAGAATACAAATGTGAAGGAAACATACTATCGGGACTCGATTTCCACTTCGACTAAACCGATATATCGACAGATCCGATATCGAGTTATCAGGAGTAAAATATATGATCTATATAGGGAATTCTGCTGGAACCTGGGACGTATATCGAGATAAGCAGGTATATCGAGATAAGCAGGTATATCGAGATAAACAATAACGAGATAACGAGATTCAGCTGTAGTTATAATGTAAATTTATGCATGGGCAACAAAGACATATTCAGATGTGTCATCAGCTTTCAATATCAATATTGGGGTTTGAATTGTATGCAATGGTAGATCTTGATTTTACTATAATTGTGAACAGTGTAGATCCAGATCAGCCTGCACTGGTGGAGAATATTAACTCTTTGCATGCTAGCAGTGAAAATATCCGCCAAACGAATTAGGAGTATATGTTTTATTTCTGTCTGTAAATATGTCTTGAAATTTCATTAGAATTGTGTCCTCCGGACACAATTCTAATGAAATTCCAAGACATATTCATGACATTTATAAGGAGAAATAAAAGAAAATATAATGAATTGTCATCTGCTATTTTTGAACTATGTATAGCCCACAAATTTCCCAGCATGCAAAGAGTTAAGGGAACATTTGATACTATGCAATAAATATTTCAAATATTTGCTGTTAGACGAAAGCCCAAACACTAGCGTGTGTAGCAGACTTCAAGATTTTTTAATAAAAATAAATCTACTGATTTCACTGAGATGAACTTTGCAGTTAACATCATATCATATTCAGTGGAGGAAAAAATAAGAAAGAACAATGTCATTTCTCAGAAGTAAATTCATACTAAATAGAAACGAACGGATTTCACATGACTCTTGAAGTCTTCATCAATACAAGAATTTCACCACGGAAGCGGTGTCACGCCTGCCGAGGCATTTTATAGTAACATGATCATGGGCATGTGCAAAAGTAAGCATCACAAAAACCATCGGAGAAGTGCATGCTTTAAACACGAAAAAGGCCAAGGGTGAAGAAACTTTTTGACATAAAAACTGTTTCCACAACTATGTGAAGCTACAAGAGCTCAAGGCGATGTTAATGGGGACATGAGTGTGTTCCAAATGCTCACATGTATCAAGTGTCCAAACATTGAAGCAATCCGTCAAGTAATATTAAAATTATATCATGATGACGAAATGTGTACAAACTTTTTGACGCAAAAAAATGGCTAAGTATTTCTGCAAAAATGTTAAGGTAAAAAGGGTCAAGGTCACGTTAATGATGGCATGAGTTTGTTCCAAATGCTTACATGCATAAAGTTTCCAAATATTGAAGCAATCCATCAAGTAACATTATTGTTATACGATGATGAAGAAACTTGTACAAACTTTTTGACGCAAAAAAAAAATGGCTAAGTATTTCTGCAAAAATGTTAATGTAAAAAGGGTCAAGGTCACGTTAATGATGGCATGAGTTTGTTCCAAATGCTTACATGCATAAATTTTCCAAATATTGAAGCAATCCATCAAGTAAAATTATTGTTATACGATGATGAAGAAACTTGTACAAACTTTTTGACGCAAAAAAAAAATGGCTAAGTATTTTCCGCAAAAATGTCAAGGTAAAAAAGGTGAAGGTCATGCTAATAATGGCATGAAGATTATGCCAAATGCTCACATGTATCAAGTGTCCAAATATTGAAGCAATCCATCAAGTAATATTAAAGTTACATCATGATGAAGAAACTTGTACAAACTTTTTGACGCAAAAAATGGCTATGTGTTTCCGCAAAAATTTGAAGGTACAAAATGATAAGGTCATGTTAATGGGGGCATGGTTGTGTTCCGAATGCTCACATGTATCAAGTGTCCAAATATTGAAGCAATCCGTCAAGTAATATGAAAGTTATATCATGATGAAGAAACTTGTACAAACTTTATAACACACAAAAAATGTGAAGGTAAAAAAGGTCAAGGTCATGTTAATGGCGGCATGAGTGTGTTCCAAATGTTCACATGTAATATTAAAGTTAGACCATGATGAAGAAGCTTGTACAAACTTATTGACATTTGTTGACACGGACGACGACGACGCGGACGACGACAACGACGACGGAAAAAATGGCTACTAGTCGAGCCTTCTGCTAAAGCAAGCATGACAAAAATGATGAGATGAACAATATTTATATACATGCATTGTAGAATTGATTCGAAAATCTTTTTTATTATTAAACATGCAGAAAAATGACAACTCTCCACATTTAGTCAGACAGAGGAAGCTGAATGAATGGACAATGCACGTAAATTATGGTACCATCCGTGTCATGTATGTTACAATTACATGTAGTACATTGTAATATAAATAAAGTGTATAATGCTATGTTTGTTTTACATTATCAGGTTTTGTAGTAGATAAACTAAAATATTTTAACAATAATGTAACATCCATTGTTGAGAAAAATATCATGTCAGAAAACAGCACTTAGCTATAGGCTACCTAACTTTGATAGTACGAGAGGATTTACAATAAATTATACATATGGCAGTCCTAACAAAAATAGGTCTGACAATTTTTGTTAGCAAGCTAAAAGTAGGTCACAGTAACCTAATTTGGTTTGAAAAAAAGTAAATCCAACAGAAATTGCAGAAATATTAGGTACATGTATCTAAAAACTTGAGACCATAAAAGTTCTTTGGTTCTCAGATACTGATGTGATATAAATAAATCTGTGCAATGTCTCTGCATAATAAATATTAAATTAAATGGTTACTCATGTAAGATCCTCATTCTACCACGTCATTCTACCACGTCATTCTGCCTGAAATTTAAACATACTTCTGCCCCCAGTAAATGAAAATGCTACAAATCAAGAATGGCAGAAATATTCCTCAGATGGGAGAGTGAGTATTCACCTATTAAATCTTTATCTAGGGGAATTATACACAAGATAGTAATTTTATTAATCCTCACGCTGCTAAATTAATTTTTATCGTCTGCTGTTTAGTTGTTACTTTTCATTTTTCTAGATGAAAACATGGTTTGGCAGCACCTTAGAATCATTTCCAATGGAAAAATGTTTTGAAAAGAAAAAAAAGAAAAATAAATAGTAGACGACAAATTTTAATTCAACATTGTAAGGGTTAGCACAGGTACAGAGCTTCAGGCCAGAACATATTCTAATTTGGCTGTTTGTATTTATTAAGAAATTGTCTCATCAGATTTATAATGAAAACAAAGTTCCATTTGTGTGAAATAATGATGACACTACACAATTTACTTCACTCTTTGTATGCTGGGAAATATGTAGGCTATAAATAGTTAAAAAACAGCAGATGACAATTCAGTATATTTTCTTTTATTTCTCCCTGTAAACATCATAAATACGTCTTGGAATTTCATTAGAATTGAGTTCGGAAAACGCAATTCTAATGAAATTCCAAGACATATTTACAGAGAGGAATAAGAAACATACTTGTAATTTGTTGGATGGTATTTTCACCGCTAGCTAAAAGTTAAAATTGCACTTTGGAAAAGGGAAATATCAGGACGGTGTAGATTCTGATCATTTGGGTACATACCGGTATCCAATGAATCAGATACATGCATTTGTAAAAACTGAATAACTGAGACATAAACAGTGTTCAATTGACATAATGGTGACCAGTTGACAGAATGGTGACCAGTCGACAGAATGGTGACCAATTAATAGAATGGTGACCAGTTGACAGAATGGCGACCAGTTGACAGAATGGTGACCAATTAATAGAATGGTGACCAGTTGACAGAATGGTGACCAATCGATAGAATGGTGACCAATCGACAAAAAGGTGACCAGTTGACAGAATGGTGACCAGCTGACAGAATGGTGACCAGTTGATAGAATAGTTGATAGAATGGTGACCAGTTGATAGAATAGTTGATAGAATGGTGACCAGTTGACAGAATGGTACCATTTAACAGAACGTTGACCAATTTTGACAGAATGGTGACCAATTGACATAATGGTGACCGTTGACAGAATGGTGACATTGACAAAAGTGGACCAATCGAGAATGGTGACCAATCAACAGAAAATGACCATTGACAGAATGGTGCCATTGACAGAATGGTGACCAGTTGATAGAATAGTTGATAGAATGGTGACCAGTTGATATAATAGTTGATAGAATGGTGACCAGTTGACAGAATGTCAACCAGTTTACAGAACGTTGACCAATTGACAGAATGGTGACCAATTAACAGAATGGTGACCAGTTGTCAGAATGGTGACAAAATGGTGACCGACCAATTGACAGAATGGTGACCACTTGACATAATGGTGACCATTTAACAGAATGGTGACCGACCAATTGACACAATGGTGACCACTTGACACAATGGTGACCACTTGACAGAATGGTGACCACTTGACAGAATGGTGACCGACCAATTGACACAATGGTGACCACTTTGAACACAATGGTGACCACTTGACACAATGGTGACTACTTGACAGAATGGTGACCAGTTTACAGAATAGTGACCAATTGACAGAATGGTGACCAATTGACAGAACGGTGACCAATTGACAGAATGGTGACCACTTGACAGAAATGGACCAGTTTACGAATATTGACAAAATTGACAGAATGGGACCAATTGACAAGAATGGTGACCAGTTGACAGAAACGGTGACAATTGACAGTATGGTTGACCATTGACAGATGGTGACCCATTGACAGAAATATTGACCAATTGACAGAATGGTGACCAATTGAGAATGGTGACCTGTTGACAGAAAATGGTGACACCCCTTGACAAAAATGGTGACCACTTGACAGAATATTGGACCAATTGACAGAATGGTGACCAATTGACAGAATGGTGACCAAATTGACAGAACGGTAACCAATTGACAAAATGGTGACAGAAACTGTGACCAGATGGTTGACCAATTGACGAATGTGACCAATTGACAGATTGGTGACCAATTGACAGAATGGTGACCAATTGACAGAATGGGAACCAATTGACCAAACGGTAACCAATTGACAGAATGGTGGACCAATTGGACCAAAGAAGGTGGAACCTTGGACAATGGTGCCACTTGACAGTATATTGACCAATTGACCAGGAATGGTTGACCAAAATGGACCGATGGTTGAACATTGACAAGAACGGGAACCAATTGAGAATGTGGACCAATTGACAGAATGTGACCAATGACATAATTGGTGACCAATTGGACAGAACTTCCGTAACCAATTGACAGAATGGTGACCAATTCAGTTGACAGAACGGTGACCAATTGACAGAATGGTGACCAGTTGACAGAATGGTGACCACTTGACAGAATGGTGACCACTTGACAGAATGGTGACTACTTGACAGAATGGTGACCAGTTTACAGAATAGTGACCAATTGACAGAATGGTGACCAATTGACAGAACGGTGACCAATTGACAGAATGGTGACCACTTGACAGAATGGTGACCAGTTTACAGAATATTGACCAATTGACAGAATGGTGACCAATTGACAGAATGGTGACCAGTTGACAGAACGGTGACCAATTGACAGTATGGTGACCAGTTGACAGAATGGTGACCACTTGACAGAATATTGACCAATTGACAGAATGGTGACCAATTGACAGAATGGTGACCAGTTGACAGAATGGTGACCACTTGACAAAATGGTGACCACTTGACAGAATATTGACCAATTGACAGAATGGTGACCAATTGACAGAATGGTGACCAATTGACAGAACAGTGACCAATTGACAGAATGGTGACCAGTTGACAGAACGGTGACCAATTGACAGAATGGTGACCAGTGGACAGAATGTGACCACTTACAGAAGGTTGACTTTTACAGAATATTGACCAATTGACAGAATGGTGACCACTTGACAGAATGGTGACCAGTTTACAGAATATTGACCAATTGACAGAATGGTGACCAATTGACAGAACGATGACCAATTGACAGAATGGTGACCAGTTGACAGAATGGTGACCAGTTGACAGAATAGTGACCAATTGACAGAATGATGACCAATTGACAGAATGGTGACCACTTGACAGAATGGTGACCGACCAATTGACAGAATGGTGACCACTTGACAGAATGGTGACCACTTGACAGAATGGTGACCACTTGACAAAACGGTGACCGACCAATTGACAGAATGGTGACCACTTGACACAATGGTGACCAATTGACATAATGGTGACCAATTGACAGAATGGTGACCAATTGACAGAACGGTGACCAATTGACAAAATGGTGACCAGTTGACAGAATGGTGACCAATTGACAGAATGGTGACCAGTTGACAGAATGGTGACCACTTGACAGAATGGTGACCAGTTTACAGAATATTGACCAATTGACAGAATGGTGACCAATTGACAGAACAGTGACCAATTGACAGAATGGTGACCAGTTTACAGAATATTGACCAATTGACAGAATTGTGACCAATTGACAGAACGGTGACCAATTGACAGAATGGTGACCAGTTGACAGAATGGTGACCAATTGACAGAATGGTGACCAGTTGACAGAATGGTGACCACTTGACAGAATGGTGACCAGTTTACAGAATATTGACCAATTGACAGAATGGTGACCAATTGACAGAACGGTGACCAATTGACAGAATGGTGACCAGTTGACAGAATGGTGACCAGTTGACAGAATAGTGACCAATTGACAGAATGGTGACCAGTTGACAGAATGGTGACCAATTGACAGAATGGTGACCACTTGACAGAATGGTGACCGACCAATTGACAGAATGGTGACCACTTGACACAATGGTGACCAATTGACAGAATGGTGACCACTTGACAGAACGGTGACCGACCAATTGACAGAATGGTGACCACTTGACACAATGGTGACCAATTGACAGAACGGTGACCAATTGACAGAACGGTGACCAGTTGACAGAATGGTGACCAATTGACAGAACGGTGACCAGTTGACAGAATGGTGACCAGTTGCAGAATGGTGAACCCAAACTTGACCACAATGGTTACCAAATGACAAAATGGTGACCCAATTGACAGAATGGTGACCAATTGACAGAACTGTGACCAATTGACAGAATGTGACCAGTTGACAGAATTAGTGACCATTGACAGAACTGTGACCAATTGACAGAATGGTGACCAGTTGACAGAATGGTGACCAGTTGACAGAACGGTGACCAATTGACAGAATGGTGACCAATTGACAGAACGGTGACCAGTTGACAGAATGGTGACCACTTGACAGAACGGTGACCGACCAATTGACAGAATGGTGACCACTTGACACAATGGTGACCAATTGACAGAACGGTGACCAATTGACAGAACGGTGACCAGTTGACAGAATGGTGACCAATTGACAGAACGGTGACCAGTTGACAGAATGGTGACCAGTTGACAGAATGGTGACCAATTGAAAGAATGGGGGCGGGGGGGGGATGACCACTTGACACAATGGTGACCAATTGACAGAATGGTGACCAATTGACAGAATGGTGACCAATTGACAGAACTGTGACCAATTGACAGAATGGTGACCAGTTGACAGAATGGTGACCAGTTGACAGAACGGTGACCAATTGACAGAATGGTGACCAATTGACAGAACGGTGACCAGTTGACAGAATGGTGACCAGTTGACAGAACGGTGACCAATTGACAGAATGGTGACGAATTGACAGAATGGTGACCTGTTGACAGAATGGTGACCAATTGACAGAATGGTGACCAGATGACAGAATGGTGACCGACCAATTGACATAATGGTGACCAATTGACAGAATGGTGACCAGTTGACAGAATGGTGACCAATTGACAGAATGGTGACCAATTGACAGAATGGTGACCAGTTGACAGAAGGTGACCAGTTGACAGGACAGAATGGTGACCAGTTGACAGAATCCAGAGCTATGCTGGTTGAATACACAACAAGAAATGGTATCGTTAAACGAAGCTTATCCCCTCGCTGTCAGCCTTGATAATAAAAAACAAACACACAAAAAAACACAAGTCCTCAGTGACCTTGACCTTGGGCAGTTGAACGTGGGTCATACTGACAGCCTTGATAACAAAAAATATAATATAAATAATTTAACATTTTTTCCTTACAAATTTGCATTACAAACAAGGTGAACATAAGACCTCAGTGACCTTGACTTTAGGCGGTTGGATGTGGGTCTTATGCAAAACAAAGCACCATCCCTAGACACACATTGCGGCAAAATATTATCAAAATAGGTTAACCAGTTCACGAGTTATTGAGAAATGAAAGGTGTGAATAACGTATGTAAGCACATGCGTACATACACATGTACATGGACTAACGCTATACTCCCTCTTGCCTATTGGCACCTTACAGAATACAGGATTGTAAAATATATGGATTACTCTCAGTCATGTCAAATCCCAAAAAATGTTGTAATGAAATTCATATTAATTTTCACATTTTAGAGATTTCAAGCGGTCAGATGGGGAAAAAACATTTATTATATTTCCTCAAACACATAGATATCATTCAAACTATTTACAGAATTTTACTTTCACATCTATCTAATCAGGGTAATCTTGTGGCCCATTTCGCGTGGGACTAGATAAGAACCATACAACAGCAAGATATGCAAAACCTATAGGTGACACGTTCCAAGCAGGACAGGGCACCAAAGTTTACTGTAGTAAACGCTATTACCTGTTTACACTATCCACCAGAGATTTGGCTAATCTCAGGCACTTGACATTCTCTGTCTGCTACCAGTATTGACCAGTATTGACCAGGAACAAATAAAAATTAATAATATTTTCAGCAATTTCCAATCACCGTTAGAAACTGTATTGACAGTCCTATATGACATACATATTGTAGCAGTGAACTGGATGTTATGAGCCGGATGTCATGATGTTGTGTGAGCCTACTGACAGGGTTAGGGAAACGCATGTTCAAGTAAAAAATCAAGACAAAAACATATCATGACACCCGATACCAGAAACACGCGGTCAAAGCAATGTTTTCGATGACAAAAAGGGAAATTAAAAAGAGGCCCAAATAAGCCTGTATCGCTCACCGGACATATGGACCTACGGACTATACCTGTGAAGTTTTACCAGTATCAGCCAAGCGGTTCACAAGAAGAATCTATAATAAAAGGATAAACTTTTGGTGGCCATCTTGGATAACGTAATCGTAAGATTTTGACAAAAAATGCTCCAGAGTGATCGTCTCCTCGATACCTTTGATTTGATTGGATTATGCAACGACAACCATTTTAACAAATATGAAACCCACACACCATAACTGTGAAGTTTGACCAGCATCGGCCAAGCGGTTCACGAGAAGAAGATGTTTGAAATCTATAGTAAAAAGATGAACTTTCGACCTGCTGGCGGCGATCTTGGATGACGTAAACATCCAATTTCAACAAAAAATGCTCCAGACGGATTGTCTCCTCGATTTGATATACAACATGACCATATTTGGTCAAATCTGAAATTTGTCCCCTACGTCAAGTTTTATCGAAATCTGTCTGGAAGAAGACCCACATCATGTTGATTTTGCACTTGAACATGCGTTTCCTTATTAAACCCTGTTACCTTAAACCCATCTCATGTTCATCTGTTGCACAATTTCTAATCATGATATTGTTTTAAAAAATATTTCTCCCTGAAATAGTTCAAATGAGTGGTCAAAAATACAATGAGGGATAAATAAGAAGAATATTAATAGTTAATCAGAAAAATTGAAAACCCTCAACATGAAATTGGTGAGATTCTCCCATGATAATATTTTGAGACATTCAATTAATCAGAAAAGGGGTCTTTGTTTATATTTTCATATGTATCAATAACAAATATTACATAATCATTTAAGTTATAGTGAAGCTGTGTTACATATTAATTGTAATACATTTGTACTGGTCAGTTTATTTAGTATTTTATCCATAAATGACCAAATGACCTTTGTCCCCATGTAAGTGTTATATGAGCGGTGTGAAAATATTGTAATGAAGGTTATCATAATCTCTCAACTGCAATTTTGTCCCAATTTATCTTTTCACATTAATTTACCCCTACTCTTTATTCAACAGGTGTTTGTCCCATATTAAATTAATGACCATGTAGAATAAAATACATGACATAGTGACTGTACAATTGGATATACATTATCATCGTCGATATTTCCTATGAATTAGTTGCAAATATCGGCTGTTGTGGTGTTACTTAATTTATCAAGTGATTTACTTTTAATAGGATAATACATTAGAGTTGAAACGGTGCCAACCAAAACAGGTGTTTATATGTCCGCTGGCCCTGAGACTTCTTGTAAGGATATTGTCATTACAGCAATGAAAGCAGATTGGAGAAATAGAGAATACCATGCTAGTGTCTTTTGCCTACTATTGTTTAGCCGAGTCTGATAAACTTGTTATTAAAAGTTACTAGCATGGTATTCTATTTATCAGGTAACATTTTATGCTAGAAGATGGACAAACAATGGTTTTCATTAAAAAGAACAGACTTGCTTACATTCTGTCATTACACTGACATCATTTGGTAACAACATGTGATGCCGTTCGACCAATGAAACATCAGCAAATAGTTTTGAGTATGCATATAGTCAATGCATGATACGATAATTTGTTACCAGTCAGCATGTATTTGGTCAATGCATACGAGTTACCTATTAACATTTACAACTAGATATGTCAGTAACGGAGGGCTTACAGGGTATCTCCACACAGGTGGAAGACTCGGACCTGTGATATAAAAAAAAAATACTCTTTGAATGAAAACAAATCCCATTACTCCACCCACCTGTCGTTGTACTGTATTAAAACAACAGGTGGGTGGGGTAATGGGATTTTGGTAAAAACAAATACCCATTTATTTATTCACTAGGTAATATTTCATAACATACATCTCGGGGAACTAAAATCTTTAATTACAAAAGGCAAAGTTAATAACGACAAACCTTATATTGGTGAAGTTATAATAAAAGCCTGTGGTAAGAGCTATTTGTCATTATCCAATCTATACAATCTGACACACTACTTAGAGTAACACGAATAAATAAATGTCAAGTCATTTTAACCTAAATAATATATTGGAAATTAGAAATCAGGACCCGGTTGTTCAAAACACCAGTTAGGCCAGTTTTTTTTTATTTGTTGGTTTACAGATTTTTTTTCCGCGAGATCGGGTCGGTCGGTCGGAAAAAAATAAAAATAAAAAAAAGTTTTTTCAATTTTTTTATTCTTTTTGGCACAGGGTTGGGTCGGTCGGGGAAAAAAAAAAAAAAAAAGTGTCGAACGCGGATGCCACCGGCGGCATATTGAAGAAACTGACAAACGGGTGAACCAAAAGTGTTAAGTCAAAGGGTGAAGGTCATATGTAGTATGGCAAGGCAGGTGTAGCATACATGCAAATGAATGAAGTATGGAAATATTGAAGCAGTTAAGCAACTTATGTAGATGCTATGGCCAGTTTGAGAAACTGTGACAAACTGGTTAACCGAAATTGCTAAGTCCTTTCAGCAGCCCTGTGAAGGTCAAAAGGTCAAGGTAATATAAAGTATGACAAGGCAGGTATAGCACACATACCAATGAATGATGTGTTGAAATATTGAAGAACTTGAGCAACTTATGTAGAAGATATGGCCGGTTTGAGAAACTGTTACGAAGTGGTTAACCGAACGTGTGACGGACAGACGGACGGTCCGAACACCATAAAAATCACCTTTTTAAGGCACATGGTTGGGTCGGTTCACCTTTTTAAGGCTCATGGTTGGGTCGGTTTGTGGTCGGTAAAAAACAAAAAGGCCAGTGATTGTGATAGAGTGAAACTTGTGTTAACCGGCATCGTCTCGGACCAAGAGTTTGTCGGTTAACATAGGGAGTCGGTTCAGCAAGTTTCTTTATATTCTACATAGCAACTCAGTTTCATATTCACATACTGTTGAATGTTGATCACTGTGAATGGGTTGCGTAATGCGTACATATTAATACCGTATCTGGTATAATTTTAAATACAAGACAACGAAGCGGCGATATAGTTGAAACGAATATCAGTGGGGGTGGCACAAGTGTGGATTTGTGGCAGGGCGGTAGAGGACCCTAGGAAGAACGCATACATGAAATATGAAGCACATCGGAGCAAGAAAACAGAAAATATAGGCCATTTACCCGAGCTTTAAGGTTTTGAATTTTTGCATTCAATCTGAAATGGAGATATATCAAATCATATTGGAGATATATCAAATCATATCGAATCGTCCATTCGCAGGTTGTTGTTGTTGTCGCTGCTGCTAAGATCCGGTTTCCGCCACTTACTTTTCTCGGCACAGATCGGAGGTAAAAAAAAAAAATCAAAAAAAATATCGGAAATTAAATTTTTTATTTTTTTCCACATTGTCAAAAAATCGGGTCGGCGGATCTGTAAACCAACTAATAAAAAAAAACTGGCCTTAGCTTAACGGACTGTTAAATCTTTAACGGACTGTTAAATCCTTAACTGAATGGTTAAAATCTCTGTTAAAACAGAGATTTTAACCATTCAGTTAAGGATTTAACAGTCCGTTAAGCTAACGGATGTTTTGAACAACCGGGCCCAGATGTCCACACATGTACACAATTAACACATTTCATCAGAAAATATTATTATAAATTCATATTCACGGGGTTTACTCTAATGTCCATTCATCCACTTACCAGGAAATCCATTTAAAGCTAAAGTATGGTCAAAATCATAAAGTGTACAATTAAGTTTAAAAAGCAAAACATGTTGAAACCTGGCATTGTGAAAATACAAATATTGTATGTTTCTCCTTGAAAGTATATGTTATGCCCACCATTTGAACCATCTCATAAAGGTGGTAGAAACGGTGGTCACATGATATATACATGTATGTTTATTTATGTTTATGCAGAAATAAGAGCAAAATAGGTATAAATACTATTCTCATCAAGATCTGCACCATTTTTCTCTTCAAAAATGACCCAATTTTACTACATAATGGAACAGTCTCGAACTAAACATGAAATAGTCCACGTCAGTTATTTAGGGGTGAAATTGTTACATACTGCATAAACGCAAAACAATTGCTCAACCAGTTTGATATTATATTAACCCTTAGACCACTACTCACAACAATTGTCGTCTGCTGTTGCTTTCATATCTTGCCTTATTTCTCAATAAAAACATCGTTTCCAATGGAAATTATTCTGAAGTGCTGTTAAAGCATGTTGTAAATTATTCTAAAGTGCTGTCAAAGCATGTTTTTGATGATAAAAATGGAAAATAGAAAATAAACAGCAGACGACAAAAAAAATAAGATAGCGGTCTAAGGGTTAAGTTTAATTACACCAGTTATCATGTTTAGACTGCATTAAATTAAAGTAGACAAACTTTGCTAAGTCAACCAATAAAACACACTACAATTATTTAATAGATTTAAATTTGTACATAAACAATGACAGAGTGTCTTGTCATGAAACGTAATAAGGACAAGTCGACTCCATACATGTATACATAGCCTAATTATCTCAATGTTGGCACACACAATGTAACGAACATTGCTGGCTGATGGCTTGAACACACTAAGATGGCCGAGTTGGTTACCATACACATGTTCACAGATATGTTAAACATATATCTAATCCACATATAAAGTATACGTCAAATAAGGCATAATAGGGCAGCACAGAATGTTAAACTATATCTGACATTATAGGATACAGTAATGAGGGCATGTTCACAGATATGTTAAACATATATCCTGTCACATTATAGGATACAGTAATGAGGGCATGTTCACAGATATGTTAAACATATATCCTGTCACATTATAGGATACAGTAATGAGGGCATGTTCACAGATATGTTAAACATATATCCTGTCACATTATAGGATACAGTAATGAGGGCATGTTCACAGATATGTTAAACATATATCCTATCACATTATAGGATACAGTAATGCAGTTACAGATATGTTAAACATATCCTGTCATTAGGATACAGTAATGGGGCATGTTCAGATATGTTAAACATATATCCTGTCACATTATAGGATACAGTAATGAGGGCATGTTCACAGATATGTTAAACATATATCCTATCACATTATCGGATACAGTAATGAGGGCATGTTCACAGATATGTTAAACATATATCCTATCACATTTAGGGCAATTATGTTTGAATCATAATGATAATCAGGGGTCACATTGGGCCTTAACCCTTTACATGCCAGATATCCATTCAAAGGTATCTAAAGTATTTGTTTCTATTTTCTTCATTTCTCAATGAAAATGCCGGGTATATATTGTTACCACTCATTTGAACAGACTCATTGAGACCAGTTCTATTGAGTGGTAACAACAAGCAGAATTTCTTTTTTTTAATTTTCAGTTACAAAAGGTGTGCTACACACCTTTTGTAACTGAACATTTTAAATATTTTTTTCAGCATGAAAAGGGTTAGTATCATGATTGTTTATAAAGTGTAACGTGCATATAAAGGAAAAGATACTGACCTAGCACATGCTCCAATAGTCCGCTGCATCAATACACCCCGACTGGCTGAACTGGTCATATAACCTACAAATATAGACAACAACACCATCAGGTAACCAGTCGTAGCTGATACAGGTGAAATGTAATGAAATATCATTTTCTTATTTTGTGGATAATTTTACATAAACATTATTTTCTAGATATTATTTACTCACTGGTGACTGCGACAGGAGAAATGGAACATGTGACCTTTGTGACAAGTGTAGGCCCAGATCAGCCTGCGCTGTTTTAAGCCCATATCTCTTGTCACCGGTCATATTTCAAGAAACAATACCAATACAGACATATTTGAAAAATCTAACCAGGAGTCTGATAATTAAATTATTGGGAAAACATGAATAATATATTGTGACGATGCATTTGAACCGTCTCAATTGAATCAGGTGCGGATCCAGGCGCGGGCGTGTCCAGCGCACGCCCCCTCTAAAATTGGTCGAGTTTTTGCGTGGAAAGTTCTGATTATTTCCTTATTTCTCACACAAAGTGTATGTTGTTACCACTCTGAGTGGTAACAACATATACTTTTGATGAGAAATAAGAAAACACGGAGAAAAAATAATCTGAATTTTATGAAAATTGAAATCCACGCCCCCTCTAGACATAAATCCTGGATCCGCCCCTGTGAATGGTCACAACATAAACTTTCAAAAGACAAATTGGTATTTTTTCTTGACATATGCATACTTACAATGCTGAATTAAATTGTGTTATCTGCTTATTTCTGTTTTTCTCAACAAAAACATGGTTTGGCTGCACTTCAGAATCATTTCCATTGGAAATGATTCTAAAGAGCTGTCAAAGCACTGGTTTTCATTTAGAAAGAAAAAGACAAAATATGGGACAACAGCAGATGACAATTTCCGGTGCCCACATTGAAAGGGTTATTAAATTGGGAGCCTATCTGTAATGGGTTATACAGCAACAAGATATAGTACAGTCGTCCATTTTGAAAAATATAATTATTTTCATTATTCACGATAGTTCAAAGCATCTGGTCTGAGGTTGACCTATATAGAGGTTGACAGCTATAAACTTGATGCGGGCCACCTGGTGACATAATGGGCAACATCTCATTGTAGACTTGCAGGCAGGTCATTGCAAAGTATACTTATCTAGCAAAGTATACTTTGAGGGAGTAATCATTTATTTTTCCCCAAATGCATATTTCATACAGAACTATTGACTGCATATATTTGATGCTTAAAAGTAGGCAGAATTATTATACTGAATTTATTACATTATCACAGCCATTTTATCACAGCCACAGTATAATAAAAAATTTATCCTAAAATTGAAAATTTCTCCCTCAAAGTATACTTTGCTAGATAAGTATACATTGTACTTTGCAATGTTGGTGAAATAGGCTACTGATCACTTTCACACAGTCTCGTCACAGGCGACTTTGTACACTGATGCCAGTTTTGACAGCAGATTGAGTGAATAGTGAAAAGTGTAAGCCCTGCTTAGACTGTGCAGTTGTGATCCATATACGGTAAACACCAAGATCACAAAACTGATTGTATGCATTTGCAATCAGCATAAAACCAGAAAATTACCTTTAAACTAAATCATAACATCATTGTTTTTCATATGCCAAAACTGCACAAATTGGCATGATGAAGATGCATGTTTATCAGGCAACAAGTTTGGCATTGGCCTAATACATACTGACTGATAACATGCACTACTGTCTAGCTGTTCCACGTTTTGCTGCCAACAAACTTTTTGCTATCAGACACATCAAATCTAAAAACTATTTAAATGCAAGTCAATTTTCATCAATAATAAAAAGGTCACCCTCCCCAAATTTTGTTATTTTATGAAATTTCATTACCCGGTAAATAATGATTTTATTGCGAAAAAACGATTTTCCTATGGGAATTTAACATGGGGCTAAAATAGATTTTTTTTACAAAAAACATTTGTGGACCGATTTTAAAAATCTAACTTACATTATTTCCAATCTGTCTCACCAGGTTTCGGAGTCAATTTCCAATTTTTTTCGTTTTTTGACCCTCCTCATCACTCTGGAGTCCCTTTTTGCCCCATGTCAAATTCCCATAGGAAAACAGTTTCTTTCGCAATAAAATCAATATTTGTTGGAATTTTATTAAATAAACAATTTTGGGGTGGGTGACTTTTTATTATTGATGAAAAAGTACTTACATTTAAATATTTTTTAGATTTAGTGTTTAATAGCCAAACGTGGTACTACCAGTAGATATGTATACGCGTGTCACAACAGATTCATTTCTTGTCTGCTTCTGTTTCACATTTTGTCTTCCGTCTTAATAACAAGATGTCATTAACACTGATGGAGGATGTACACCTTAAACACTTCAGTGGGTGGGCAATATAATGAAAATATGGATGGTGACAAATAAGTATATGAAGTTTTCAGCCAATCCAACTTATAGTAACAGAGATAGTAGGTAGCCGAAAACTGTAATATCGGTCAGTTGACACATGAACAAGACATACAGATGAACAGATGGACAGGGTGGTGACTACATGTACCCAGAAATCTGTTTCGGTGAACATACAAATTGAGTTGGCAACACATGAGAATCATTTCCAATGGTATGAGATTCTACAGTGCTGCCAAAGTGTTTTTTTACCAACACTTACAATGCTGAATTACATTTTGTTTCCTGCAGTTTATTTTAAATTTTCCTTTTTTTTTTCATACAAAAAAACAACACTTTGGAATCACTTGCATTGGAAGACAAAATATTAACCCTTACACCGCTATCTTAATTTTTTTGTCGTCTGCTGTTTATTTTCTATTTTCCATTTTTATCATCAAAAACATGCTTTGACATAACTTTAGAATAATTTACAACATGCTTTGACAGCACTTCATAAGCATTTCCATTGGAAATGACTCTGAAGTGCTGTCAAAACATGTTTTTATTGAGAAATAAGGCAATATATAAAAGCAACAGCAGACGACAATTGTTGTGTGTAGCGGTGTAAGGGTTTTCAGTTCCTGTATTCTAAGGGTTAAGCAAAATGGAAAATAAACAGCCAAAGTTTAATTCAATATTGTAACGGTTAAATACAAAGTATTTAGGATGCAAGTTTGTGTAGAATGCATAAAGCACAACTACCTGTTTACATCTACAATTTATAACATTGTAATAAAGCCTGTTTAAACTAATGCTTCATACTTATAAATATTCATAAAGATTAATGATGTGTTCATTGTTTATTGATGTATTCACTCAAATTGATGACAATAAATATGAAATATTTTCTGTTTTCTTTACCAGAATATCACAAGAAAAGTAAACCTGCATACATACTAATATTCTGATAAAATAATTATGTTCTTATTTGCTGAGCTATACATGTATGTAAACACATTGCCATACTGTTATCTATTGTGTCGTTGAAGCATTCATGCCACCGTTAACAAAATATTCCGACCTGTATCTGATTGCTGGGGCATGCATGTTGATCAGAAGCTACACAGGTCAAAATATAACACAGTAACCGGACACAGATAACAGTTAGTTGTGCTTAATATTGATAGGTTACATTGCCGTTTATCTCTGATTATAATGTCTGTTCTTGATCACAAAGCAGTCATGCATGTCTTGAAATAGTTATATGCCCGCTTTACAGTGGTATCTCTCTAAACCGGACACCCTGGGGATCTCCCAGGGTGTCCGGTTTAGAGAGATTCCAATGTACATGTAATTTTTTTAAGTTGTGTTATCTGACACAGTCATATTTGAATCATATTTATACTCAACCATTTCACACACAAACCAGCCTGTAAACACTCCAATTGAGAGATCATGTATGCATACTGGAACCTAGAAAAATACAAGGAATTGTAAAAGATGTTGGGGAAAAAAAACAAAAACAACATTTCAGTGACCTTGGGAAGGTAAACTAGGTCAATGCCATATTTATTATGGCATGAGTGCTGTATATGTCCAACTCTACAAACGGTATAAATATAAAAGTATTCATTCAAGCTATATTGAAGTTATAGCATAATGAAAAAACTTACATCTTTTTGACGTAAAATGAAAAGATGCTATGTGTTTCAGTGACCTTTTGAAAGTCGCAAAAGATAAGGAAGTGTTATTCAGTCAATGCGACTATGTGACATATGTATTGAGTATCTGAATATTGAAGTAATCCTTCAAGTTCTATTGAAGTTGTAGCATGATGGAGAAACATTTAACAAACTATTTGATGTAAATTACCAGACGTACAAACTGGACAGAACTTCAATAGTAAAGCAATATGCCATCTTGACACAACCATATTCTATACAAATATGTGACCGTCTCTGGAGAAATGTGGCTTATGTAATTTGTGGTAGTGCAGCTCCTGATTTGGTAGCAACTTTCTGCAACCTGATACCGATCTATACTGTTGTTCAGTCAATGTTGGATGTTTCTCTGACTCAATGACAATACAGATCATGAGCCGACTCAGATGTACAGATTGATCAGATTCAACACTTCCATAAGAGGCATATCTCTCCAGTCACGACCACAATTTACCTACACTTGATATTCCTAATGACCAGCTATATAACACCAATCCGATCAAACAATAACCATTGGTGGGTTTTTTAAACTTCAGGTTTAAATTCGGCCAATTCAAGACTAAACATCATTGAGTGGATCAGTCCGAGTGTCAAATAATACAAAACCATTCATTTCATCAGCCAGACCATTAGCATGAAGTTGACAACCGCTTGTCCACTTACAAATGATCTGTCGCCTTACAACATTGGGCGTATTGCCTTTGTAAACAGTGTACACCCTGACCAGACTGCACTGTGCAGTCTGGTCAGGGTCTGCACTGTTTGCCAATCATTCATGAATCATTGACGACTTTAGAAACCAGTTTCAATCATTATCAAGCAGGAAACATGGGCACCGGTAAACTGTTATCCACCGGTAAACTACACTTCAGGATATAAACGAAACATGAAAGGATAACCCTGGTTTTGTGAAATGTGAAGTCAAACAATCTAATAATCTCGGATGGCTACTTCAATCCATTTAAATGGACACAAACCAGCAGTTGTCACTTTGACAATCAGAAAATCACAATCACAGCCACTGAATGCTAAATTGGGATTGTATATACCAGTATGTAGCCTAATGGAAATATTAGGATTTTTCTGTTTTTTTTTCTTATTCTCATTGAATGACATATGTTCTGACAAGTCATTTGAACTGAAAATCAGAAAATTTTCGTAAAAAAAGAAATTGTTGTATTGTGCGCGAATTATACAGGAGGTCCCAATGTTTCTCACGCAGGCGCTTTGTGGTAATAAATATAGTATGTAAATAAAGCGTCGGTATGATTGCATGGTGATGGTGAGTTTCGTTTTCTGCAGTCAAATTTCACAATCTTATAGCTATGTTTGTCGTAGTCAAATACTAAGACCACAAAGACTGGATTGGTGTAAAGGCCGGCGCGGACTCGACGTTCTCTGATTTGTATAATGATTCTGTAAATGGATCATTGGATGGGTCGGCATACATCGGTCACAAAAAAGACAACTTGACACAAATTACTTCAAACGTTAAATTATGTGACGCAATTGGCTGCTTAGAACGCTTTGTGGAATTTACCGATCAAAAAAAATCAGAGAGTGAAACACAATCAGTTCAGGAAGATGCGTTTCAGATCCTAATGTCAGCTTGCAACACAGCAAATCATTTACCGAATTTTACAGGAAAGTAGATAGATACATGGCCAGCAACACTTCAATACAACAATGATATTATAAAACGGATTTGCATATTTGAAAATCTAGCCCTTAATTTTCTTTTCCTGGTATTGCCTGAAAATAAAAAATAAAAACCACCCACCCGCCACATTTTTTCACAAAATTCGGATGATAATCAATAAATTCATTTTACGTGGCCTTATCCTACAAAAATAAGGTTGTTAACCACAGCCTGTAATTGTTAATTATTTCATTGGTTTCAGTAACATTAACCCATTGTTTTCGGAATACACCTTTACGGGTATGATTTTTTTTTAATATTTTATTTTTAAATTGGTTATTTCTCAATGAAAGTGGCTCATATAAAGAAAATATTTAGGATTTTCCGCAAACAAAATGGCGTATCCTCAGCATGAAATGGCTTAAATAATGTTTCTTCTCTACAATGTCAATGTAAGAATATTTCAGCAATATTTCAGACATTCAGACTGATCTAGTTCGACACTGGTTGTAAATGTTGTAATGAGCCCTTTGTCAGTTGAGCCGCAATGTAACTACATTATAACCAGTCAGAACATCAAACATGGACACTTTCCCAGGGTAGTACTATTTCATCTTCCATTAATAATCGCTGTATTTAATAATTCTTCCCCACACAACACAATCCAGGCCTTGTCACCCTCAACCAATATAGAACAAGATAGAATTTGTAGTGAACATAATTTGTTAATTAACCCTCAGAATGAGGTAAACACAAACTGTTGTTTGCTGTTGTTTTAATATTTTGTCTTGTTTCTCAATAAAAACATGGTTTGACAACATTTTAGAATCATTTCCAATGGAAATAATTCTACATGTCTATCTCTTTATACTGCTGCACACCCTCACGGGTAATTTCGAGCAGGTGTCTTTGATAATAGAAATGGAAAATAAAAAATAAACCAGCAGCATTAACTAGGTGCAATATTTTATTAAGGCAGGACTGAAAGAAGTGACCTGCATACAACATTTGCATCCAGCATAGCCCACTTTTATCCTAACATTCTAGTGTTATTGAGTGAATGTACAAGACGACCAATATCGATCTCCAATAGTTGCATAAATTATGTTGTAAGGTACATTTGCTCAGCGATCGGCCCATAGCTACTAACCAGGGTAGACCCAGGCTTGATTACCACACTCAATGAACCGTCTACGAATCCTCGAGCTAACAATGTGAAATATTGCCAGGCTACACAAGTGCACACACTGATCAGGATGTACACCGGTTACAAATATATGTATGATTTTGTCATTATGCCCAAAAGTTAAATAGAATGTAATCACTGGTGCTGTACTCCATGCTGGCGTTACATTTTCACATCGGAAAATGCTCTGATTTCCTGATGAGATGCCACTCTATCACACAAACAGATTAGCACATTTTTATGCCCCCACCACCGAATGGTGAGGGGGGCATATAGTGTTACCGGCATCCATACCTGCTGTACATCCATCTGTCTGTCTGTCCGTCCCGAAACCTTAATGTTTGGGTAAATGTCTTATGATTTCTGTTGCTTTAAACGGATCTGCTTGACATTTCACACACGCATTGCTCTAATGGTCGTCAACTACCCTGTGAAAAATACACAATCGTCCCAAGGTCAAGGTCATATATTTGGTGCGTTCTAAACCTTAACAATCTAGTAAATGTCTTATAATTTCAGTTTCCTTGCACTGATATTTCATACACACATTCCACTAATGATCCTCTACCGCCTTGGTAAAAATCCACGATCGTCCTGCCCAGGGTCAAGGTCACATACTTGGTGCATTCGGAACCTTATATTCGGGTAAATGTCTTATAATGTCTGTTTCCTTGATTGGATCTGCTTGATATTTCACACACACATTGCTTTAATGGTCCTCTACCGCCCTGTGACAAATTCACGATCATCTCGTTCCCGCTAAGCCCAGGGTCAAGGTCACATATTTGGTGCGTTCGAAACCGTAAAGCTCAGGCAAATGTCTTATAATTTCTGTTTCCTTGATTGGATCTGCTTGATATTTCACACATACATGTACATTGCTTTAATGGTCCTCTACCGCCCTGTGACAAATCCACGATTGTCCTGCCCCCGCGAAGCCCAGGGTCAAGGTCACATACTTGATGTATTCAAAACCGTAATGCTCGGGTAAATGTCTTATAATTTCTGTTTCCTTGCACGGATCTGCTTGATATTTGACACACGCATTGCTCTAAAGGTCCTCTACCGCTCTGTGAAAAATCCACGATCGTCCTGCCCCCGCTAAGCTCAGTGTCACATATTTGGTGCGTTCCAAACTCGGGTAAGTGTCTTATAATGTCTGTTTGATATACACCCATTGCTCTGATATTTAGCTGCTTTCATGCTGTGACAAATCCACACTTATCTGGCCCTCGGTGTTTTCAAATGTGCCTCGTTTTCTTTGGTTGCCAGCGGGGGCATTCATGTGCCGACAGGCCACATTTCTAGTTTGTCTAGTAATTTCTTGTGCCGGTTACTAGATGAAAATGTGTTTATACAGTATCATCTGCATGTAGCTGAATGGGAATTCATCAGGAATCCGGCACCTGTGTCAATGTGAAACATTTTATGCTGGCACGGAGTGCAGTACCGGTGATGATGACTGGCCAAGTGTCTCCACAGATCAATAGACCGAGATCCCAAGGTTCCTACACTGTTTGCCAACGAAAAGTGACATTTCCTCTCATGAGCAGCTGTTAAGATTAAAAGCTTCAACAGACTTCAATCTGATGATAAATGGCTGTTTACCAACATTTTATGATTATGTGACACTCCACAGCAAAAAGCGACTTATTGACCGACATCTTGATCAATATACCAGTAACTCATGATGGCCAGCAAAATTAAACATCTTAACTATTTCCATGTTAGTGCAAATAACAGCCAATAAATTACGAGTATTTTTCTTATTTATCTCTGTAAAATGTCTGGGAATTTCATTAGAATTGTGTCCTCCGGACTAAATTCTAATGAAATTCTAAGACATAATCATGATACTTACAGTAACAAATAAAAGAAAATATAAAGAATTGTTGTCTGCTATTTTTTAACTATTATATCCCACAAGTTTCCTAGCACGCAGAGAGTTCTGAACTTTTCATGCATAATTTTTGTATATTGGTTATCAACTGAGAATACTGCTGTTTCCACCTGCACTGAGTTATATTACACAACCATAAATGACACGATGACTGCGAAATCAACACCACACCACCTCCGATTGTTGCCATAAATGACACCAACAGCATGTAAATATAACCATAAATGATAATTTTATGTACTGTCATTGAACCTGCCTGCAGAATTGCATCGACATAGTTTCCGAAAAAAATATGCAATATACTATCGAATAGTAAATAAAATTGTACCAAACATGTCCCACAGGTCACGGTATATGCTTGTCAAGTTCGGGCACTGAAAGGTCATGTCAAGGTCACATGAACAAAAAGGTGATTGGGTTTAATGTCCCAGCAACAGCTAAGGTCATATATAAACGCGACCACAGTCTCATACGACAGACAAGTGAGATGGAAATACTTTAAAAGTATTTTTCACGATGAGGATTGTACTCACAACCTCCAGTATTGAAGTCCAATGCCAGGTGCGGATCCAGGCGGGGGCGTGTCCGGCGCATGCCCCCTCTAAAATTGGTCGAGTTTAGAGACTTTAACCTATTTTTTCCTGATTATTTCCTTATTTCTCATACAAAGTGTATGTATACTTTTGATGAGAAATAAGAAAAAGTGCAGAAAAAATAATCTGAATTTTATGAAAATTTAAATCCACGCCCTCTAGACATAAATCCTGGATCCGCCCCTGAATGCTATACCCCCTAGGCCATGACCCTCAAGGTCACATGAAGGACAAAGCGTAAACTGTATATGAGTGTGTGATGTTGGCAGGTATAGAAGGCTTCTGAGCCAATGCCCATCCTTAAATATAAACTAATCCCAAAGAAAAATTCATGATGATTACTTCAGCAGTTGTAGGTGTTAAACCTTAGAATCCAGGAAACAAAAAATGTCGTCTGCTGTGGCTTTATAGTTGTCTTCTTTATCAATAAAATCATGATATGACAGCACATTAGAATCATTTCCATTGTAAATGATTCTAAAGTGTTGTCAAATCATGGATTTTGATGAGAAAAATGGAAAATAAAAAAATCAGCGGAAGACAAATTTAATTCAGCATTGTAATCATAAAGATCAATTAAGAATAAGTTATTGTTCAAATATTGGATTGTTAAGAAATTAAATGTGAGGGAGCACTAGCAGCCGTAGCATTTAGATCCTGAAAAATCCAATATGTGAACAATAACTGACTTAAAGTTCAGCCAAGTGTACAATGCAATGTCCCATCAGAATATTGATTTTCTATTTCCTGTCGAATAGTTAATCATTAAATCTGGTAACACACAACTTATTTGCAATATGTTGCATAAGTAGAGCACAATACTGTCCAGCAATTGGCATAGAAGGTAGGGTGAACTATAATGTTTGTTAGAAACAGGTCAGGTATTTCATTTCATGAATGGCAAACAGTGCAGGGACAGATCAGCTTTCGGGAGTGTGGAGGCTGCAACTACAATCATCACATATGGTATATATTCTCAACACCCACCCAGATTCAGTGTTTGAAGAAGAATATAAATTAGGCCATTTATTTCTGCTACAGCAATCAATATAGTGCCATATCTATAATATTTCCAGTCGATATATTGACACAAAACTTCCATTCCCTCTGGCTCACAATACGGGTACTGTAAAGATTCTAATAGACGCCCATGCTCTAATAGACGCCCACCCCCCACTTTTTACGTTGAAAATGACCTATTTGTTTGCTGATTTTCACAAAATTTGTGCCTCTAATAAACGCCCAGTACTAAGTTGAAACAAAATCGGAGTCAATTGTACAACTAGATTTCTTTTTCTTTCCAGTATTTCCTTGAAAATCGGAAAAAAACAAACATAATTGCTACTTTCACTTTCAAAAGCGGAAGTGAAATTCAACTTTTTTCGGTGTCACAGTAAATTCCTCATTAGCAGTAGCTATTTGCACGGACACATGGCGATCAGAATGTTACTATACACAGTTACGGAGACGCCATTTTCAAAGCATCTCAAACCCATCTCGTATAATATGGGTGAAATTGACATCATGTTGGATTGTTGGCCGATATTTCCTAGGAGATGAGCAAAAATAAATATGACTTGTTCTGGACGTGGCCATGGGCCGAAATTAATCGCACCGATACAGACCGAAACGTACATGGGCCGAAACGTCAATGGTCCGAAACCGTGACAGTCCGAAACGTCCATATGCGTAAATCTGATCAGCATTAATGATTGACGTTGTATTGATATATCTGATATATACATTACAAGTATTTAAACATTTTTACCGAGTGTACCATAATGACCGAAAAGTCTTGGTCCAAAATGTCCATAAACTGACAGACACTACAATCAAGTCGGGTCAGATGTTTGAGAATAACTTCCCTTCGTTATGTTTTTGTTCAGATAGTACAAAATCGTATATTTTTATCATTTTCCCTTCGCTGAATAATACTTGCTTCTATTAAACGCCCACCCAGGACTTCGGAGCCAGTGGTGATTCTAATAGACGCCCGGGCGTCTATTAGAATATTTACGGTATATTGGCTTTGTTGCAGAGGTTCATGTTTTAACCTGTACAATGCTAATTAAATTTGTTGTCTGCTGTTTATTCTTAATTTTAATTTCTTCTTAAAGAAAACATGTTTTGACAGTGCATGAGAATTGTCTCCATTAAAACAGCATAAAACAATATTCAGTTCCTGCTTGTATACAGACAAACATAAATGTTCGAATATAAATGATCGTTAAATGCTCCCAACCAATGCAAGCACCACATAAAAAAATATATGAAAAGGCGATCTAACTGTTGGAACTACTTTTATGGCGTAATACCCGTGTTTTTAAAACGTTCAACCTGCAAAATATGTGCTGCAACTGACATTAGGTCATTTGCATAATATCTGTAAGACCTTAAATTTGGATGTTGATTTTATAATTCTTCGCTAAAAGCGCTCAAATAATAAACAAATTAACAGGGAGAAACGTCTCAATCTGGACATAAAGTTGTGTAAACTGTTATGTTGCTTATACATACAGCATTCAGCAGCATGTTGCTCCACTCCTGTTGAAGGCTCAGTGAATATCAATTAATCAAAACTCAAGTAAGCTCTTAATTACGTGGTATTTGCTTTCATGCCAAGCTGACAAATCTGCTAAGTCACAGTAAATGTAATTAGGTTTGAGGCGGCTTTCAGCTGCGCCGAAAACCTATTGTATTCGTTGGTTTTTAGGTTTGAGGCGGCTTTCAGCTGCGCCGAAAACCTATTGTATTCGTTGGTTTTTTTTTTTTTTTTTTTTTTTTTTTTTTATTCAGCCGTTCAGTCTACAGCCCAAACCGCTTGTCGGATCGACTTCAAATTTTGCATGCCGATTCGGATCAAGTGTGAGCAGAGACTCAGAGATTTTCAGAAATCTCTTAATGCCACTTTCCACGAAACCGGAAGTGACGTCATACTTTCTATAACTTCCTTATTTTCCAACCGATTTCAAAAGTTATTTTTGCATTGGAAAGCCGACAACATTCTCTATCTCGGACTCGCTGACTGTTCTCGGCTATCTGGTGAAATAAGAGAGCTATAGGGATTTGAAGTTGAAAAATGTACATACTTTTCAACGATTTTGCCGAATTTTTGCCGAATTTCGGCTGATAACGGGTGGTCTTTGCAAACGTTTTCCAATTTGTACAGTAATGTCAGCAACATAATTTCTTGCCAGTGTGATAGGGGAGTGTCAGGCGCATAAAAGATGATAATTTTCAGAGCTCTATCTTGACTACTTCCGGTTCTATTGGATGTCAAAGATGAACGTCTTTTTTTCAAGTTTTCAAAACAGAGCAAACGGATGTGACGTCAGCTTCGTTATTTATCAATAGATTTCAAAATTGCTTGCTGCCGTCGATATTTCAGTCCTTTAGATAAAACTTTCCCGCTTTGTGCCCGGCCTATGGTGAAAAACAAACGAAAACTTCACTGGCGGAATATTGCACATATATAATTTCCGTTTTATTAGGTGTATTTACAAATGGCGTAAACTGCAATTTAGGGGCGATAACTATCGAAAAATAATCATCCGCTGACTTACGGGCTCCCTCCATCTACACCAAACCGCTGGTCGGATCGACTTCAAATTTTGCATGCCGATTCGGATCAAGTGTGAGCAGAGACTCAGACATTTTCAGATATCTGTTTATGCTATTTTCCACGAAAACGGAAGTGACGTCATACTTCCTATAACTTCCTTATTTTCCAACGATTTCAAGAATTCTTTTTGCATCGGAAAGCTGACAAAATTCTCTATTTCAAACTCGCTGACAGTTTTCGGCTATCTGCTCAAATAAAAGAGCTATATGCATTTGAAGTTTTCAAAATGTACATACTTTTCAACGATTTTGCCGAATTTCGGCTGATAACGGGTGGTCTTTACAAACGTTTTCCAATTTGTACAGTACTGTCAGCAACATACTTTCTTGCCAGGGTGATAGGGGAGTGTCAGCCGCATGAAAGATGATAATTTTCAGAGCTATGTCTTGACTACTTACGGCTCTATTCGATGTCAAAGATGAACGTATTTTTTCAAGTTTTCAAAATAGAGCAAACGGATGTGACGTCAGCTTCGTTATTTATCATTCGATTTCAATTGTTTTTTGCTGTAGTAGATATTTCTGTCCTTTAGCTAAAACTTTGGCTGAGGATCGAACCCGGTATCCCTCGCTCCGAGCCCATCGCTCTACCTCTAAGCTAACCGGCCCCACATCGGTGTGATGATGCGAACACAATAATGTTGGACTGTTCATTCTAAAACTTCAGAAATTCTTTTTGCAACCGATAGTTTACACCTTGGGCTAAAGCTTAGTTACACATGAAATCAATGTTTGAGGCTCAAACCGTTGATGCAGCTCAAGCTGCTCTAGTTTTTTTTTTTTTTTTTTTTTTTTTTATTCAGCCTTTCAGTCTACAGCCCAAACCGCTGGTCGGATCGACTTCAAATTTTGCATGCCGATTCGGATCAAGTGTGAGCAGAGACTCAGAGATTTTCAGAAATATCTTAATGCCACTTTCCACGAAACCGGAAGTGACGTCATATTTTCTATAACTTTCTATAACTTCCTTATTTTCCAACCGATTTCAAAAATTCTTTTTGAATTGGAAAGCTGACAACATTCTCTATCTCGGCCTCGCTGACAGTTCTCGGCTATCTGGTCAAATAAGAGAGCTATAGGCATTTGAAGTTGAAAAATGTACATATTTTTCAATGATTTTGCCGAATTTTTGCCGAATTTCGGCTGATAACGGGTGGTCTTTACAAACGTTTTCCAATTTGTACAGTAATGTCAGCAATATAATTTCTTGCCAGTGTGATAGGGGAGTGTCAGGCGCATAAAAGATGATAATTTTCAGAGCTCTATCTTGACTACTTCCGGTTCTATTGGATGTCAAAGATGAACGTCTTTTTTTCAAGTTTTCAAAATAGAGCAAACGGATGTGACGTCAGCTTCGTTATTTATCAATAGATTTCAAAATTTCTTGCTGCGGTCGATATTTCAGTCCTTTAGCTAAAACTTTCCCGCTTTGTGCCCGGCCTATGGTGAAAAACAAACGAAAACTTCACTGGCGGAATATTGCATATTTCCGTTTTATTAGGTGTATTTACAAATGGCGTAAACTGCCATTTAAGGGCGATAACTATCAAAAAATAATCATCCGCTGACTTACGGGCTCCCTCCATCTACACCAAACCACTGATCGGATCGACTTCAAATTTTGCATACCGATTCGGATCAAGTGTGAGCAGAGACTCAGAGATTTTCAGATATCTTTTAATGCTACTTTCCACGAAAACGGAAGTGACGTCATACTTCCTATAACTTCCTTATTTTCCAACCGATTTCAAGAATTCTTTTTGCATTGGAAAGCTGACAAAATTCTCTATCTCAGATTTGCTGACAGTTTTCGGCTATCTGCTCAAATAAAAGATCTATATGCATTTGAATTTGAAAAATGTACATACTTTTCAACGATTTTGCCGAATTTCGGCTGATAACGGGTGGTCTTTACAAACGTTTTCCAATTTGTACAGTACTGTCAGCAACATAATTTCTTGCCAGGGTGATAGGGGAGTGTCAGCCGCATGAAAGATGATAATTTTCAGAGCTATATCTTGACTACTTACGGCTCAATTCGATGTCAAAGATGAACATATTTTTTCAAGTTTTCAAAATAGAGCAAACGGATGTGACGTCAGCTTCGTTATTTATCATTCGATTTCAATTGTTTTTGCTGTAGTCGATATTTCAGTCCTTTAGCTAAAACTTTGGCTGAGGATCGAACCCGGTATCCCTGTACTAACCTATTACATTTCCATTATGAAACATGACAGCTGCTGTCACACTATGTACCATAACATACTGGCTGCCTCGCTAGGGATCAAACAATACAACATTGGTACAATTGGTCAGTCAGTTAAAATGGTAGCAATAGTTTGCAAACTCACTAAGTAAATAACATTACAAAGCACATTGATGGGTTTCACAGGCAATTAGATAAGTAGATAATTGACCATAACATATTTCAATAAATTGAATGATGAATCCATCAAGTCTCATACATAGAGAGAACACCAGGCTAGTGTCTTCTCATATCAAGTTTCTCATACATAGAGAGAATACCAGGCTAGTGTCTTCTCATATCAAGTTTCTCATACATAGAGAGAATACCAGGCTAGTGTCTTCTCATATCAAGTTTCATACATAGAGAGAATACCAGGCTAGTGTCTTCTCATATCAAGTTTATCATACATAGAGAGAATACCAGGCTAATGTCTTCTCATATCAAGTTTCATACATAGAGAGAATACCAGGCTAGTGTCTTCTCATATCAAGTTTCTCATACATAGAGAGAATACCAGGCTAGTGTCTTCTCATATCAAGTTTATCATACATAGAGAGAATACCAGGCTAGTGTCTTCTCATATCAAGTTTATCATACATAGAGAGAATATCAGGCTAGTGTCTTCTCATTTCAAGTCTCATACATAGAGAGAATACCAGGCTAGTGTCTTCTCATATCAAGTTTCATACATAGAGAGAATACCAGGCTAGTATCTTCTCATATCAAGTTTCATACATAGAGAGAATACCAGGCTAGTGTCTTCTCATATTAAGTTTCATACATAGAGAGAATACCAGGCTAGTGTCTTCTCATATCCAGTTTCTCATACATAGAGAGAATACCAGGCTAGTGTCTTCTCATGTCAAGTTTATCATACATAGAGAGAATACCAGGCTAGTGTCTTCTCATATCAAGTTTCTCATACATAGAGAGAATACCAGGCTAGTGTCTTCTCATATCAAGTTTCATACATAGAGAGAATACCAGGCTAGTGTCTTCTCATATCAAGTTTCATACATAGAGAGAATACCAGGCTAGTGTCTTCTCATATCAAGTTTCATACCTAGAGAGAATACCAGGCTAGTGTCTTCTCATATCAAGATTTCATACATAGAGAAAGAATACCAGGCTAGTGTCTTCATCTCATATCAAGTTTATCATACATAGAGAGAATACCAGGCTAGTGTCTTCTCATATCAAGTTTCATACCTAGAGAGAATACCAGGCTAGTGTCTTCTCATATCAAGTTTATCATACATAGAGAGAATACCAGGCTAGTGTCTTCTCATATCAAGTTTCATACATAGAGAGAATACCAGGCTAGTGTCTTCTCATGTCAAGTTTCATACATAGAGAGAATACCAGGCTAGTGTCTTCTCATATCAACTTTATCATACATAGAGAGAATACCAGGCTAGTGTCTTCTCATGTCAAGTTTCTCATACATAGAGAGAATACCAGGCTAGTGTCTTCTCATGTCAAGTTTCTCATACATAGAGAGAATACCAGGCTAGTGTCTTCTCATATCAAGTTTATCATACATAGAGAGAATAACAGGCTAGTGTCTTCTCATATCAAGTTTATCATACATAGAGAGAATACCAGGCTAGTGTCTTCTCATATCAAGTTTCATACCTAGAGAGAATACCAGGCTAGTGTCTTCTCATATCAAGTTTCATACATAGAGAGAATACCAGGCTAGTGTCTTCTCATATCAAGTTTCATACATAGAGAGAATACCAGGCTAGTGTCTTCATCATATCAAGTTTCATACATAGAGAATACCAGGCTAGTGTCTTCTCATATCAAGTTTCATACATAGAGAGAATACAGCTAGTGTCCTTCTCATATCAAGTTTTATCATAGCATAGAGAGAATACCAGGCTAGTGTCTTCTCATATCAAGTTTCATACATAGAGAATACCAGGCTAGTGTCTTCTCATATTAAGTTTCATACATAGAGAGAATACTAGGCTATGTCTTCTCATATCAAGTTTCTCATACATAGAGAAATACCAGGCTAGTGTCTTCTCATAGTCAAGTTTCTCTACATGAGAGAAAACCAGGCTATGTCTTCTCATATCAAGATCATACATAAGAGAATACCAGGCTAGTGTCTTCTCATATCAAGTTTTCATCATACTAGAGAGAATACCAGGCTAGTGTCTTCTCATATCAAGTTTCATACATAGAGAATACAGCTAGTGTCTTCATCAGGTATCAATCATCCTAGATAGAATACCAGGCTAGTGTCTCTCATATCAAGTTTATCATACATAGAGAGAATACCAGGCTAGTGCTTCTCACTCATATCAAGTAGATAGGTAGTATGTTCATACATAGAGAGAATATCAGCTAGTGGTCTTCTCATATCAAGTTTCATACAGAGAGAATACCAGGCTAGTCTTCTCATATCAAGTTTCATACCTAGAGAAATCCAGGCTAGTGTCAATCTCATACAATTTCCTCATACATTTAGAGAGAATACCAGGCTAGTGTCTTCTCATAATTTCAAGTATCTCACAAGTGAGATACCAGGTACTTCTCATATCAAGGTTTATCGTGAGACAGAAAATGAATTCCAATAGTTTCTGAGCCAAGCATGATAAATTTGATATCAAAATACACTAGCCTTGTATTCTATTTATCAGGTAAAAGTTTATGCTAAGAAATGCGCAAGTATAGCATTGTTTTCACTGAAAGTAATGCAGACTTGCTTACGTTGAATGATTATACTAACGTGATTTAGCAACATCATGACTATTGTGATGCTGTTCAACAAATGCAAGGTTAGCGAAAGTAGTTTTTGAATACAGACTGATCATGATACACTGTATCAGCGTCAATGGCTGATATAGGTCTGAGTACATAACTCATTACATTACATTGTATCAGCGTCAATGGCTGATATAGGTCTGAGTACATAACTCATTACATTACATTGTATCAGCGTCAATGGCTGATATAGGTCTGAGTACATAACTCATTACATTACATTGTATCAGTGTCAATGGCTGATATAGGTTTGAGTACATAACTCATTACATTACATTGTATCAGCGTCAATGGCTGATATAGGTTTGAGTACATAACTCATTACATTACATTGTATCAGTGTCAATGGCTGATATAGGTCTGAGTACATAACTCATTACATTACATTGTATCAGTGTCAATGGCTGATATAGGTCTGAGTACATAACTCATTGCATTACATTGTATCAGTGTCAATGGCTGATATAGGTCTGAGTACATAACTCATTACATTACATTGTATCAGTGTCAATGGCTGATATAGGTCTGAGTACATAACTCATTACATTACATTGTATCAGTGTCAATGGCTGATATAGGTCGAGTACATAACTCATACATTACATTGTATCAGTGTCAATGGCTGATATAGGTCTGAGTACATAACTCATTACATTACATTGTATCAGCGTCAATGGCTGATATAGGTCTGAGTACATAACTCATTACATTACATTGTATCAGTGTCAATGGCTGATATAGGTCTGAGTACATAACTCATTACATTACATTGTATCAGTGTCAATGGCTGATATAGGTTTGAGTACATAACTCATTACATTACATTGTATCAGCGTCAATGGCTGATATAGGTCTGAGTACATAACTCATTACATTACATTGTATCAGCGTCAATGGCTGATATAGGTCTGAGTACATAACTCATTACATTACATTGTATCAGTGTCAATGGCTGATATAGGTGTGAGTACATAACTCATTACATTCATTGTAATCGCGTCATGCTGGATAATAGGTTTGAGTACAGAAACTCAATTACATTACATTGTAATCAGCGTCAATGGACTGATAATAAGGTCTGAGTTACATTAACTTCTTACTTTAAATTGTATCAGCGTCAAAGGCTGATATAGTAACATAACTCATTACATTAACATTGTAGTATGTCATAACTCTATTATCATACATAAAATCACCGCAATCGGCTGATATAGGTCTGAGTACACTCATTTACATTATTGTATCAGGTCAATGGCTGATATAGGTTTGAGGTACATAACTCATTACATTCATTGTACAGTCAATGGCTGATAGGTTTGAGTCAATACCTCATTACATTGCATTAGATAAGCGTTATGATGCAGTAGTATTTACAAATTTGCGTTTGAGCATTCTTTGTTTAATAAAATTCTACTTCACAGAGAGTGACCTACACATTTTGCTAATACAAACTTTATTAGGTAAGTTTCTGATAATATTTTTATCTCATATTGAAGAATGTTCTCTCAATAACAATGTAGCGAAGTATGAACGTCAATGCCCTGCAGATTATTGCTATATTTTAGTGCAAATGTTATTCTGCAAATTTATACCGCTGATTGTGGTTAAGCGATACAGTGCAACCTATTGCCTATAAAGTGTAAAATGTGCAGCTATGCCTGTTACCGCACTTTGTTATCTGAGTCGGCGTGTATTTGATCAATGCACAGGTAGGCAGTGTTGTGTCCAGTAGCCAATTTCATCAAAATTGCAAAGTATACTTATCTAGCAAAGTATACTTTAAGGGAGTAATCATTTATTTTTCCCGAAATGCATTATGCCATATAGAACTAACAACTGCATATATTTGATGATTAAAAGTATGCAGAATTATTATACTGAATTTATTACATTATCACAGCAAAAATGGCTGTGATAATGTAATACATTCAGTGTACTAAAATAAAAATACATTTATCCTTACATTGAACATTTCTCCCTCAAAGTATACTTTGCTAGATAAGCATACTTTACAATGTTGGTGAAGTAGGCTACAGGTCTCAATTCCAAGGGGGCAATGTCAAGTTTTTGGCCCCTTCCCCATTATAATACAATGGGAGATTCTAGTGTATTAACCCTTTCACCCCTAAATAACTGGAATGAATTTTGTTTGGTATGTTAATTTTCTGACCAATCCAAACATCACAGAATGCTTTTCAGACTAGTCCATTTACGAAAAGGGGATGTTTCTTTTCATCTAAAAATTATAAATATGACTTGCAAAAAGTGCAGATCCAGATGAGTCGGCTCGTAACGAGATCTACACTGTTTGCACAAACCACTATAGAGAGCTGTAGTGTTGAATCCATTACATACGGTATACACCTTTAAGGGTATGGATTTTTTTTTCACATTTTATTTTTGTTATTTCTCAATGAAAGTACCGGTATATGTTGTGACGACTCATTTGACGAGAAGGTTCAAATTGTGGTCACAACATATACTTCTGAGCACATATAAACTAGTTATGTTTTTCCGCAAACAAAATGGCATATTCTCACCATGAAGTGGATTAAAGGGTTAAGGCAGTTTGATGTGGGACAAAGTCCCGCAGGCTCGCTCCAGGCACAACACTGGGTAGGTACTAGATGAAATCGAACTTAAGGGCATACGATGAAACCATTTATGAACAAACAGACAGGCAAATAAATACACAATCACTATACCATGTATACCAGCATTATGAAAGTATAAAAACAATACAAAGTTAAAAGAAAACATAAAAGGAAAAAGTAGGTAATCTATATTACTGGCACATTGTTAGAACTTTCACTTTGTAAATGACATTCATAAACTTATCAGTTCATCAGACGAGCATATCGGTTGTTAGAGAAACTCTATATTAAGGAATGAAAGGTAAAATAAAACATTTCTGCAGGCCTAATGACGCACATGTTGTGTTGTCAGGAGACGCGGTTCATTGCGATCATGGTGACTTGCCAGTGTATACATACATGTACATGTACATTCAAAACAATACAAATTACCATTAAAGATACTTGATCTCAGATATGTATCCAGTGGAAATGATTCTATTGTGCTGCCAAAAGATGTTTTTGCTAAGAAATGAAAAATATGTAAAGAAAAAAGCTCCTGCCTGTAATAAAGGTACATGCCCACTCACTAGGCACACACTGCACACACTGTTCTTTATGGGAATTAATTCAGTGTATAATTCTCTCACTATTCCACCAGCTCTAAACATTACGAGTGCCCGATATACAGATATAATCATTTAGTAATATTTATTTTATTAATAGTGACTCGCGGTGGTATCAGGCTATTTTCATATGCAAATGAGGCATGCTATTTTTTAATTATTTATACTAATTAAATGCGTCATCTGAAAAAAATAATATTTTTAACAGATTATACAGTATGATCATTGCACATCAATATATAAATACAGAGAATAAATAGTAACGTCCGTTAAAGGTACATGCCCACTCAGCAGGCACAAAATGTTCTTTATGGGAATTATATAAGTGTATAATTAAACTTACGAGTGTCCGCTATACAGATATAATCATTTAGTAATATTTATTTTACTGATAGTGACGCGCGGTGGTTTCAGGCTACTTTCATATGCAAATGAAGAATTCTATTTTTTAATATTTATACTATTAATTAAATGCATCACCTGAAAGAATAATATTTCGACAGATTATAAAGTATGATCACTGCACATCAAAAAAATAAATACAGAGAATAAATAGTAATGTCCATTAACATTTTAAGGAAACACGGTTGTCGCCCCTGATATCAGTATGGACATTTACATCTGATATAAAATGTATAATAATGTATCAATACGTGGGTAATGGTGAATGAATGTTTATTTTGCCAGAAAATGCCTCCGATTATGTCTCTGATATAAATAACAGTTTGTGCCTACTGATGAGTGGGCATGCACCTTTAAGGGTTAATTTGGACACAATTTGCAACAATACCCCATCATTGGATAAAAAAATGGAAGTCCAAGTCGAGAGATCATTGATAATCATCTGAGAACTAAGAAATCAGTAACACTGATGGAAGTACCCCTAAAAACTCTGTATATGAAATTCCAAGCCAATCCGACTTACAGTAACAGAGATAGTAGCCAAAACATCAACGCAAATTTCGGACAGACAGACAAACAGACGGACAGGGTGGCGACCAAATGTAATAAAAAAACATGTTTTATATAAAATATAAACAGATGACAAAATTTAATTTAGCATTGTAAGGGTTTAGACTAACTCTACTGGATACACATACTGATAGTTGTATTATTATCCACACTCGTGCACTATTCCAACTCGTGCACTATTCCACACTCTATTCATATCCCTACTGATCAACAATATTCAGTAAATAAGTACAGTTAATATAATCCACAGTAGTGTAATGTAGCAAAATCTGAAAACTTAGTAATCTCTGTATATTATATCACACGTTATACTTGTCTGTAATCCAACTACCTAAACAAACTGTTTGGTTATAGTTATCAGCTAACCCTCAAAAAGTGAAACCTAAAATATAAGGTCACAGATTCACCCTGTGTAGCTCTCAAAAACAAACTACCTTAATCCAAAGTCTCACCTTAAACCTAACACTGATCCAAATAGCATTGATCTAATTGCAATACCGTTGTAATCCAAGAACATAAATCCAATTGAGGTTATTGATTCTAAGCAAACTGACAATGGCGTAACCAACCAAAATGATATACATGCAGTAGCCCCAGTCATGAGACAATTTTTTTTTGTTAATGGTGTTTAATGGCCTGTCAACAACTATCACCTATATTACCTATACAAACAGGGGGCTGGGGGTGTCCCAAAATTAGAAGTAAATATTTATTTAAAATAAAAAAGATACAATGTATCATTGTTCAGCCCTGTAATTAGATTATCCTGATCTGATGCCAGGTTCTCACCACACAAGTCAGTACAAATAATAGCCCCCAAAACTAATAGTCATGAGACAAGATGTATCAAATTACAGACAATGTATTTGAAAGTCTGCTATATTCTTTTTGTAAATCACATTGAAAGTACAAACCTAATTATCTTAGCAAAATAATTTCTAATAGTCCACATTTCAAATAGTATATGTGATTTTTGTCCAGTGCAGCTTTTCATCAGATTTCCGAACACTCATGATTACTGATATAGTTCTGAGTACATAATTCTAATTATACATACATGTAACTCTAATTACATTACATGACATTGCATACTTTCTACTTCATGGAGAGTGACCTAAACATTTTGCTAATACACACTTTATTAGATGAGTTTATGACAGTATTTTGTCTCATATTGTAGAATTTTCTCTCAAAAACAAATTAGCGAAGTATGAACGTCAATGCCCTGTCCAGAAAACTGACATATTTTACAGTTTGGTGTAATATAATTGATAGGAGTCCGCCTCTCCTGGCTTTTCTACATGTGTTTAGCTACATTATATCATTATGTTCTACTTCACATTTTGAGTTCTTTGTCAAATGGCAGAACAGGTGAAACTGGCTGATGGCACGGATGTGGTTTACTATTTCATCTGTCTTTTATATTTTCTGTATCCGTGAGAGCTGAGACCCTTATAGTGTAAAATTTAGTCACAATAACAGCCCAATGTTTCCTGGTGTTTTGCTACACAAATGGGAATAAAGGGATAACCAATGTCAAACTATGTATACCTACATGTGTATTATTGGTCTATGAATGTTTTTAACATGACTGTGAAGTGTTTAAACTTCTCACTCGTCAGACTGTGTAGCAAAACGCCAGGACAAATTGGGCTGTTATTGTGACTAAATTTTACGCTATAAGGGTCTCAGCTCTCACGGTTACAGAAAATATAAAAGACAGATGAAATAGTAAACCACATCCGTAGAGCTGAGATTTTCTAAGCTAGAACCACCATTATAAATAGCCTCATACATAGAAAATCAACACATACATGTACCATATATGTATATACCCACTACTGTACTCTGCTATTAGCTATCAAATCCAGTGACATGTAAGCAGTGTATTGTCCCTGGTGTCTACTCACCTACTATGCGAGTAAATATGGCTTTACATATGGGTAACGTGTACACTAACATTGGCTGTGTATCAGATTGAAAAGTTCACAAATCAAAATTTATTTTCAGATATCTCGTCTTTTGTATAGTTTGCTCGCATAATATGTATAGCTTGCCGTTGTCATATCTGTCTATTATGTATTGCACCAAATTTTATTTGGTTTACTGTCATATTATTTGCAGTATCTGTCAAATGCACAAAGTGGTCAAACTGTACGATGGCTTGTACATACAAAGATGGCGGAGATGGCAACTCAATGCAATGATGTGATATGTGAATATTGTCTTGTTACTGTATACTATAAGTAATAAGTATACAGTAACAAGACAATATTCACATATCACATCACTCTTATGAAGCAATTATCATTGAAGTCAAGTATCTATGACCTACCTTAAAGTTTTCATAATTGTATGCATCCAGAATATTTCCCCAATGTAGGTTCTGATCAGACTGCAGATGCGCAGGCTGGTCTGGGACTACATGCGTAGCAAAGTCAAAATGCCTGTTTTTGTTATCAAAGTAACTCGCATAAATACCTGTATTCCACAACCAACATGTCACCAGTATAAATACCTGTATTCCACAACCAACATGTCACCAGTAGCACTAATATAGAATATATTATTGGAATGAATGGCCTTTTTGTGGAATTTATCGGGGTATAAACTTGGAAAAGTCGCGGGAATACTGGACGAAGGCCGGAAGGCCTCGTCCAGTATTCCCGCGACTTTTCCAAGTTTATATCCCCGATAAATTCCACAAAAAGGCCATTCATTCCTTATAATTCCAGCATTTGAAATAAATTCATCAAGAAAATGTGTTTATTTTCCGTTTTCTTAAGAATTATTTTAACTGCGCCTCACAGTTACGGAAAGTAGTTCGGCGTGGGAGTTTACTGGGATATAAATTTTGGACAGAGACTTGCTACGAGCCAATCAAATGTTAGGGAATTGTGTAAATATTTTTGTGCTGGAATTATTATAGAATATATAAACCAAACTGAAAGTAAGAGTTAACTGACAAACGGTATATAATTGCAGCCTGTATCACAGATGTCTATATATGAATAACACTTACTCAGTCTCCCAGAATATCGTGTGAATATGAGAAATAAATCCATGTATCACTGAGTGTATCTAGATACAACATCAATGTTGTACAGCACAGTTAGCCAAGAGTGGCAGGTAGCCATATATCAAGTTTGTCATTTATCAAGTCAACTTGGGAAGAACATTCTATAGTAGTAGGTATACCAGAAATCTAGTTGGTCTCATGATGGTCAAATCAACTACTGGAAACTAGGAACCAGCGTAGACTCAGGTGTGCAGACTGATCTGGTTCTACACTGTTTGCTGAATATAAAACAGTGTACATAATTCATATGACAAATAATAATTTGTTTTTAGGTCAGTGGGCCTTTTCTGCCAATTTAGATCTACAATGGTTTTGAACGCCAGATTTTCTGTTTATCAATCCACTGGCCATGTTAGTAATCTATTGAGGCAAATAATCGTACAATTAATAAAGACAATGCGTAGTTAAACTGACTCAAAAATAACCCCACGCTCATTGAAATGTCCAAACGATTTGGCAACTCGATACGGCAATCAACACGTACAGCTATACAATACAAGGGCAGAAATCTTTAATTTGTAAAGGATATATACAACCTTGATTGCGTGTTAAATAGACAGATTACATATACCGTATGGGGATTCACAGGAAAACAAGAGATTCATTGGAGATTTCTTGGACAAATTATAGAAAATAACTGTATTGATGGCCCACTGTGTATACATGATTATATAAGTACATGTAATTTACTGTTTTACACCAGAATGGCTAAAAACTACAATATACTACATTCAAAAAAGTTTGAAATTATATTAACATGCTGACCATAATTGTACATAGTACAAGTCAAATTAACCCATAGTGTGCAGGAAATGTAAATTGTCGTCTGCTGTTGTTTTATATTTTGTCTTATTTCTCAATAAAAACATAGATTGACAAGACTTTAGAATCATTTCCATTGGAAATGATTCTAAAGTCTTGTCAAATCATGTTCTGATGAGAAAATGGAAAATAACAAATAAATAAACAGCGGACAATAACATTTAATTCAGCATTGTTAGGGTTAAGTGCATTATCCATTGACATACAATGCATTATGGGTAATGTAGAATGGGTGTATCATTATTATATTAATAAGATTATGTGATTTCCTATTGTCCCATGTTGTTATAATTGTTAAAAATATTGTAAGAAATGTCAGAGATCACAATATATCTGTTCACAACTAATTCTACCTACAACTACATACAAACAACACAGAAAACAAACAAATACGATAGTCTTTCAATTGCAACCAGTTATGCATATCACAACAAGCACATTATCAAAACGAGTCATCATATAATATTCATTATAACTGATGGACTATAAAAATAAAACATGCACAGTTTAGGAATTACCAGTTTCATGGATTTGTGAGTTAGTGAGCAGGGGCTCACGGATACCCCCGGCCGCCGCCTGGTCTGACCACCAATATTTTCCAAATCATTTGGCCTTGATCTTGGGCATGCAGGCCATAACAGTGGAACAGTTTGCGCAAAATGGTACAGGATAGCTTAAAGACGTCAACCAAATATGAAAGCATTCCATGAAGGGAAGAAAATTTTAAGTTTATGTGTTACGGACGGACAGACAGAAAGGCGAAAACTACATATCCCACAAAGTATAATTGAGTACATTTGTAAAATAAAATACCGGTACCTGATTTCAAGTTCTAAAAATAATTATAATTTCCATAAACTATGTTGAACATTTGACAGATTTTATTGACGGAAAATTAAAAATAATCTTATTTCTCATCATATGTAAACACAACAATGTATATGTTCTGACCACCATTTGACCGTCTAATTGAGATGGTTCAAATGAGTAGTCACAACATATACTTTCTTTGAGGAATAAAAAAAATAATTCAAAACTTTCATGACTTAAAATGTATTGCAAATGTAACAGGTAAATGCTAGTTGTTCAAGATTGTACCCAACGGTGGTCATGTCGCGAGGTTTTTGTTCTCATATAGCACCCTGTGGCCGCTGCCGCGTCATAAGGTCTCGTTTGTCATTCAACTGCCCAATTATAAAATATGTGTTCCTTGCAATACAAAGCATTTGAATGACATCCAAAAGCTGACACAGACATTTAAAATGTGACGGAATACAAGATACATAAATGGTAACATATCTAACAATATTTGGGCGTGGAACAAAAAAATCAAAACAACCCACCCATATCACATTTCCCAACAAATAAATCAAAACAACCCACCCATATCACATTTCCCAACAAATAAATCAAAACAACCCACACATATCACATTTCCCAACAAATAAATCAAAACAACCCACCCTAACACATATCACAATTTCCCACAAATAAATCAAAACAACCCACCCATATCACATTTCCCACATAAATCAAACACCCAACAAATAAATCACATACCCAAACAAACAAAAACATACATTTCCCAACCCAAATATCAAAACACCCAACATAAATCAAAACAACCCACCCATCATTTCCCAACAAATAAACAAAACAACCCACCCATCACATTTCCCAAAAAACAAAAATATCAAAACACCCAAACCCATATCAAAACTCCCAACACCCATCACAATCAAACAAACCCCCAAAAAAAATATCACATTTACCCAACAAATCCCAATCAAAACAACCCAACCATATCAAACATTTCCCACAAATAAATTCAAAACAACCCACCCATTTATCACATTTTCCCAAACAAATAAATCAAAACAAACCCACCCAATATCCACATTTCCACCCATATCACATTTTCCAACAAAATAAATCAAAACAACCCCACCCATACATGTCACATTTAAATCAAAACTACCCACCCAATTAAATCAAAAAACAACCCACCCATATCACATTTCCCAACCCAAATAATCACATTTCCCAAAACTACCCTAAAATCACAAAAACACCACCCCAAATATCACATTTCCCAACAAATAAATCAAAACAACCCACCCATATCACATTTCCCAACAAATCAAAACAAACCCACCATATCACATTTCCCAACAAATAAATCACATTTCCCACCCATATCACACCCACCCATATCACATTTCCCAACAAATAAATCAAAACACCCACCCATACACATTTCCACATATCACATTTCCCAACAATAAACTACAAAACAACCCACCCAAATATCACATTTCCCACATATCACACCCACAATATCAAAACAATCACATCAATCAAAACATCCCACATTTCCCACAAATAAATCAAAACAATCAAAACAATATACATTTTCCCAACAAATAAATCAAAACAACCCACCCATATCACCCAACTCACCCACCCATATTTCACATCCCACCCCAAAAATAAATAAAACAACCCACCCATATCACATTTCCCAATAATCAAACAAACCCACCCAACATTTACCCATATCAACATTTAAATATAAAACAACCCACCCATATACATTTCCAACAAATAAATCTAAATCTGTAAATAAGGTTAATGTTAACCCTTACTGCATTGAATTAAATGTTGTCGTCTGCTGGAAATGTTTTATTTTCAATATTTCTCGACAAAAACCTGGTTTTGACAGCACATGAGAATCGTCTCCAGTGGAGACGATTCTCATGTGCTGTCAAAACCAGTTTTTTGTTAAGAATTAAAGCAAAAATGAAAAACAGCAGACGGCAATTTTCGTCAACAGCGTAGGAAGGGTTAAACTTGCATAACAAATGTATTACATGTACATTGTACATATACAGGTATATAGAATTTTTCACAAAAGGCACGACAAGGAACCAACATTAAACCTGAGAATGCGGGAACCGAAAATTGTCGTCTGCTGTTGTTTCAGTTTGTCTTTTCTGTCAATAAAAACATGGTTTGGCAGAATTTTAGAATCATTTCCAATGATTTCTAAAGTGCTGATAAAGTATGTTTTTGATGAGAAAAATGGAAAATAAAAAATAAACAGCAGATGATAAATTTTAATTCAGCGTTGTAATGGTTAATGTGAGATACATGTAATGAGATTACATGCACGTGACCAATAATCTTCCTCTTACAGGAAATTCCAACAATCTTTTGACAAAGGTTCTCCGATTTCTCACACGCTTGAACATAATTAGACTCATACAAAAGTGAGAAAATTATGCGATATTAGAATCTTTGTCACAAAGGCATATCATATAATTTCTAGCGGTTTTGTTATTTTCATGAAAATAATTTTGGTATGGTGGCAAAATGTTTGCCTTGAGACCGTAAGAATTTATAATGGCCGGCTTGTTGGGGTTTGGCATCCAAGAGAAGTGTCAGTACATAAATTGATGATATGTGGCTGTGACTGGAGAAATGGGGCTTATGGGTTTTGCGACCAGTGTAGATCCAGATCAGTCTGTGCATCCGCACATTCTGATCAGGATCTGCACTGTTCGTTAGTCCATTGATGAAACACTCATCATGCTTTTAACAGCAAAATAGATTGTGATCAGGCTACAGGAGTGTGCTGTTTGGTCAGGAACTACGCTGGTTACAAAGCCGATAACGTGGAAATATACAATGTACACAAAATCCCTCAAAACACTTATGTAGGTCATAGACATATAAGCAATTGATCCTCCAAACAGAGAGCAGAGAAACCTTACAGACAATGAAGCCAGCATATACAAAATCTGTAGCTCTTGTTGAGCCAGTTCATAATGATGAGCCGTCTCATCAAGATCTACAGTATTTTTTCAGATTTCTAAAAAATATTAATCATATGATTAACTCTTTGCATGCTAGCGGAGAAAATATCCGCCAAACGAATTAGGAGTATGTTTTATTTCTCTCTGTAAATATGTCTTGAAATTTGATTAGAATTGAGTCCTCAGGACTCAATTCTAATGAAATTCCAAGACATATTCATGATATTTACGGGGAGAAATACAAGAAAATATGATGAATTTTTGTCCGCTAGTTTTGAACTATTTATAGCCCACAAGTTTCCCAGCATGCAAAGAGTTAATGAACCATTCTATGTCAGTTATTTAGGGGTGAAAATGCTAAGGTGTCCCAGTCTGTCAATAATATTTATCCAGTCCCGTGTTGTATTGGTTTTACAGTGTAATGTTTCTGTATGAATGTTATTGATCAGCGCTGGAGTCGGTCTGGAGCCCCGGAATACTGGAGCCCGATATTGGTGCGGGTGGCCGGGCGGGTAGTAACAACGAGGCTTTACGATGTTTCCCACCAGCATAATCACATATGTCATAATGTGGCTGCAGAAATGGAGCTTATGGGTTTTGTGGCCAGTGTAGCACAGTCTAAACAGGATCTACACTGTTTTATATTCCATCAATGAACACCCGTGAGAAATAAGGATAGTTCCAACCAGTGTAAATCCTCATCATCATACTAGTAATGTTTGATTTTATATTGATTTTATTTTCACTTCAATATAATAAATATGTATAATCCAATAATTCCAGCACAAAAATATTTACACAATTCCCTAACATTTGATTGGCCCGTAGCAAGTCTCTGTCCATAATTTATATCCCAGTAAACTCCCACGCCGAACTACTTTCCGTAACCGTGAGGCGCAGTTAAAATAATTCTTAAGAAAACGGAATATAAACACATTTTCTTGATGACTATTCCAAATGCTGGAATTATAAGGAATGAATGGCCTTTTTGTGGAATTTATCGGGGATATAAACTTGGAAAAGTCGCTGGAATACTGGACGAGGCCTTCCGGCCTTCGTCCAGTATTCCCGCGACTTTTCCAAGTTTATACCCTGATAAATTCCACAAAAAGGCCATTAATTCCTATAATATTTTCAATGGCAGTAAGTAGTATGGATACTGTCGAGAGAGAATGGCCATCAGGTTAGGCCCAGATCAGATCAGAATATAGTGGCTGATCTGCATATAAACTCACTGAAAACGTGAACTGCTTGAAAATGCTAACTGCTTGATGGAGTTGCTAACTGGTTGAAAATGAGAACTTCTTGAAAATGTGAACTGGTTGAAAATGAGAACTGGTTTAAAATGCTTGAAAATTTTAACTGGTTGACAATGTGAACTGCTTGAAAATGTTAACGAGTTGACAATGTGAATCGGCTGAAAAAATAGAACTAGTTTAAAATTTTAATTGCTTGAATATATGAACTGGTTGAAAATGTCAATTGTCAGAATAAACGATAACATAGACCTGTGAATTCCATGTCTGTTCTGTAGATAAACATTGCACAATCAATCGAACGCAGACAAACATTGTCTTTGTTAAATAACTCATTAAATAAACATTCATTTCAGGGAAGGAATAGTGATCTAAGCCACCAGAATTGTATAGAGATTTGAATGTGTCACACATTATATATATATATTTTTTAGACATAGACAATTCTTACTCAACAATAGTTGTGAAACAATATAATTAAAAATGTTGAGCGTTTCGCTCAGCCTTGGCCAATCAAACTTCCTGATTTCGAGCATGAGGTACATACTCAGAAGGTTTTATAGCTACAGTCCCAGATCTACCAGCTAATCAATGCTAATAAAAAAGAAATACATATAATACCATCCATGTTATGAAATTTCCCCAGGCCAGAAACTTGCGCACAAGTCACAGAGACGTCTCAGTGTTTGGATAGAGTGTTGTGAACCTTCAACACTTAGAATGTGGATAGAGTGTGTGAACCTTCAACACTTAGAATGTGATGAGTTGTGTGAAGAACCTTCAACACTTAGAATGTGGATTAGAGGTGGTGACCTTCAACATTGATGTGGTATGAAAGCCTTGTGTGAACTTCCAACACTTAGAACCTGTGGATCCAGAAGTGTGTGTGAACCTTCAACACTTAGAATGTGGATAGAGTGTGTGAACCTTCAACACTTAGAATGTGGATAGAGTGTGTGAACCTTCAACACTTAGAATGTGGATAGAGTGTTGTGAATTCTTCAAACAACTTAGAATGTGATAGAGTGTGTGTAACCTTCATTACACTTAGAATGTGGTAGAGTGTGTGAAACCTTCACACCTTAAGAATAGTGATTAGAAGTGTGTGAACCTTCAACACTTAGAATGTGGATAGTGTGTGTTGAACCTTCAACACTTAGTATGTGGAATAGAGTGTGTGAACCTTCAACACTAGAATTGTGGATAGAGTGTGTGAACCTTCAACACACTTAACGTAGTGGAATTAAGAACCGTGTGGTGACCTTCAACACTTAGAATGTGGATAGAAGTGTGGTGAACCTTCAACAACTTAAGAATGTGGATAGAGTGTTGTGAACCTTCAACACCTTAGAATGTGGATAGAAGTGTGTGAACCTTCAACACTTAGAATGTGGAATTAAGAAGTGGTTGTGAACCTTCTTCCAAACACCATTAGAATGTGGATAGAGTGTTGTGAACCTTCAATTACCAACTTAGAATGTGGATAGAGTTGTGTGAACCTTCACACTTAGAATGTGGATAGAGTGTGTTGAACCTTTCAAACACTTAGAACCTTGTGGATAGAAAGTGTGTGAACCTTCAACACCTTAGAATGTGGATAGATAGTGTGTGAACCTTCAACACTGTAGAATGTGGATAGAGTGTGTGAACCTTCAACTTTAGGAATGTGGATAGAGTGTGTGGAAACCTTCAAACACTTAGATGTGGGATAGAAGTGTGTGAACCTTCAAAACACTTAGAATGTGGGAATAGAGTGGTTTGTGAACCTTCAACACTTTAGCCATGTGGATAGAGTGTGTGAACCTTCAACATTTGAAATGTGGATAGGAGTGTTGTGAAACCTTTCAACACTTAGAATTTTTGTTGGGTAGAGTGTTGTGAACCTTCAACACTTTGAATTGTGGGAATAGAGTGTTGTGAACCTTCAAACTTAGAAAGTGGATAGAGGTGTGAACCTTCAACACTTAGAAAGTGGATAGAGTGTTGTGAACCTTCAACATTGAATGTGGATAGAATGATTGTGGGGAACCTTCAACACTTTAGCAATGTGGATAGAGTGTTAAGTGTTGTTGAAACCTTCAACATTAGGAATAGTTGGATATAGGTGTGTGAAAACCTTTCAACCACTTTAGAATGTGGATAGAGTGTTTTTAGTGTAAACCATTCAAACACTTAAGAATGTGGATTAGGATGTGTTTGTGAAACCTTCAACACTTCTAGAATGTGGATAAGGTGTTGTGGAACTCTTTAACACTTAGAATGTGGATAGAGTGTGTTGAACCGTCAAACTTAGAATGTGGATAGTGTTTGTTTGTGAACCTTCAACACTTCTGAATGTGGATTAGGTGTTAGAGTGTTGTGAACCTTTCAACACTTAGAATTGTGGATAGAGTGTTGTGAACCTTCAAACAACTTTAGAATGTGGATCTAGACGTGTTGTGAACCTTCAACACTTAGAATGTGGTATAGGTGTTGTGAACCTTTCAAACACTTTAGAATGTGGTGGATTGGATAGGAGGTTGTTGTGAACCTTTCAACTACTCTTTTAGTAATGTGGATAGAGTGTTGTGAACCTTCTCAACACTTAGAATGTGGATTAGTGTGTAGTGAAAACCTTCAACACTTAGAATGTGGATAGAGTGTTGTGCCTTAAACCTTAACACTTAGAATCGTGGATAGGTAGTGCTGGTTGAAACCTTCAACCTTAGTTCTGAATGGGATAGAGTTTTGTGTGAAACCCTTTCTAAACACTTAGAAATGTGGATAGAGTGTTCGTGAACCTTCAAAACACTTAGAATAGAATGGCTGGATAGAGTGTTGTGAACCTTAAACAACATTAGAATGATGGATTAGAGTGTTCGTTGAACCTTCAACACTTGAGAATGTGGATAGAGTGTGTGAACCTTCAACACTTTAGAAATGTGGATTAAGAGTGTGTGAAACCTTCAAACAATTAGAATGTGGATTAGGAGTGGTTCTGTGAACCTCTTCAACAACTTAGGAATGGTGGATAGAGTGTGTGAACCGTTCAAAAACACTTAGAATGTTGGATAGAGTGATTGTGCAACCTTCAATAACCTTAGAATGTGGCGATAGTGGGTGTGTGAAACCTTCAACACTTTAGAATTGTGGATAGGAGTGTTGTGAACCTTCAACCACTTAGTAATGTGGATAGGAGTGTTGGGTGAACCTTCAACACTTAGGCAATGTTGGACTAGAGTGTTGTGAACCTTCAACACTTTGAATTGTGGATAGAGTGTGTGAACCTTCAACACTTAGAATGTGGATTAGAGTGGTTGTGAAACCTTCAATTAAAACCACTTAGAATGTGGATTAGAGTTGTTGGGTGAACTTCAAACACTTAGAATGTGGATAGAGTGTTGTGAACTTTCAACACTTAGAATGTGGTATAGAATGTTGGTGAACCTTCAAACACTTAGAATGTGGATTGCGTGTGTGGAACCTTCAACACTTGAGCAATGTGGATAGAGTGTTTGTGAACCTTCAAACAACTTTAGGAATGTGGATAGAGTGTTGTGGAATCCTTCAACACTTAGAATGTTGGATAGAGTGGTGTTGAACCCCTTAACAACATTTGAATTGTGGATAGTGTGTGTTGAACCTTCAACACGTTAGAATGTTGGATAGGTGGTGAACCTTCAAACATTAGAATGTGGAATAGAAGTTGTGTGAACCTTTCTAACCACTTAGAATGTGGAATTAGGAGTGTGTGAACCTTCAATGCTTAGATGTGGATAGAGTGTGTGAACCTTCACACTTAGAATGTGGATAGAGTGTGTGAACCTTCAACACTTAGAATGTGGATAGAGTGTTGTGAACCTTCAACACGTAGAATGTGGATAGAGTGTAGTGAACCTTCAACTTAGAATGTGGATAGAGTGTGTGAACCTTCAACACTTAGAATGTGGATAGAGTGTGTGAACCTTCAACACTTTAGAATGTGGATAGAGTGTGTGAACCTTCAACACTTAGAATGTGGATAGAGTGTTGTGAACCTTCAACACTTAGAATGTGGATAGAGTGTTGTGAACCTTCAAAACACTTAGAATGTGGATAGAGTGTTGTGAACCTTCAACACTTAGAATGTGGATAGAGTGTGTGAACCTTCAACACTTAGAATGTGGATAGAGTGTGTGAACCTTCAACACTTAGAATGTGGATAGAGTGTGTGAACCTTCAACACTTAGAATGTGGATAGAGTGTGGGTGAACCTTCAACACTTAGAATGTGGATAGAGTGTGTGAACCTTCAACACTTAGAATGTGGATAGAGTGTGTGAACCTCAACACTTAGTTAAGAATGTGGATAGAGTGTGTGAACCTTCAACACTTAGAATGTGGATAGAGTGTGTGAACCTTCAACACTTAGAATGTGGATAGAGTGTTGTGAACCTTCAACACTTAGAATGTGGATAGAGTGTTGTGAACCTTCAACACTTAGAATGTGGATAGAGTGTGTGAACCTTCAACACTTAGAATGTGGATTAGAGTGTTGTGAACCTTCAACACTTAGAATGTGGATAGAGTGTGTGAACCTTCAACACTTAGAATGTGGATTAGAGTGTGTGAACCTTCAACACTTAGAATTGTGGATAGAGTGTTGTGAACCTTCAACACTTAGAATGTGGATAGAGTGTGTGAACCTTCAACACTTAGAATGTGGATAGAGTGTGTGAACCTTCAACACTTAGAATGTGGATAGAGTGTTGTGAACCTTCAACACTTAGAATGTGGATAGAGTGTTGTGAACCTTCAACACTTAGAATGTGGATAGAGTGTGTGAACCTTCAACACTTAGAATGTGGATAGAGTGTGTGAACCTTCAACACTTAGAATGTGGATAGAGTGTGTGAACCTTCAATTCAACCACTTAGAATGTGGATAGAGTGTGTGAACCTTCAACACTTAGAATGTGGATAGAGTGTGTGAACCTTCAACACTTAGAATGTGGATAGAGTGTTGTGAACCTTCAACACTTAGATGTGGATGAGTGTGTGAACCTTCAACACTTAGAATGTGGATAGAGTGTTGTGAACCTTCAACACTTAGAATGTGGATAGAGTGTGTGAACCTTCAACACTTAGAATGTGGATAGAGTGTTGTGAACCTTCAACACTTAGAATGTGGATAGAGTGTTGTGAACCTTCAACACTTAGAATGTGGATAGAGTGTTGTGAACCTTCAACACTTAGAATGTGGATAGAGTGTTGTGAACCTTCAACACTTAGAATGTGGATAGATGTGTGTGAATCCTTCAACACTTAGAATGTGGATAGAGTGTTGTGAACCTTCAACACTTAGAATGTGGATAGAGTGTTGTGAACCTTCAAACACTTAGAATGTGGATAGTAGTGTTGTGAACCTTCAACACTTAGAATGTGGATAGAGTGTGTGAACCTTCAACACTTAGAATGTGGATAGAGTGTTGTGAACCTTCAACACTTAGAATGTGGATAGAGTGTAGTGTGAACCTTCAAACACTTAGAATGTGGATAGAGTGTTGTGAACCTTCAACACTTAGAATGTGGATAGAGTGTGTGAACCTTCAACACTTAGAATGTGGATAGAGTGTTGTGAACCTTCAACACTTAGAATGTGGATAGAGTGTGTGAACCTTCAACACTTAGAATGTGGATAGAGTGTTGTGAACCTTCAACACTTAGAATGTGGATAGAGTGTGTGAACCTTCAACACTTAGAATGTGGATAGAGTGTTGTGAACCTTCAACACTTAGAATGTGGATAGAGTGTGTGAACCTTCAACACTTAGAATGTGGATAGAGTGTGTGAACCTTCAACACTTAGAATGTGGATAGAGTGTGTGAACCTTCAACACTTAGAATGTGGATAGAGTGTTGTGAACCTTCAACACTTAGAATGTGGATAGAGTGTGTGAACCTTCAACACTTAGAATGTGGATAGAGTGTGTGAACCTTCAACACTTAGAATGTGGATAGAGTGTGTGAACCTTCAACACTTAGAATGTGGATAGAGTGTTGTGAACCTTCAACACTTAGAATGTGGATAGAGTGTTGTGAACCTTCAACACTTAGAATGTGGATAGAGTGTTGTGAACCTTCAACACTTAGAATGCGGGACACAAAGCTATTCATCTCCTATTATTTTATATTTTGTCTTCTTTATCAATACAAGAAATCCACCTCGGAAGCGGTGTCACGCCTGCCGGGGAATTTCACCGTAACATGAGCATGGGCATGTGCTAAAGTAAGCATGACAAAAACCATCTGAGAAGTGCATGCTTTCAACACGAAAAAGGTCAAGGGTGAAGGAACCATAAAAAATGGCTAACGGTTTCCACAACCATGTGTAGGTACAAAAAGGCAAGGTCATGTTAATGGGGGCATGATTGTGTTACAAATGCTCATATCTATCAAGTATCCAAATATTGAAGCAATCCGTCATGTAATATTAAAGTTATATCATGATGAAGAAACTTGTACAAACTTTTTGACATTCGTTGACGCGGACGACGACAACGGAAAAAACGACAACTGCAGTCGCGCCTTCTGCTAAAGCAGGCGCAACAAAAAACACAGTTTGACACCACCTTTCAATAGAAATGATTCTAAATTCCTAAAGTATGTTTTTGATGAGATAAATGGAAACAACAAAATTTAATTCACCATTGTAAGGGTTAACTGAATACAAAACAATTGGCCTTAAATTGAAACATCCAAACTTGTACATGCATTTTGTCTTCTGTTTAGGACTTTCAATTTAAGGCCACACTGTTTTAAGTACAAGGTATATATTCTGTTTTATTTGTGCTTCCATCATTTACAGAACATTTCACAGTTTCTGTAAATATTTTTCATGTAAAAAACCCACATCTTCTGAGATACAAAACCACATGGCTTGTTATATGTTGAAATATGTTGTTATATGGTATTACAAATTGAAAGTAATTTCCTTTCACGACAATTATTGCGGCCTAGTGTCATCCACTAAACAATTAACGGCCTGACAATAGCGTTTAATATAAATGGCACCTGTAGATTGGACTGCTGAGATCAATACAGGTGTACAGCAGCCACCGAAATCAATAACGCGATGGACAGAAACATTATTTCATTCCACATCAGTTGGTTTAACATGCAAAATCGTTTTGTAACTGGAATCTCATATCAACATGCACATTTGTGGCTGTGACTGGGAAATGGGGCTTATGGTGTTTGTGAGCAGTATAGACCCAGATCAGCCTGCGTAACCACCATTAACCCTGCGCAATACACCTTAGTACGTGTATGATTTTCTAAAACTATTTTATTTTTATTTTTGTTATTTCTCAATGAAAGTGTACGTTGCGACGACTCATTTGAACCATCTCAATGAGACGCTTCAAATGGTGGTCGCAATATATACTTCTAAGCACATTTAAAGAAAATATTTATGATTTTCCCCAGTCAAAATGGCATATACATGTACTCAGCTTGAAATGGGATAAGGTACAGAGATTAATTTGCCGGTAATTGAATAAATACTTGAATTTTAGATTCAAATCAAAGTTAAAGTGAATGGGTTTAACGTCCTAGCAACAGCCAGCTAAGGTCATATAGAGACCACAGTTTAAAAGCTGGCACCCATGTCAGGTTATTCTAATTTCAGGGCTGAATTTATATTTTTTTACATAAATATTCTGATTTAGGGATATTCCCCTCCCCCACAATGCAGCAGGTTAAATACGGGATCAACCCCGTTGGCCCAGCCTTGACATTATCTGATGATAAGCCGTTAAACACCAATAAATCAAATCAAATCACATCAATTCAGCATATTATAGATCGTCAGGTGGATGTTGAATACATATGTTAACCCTTTCAACACCAAGTAACTTAATAGGATGTTCCATGCCAATGTTTCAAGCTATTTCATTGGTCCATTCAAATTTTCAGGCTATTCCATTCTTCAGAAAGGGTAATTTTTTCAAATTTGATAACTATTAACAAACAGTGGAGATCCTGATGAGACGGCTCGTTACGAGCCGGCTCATCTGGATATGCACTGTTTGCAAACATTGTCTCTATAGAGGTCTGTGGTGTCGAAAGGGTTAAACAGCAATCATGAAATAATGCACACTTTATCGGCTCAACATTTTCCTTCAGTTTATTTTGATAGAAAAAGGTGTTACAAATCTTTCAGAAATATAGTTGTGCACTTTTAAAAACTGTACAATTTCTTTTGTCTCTGCATGCACTATACATCCAACTAGGACACAGCAAGCTTCAATCCACAGTTCAGTCCCTTGGCATGGCAATATTGGTGTCAAGAATTTACTTTTCCATCACCTTCTTCAATGTCCAACTCATCAGCTGTTATTCCAATATCAGTCCAGACCGCTAGAGATTCACAGAGAATATCAGGCCAGTTTACTTTCATATCAACTTCATCAGGTAAGTAGTAGCATGATTGGTTTTATACTTATGGATTAGCGAACAGTGCAGACCCTGATCAGACTGCGCGAATGCGCAGGCTGATCTGGGTCTGCACTGATCGCATTGACCAAATGTTCGACTTCCCCAGTCACATGCACTAATCTCATTGTCCGTATTGTTTCCCCAGTGGATGGACAGAATGTGGCGAGATTGGTAGAAACAAGTTCACTATCACAAAGTTGAATTCCCATGACAGATGGAATGACACACATTGGCTGTAGTAGTACGGAATGTGTGCTGACCAGTGTAGAAATGTAACAGAACAGTCACGTGTAGCTTATCTCACCAACATCACTATTAAAGTGCACTTATCTAGCAAAGTACACTTTGTGGGAGTAATTGTCAATGTATACATATATTACAGTGCAACCTCTCTACAACAGGCACCATGGGAAGACTCAAGACTGGCTGTTATAGAGAGGTGGCTGGTATATGGAGGTTAAATATAGAGGCATTTACCCAACTGGGATATAAACTATGGGTTGTTATAGAGAGGCATTTACCAAATTGGGGTATAAACTATAGCTATTGACTGTTATAGAGTGGTGGCTGTTGTAGAGAGGTGGCCGTTGATGGAGGTTTGACTGCTATTTTTTTTTTAATTTAATTTAGGAAATAATTTATATTTTAATCAAAATAATGACTGTAATAATGCAATAAGTATGTACACCATAGATACTTTTAATCATCAAATATAAAAAGACATCAGGGGCCCGTTTCACTAAACTTTGTATGACTAAGAAGTTTGTAAATGTACAGCAAGGGTTGGCATTACCAGATGATATTGGGAAATCTTTGGTGGATTTGGTAAATTTAATGACACTTATCTGTAGGTGGGAAATTGTAACATTTAGTAACCACGTTGCAATATTAAGTGAATTTATAAGAATTTTCATTCAAACTTTTATCGTACAAAGTTTCGTGAAACGGGTCCCTGTTTTATGTGAAATAATGCATTTCAGTACAAATAAATAATTACTCCCTCAAAGTAAAATTATCATTCTGGGAATAATAACTTTATGCTCGTTATTCAGCTGTGTCAATTTGGGAACATTTTAATCATAATGGTAAATGAGAGGTGATCTTTCAAAATGGACCAAACAGAAGCACCATGACAGTTGGCCTAGATAGTTTGACCAATGTAGACCCCGATAGTACAATCCTGCAGCCAGTTAAAGGTCATTAGAATTCAATCACAGAAATGTGACTGACGCCTCTACCAAAAACATTACATCTGTGTCGGTCTGTGCAAGTGTGCTAATTGATCAGGAGCTACACTGGCCAAACAGCCAATCAGCCACTTCTAGTTGATGGGTCACAATTTACAGCAGAACCTCTTTAAACCGCACATCCTGAAAATGTCAGTGTGTTAAATTCGACTTCACTTCAATTTTTCTCTGCTAATAATGTATAATCATGATGTCAAACACATGCCATGGACCACAGGTGGAAGACTCGGACCTATGACACCAAAAAAATGCCTATTAAAAAAATCCCATTAGCCCACCCACTTGGTCTCGTACGGTACCATCTTCTCTAACTAGACGAAGTGGCTGGGGTAATGGGATTTTTTTAATAGGCATTTTTTTGGTGTCATAGGTTCGAGTCTTCCACCTGTGCCTGGACTTGTCTTCGAGTACCCATATGCCGGAATTACAGTGTAACCTCGTTAAACCGGACACCCTGGGGACGTCCCAGGGTTTCCATTTTACAGAGGTTACACTGTATAATTGATACAAATTAGCCCGACATAATATGCAAGTTATATTTTTAAGCTAAATGACATTGTGAGAACGAGTTGTCGAGAATCGTAATGTATTCCGGGGTATTGATTTAAAACATCTCAAATTAAATTAATTCAATGTTTTTATTGGAAAAACATGAATAATATGTTGTGACCATACATGTGAACCATCTCAATGAACCGTGAATGGTCACAACATAAACTATCCAAAGACAAATTGCTAATTTTTCTTCTCCAGTCGGGATTCCGGTAAGGATGAATCCTGATAGTTAAATTTCCAATCGCATGCTCGCACCTGCCAACCACCCACTATATTATAATTATTGTCATTATATAATATTGATGCAAGCAAGAGACATACCATATTGTGCTCAATCTTTGCTCAGAATGCAGGAAATGGCATTTCAGACCACCTAGATTTTCAAAAGTTGCTGCAGGACATGCCCGCAGACGCCACTTAAGCTGCCTCGGGCCCTGGAAAAGGCAGCCCACTTAAATAAGGGCCGTCTCATCAGGATCCACACTTTTTGAAAGCAATTTTTGAGAACAAAAAATACCCCCTTTTCAGAAATGGACTAGTCTGAAAACCATTTTGTGACTGTTGGATTGGTTGCAAAATTATCACATCAAAATCCATTCCAGCTACTTAGGGGTGAAAGGAATATTGCAGGGGGCAGGTGGTGATGAGAATATTGCAGGGGGCTGAGTGGTGATGAGAATATTGTAGGGGGGCAGGTGGTGATGAGAATATTGCAGGGGGCAGGTGGTGTGATGTGAGTATTGCAGGGGGCTGAGGTGGTGATGAGAATATTGCAGGGGGCTGTGGTGAGAGAATATTGCAGGGGGTGGATGAGGGGGAATGGTGATGAGAATATTGCAGGGGGGTCTGAATGGTGATGAGAATATTGCAGGGGGCTAGTGGTGATGGAGAATGCAGGGGGCAGGTGGTGAGAAGAATTATTGCAGGGGGCAGGTGGTGAGTGAATATTGCAGGGGGCTGAATGGTGATGAGATATTGCAGGGGGTGAGTGGTGATGAGAAATATTGCAGGGGGCTGATGGTGTGATATTGCAGGGGGCAGGTGGTGATGATATTGCAGGGGGCAGTGGTGTGAGAATATTGCAGGGGGCTGAAATGGATGATGAGAATATTGCAGGGGGGCTGAGTGGTGATGAGAATATTTGCAGGGGGTGGGGCTGGTATTGAGGGGGTGGTGATGATATTGCAGGGGGCAGGTGTGATGCGGGGGAATATGCAGGGGGCTGAATGGTGATGAGTATATTGCAGGGGGCGGTGGTTGATGGAGGAATATTGGCAGGGGGTGAATGTGATGAAGATATTGAAGGGGGTGGAATTGGTGATTGAGGGGGAATATTGCAGGGGGCTGAATGGTGATGAGAATATTGCAGGGGGCAATGTGGTGGAATGTGGAATAGTTGCTTTCGGGGGTGAATGGTGATGAGAATATTGCAGGGGGGCAGGTGGGATGAAGAATATTTGCAGGGGGCTGAATGGTGATGAGAATATTGCAGGGGGCTGAGTGGTGATGAGAATATTGCAGGGGGCAGGTGGTGATGAGAATCAGCAAATTAATCTTCTCTCATCATGTACATGCACAGAAGTTTATGATTACACAAGATGGTTCAAATGAGCAGTCACAATTAACATATGTTGGTAGTAGTATGAAACTTTGATGAGAAAATAATCCCTGATTTTCTTTATTTTATCTCGAAAGTACTATATGTTGTTACCACTCGTTTGAACCGTCTCGACAAATTATGAGTGGTAACAACATATACCTTCATGGAAAAACTAGATTGGTCAGTAAGCGAGGCTTACGGAATTTTCCAAGTGTGAGGGCTTGTGACCTTGACTCTGGGCTTAGCGGGGGCGGCACGAACGTGAATTTGTCACAAGGTGGTAGAGCTCCATTGGAGCAATGCGTGTGTGTAATGTGAAGCAGATCCGAACAAGGAAATAGAAGTTAGAACCGATTTCTCTGATGTTAAGTTTTGTAAAGAGACTAAGTATGTGACCTTGACCTTGAGATCAGCGGGGATATGTCACAGCACGATAGTAGAGCCTTAGAGGAATGCATGCATGACATATTAAGAATTTGCAATGAAGGACATAGAAGTTATAACATATTTCTCTGATGTTAAGTTGTGTAAAGAGACCAAGTATTTGACCTTGACCTTGGTCAGCGGGGGTAGACCTTGGTATCAGCGGGGGTAGGACGGTTGTAGATTTGTCACAGCATGATAGTACAACCTTAGAGGAATACATGCATGAAATATTAAGAATTTGAAATGAAGGAAATAGAAGTTATAACATATTTCTCTGATGTTAAGTTTTGTAAAGAGACCATGTATTTGACCTTGACCTTGGGATCAGCGGGATTGGACGGTCGTGGATTTGGCACAGCATGGCAGTAGAGCCTTACAGGAATGCATGTGTGAAATATTAAGCATTTTAGAAGAAGGAAATAGAAGTTATAACAATATTTCAGTAGAGCCTTACAGGAATGCATGTGTGAAATATTAAGCATTTTAGATGAAGGAAATAGAAGTTATAACATATTTCTCTGATGTTAAGTTTTGTAAAGAGACCATGTATTTGACCTTGACCTTGGGATCAGCGGGGATTGGACGGTTGTGGATTTGGCACAGCATGGCAGTAGAGCCTTACAGGAATGCATGTGTGAAATATTAAGCATTTTAGAAGAAGGAAATAGAACTTATAACAATATTTCAGTAGAGCCTTACAGGAATGCATGTGTGAAATATTAAGCATTTTAGATGAAGGAAATAGAAGTTATAACAATATTTCTCTGATGTTAAGTTTAGTGATGAACGGACGCACGAACGTTCCTACAAATGGATACTTATGTGGCTAACCCTAACATTTTCCTTTGTTCATCCCTATTGTTCTGTAGCCACATAAACCCATTTTTAGCCACATAAAATCACGGAACAATAGAATATTACATAACCTATTGTTCTCCTAGCCACATATGTATCCATTTGTAAGCTCGGACGGACAGACAAACAGACGGATGAACGTACCGACGGATGGACGGATGGACAGACAGACGGACAACCTGAATCCAGTATACCCCCCACAACTTGTTGCAGGGGGGGGGTAAAATAAACAAAATAATGAGATTTTTTTTACAAAAATTATCGCATCCCTAGACTGAAATGGGTTATAGATACAATGTGTGGTCAAATAGTTGGGCCTAGTATATAATAGATATTTCTCTGATGTTAAGTTTTGTAAAGAGACTAAGTATGTCACCTTGACCTTGGGATCAGCGGGGGTTGGACGGTTGTAGGTTTGTCACAGCATGATAGTACAACCTTAGAGGAATGCACAAGTGAAATAGTAAGAATTTTCAATAAAGGAAATAGCAGTTATAACTTATTTCTCTGATGTTACGTTTTGTAAAGAGACCAAGTATTTTACCTTGACCTTGGAATCAGCGGGGGTTGGACGGTTGTGAATTTGGCACAGCATAGTAGTAGAACCTTACAGGAATGCATGTGTGAAATATTAAGCATTTTAGATGAAGGAAATAGAAGTTACAGCATATTTCTCTGATGTTAAGTTTTGTAAAGAGACTAAGTATTTGACCTTGACCTTGGGATCAGCGGGGGGTGGACGGTCATGGATTTGGCACAGCATGGTAGCATTTTAGATGAAGGAAACAGAAGTTATAACAATATTTCTCTGATGTTAAGTTTTGTAAAGATACTAAGTATTTGACCTTGACCTTGGGATCAGCGGGGGTTGGACAGTCATGGATTTGGCACAGCATGGTAGTAGAGCCTTACAGGAATGCATGTGTGAAATATTAAGCATTTTAAATGAAGGAAATAGAAGTTATAACAATATTTCTCTGATGTTAAGTTTAGTGACGGACGGACGTTCTTACAAATGGATACTTATGTGGCTTATCACATGTTAAATATTAGCCACATAAAACAATTTTTAGCCACATAAAAGGATTTTTTAGGTGGCTAATTGTAACCAACCCTATCCTTTACTAAGTCCATAACCCTGTGGGGCTAGCCACATAAGTACCCTAATGTGTGCCCGGACGGACGGACGGACGGATTATTTTACCTGTCCAGGAGCACACAATATTTAGTTCAATCCAAATATTGTTTTGTATTGTAAACACTGCTCACTACACTCATTATGTCAAATAATTTTTCTGACCTCCTATCAAGAATTTCAACTCCACTTCTGCCAACGGAAAAATCTATTCAAATATCTTAGCTACCAATTTATGATCAAAATTGTATTGTAAACTTTACAAATGGCTTTTGAAAGCATTCACTTACTAATTCCTTCCTGCATAAGCTATTGGTAATTTGTTAGTGATATGGTTCTTAAATGTAAGTCACACGAAACTAGTTGATAAAATCTAGACCTCTATTCACTTTCTAGCTTCAAATATCGCTCGGTCAAAGGAATGGAATATAATGTCTTGTTTATCCAACCAGTGTAGACCCAGAACAGCCTGCACATTTGTGCAGGCTGTTCTGGTTCTACACTGGTTTTTCTATTCAAGGTGGATTCATTTTGTTCAAATGATATATATATTGTTATGTTGTTATTTTGTAGAAGATTTTGATACTAGTGTGAGTTGCTGGTTGCAAACTATGCATACAATTAAATTAAATGAAAATTTTTATTCATGTGTTTGTACAAATAACCAAGTGGCATAGAGTCATTTTTCAAGTTTCGACTGGCGTTGCGTTCGGCACTATACTTGTTTACCTACTGTAAACAATACGGCGACAAAGCAAATAATTTACACCTCTTCACGATTGTAATTCTTCCTAACCAGCTCTACTCTCCGGATAAAGGAAGAAGCGATTATAGGTTGTATAGTATAATTGTTATGTCACAAGTCTCCAACATGCTTTATCTGTAAATTATATTGAAAGTGGGGCAGAATATTTACGCATAATTTATTCTCCTATGATCGTATCAAGTCAGTGATTTATTTACTTTGGCAAAATACGCAGTAAATAACATCGTAATATTGGCAGAAGGTTTTCATCTTTCAAACAAAGATATAATGTCTGAAGTATGCAATAATCGTAACACGGAAAATGGTCGAAAATTTAATAAAAATAGTGACTTTAAAACAATATATATCAATTGAGACGAGCATAAAATACAACTTTAATAAGGCATGAACAAAACTAGAAATATTATAAGATCATGGGACACGGATGCCCGCACTGCAGCATATATTAACACTGGTCTGGGTTGTTGGTTGCAAATTATTCATACAATTATATTGAATGAACTTCATGTACATATCTTTATTTGTTATTTTTTTTTACTACATGCAAAATACTTTCCAAACATTGTTGTTGTTGTTTTTGTGCCCGAAAATTAGATTTAGAGCATCTAGTGCCTTAACCTCTTTGCCTGCTAGTGGTGAAAATAACTAGAGATTATGTTTGTAAAACACGAGTATGCCCGCCCCCTGGCATACTGGACCATAAAAAAGAACAACAAGAGCTATAGGAGAACAACATAGCTCGACTACGAGGGTGTCGATGTACACATAGCTTGACAAAGAAGGTGGCTGCGGCCTACATAAAAAACTTAACCAAGGTTGACTAAAAACATTAACCAAGGGAAACTAGAAATGTGGCCTGTCGGCACACGAATACCCCCACTGGCAGCCAAAGAAAACGAGGCATTTTTGATCATAAGCCACTAAGCCGAGCGTTAAGGTTTCAAACGCATCAAGTCTGTGACCTTGACCCTGGGCATAGTGTGATAATCCATGCATCGGTGTAGAAGATATAGAGCGGAAGGGAATTTCAATAGGTTTGACCTCTGACCTTCAACTATGACCTTGACCTTGGACATAGGTGCGTGGTTATTGATCGAGACACACCTTCTCATCCTGAGAAACATTTGTGCCAAGGCATTTGATAATGCATGTATCGGTGTAGAAGATATAGAGCGGAAGGGAATTTCAATAGGTTTGACCTTTGACCTTCAACTGTGACCTTGACCTTGGACGTAGGTGCGTGGTTATTGATTGCGACACACCTTCTCATCATGAGAAACATCTGTGCCAAGCCATTTGATAATCCATGCATCGGTGTAAAAGATATAGAGCGGAAGGGAATTTCAATAGGTTTGACCTTTGACCTTCAACTGTGACCTTGGACGTAGGTGCGTGGTTAGCAATTTGATAATCCATGCATCAGTGTAGAAGATATAGAGTGGAAGGGAATTTCAATAGGTTTGACCTTTGACCTTCAACTGTGACCTTGATCTTGGACGTAGGTGCGTGGTTATTGATTGGGACACACCTTCTCATCATGAGAAACATTTGTGCCAAGCCATTTGATAATCCATGCATCGGTGTAGAAGACATAGAGAGGAAGGGAAGTTCAATAGGTTTGACCTTTGACCTTCAACAGTGACCTTGACCTTGGACGTAGATGCGTGATTATTGATCGCGACACACCTTCTCATCGTGAGAAACATTTGTGCCAAGCCATTTGGGAATTTCAATATTTTTTACCTTTGAGCTTCAACTGTGACCTTGACCTTGGATGTAGGTGCATGGTTATTGATCACGACACACCTTCTCATCCTGAGAAACATTTGTGCCAAGGCATTTGATAATCCATGCATCGGTGTAGAAGATATAGAGCGGAAGGGAATTTCAATAGGTTTGACCTTTGACCTTCTACTGTGACCTAGACCTTGGACGTAGGTGCGTGGTTATTGATTGTGACACACCTTCTCAACATGAGAAACATTTGTGCCAAGGCATTTGATAATCCATGCATCGGTGTAGAAGATACAGAGCGGAAGGGAATTTCAATAGGTTTGACCTTTGACCTTAAACAGTGACCTTGACCTTGGACGTAGATGCGTGGTTTTCCAAGTATGGTTGCTGTAGGCCCAGGAGTATTCCATATACAAGCTTGAGTAAAAAACGTAACCAAGGGGAGATAACTAAGTAATCCAAGGATAAAAGTAGGTCAAGGTGAAATATAGGTCAGGGATTATTGATGTACATCACTAGGAGATGAAGTTGTCCAAGTATGGTTGATGTAGGCCCAGAAGTATTCCATATACAAGCTTGACCATAAACATTAACCAAGTAATTGAAGGTTAAATGTAGGTGAAGGTAAAATAAAGGTCAGGGGTTATTGATGTACATCCATATGAGAAAAAGTTATCCAAGTATGGTGTCTGTATGCACAATAGTATTCCATCTACAAGCTTGACTAAAAACCTTAACCAAGGTTGAGTAAAAACCTTAACCAAGGGGAATTAAGAAAGTAATTTAAGGTTAAATGTAGTCAAGGTCAAATATATAGGTTAGGGGTTGTTGATGTACATCACTAGGAGATGAAGTTGTCCAAGTATGGTTGGTGTAGGGCCATGAGTATTCCATCTACAAGATTGACTAAAAACCTTAACCAAAGAGAATTAAGTAAGTAATTCAAGAGGAAATGTAGGTCAAGGTCAAATATAGATCAGGGGTTATTGATGTACATCACTATGAGAAAAGGTTGTCCAATTATGGTGTCTGTATGCACAATAGTATTCCATGTACAAGCTTGAGTAAAAAGCTTAACAAAGGTCGAGTAAAAACCTTAACCAAGGGAAATTAAGTAAGTAATTCAAGGTTAAATGTAGGTCAAGGTCAAATATAGGTCAGGGGTTGTTGATGTACATCACTAGGAGATGAAGTTGTCCAAGTATGGTTGGTGTAGGGCCAGGAGTATTCCATCTACAAGCTTGACTAAAAACGTTAACCAAGGGGAATTAAGCAATTCAAGAGGAAATGTAGGTCAAGGTCAAATATAGGTTAGGGGTTGTTGATGTACATCACTAGGAGATGAAGTTGTCCAAGTATGGTTGGTGTAGGGCCATGAGTATTCCATCTACAAGCTTGACTAAAAACCTTAACCAAAGAGAATTAAGTAAGTAATTCAAGAGGAAATGTAGGTCAAGGTCAAATATAGATCAGGGGTTATTGATGTACATCACTATGAGAAAAGGTTGTCCAATTATGGTGTCTGTATGCACAATAGTATTCCATGTACAAGCTTGAGTAAAAAGCTTAACCAAGGTCGAGTAAAAACCTTAACCAAGGGAAATTAAGTAAGTAATTCAAGGTTAAATGTAGGTCAAGATCAAATATAGGTCAGGGGTTGTTGATGTACATTACTAGGAGATGAAGTTGTCCAAGTATGGTTGGTGTAGGGCCAGGAGTATTCCATCTACAAGCTTGACTAAAAACGTTAACCAAGGGGAATTAAGCAATTCAAGAGGAAATGTAGGTCAAGGTCAAATATATATCAGGGGTTGTTGATGTACTAAGGAGAGAAGTGTCCAAGTAGTTGTAGGGCCAGTAGTATGGTGGGTGGGCCAGTATTTCCATATAGAAGGTTGACTAAAAACCTTAACCAAAAGGAATTAAGTAAGTAATTGAAGAGGAAATGTAGGTGAAGGTCAAATATAGATCAGGGGTTATTGATGTACATACCTATGAGAAAAGGTTGTCGAAGTATGGTGTCTGGATGCACAATAGTATTCAATGTACAAGCTTGAAAAAAAACCTTAACCAAGGTTGACTAAAAACCTTAACCAAGGGGAATTAAGTAAGTAATTCAAGAGGAAATGTAGGTCAAGGTCAAATATAGATCAGGGGTTATTGATGTGCATCACTAGGAGATGAAGTTGTCCAAGTATGGTGGGTGTAGGGCCAGTAGTATTGCATATACAAACTTGACTAAAAACCTTAACCAAGGTTGACTAAAAATCTTAAACAAGGGGAATTAACAAAGTAATTCAAGAGGAAATGTAGGTCAAGGTGAAATATAGATCAGGGGTTATTGATGTACATCACTAGGAGATGAAGTTGTCCAAGTATGGTGGGTGTAGGGCCAGTAGTATTCCATATACAAGCTTGACTAAAAACCTTAACCAAGGCGTGACGGTGACGGTGACGGTGACGCCGACGCCGGGGTGACAACATAAGCTCTACTTATTCTTCGAATAGTCGAGCTAAATAACAAGGCAAATCCACAAAACAAAATGGCTAAGTGTTTCAGCGACATTTTGAAGGTGACAAAGGTCATTTTCATGTTAATGGTGGCGCGAGTGTGTGACAAGTGTTCAGATGATTCAAGTGACCAAGTATCGAAGCAATCCTGCGCGTAATATTGAAGATGTTGGAGAAACTCTTACAAACTTTTTGACGCAATAACATGGCCAAGTGTTTCAGCGACATTTCGAAGGTGACCAAGGTCAAGGTCATGTTAATGGTGGCGCGAGTGTGTCACAAATATTCAGGTCATTCAAGTGTCCAAGTATGGAAGCAATCCTTCACGTAATATTGAAGATATTACATGTTGGAAAAACTCTTACAAACTTTTTGACGTAAATGTACACAGATGGACGGACGGACGGATGGATGGAACCTCAAGAGCAACGCAATATGCCCCCTTGCTATCACATAGGTGGCATGCATAACAACAACAAGTAGGAGTATTTTATTATTTCTCTCCATAAACAGGTCTTGGAAAAATCATTAGAGTTGCATCCTCCGGACTTAAATCTAATGAAATTCCAAGACAAATACATGACATGTACAGGGAGAAATAAAAGACAATATAATGAATTGTGCATCTGTTATTTAAAGTCCACAAGTTTTCTAGCATGCAAAGAGTTAAAGATATGTGTCAAAATAGCTTGGTGCCGGTATAGAATAGAAATATTGGCACAGCTAATCAACTGCATTCAGTAACATAATGTATAAATACTTACTTGTAAAGGTTATTGTCCATTCAATATATCCTATCTTTATTGTTATCATGAACTATTCGAAACACATTAAAACCCCACACAAACATAAATTTACGATATTTTTGCGATCTGTGCCATACGATACCAGTCACCATTGGTGCACTAGATATAATTTTACCATATAAAGTATCTATCAATATTGCAAATCAAAACATCAAAGTCACGGTTGTTGATTGAACAATTCCCATTTCTGTTTTATTTAATGTTCATGGCTACACAGGCTAAATTCTAGCTACCAATTAACACTGATCATGGGCTACACAGGCTAAATTCTGGCTACCAATTAACACTGATCATGGGCTACACAGGCAAAAATTCTGGCTACCAATTAACACTGATCATGGGTCTACACCAGGCTACTATTGCTACCAATTAACACGATCATGGGCAACAATACAATACTAAATCTGGCTACCAATTAACACTGATCATGGGCTACACAGGCTAAATTATGGCTACCAATTAACACTGATCATGGGCTACATAGGCTAAATTCTGGCTACCAATTAACACTGATCATGGGCTACACAGGCTAAATTATGGCTACCAATTAACACTGATCATGGGCTACAATAGGACTGGCTAACCATTAACTCACTGGCTAAATTATGGCTACCAAATTAACACTGATCATGGCTACACTAGGCTAAATTAATGCTACCAATTAACATGTACCATAACATGGGCTACACAGGCTAAATTCTGGCTACCAATTAACACTGATCATAGGCTACACAGGCTAAATTCTGGCTACCAATTAACACTTGATCATGGGCTACATAGGCTAAATTCTGGCTACCAATTAACACTGATCGTGGGCTACACAGGCTAAATTCTGGCTACCAATTAACACTGATCATGGGTACACAGGCTAAATTATGTCTACCAATTAACACTGATCATAGGCTACACAGGCTAAATTCTGGCTACCAATTAACACTGATCATGGGCTACACAGGCTAAATTCTGGCTACCATACCAGCCTGACAGGTTGTAGTCCCTTTTACCAGTTGGGGGAGGCTGTCCTTTGTTTTATATGGCTGCGACTGGAGACATTGTCCAGTCTGGCAGTAACATAAGGAACTATACATTTACTATTTGTTGGAAACATGACAGATATTTTACTGACTGAATATGAAACAGTGCAGATTGTGCAGTTGTGCAGGCTGGTCAGATTCTATACTGATCACTGCCACACTCCATTTCTCCAGTCACAGCCGTGTATGTACGAGCAGACAATACACAACAGACAATCCTGAATTCTAAGAGTTAATGGCATTTTACGTTGGTTCAGCAGCATGGTCATGGACAGCAATGCAGACACAATATCCTGATCTGATGTCAGGCATCTAGACTGCACTAGACCACGGGGTCCCAGGTGTGCATTCTGGTAACATGCACCGCAAGATCTACACTGGTCGCAAATATCATACACCCCATTCTCCAGTCACAGCCATCTGTTAGAACAGACAATATAGATTCTTCACATACTTTAACCATTATCTTTTGACAATGTAAAGTAAGCTGTTTAATTGATCCTATCTTAAATATTTCATGAATATAATACATGTAATACCAATCAAGTGCAGACGACACATATACAGTGGAACCTCTCTAAACAAGGCACCCAGAACACAGGAATGTATTTAAGTTTAACCCTTACAATACTGAATTAAATGTCGCCTACTGTTTAATTTATATTTACCATTTTCTCATAAAAAAACATAATTTGACAACACTGTAGATTGATTGATTGGTGTTTAACGGCCTATCAACAGCTAAAGTCAATTAAGGTCAGGCCAATGGATTCAATCCTGTATTTAACCTGCTGCATTGGGGGAAAAATCCCAAAATCAGAATAGAATATTTATTGAAAAAAAATACATTCAGCCCTGAAATTAGAATAACCGGACTTGGTGCCAGGTCCATATCACACCAAGTCACTTGGCCCTTTCCCCTAAAAGTAGTATGATTACGAATAATCATAATACTCACATAAGGGGTATAACCAGATGTCACATACAAGAATGCCAACGACGTACGCGAGGGCCAAACCAGGTCTCCGGTCGGGATTCCAGTAAGGATAAACCCCGATCATTAAATTACCCATCGCATGCTCCCACGTGCCACCCACACAACACTTTAGAATCGTTTCTAGTCATTTCCAGTGGAAACGATTCTAAAGTGTTCATTATTGAGAACAAAGACAAAATAGAAAACAACAGCAGACACCAATGTATAGCTAAGGTGCTTCCCTGCCATTGGTGATGATTGATTGCAAGACACACAGACATGTGACTGTCTGGGGAAGTTCGTGTCCAGTTAGAGAGGTTGCACTGTATTTCCTTTGTAACCAATATAGAACAAGTCGTCTACGCAGTTGGATAATGTATTCACATTTTCTGCAACTCATGTCAAAGTGTGTAATTCCTCCATCGACAATCAGAACAGTTCAGGTGACCATCAGCATCGTTATCACTAAGCTAATCATACCCTTGCTGGCAGCCATAACAATGTTTTTTAAATTTGTTAAATATTTGTGCCTTACAAACAAGGTGAACAGAAGTCCTCAGTGACCTTGACCTTCGGTGGTCGGACGTGGGTCGTATGCAAAACAAAGCACCATCTGTAGACACACATTGTGGCCAAATATTATCAAATTCTTAAGTTATTGAAAATGAAAGGTGTTACTAACGTACGCACGCATACACACGTACATGGACTAACGCTATATCCCATCTTGCCTATCGGGGATAATAAAGGGGCTCAATAAGAACAGTATGATGCTGATTAGCCCCGACAATGCTGAATTAAATTTATTGTCTGCTAATTTTTTATTAATTCCCCTTTTTATTTGATAAAACCATTGTTTGACAGTACTTTAGAATCATTTACAATGAAAGTATATTGCTGTCAAACCAGGTTTTAATTGAGAAAGAAGACAAATACACAACAACAGCAGACGACAGTTTACTCCCCCTGCATTATAAGGGCTAATGGCATTTTACATCAGTTCAACAGCAAAGTCATACACAGCAATGCACGCACAATATCATAATCTGATGTCAGGCACTTTGTTATAAAACATGTTTTGACAGTACATGGAAATCATCTCCAATATTGGAGATGATTTTCATGTGCTGTCAAAGCATGTTTTTGTCAAGAAAAAAATTAAAATGGACAGCAAACAAGAAAATTTAATTCAGCATTGTACTATGTATATGCTCTAAACCCCCATCAGTTGGATGAGGAAGTTTTTGAGATCAAATATAAACAATATCTGTACTTACCTATCTTGAGAGCAAATCCACTTTCCAATCTCACGTCAATACAACACTACCACACAAGTCCAATTGAACTGTAAAAGAATGAATACAAACAACTCCAGAATAAATGACACAAACATGCAACTAAATGATGTTTTATCAGCAAAGAAAATTGTTTTATACGAGCGAGTACCCGTGTGTATCAAGGTCCATCAATCAATTAAATTATCGACGTACGTCCACTTTAATTATGAGTACATTCACATTAATGGCCAGTTTACATGTGCGTATGTATATTTACAGTGAATTCATCTACCAGAATGACTTGTTCACAATACGTGTGCCCAATGACCCGAGAATTACGACATTTATTCTGCCTAGTTAGCAATTATTTGTGTTTTCACTCCATTATCTGTGGATATTCACCCAATATTGTCCCAAATTATACAAATTCTTACTTATCCAATTACAAAGGCCAATATTGGACTCGGTGTGGGGGAAAAGGTACCAGTTGACATTTCCAACCGGTACAGACATCAGGTAATATTGGTGAAGGCCCAAACTTATACATATGAACATATACCGGTAATACATCCCTGGTGATGGAGACATTTATTACATGTTGATGTGACTGGAAAAGTGGGGCTTATGGGACTTGTGACCAGTGTAGCTCCTGATCAAATAGCACACTCATGTAGCCTGATAATGAGCTGTATTGCTTGTTAAAAGAAGGACGGTTGTTTCATTGACAGAATGGCAAACAGTGTAGATCCTAATCAGACTGTGCAAATTCACAGGCTGATCTGGATCTACACTAGTCACAAAACCCATAAGCCCCATTTCTCCAGTCACAGCCACAGCCACAAATAAGTACCGCAATGTGCTTAAATAATTATATAAGCTGTGCAGTGGATGCAAATGCATACATGTATGGTAATTACATATCTATTGAACAAGTGTGCAACTGATCACAAATGCCATAAACCCCCTTCTCCAGCCATTTAGGGGCCAGATTTGCCCCAAATGCCACAAGCCCCATTACATAGAGACTAACGTTATGGCACCAATGCCATAGACACCATTCTCCAGTCACATATCAGGAGCTAGACAGGCCACATATTACCATAGACCCCATTATTCAGTCACAGATCAGGAGATAGAGAGCCACCAATGTCATATGACATATGTCTCCAGTCACAGATCAGGAGCTAGACAGCCACAAATGACATAAGCCGTATTCTCCAGTCACAGATCAGGGGCTAGACAGCCACAAAGGTCATAAGCCGTATTCTCCAGTCACAGATCAGGAGCTATACAGCTACAAATGTGATAAGCCGTATTCTCAAGTCACAGATCAGGAGATAGACAGCTACACATGTCATAAGCTGTATTCTACAGTCACAGATCAGGAGATTGACAGCTACAAATGTCATAAGCTGTATTCTACAGTCACAGATCAGGAGCTAGACAGCCACAAATGTCATCAGCCATATTCTCCAGTCACAGATCAGGGGCTAGACAGCTACAAATGTCATAAGCTAGACTGGCCATAAATGTCATATGCCACATTTCCCCAGTCACAGCCACCTAACAGGTTCATTAGTGATGCCTCCATACCACAATCATGATGTACAATGTGTGACAAGAGACGGCCATTGTGGTTACAGAAATGTGACAACTGACCCCGTTATTACAATCATTTCCCATTACAATACCTTAACCGCAGGTGGCAACTTTTAAAACTCCCATAAACCAACATATTACTACTTGCCTTACTGGGAAACATCCACAAAATTCTAAAAGCCAACTTGTGTATTTCATAATTCAACCAGCATATAGACCTATGCATATTTTTTGTTTCTCAATCTGCATTTATAACTACAACCTACACAATATTGAACATAGTGTCAGACATATCTCGATTCAATGTATTATACCTTCACAATGCTGAATTAAATTGTATTGTCTGTTTTTTGACAACACCTAATGGAAATTATTTTAAAGTGTTGTGAAATGATGTTTTTATTGAGAAAGAAGACAACATGTAGAACAGCAAACAACAATTGACATTTCCAGCATGCTAAAGGTTAATAGCAGACAGTGTAAGCTATATGTAACCTGGCTACAGGTAGATCTGGCTCTGAGCTGGTTAAGAATTAGAATGCTGGCAACGGAACGTGTTGTCTGCTGCTGTTTTATATTTTGCCTTTTTTCTCAATATAAACGTGGTTTGACAGCACTTTAAATCATGTCCTTTCGAAATGATTCTAAAGTGCTGTCAAACTATGTTTTTGATGTGAAGAAAGGAAAATAAAAAATAAACAGCAGACGACAAAATTTAATTTAGCAGTGTAAGGGCTAATAATGCCAAATTGCTGTTTTCCAATGCAATACCAAGTTGACAATGGAATTAAGTACTAATCTTATATGTCATACAAAGGTTTATTAAAAGTAAGATTTTGGCAAAACGTGATTAAATTTTACTGCTACATTGACAATAACCAGTGTTTTGCTTTGTGCTTAACAGCACCAAACTGACACCAACAATGACCAGTGCACATGTGACAATGACTGTAGAAATGGGGCTTATGGCATTTGTGGTAGGCAAGTTGTGATTTGTGCCAGTTTCGTTCTTGATCTATGACTGGAGAATTGAGGCTTATGGTATGTCTGCCTAATTTAGCTCTTGATCTATGACTGGAGAAATGCGACTTAATAATTCCAGCACAAAAATATTTACACAATTCCCTAACATTTGATTGGCTCGTAGCAAGTCTCTGTCCAAAATTTATATCTCAGTGAACTCCCACGCCAAACTACTTTCTGTAACCGTGAGGCGCAGTTAAAATAATTCTTAAGAAAATGGAAAATAAACACATTTTCTTGATGAATTTATTTCAAATGCTGGAATTATAAGGAATTAATGGCCTTTTTGTGGAATTTATCGGGGATATAAACTTGGAAAAGTCACGGGAATATTGGACGAGGGAATATTGATTGGCTCGTAGCAAGTCTCTGTCCAAAATTTATATCCCAGTGAACTCCCACGCTAAACTACTTTCCGTAACCGTGAGGCGCAGTTAAAATAATTCTTAAGAAAACGGAAAATAAACACATTTTCTTGATGAATTTATTTCAAATGCTGGAATTATAAGGAATTAATGGCCTTTTTGTGGAATTTATCGGGGATATAAACTTGGAAAAGTCACGGGAATATTGGACGAGGCCTTCTGGCCTTCGTCCAGTATTCCCGCGACTTTTCCAAGTTTATACCCCGATAAATTCCACAAAAAGGCCATTCATTCCTATATTGTATTTGGAAACGGCCTAGCTCATGAATCTTGACTGACTGGAGAAATGTGATTTACGGTACAAGTCTATCTACTGACCTTTGGCGAGAGAACTTGGGCTTATGACATTTGATTAGATTTATTCATGTTTAATGGCCTATCAACAGCTAAGGTCATTTAAGGCCATGCCAACGGGTTCGATCCTGCATTTAACCTGCTACATTGGGGGGAAAATCCCAAAATCATAACGAAACATTAACATCGAAATAAATATATATTCAGCCCTGAAATTAGAATAACCTAACCTGGTGCCAGGTCCATACCACACCAAAGTCACTTGGCCCCTGCCCCTAAAAGTAATACCAGTAGGATTATTCTTGAAGCCAAAGACGTACCTGTGGGTCAAACCAGTAGCCTATTTCACCAACATTGCAAAGCATACTTTCCTAGCAAAGTATACTTTGAGGGAGAAATTTTCAATTTAAGAATAAATTTATTAATTTTTATTATACTGAATTTATTACATTATCACAGCCATTTTGGCTGTGATAATGTAATAAATTCAGTATAATAATTCTGCATAGTTTTAATCATCAAATATATGCGGTTATTAGTTCTGTATGAAATACTGCATTTCGGAAAAATAAATGATTACTCCCTCAAAGCATACTTTGCTAGATAAGTATACTTTGCAATGTTGATGAAATCGGCTACAGATCTCCGGTGAGGATGAATCGCGATCATTAAATTACCAGATAAATGGGGCTTATGAGATTTGTGGCAACTTTATAGGTCCTATGCTGATAATTGAAGCTCATGGTAGTGGTGGCCAGTCTGGCTCCTGATCTGTGATTACCCATATTCATTCAATACAACTGCCAACCAGTGGGAACACCATTGTGGTTTGTATGCTACCATCCCGCATACAACTCTAGATGCAAATAATGTGTCCGCCATTGGCCCTGCAATACAGTGCACCTCCTTGGAGCATAGGAAACAGTATACACAAAGTGACGACCAATTTGTACGACACAAATCATGATGCCACACTTACATTGTATAAAAATAAATGTACATCACTTGGGTACACAGTAGTTAATTGTCGTGTCCATATCTATATTAACTAGAAATGGACGCTTGTCCCCAGATACACAAGTAGTTTGAAAAAAGGGTGTTCGAGTTATGCTCCGGAGACAAAATCAGTGACGGAAAAAACAAAGGGAGATAACTAAAAAATTAGTGATGCAAGAGTTGTCATTCTTGCGTGACACACCTTTAGGGTTGTGGTCTATGCATGTGTGAAGTTTCATGAAAATATTCCAATAGCCCGTGAGCCAATAACCGAAACCCTCCCCCCCCTGTGAGATTTTTGCAGACATATATTTCCCGAAACTACATTCAATTATGAGTGTTAATCCGTTGTCTGCGCTCTGTAACCCGATGGATGAACATATGGCGCCATTTTCAAGTATGTCACCCTCGGTATTTTTAGTACAAATGTATCTTGAAAAATCACATTTTTTAATAAAAATTGCCCAACTTATATCCTTTTGTTTGAATAAGATGGTATTTTCGTACGTTTTCCGAGATTTTGAACACCATGGAATAGAATAATATGCAATTGAAATAAATTTTACAATCTAGAAGTCATATTTTATAGGTTTTATTACCCCACCCACCCAATTTCAATGGTAAAATATACATGTTAATAACTTTATGAAAAGTTGGCGTTTTTTCATTTTATCAATGTCAATGTAGTCTAGTAGGGCCAATTGAACATATCCAATGTATATACGTCGACTATTTAGTGTCTACCACAAAATATACAAAGTGAAAAATAATGTATTTTCGACCAATCCCCACCCACTCATTTTACAATGGCAATTTAACAAGTATGTAATATTATGCAATTTAACAACATTATAACCGCTTACTATGGATTGAAAACAACTCAAATATGTAACATTATTGTCCATACTTACTAAATATACTACGAGTCCGTGTTTTCGTCCGTCTGTACGGACATTTCTCAAATAAAAATTGACGGTACCGATTTTGAAATATATCCGAATATTCAAACATTTCGGGGCACTAGATCATTATCGGCAACAGTAGTTGATCTACAACATTAATAATCTTGTTATAGTGGCGAGACAATCCTCACAGCATCAGGCAAGATGAAACACAATAGGCAAAAACTGAATCCACATATAATACAATTCAAGAGGCAACATACATCATGGTTTACAGTATTCAACTTGCAATACAAAATATTCTACATGTTGTTAAAGTCAAAACATCGCACCTGTGGTTAGGCAATCCTCACAGCATCAGGCAAGATGAAACACAATAGGCAAAAACGTAATCCACATATAATACAATTCAAGAGGCAACACATGTCATGGTTTAAGGTATTCAACTTGCAATACAAAATATTCTACATGTTGTTCAAGTCAAAACATCGCACCTGTGGCGAGGCAATCCTCACAGCATCAGGCAAGATGAAACACAATAGGCAAAAACTTAATCCACATATAATACAATTCAAGAGGAAACACATGTCATGGTTTACAGTAATCAACTTGCAATACAAAATATCTACATGTTGTTCAAGTCAAAACATCGCACCTGTGGCGAGGCAATCCTCACAGCATCAGGCAAGATGAAACACAATAGGCAAAAACTTAATCCACATATAATACAATTCAAGAGGCAACATACATCATGGTTTACAGTATTCAACTTGCAATACAAAATATTCTACATATTGTTAAAGTCAAAACATCGCACATGTGGCGAGGTAATCCTCACAGCATCAGGCAAGATGAAACACAATAGGCAACAGCTTGATCCACATATAATACAATTCAAGAGGCAACATATACATGGTTTTTTACAGCATTCAACTTGCAAAACAAAAAGTATACATGTTGTTAATGTCAAAACATCGCATCTATGGCGAGGCAATCATTACAGCATCAGGCAAGATGAAACACAATATACAAACGTTCCAGCCACATATAATACAATTCAAGAGGCAAAATACATCATGGTTTACAATATTCAAATTGCGATCGTCACAACATCAGGCAAGTTATGTGAAGTTCTAATTGTGAGAGTAGGTTAAGAAATCCAGACTAGCCATACGCGTCATCAGTGTCAAATATGGCATCACGTAGGCTCTCTGCTTCAGGATCTTCTGTTTCATCAGTATCAGGTACGTCATCCCATTCCTCTATTAACAGATCAACCATTACACTTGGCAGGTGATCTCCTTCTGTCCACTTGCATTCTAACAAGCCATTGTTAACTTCCCATCCATGTTCATCTGGTGGCGGTATGTCTGCATCACGCCGGTCAGCATTGTTCCAAATGAGCGTTTGATAGTTGGCTCTTGCTACATGCATTTTCAGTGACGATCTGCATGGTGGTAAAAGGCTCAGGTCAGCCCCATTGTACGTCGAAAGAAGATCGCCAGACCTGGGGCTACACTTTTGTAGAAATAGCTCCATTCGTAGCTTGTTGATATCTGTAATGTCTGATTTGTTGTACAGCAAGCATACAAAGTGTTCAAGCATTTGAAATAGCTTTTCATCAACTGACTGAGACATTCCCAACTTTTGGAGTGTTTTCAAAGGAGTAACTTTACCACGCCGAACGAAAGCACTTGTGCTATCACAGCCTGTAAAAGCATGGAGTGCAGGCAATGCCAAACACAGTTCAGTTCCTATGTCTCCAATGACACCATGTATGTTAACCAGCCGCCTCTTGTTCCCAACTCCGGTATCTAACAGCAGTTGTTGTTTCAGCTTCTGTCCGAATTTCAACATCAAAACAAACACATCCGTGTCTGGGAGGGGATCTCACAATAATGGTGCTGTTCTCTGGTGTATGCAGTGCATGGTACGCACAATGCAGGATTAGCCGTGTATCCGCCTCCTCTTGCGATGAGTGCAACTCCTCTATCTCAACAGTTTGTGTAGTCTTACCATCAGTGCTAGTTAGCTGCATACATTGCTCCCCGCTTACAAACTGAATAGTCTTGCCGATCAGCTTTGGAGCGTACTTATCTTGCATCCATTCAGACATAAGAAGTCTAATTAGTTGTGTTTTGTTTGAATTGTGTGACAAGAACAGTTTCCAATATCGTGGAACTTTTGTGAGAGGTCCTTTTATAATGTAAGACTTTGATGTACCCCTGCGTAGTCGCTCAGATGCTTTTAGGACAAGTCTTGGTATGTATCTGTCACAAAATCTACACGCTCAACTTTCGGGAGCTGATGATATATGTTATCTGCAAGATCCGCGAATGTGTTTGGCAAAGCGGTCTGCATGTGTAACAGTGCATTGCCGTCAATAATATAGCTCACTTGACCCGTCGGAGGTACATCAACACTATGTGATTGTCCTTCAAGCTGGTGCATGAGTTTAGCTTTATCAGTTTTTGCTGGCGAGCCATCTGCAGTAGTGAGCGACCATGGCACAGGTCCCAATGGGTAGCTAAGCACCTTTTCCATGTCAATGTTGTGTTTGAGAGCAAGTAAAATTAGCTGCCCAAATATATTTCGTTCAGCTACTAACTCCTTTGTCTTTCTCTGCTTACCAGTGAGCTTCACAGCTTTAGCGAGTGATGCAAATGTTTTCAGGCGCAACTGTTTTATTGGTGCATGAAAGCTGACTGACTTTTCAACAAACCGCTCCTGGACAAACCGCGCAAACCTTTGTTTTCCTGTCATTTCTGCAGACAGCAGATCGTCAACGACATCTTTAGGAGCTGGCGCCCCTGAAGATATGCAATAGAGCGATTCATCTGATACTTCAAACGGATCTATAAAATTTCCTATTGCATTGATAATTTTCTTGACGTCTGTTCCACTTCTGGATATTTCCGAAGTTCGTGTGTCCTTGTGTGAGACCTATGATACCTCCATGTGACTTAGCATGGCGATTGATGGTTTGCTCTATTGTGATATCCACGCCATTTCTGGATGACGGAACACTGGATCGGTTCACGCTGAATCCATTGTTCCTCAACAGATCTTCCATCCCATGATATAACTGCTCTAAGTTTAACAAACTCAGCAGATATACTGTAGTATACCGTGCGTAGTTGGGATGGTCAAAGCTGAAGAACAATGAACACATCTTCTGAAGACATGCTATGTGAAGGTCTAAGTTGTTTTCTTTGGTGGCTCGGAGTAACTGCAACACCGTATGCACCGAATCCATGTATCCCAGCCAATACTGTGCCGTTTTCCCAAGTTTCCCTTCACTAACCCTGTCTCGAAACTCCGAGTATGATGACAATGCTTTCATGCATTTGTCATTTGTCATGAACTCCAATAATCTCCAAAAATACCCGAAAGGGCCATTATATAATACCTGTTTGGCGGCCATTTTGAAAATAATTACCGTTGATAGCACACCAGAAATAATGCAAATCGATGTGAAAAAAGATCTGCCATGTGAATATGTTGCTACTGACATGATTAAATTGTAGGTAGCTCATCGTGTGGTGAAACAAAATGTTGCAAGCATAAACAATTAAGTATTTTGGCGGCCATTTTGATAATTGTGGCTATTTGAGGATGGTATCCAATATAAAACTTATTGTAAGTCATTTTATACTCAATTGGTGAAAAAATGATATCGCTTAACTTGGAAGAACGTGATTTAAATGACACATATCGGCCTGTTCTAAAACCACCCAGTTTTGTATGGCGGCCATTTTGGAAAATGGCCACCATTTGTTCATCCATCGGCTTTATAGGTGCAGACAATCAGGTTTGATAGACAATAGGTTACTGAATCCGAAAATCATACTGACCAAAAATCCCACAGGGGGGGGGGAGGGGGGGGGGGGAGGGGGGGTTATTGGTGGCTCAAGGTCTACAAAGGGTGTTCGAGTTATGCTCCAGACACGAAATCAGTGCACGAAACAACAAAGGGAAATAACTAAGAAATTAACGACGCAAGAGTTGTCATTCTTACGTGCGACACACCTTTGGGTCGTCTTCTATGCATGTGTGAAGTTTAATAAACTAGACTAGAAATGTGGCCTGTCGCACACGAATGCCCCCGCTGGCAGCCAAAGAAAACGAGGCATATTTGATTATAAGCCATTTAATCGAGCGTTAAGGTTTCGAACGCACCAAGTCTGTGACCTTGACCCTGGGCTTAGTGGGGGTGGGACGAATGTGGATATGTCACAGGGCGGTAGAGGAGCATTTGAGCAATGCGTGTGTGAAATGTGAAGCAGATCCGAGCAAGGAAACATAAATTACAAGCCATTTACCCAAGCCTGAAGGTTTCAAACGCACCAAGTCTGTGACCTTGACCCTGGGCTTAGCGGTGGAGGGACGAATGTGGATTTGTCACAGGGCGGTAGAGGACCATTGGAGCAATGCGTGTGTGAAATGTGAAGCAGATCCGAGCAAGGAAACAGAAATTATAAGCCATTTAACCGAGCGTTAAGGTTTCGAACGCACCAAGTCTGTGACCTTGACCCTGGGCTTAGTGGAGGCGGGACGAATGTGGATTTGTCACAGGGCGGTAGAGGACCATTGGAGCAATGCGTGTGTGAAATGTGAAGCAGATCCGAGAAAGGAAACAGAAATTATAAGCCATTTACCCAGCGTTAAGGTTTCAAACGCACCAAGTCTGTGACCTTGACTCTGGGCTTAGCGGGGGCGGGACGAATGTGGATTTGTCACAGGGCGGTAGAGGACCATTGGAGCAATGCGTGTGTGAAATGTGAAGCAGATCCGAGCAAGGAAACAGAAATTATAAGCCATTTACCCAGCGTTAAGGTTTCGAACGCACCAAGTATGTGACCTTGACGCTGGGCTTAGTGGGGGCGGGACGAATTTGGATTTGTCACAGGGCGGTAGAGGACCATGGAGCAATGCGTGTGTGAAATGTGAAGCAGATCCGAGCAAGGAAACAGAAATTAATAAGGAACATTTTACCCAGCGTTAAGGTTTTGAACGCACCAAGTCTGTCACCTTGACCCTGTGCTTAGCGGGGGTGGGACGAATGTGGATTTGTCACAGGGCGGTAGAGGACCATTGGAGCAATGTGTGTGTGAAATGTGAAGCAGATCCGAGCAAGGAAACAGAAATTATAAGCCATTTACCCAGCGTTAAGGTTTCGAACGCACCAAGTATGTGACCTTGACGCTGGGCTTAGTGGGGGCGGGACGAATTTGGATTTGTCACAGGGCGGTAGAGGACCATTGGAGCAATGCGTGTGTGAAATGTGAAGCAGATCCGAGCAAGGAAACAGAAATTATAAGGCATTTACCCAGCGTTAAGGTTTTGAACGCACCAAGTCTGTCACCTTGACCCTGTGCTTAGCGGGGGTGGGACGAATGTGGATTTGTCACAGGCGGTAGAGGACCATTGGAGCAATGCGTGTGTGAAATGTCAAGCAGATCGGAGCAAGGAAACAGAAATTATAAGGCATTTACCCAGCGTTAAGGTTTCGAACGCACCAAGTCTGTCACCTTGACCCTGTGCTTAGCGGGGGCGGGACGATTGTGGATTTGTCACAGGGCGGTAGAGGACCATTGGAGCAATGCGTGTGTGAAATGTCAAGCAGATCCGAGCAAGGAAACAGAAATTAAAATAAGGCATTTACCCAGCGTTAAGGTTTCGAACGCACCAAGTCTGTGACCTTGACCCTGTGCTTAGCGGGGGCGGGACGAATGTGGGTTTGTCACAGGGCGGTAGAGGAGCATTGGAGCAATGCGTGTGTGAAATGTCAAGCAGATCCGAGCAAGGAAACAGAAATTATAAGGCATTTACCCAGCGTTAAGGTTTCGAACGCACCAAGTCTGTGACCTTGACCCTGGGCTTAGCGGGGGCGGCCAGAATGTGGATTTGTCACAGGGTGGTAGAGGACCATTGGAGCAATGCGTGTGTGAAATGTGAAGCAGATCGGAGCAAGGAAACAGAAATAATAAGGCATTTACCCAGCGTTAAGGTTTCGAACGCACCAAGTCTGTGACCTTGACCCTGGGCTTAGCGGGGGCGGCCAGAATGTGTATTTGTCACAGGGCGGTAGAGGACCATTGGAGCACTGCGTGTGTGAAATGTGAAGCAGATCGGAGCAAGGAAACAGAAATTATAAGGCATTTACCCAGCGTTAAGGTTTCAAACGCACCAAGTCTGTGACCTTGACCCTGTGCTTAGCGGGGGCGGGACAAATGTGCATTTGTCACAGGGCGGTAGAGGACCATTGGAGCAATGCGTGTGTGAAATGTCAAGCAGATCGGAGCAAGGGAACAGAAATTATAAGGCATTTACCCAGCGTTAAGGTTTCGAACGCACCAAGTCTGTGACCTTGACCCTGTGCTTAGCGGGGGCGGGGTGAATGTGGATTTGTCACAGGGCGGTAGAGGACCATTGGAGCAATGCGTGTGTGAAATGTCAAGCAGATCCGAGCAAACAGAAATTATAAGGCATTTACCCAGCGTTAAGGTTTCGAACGCACCAAGTCTGTGACCTTGACCCTGGGCTTAGCGGGGGCGGCACGAATGTGGATTTGTCACAGGGTGGTAGAGGACCATTGGAGCAATGCGTGTGTAAAATGTCAAGCAGATCCGAGCAAGGAAACAGAAATTATAAGCCATTTACCCGAGCGTTAAGGTTTCGTACGGACGTACGGACGTACGGACGTACGAACGTTACGTACGTACGGACGCCGGTAACACTATATGCCCCCCTCACCATTCGGTGGCGGGGGCATAAAAATGCGTTCATAGAACACGGATGTCCCACATATCGCTTTGATAATAAATGAGGCCAAATTCCAAGTCAAAATTTTCTTTTACCTGAGAGTTAAAGTTTTTGAAGCACCAAGTATGTGACCTTGACCCTGGGCTTGGCGGGGGCAGGACAAACGTGGATTTGGCACAGGGCGGTAGAGGACCATTAGAGCAATGCATATATGAAATATGAAGCTGATCCGTGAAAGAAAACAGAAATTATAAGATATTTACCTGAGCGTTAAAGTTTTTGAAGCACTAAGTATGTGATGTTAACCCTGGGCTTGGCGGGGGCGGGACGAATGTGGATTTGGCACAGGGCGGTAGAGGACCATTAGAGCAATGCGTATATGAAATATGAAGATGATCCATGAAAGAAAACAGAAAGTATAAGATATTTACCCGAGCGTTAAAGTTTTTGAAGCACAAAGTATGTGACCATGACACTGGGCTTGGCGGGGGCAGGACAAACGTGGATTTGGCACAGGGCGGTAGAGGACCATTAGAGCAATGCGTATATGAAATATGAAGCTGATCCGTGAAAGAAAACAGAAATTATAAGATATTTACCCGAGCGTTAAAGTTTTTGAAGCACCAAGTATGTAACCTTGACCCTGGGCTTGGCGGGGGCAGGACGAATGTGGATTTGGCACAGTGCAGTAGAGAACCATTAGAGCAATGTGTATATGAAATATGAAGCTGATCCGTGAAAGAAAACAGAAATTATAAGATATTAACCCGAGCGTTAAAGTTTTTGAAGTACCAAGTATGTGACCTTGACCCTGGGCTTGCCGGGGGCAGGACGAACGTGGATTTGGTACAGGGCGGTAGTGAACCATCAGAGCAATGTGTATATGAAATATGAAGCAGATCGGTCGAAGGATGAAGAAATTATGAGACATTTACCCCGAGTGTTAAAGTTTTGTGATGGACGGACGGACGGACGGGAGAACGGGACGCACGTTCCTACGAATGAATACTTGTTGGGTTTTTACTGTATAAAAATACCCAACAAGAGTACCCAACACTATCCTAACCCTACCCAATAAGATCCCCGTACGCTTACAACAAGTACCCATTCGAGTGTGCGGACGGACGGACGGACGGACGTAAACAAGAATTCCGCGGAATCAGATGCCTCGCCTTGTCCCGCCTTGACCTCGAGCCTGGGCCCGAAAGCAATTTTCACTGGCCCGAACATATTATACAATTATTGACTAGTGAGCCATAGAATATCAGATTATATTCTATGGCTCACTAGTCAATAATTGTTTTATTATATGATAATAGTCTGTATACAGCACTTACGACCTTATGCTACTAGACAAAAATTGAAAAAGAATTTGAAAAAAAAAAATGATTTTTTTTAAAAAAAAAATTAAAAATAATAATGCTTGCTACTGGAGCCCAGAATTTGTTTTAATAGTCCTATATTTATCTACATATATCTGCACAGGTCCACATAATGCCACAATATTTTCAACACAGTTTACGGAAATGTAATATACAAAAAAAAATAAAATAATAATGCTTGCTACTGGAGCCCAGAATTTGTTTTAATAGTCCTATATTTATCTACATATATCTGCACAGGTCCACACAATGCCACAATATTTTCAACACAGTTTACGGAAATGTAATATGAAAAAAAAAAAAAAATAATAATGCTCGCTACTGGAGCCCAGAATTTTTGTTAATAGTTACGGAAATGTAATAATGTACCTGTATAAATTACCTGTAATAAGTTAGTGGTCAGGTAAAAAATTGAAAAAGAATGTAAAAAAAAAAATGTAAAAAAAAAATTAAATTTAAAAAAAATAAAAGAATAATGCTCCCTACTGGATGGTCAATCAGTGCGCGAAACAAAAAAGGGAAATAACTAAAAAATTAGCTATGCAAGAGTTGTCATTCTTGTGCGCGACACACCTTCGGGTCGTGGTCTATGCATGTGTTAAGTTTCATGAAAATATTCCAAATAAGGGTGGTGGAGTTATGCTCCGGACACGAAATCAGTGCGAGAAACAAAAAAGGGAGATAACTCAAAAATTAGCTATGCAAGAGTTGTCATTCTTGTGCGCGACACACCTTCGGGTCGTGGTCTATGCATGTGTGAAGTTTCATGAAAATATTCCAAAGGGTGTTCGAGTTATGCTCCGGACAAGAAGTGCCTGCGCCGGACGCGGACGCGGCGCGCTGTCAAATCCATAGTATCCCCCGACAGAGTCCGGGGGATACAATTATTAAGAAATCGACACTTGTTGCTACAGTAACGGTATATCACGCATGCAATTTCTATTTTTTGGGAACTGTCACTTGGATAAAAGTAAAGGTAAAAAATCATGTGGATTTCTCCGACCCTCATATATTGAAGAAAGCAAATTCAACCACTACACATTAAACTAGAGATTATGTTTGTAAAACATGGGTATGCCCCCTGGCGTACTGGAACATAAAAAAAGAACAAGAAATGAGGCAAAGCCACAAAACAAAATTGCTAAGTATTTCAGCGACAAAGATCCAGGTCGTGTTAATGGTGGCACGAGTGTGTGACAAATGTTCAGCTGATTCAAATGTCCAATATGGAAGCAATTCTTTGTGTAATATTGAAGATATTACATGTTGGAGAAACTCTTACAAACTTTTTGACGCAACAAAATGGCAACATGTTTCAGTGATATTTCAAAGGTAACAAAGATCAAGGTTATGTTAATAGTGGCACGAGTGTGTGACAAATGTTCAGGTAATTCAAGTGTCCAAGTATCGAAGCAATCCTTCACATAATATTGAAGATAATACATGTTGGAGAAACTCTTACAAATGTTTTGACGTAAATGTACACGGATGGACGGACAGACAGAACTTCAAGAGCATAGGAGGCATAATTACCTGCCAACAGCAGTCAACAGCGTCTGAATCCATCATTAGAATGCCATTGCATCTGAAACCAGATAATTTACATACAGAACATGGATGATCTTTTCTACCGGAAAAAAATAACTACCGGTAGTAAACTATGAATTATGTTTGTAAAACATGAATATGTCCCCTGGCATACATGTAGCAATGACCCACTGAAGGTCAAAGGTATCAAAATTTACCAATATCTTTTCAATTATCTTTATTTCTCAATGCTCATATATATTGTTAATATTCAATAGATCCGTCTCAGACAGACAGCCAGACAGTTCCACTGAATAATAACAACAATTACATGTACTTTTGTAACCTGAATTTTCTGCCTGTAACGCAGGGTGACTTACGTAAGTCACCCTGAATCACAGAGTTTGTTTTGTTTTGTTTGTTTGTTGGGTTAACAGCCTATCAACAGCTAAGGTTATTTAAGGCCAGGTCAATGGCTTTAGTACTAAATCGCATATATTACCTGTACAAATGGGGGGAAAATCCCAAAATCAGAACTGAATATTTACAATAAAAAAACTATATATTCAGCCCTGAAATCAGAATAATCCTGATCTGATGCCAGGTCCTCGCCACACCAGAATCACTTGCCCCCCTCCCAAAAGCAGTAGGATCAGTAATAATATTACTACTATTATAATGGGAAATAATCCAATTCAACTCCCAGGTAACAAAAGAGTCAAAGATAAAAACGTACCTGAAGGCCAAACCAGGCAAATTGTGATTCCTATAAGGAGGAACCCATACCATTAATTTACGTCGTCGCATCCACCAGACCAACCACCCATTTACAGACAGAAAATTTGTGTTATTACTTCTGGTGAGAAATAAAAAAAGTTATAATGTTTTTTTTCCATGAGAAAAGTTGTGTATCTTCAGCATGGACTGGGATTTACAAGGTCGAGTAGAGACTGGAGAATGGCTAGAACCAGTCAGAATCTGGGGCCCGTTTCACTAAAACTTTTATGATAAAATGTTTGTATGCAGATCTTTATAAATATGCATCTCACATTACCATGGTTTACTAACGTTACCATTTTGCACCAACATCCACATGTCATTACATGTGAACACATACAACATACGATTTTCCGACATTGGCTGTCGGTGTAAATGTTATTCTAAAATTAAGGTTTGCACCTAGGAACTTCTTAGACATACAACATATATAAAGTTTAGTGAAATTGGCCCCTGTATTGTAAGGTGATTAGTTATGGACATTTCATCTCTTCATATCTACGCTATGTAGATGAAAATTAAGATCTTAAATGTTATTTGTTTGTTTCTATGTCACAAAGAGATGAACGTTAATTACCCTCTTCACACCTAGGTAACAGGCATGGACTATTCCATGTAGTTTGAACTACATTACAACCTTTCTACAATGGTCACCCATGGGAAGACACAAAACTGGCTGTTTATTACGAGGTGGCTACTGCATGTAGGGAGGTTAACTATATAGAGGTAAATTTCCATTTACAACAGCCACCTATTAAATAAACAGCCAGTTTTGTGTCTTCCCATGGGTGGCTGTTGTAGAGAGGTTGCCCTGTAGGAACGAAGGAACAAAACTGAAGATTATTAATTGTCATCTCTATGTTGCGAATGTTTGAAGAGACAAAATGTCGCTAATGAGACACCATGGTAGTTGACAAGTTGCAATTTGTTTTATCTTTCTATTTATGTTTAATGACCTGTCAATAACTAAGGTCATTTAGGACAGGTGACGGAGCCCCTTAGCCCCACCCCCTAAATAGGATTAGTACAAATCTTACTGCTCTTACAATGGTTACAACCGGATTCAGCTCTCACGTACTAGAACGCCAACAAGAAAACCGCAAAATGATGCAACGCTCATCTGAAATTTTATCACCGAAATGATCAGCAATTAACAGCACACAGACAGTGAATGAAAACATAGACCAATGGGTTGTTGCGAAAATGAGTCGAATGTAACGGTTAACCAAGATTTAAGAGCATAAACTTCAAGCAGAACAAGAGGGCCGAGGGTCACAATATACGCCCGTTGAGGTGTAGGCAGTATAATAAGGGGGGTAACTCCATGGAAACCAAGATGGCCACGGCCTGCATGTCGAGCCTGCCAAGGCATCTGGAGATCTCAGAGTAGGATACATTGTATATATAATGTAACAACCGATACATTGAACATTAAAAAACAAGAACTGGCATCATTAAACGAAGCTAATCCCCTCGCTGGCAGGCTTGTTAAAAAAATCAAGTCCTCAGTGACCTTGACCTTGGGCGCTCGGACGTGGGTCGAATGCAAAACAAAACACCATCCCTAGACGCACATTGTGACCAAATATTATCAAAATCGGTGAAGTGGTTGATGAGTTATTGAAAAAAAAAACAAAAAAACTTTTAACATGTTTGCCTTACAAATAAGGTGAACTTCTAACTCAGTTGGTCTTGACCTTGGGCACAGTGGCTGCATGCATGGGACAGAGAATGAATATATGAATATATGGATGATGACCAATAAGCATACAAAGTTTCAAGAAAATCTGACTTACGGTTACAGAGAAAGTAGATACCTGAAAACTTTAATGCAAATTTGGACAAAAATGTAACGCAAACTTCTGAAATCTCTAAAAGAACAAACTTTTGACCTTTCGGCGGCCATCTTGGATGACATAACCATCCGATTTCGACAAAAAATAAAATTTGACCCCAATTTTGTAATCCCCCTACCTAAGGACCATGACCATGAAGTTTGGTGGTGACTATAAGCCCAATGGTTACCGAGGAGAAGACGTTAGAAAATGTTCACAGACGACGGACGACAGACACATTGCGGTAATAATAGCTCACATGAGCTTCGCTCAGGTGAGCTAAAAACATGTACAAATTTTTTTACGTAAAAAAGTCACAACCATGTGAATGTCAAATACGTCAAGGATATGTTCATGGTGGCATGAGTAGTTTCCAAATGCTCACATGTATCAAGTAGCCAAATATTGAACCAATCCATTGAATAATATTAAAATTATATGATGATGAAGAAACTTGTAAAACTTTTTAATATGAAAAATACAGCTAACTGTTCCCATAACCATCTGAAGATCAAAATGGTCAAGGTCACGTTAATGGGAGCATGAGTTAAATGGTTATTCTACCATGTCTGTCAAATTGGACTCAACCAATCCGTTTGGCATAGGTGTGGCCTCGCGGATTCAATATACACCTGCCGCATTATTGTTGACATCCGTTTGAACGTAGCTTCACAAGTCTGTCACTGACTAGGACAGATAAACAAAATGGATCCAACTAATCAGCATAGAATAGGTGTGGCTACATTGAATTCAGAATACACCTGTCCCACTTCCATATTTGCCTGCGGTCAAATCATCGGATAAATTGTTTGCTATGCCAAACTATTAAGGACCTCCGGCAGCATCCGTTTGAACACAGCTACACACGCGTGTCACTGATTATTTCAACTCAAAATTGTCAAAGCACAAGTAAGCTGAAGTAACATTCTGCAAAGCATTGAAGAATCAATTTACGAAATGTCGGAGATTATTTCAGCATTTTGTAAACAAAATAGAAAAATAACATTTAATTTCACATTTTTTTCTGATTCTGGCTCTGCTGTCTGTTTTACCGTGAACTACAACCGACTTCCGCACAGATAGTCGTCGCCGACGATTGCAACCAACGTATAAATAATCCAAGTATAACTAGGCGAAGGAAAAAATAACGATTAACACATACATTAAACAACAAAAAACAAAGAAATTATGCAACAAATACATGAAATCCATAAATCCAAACGATATTATATAAGAAACCTTCATCCACCAATCAGGTAAGCTGTACTACTGCTACGTCATAGCGGTTATTTTTACAGCACCACCTCGCGCCAGTAGGTCGCAGTAAAAGCAGAGATAAGCGATGACCAATTCATTGCATGGCTCTGTATAGGTGTCAGATAACGTGCGATTTGAGAAATCTCAGTATCACGAAAAATACAAATGAACCGGAAATCGGTTATTAGGGTCGTCTTTGTTGTTTTCAGAGCATTTTGAAGAAAATAAGTAATAGTTTGTAATGTGACCTTTAATGCAAGAAACTAACGTACCGTATTAGGGGACATACAAAACTCGGCGGTCCAAATTTTGACAGACATGACCTATATTTTGGGAAAAGTAGGTCATGGTCCACCGAATGTCACAGCGTGGTTAGGTATCAATGTAAGGAAGCTAGTCCTGATGTTTGGTGAACATCCAACACACGTATCAGGAGAGATAAGAAATTTTGATGTACATCCAATTTTTACGGGTGTGACCTATATATCGAGAAAAGTAGGTCAAGGTTACCCAAATGTAAGAAAATGATTGATGAAGTTTGGCGCATATGCAACAAATGTATCAGGATTTAACCAAGATTTAAGAGTATAAAATTGCTAAGTAATTCAAGCGCAAAAGGTAGGTCAATGACATGGATGGGTGAGTGGATTGTGGGCGGGTTGTGATGAGTGATGCACAAAGGAAGTTGTGTCCAAGTTTCATGAATATACTCATAAGCCAAGATATCGTTGAATAAATTACTTGAATGTAAAGGTTAACCAAGATTTACGAACATAAAATTGCGAAGTAATGAAAGAGGAAGAAGTAGGTCAAGGACATGGAGATGGGCAGGTGGATTGTGGGTGGATTGTGGTGAGTCAAGCACGAACTAAGCTGTGTCAAAGTTTTATGAACATAGGCCAAGGGGTTGTTGAGAAAATGACTCAAATCTATATCTGGACGCCGACGAGGTCGAGCGCAGACGACAATAGCTCTCTCAGTTTTCTTCAAAAACAGACGAGCTAAAAATGTACCCAAGGGTCAAACCAGGGATATCGGGATTGCAATAATGATGAACCCCATTATGAATTACTCACACTCGAGAAACAAGGCGACAAAGATATAATTTCTCACCATGTACAATACACCCCTATATGGACCACAAGTAGAAGACTCGCACCTACATTAGGACCCAGTTCAACTAGATGGTCGGTAAATCCCAAGCAGTCACAGAAATATAGCAATTCAAAAAACTTTAACGTAAAACTCGGACGCCGGACAAAGCGGTAACTATATGCTCCCCTGAAAAAGAATTTTCGGCGAGCATAAAAATATTTTACCTCACCAACCCAATGCTGTGAAACTACATAGTTTTAAATGCTATATAGTCTACAGAAATAGGTGGGTGGGGTAACTATTTTTGAATGGGCCATTTACTGGGTCCTAGGTCCGAGTCTTCCACCTGTGACATATGGGCTTCAGGCCGAGTAAAATGGTCCTTACAAGATACAAATGTAGATCCTGATCTGATTGCACAGTCACACTGACGAATAAGATTCTATACTGCTTTTACTGTCAACAGTAATGCTACTCCAGTGACTGAATGGCGAAAAGCATAGGTGTAGGCCCTGATCAGAGTACGCAGTCACACACTTTGTACATGGTCTCATATCAGTGATTCTATATTTTATGTACATGTACATCTGGTGTCCTGGTGTTTGTTTGTGTATTGGTGTTTAACGGCATAACAACAGCTAAGGCCGGGCAAACGGGTTCGATCCAGTTTTAACCTACTGCAATGGGGGAAAATCCCAAAATCAGAACGGAATATTTGCATCAAGAAAAAATATATTCAGCCCTGAAATTAGAATAACCTGACCTGCAGGTGCCAGGTCCATACCACTTTCACTTTCCCTAAAATAGGATTATCTATAATCGTAATACTCACATAAAGGGTAAAAATTCCAAAGACGTATGTGAGGGCCAAACCAGGTCTCCGGTCGGAATTCCGGTAAGGGTGAACCCCGATTGTTAAATTTACTGACAAATCACACAATTTTTTTATAAAGAAAATTAATATTTTAGTAGTGACACATTTATTCAGACCCACAACATTTATATATCAGGATATAATTAGTAAAACCTCTGTAACAACAATATGCAGACACAGCTTTGAGGGGTGTTGGTTTCTATTGGCAATCACATTAAAGGTAAACATTAAATTAAAGTTATATTGTACAACATATGCAAAGTATAAATATGTTTGTTATATATGCTGTTATAGTACCGTAGTTTAAACTAGATGGTCGGTAAATCCGACAAATGCCTGGATTGAAATTCAAAGTCCTTGACCCTGGGTATTGGTGTAGTATGCTTTATTAATCATAACCAGACGGCTGCGGCTCGCATGTCGAGCCCGCCGAGGCATTTGATGGTCTCAGAGTGTATTTATTTGAAGTTTAATGCCCAATAAGCATACAAAGTTTCAAGCAAATCTGACTTACGGTTACAGAGATAGTAGGTATGTGAAAACTTTAACGCAAATTTTGACAGAAACTTTAACGCAAACTTCTAAGTCATTTGACCTTGACATAGGGGAACAGGGGCCGCATGAGTGGGACACAGAATGAATATATGGATGATGACTAATAAGCATATTAAGTTTAAAGTCAATGTGACTTAGGATTGCAGAGATATAAGGTATTTAAAAACTTTAACGCAGATTTCGGAACACAAACTTCTGAGTCATTTGACCTTGACCTTGGGCACAGGGGCCGCATGATTGGGATACAGCATGAATATATGGATGATGACTAATAAGCAAATGAAGTTTCAAGTCAATGTGACTTAGGACTGCAGAGATGCAAGGTATTTAAAAACTTTAACGCATATTTCGGATGGACGGACGGATGTTCTTACAGTACTATACTTATGTGGCTTATCACATGTTAAATATTAGCCACATAAAACGACGTTTAGCCACATAAAAGGATTTTTTAGGTGGCTAATTGTAACCAACCCTATCCTTTTCCAAGTCCATAACCCTGTGGGGCTAGCCACATAAGTACCCTAATGTGTGCCCGGACGGACGGACGGACGCGCGGACACCCGGACGTCATTGTGATCACTATGTCTCGCTTTCCGCAAGCGGGCTCGACGATAAATGGTGATAAATGTGTATATGAAGTTTCACATCATAATCTCAATTGGTAACAGAGATAAATTCTTGAAAGGTTTAACGCAATGTTTTGTTTAGTAGTCACAATAAATATTTGGATGCTAATTTGAATTGAATTGAATTTGAAAAACTTTAACGTAAAACTTTAACAAAACGTTTAAAATCATTTGATCTTGGGCTCCTGGGCAGCATGGGTAGGGTTTGTTTGTTTGTTTGGGTTTAACGGCCTATCAACAGCTAAGGTCATTTAAGGCCGGGTCAATGGGTTTAGTACTAAATCCCATATATTACCTGTACAAGTACATGTACATGTTCAAGTACATATACAAATGGGGGGAAAATCCCAAAATCAGAACTGAATATTTACAATAACAAAACTATATATTCAGCCCTGAAATGGCAATAATCCTGATCTGATGCCAGGTCCTCACCACACCAGAATCACTTGGCCCCTCCCAAAAGCAGTAGGATCAGTAATAATCTTACTACTTTTATAATGGGCAATAACCCATTTCAAAGCCCAGGTAACAAAAGAGCCAAAGATAAAAACGTACCGGAGGGCCAAACCAGGCAAATCGTGATTCCTATAAGGAGGAACCCCTACTGTTAATTTACGCCGTCTCGTTCGCCCGACCACCACCCACGCATGGGTAGGGCATACAATGAAAATATGGATGGTTATCAATGTGTATATGAAGTTTCAAGTTGATATTCCAAGCAGTCACAGATATAGCAATTTGAAAAACTTTAACGTAAAACTTGGATGGCGAACGCCAGACAAAGCGGTAACTATATGCTCCCCCCGAAAAAAAATGTTCGCGGCGCATAATAAATGGAGTCATTTCCGTTACATTTTGTCATTACCGTTACATAAATCATTTCCATTACACCCACATCTTTGGAGGCTGTGGTATTAATTAAACGTAGCTTTATAAAGATGTTTGGTACATGTGGTAAAACACGGCATTCTGTTGCATGCCAAGCTATTTTGTTTAGTTTAACTTTACTGATTCATATTAAATACATGTTGTTGGGTTACCATAAATGAGAATTCCACGAATTGCTACTAAATTGCTCTGTTTCAAACTAATACAACTAGAAATGGACGCTTGTCGACAAGCGCATGTGTATCCCCCTCCCCAGATACACAAGTAGTTTGAAAAAAGGGTGTTCGAGTTATGCTCCGGAGACAAAATCAGTGACGGAAAAAACAAAGGGAGATAACTAAAAAATTAGTGATGCAAGAGTTGTCATTCTTGCGTGACACACCTTTAGGGTTGTGGTCTATGCATGTGTGAAGTTTCATGAAAATATTCCAAAGGGTGTTCGAGTTATGCTCCAGACACGAAATTAGTGCACAAAACAACAAAGGGAGATAACTAAGAAATTAACGATGCAAGAGTTGTCATTCTTACGTGCGACACACCTTTGGGTCGTCTTCTATGCATGTGTGAAGTTTAATAAACTAGAAAATGTGTTCATAGAACACGGATGTCCCACATATCGCTTTGATAATAAATGAGGTCAAATTCCAAGTCAAAATTTTCTTTTACCTGAGTTAAAGTTTTTGAAGCACCAAGTATGTGACCTTGACCCTGGGCTTGGCGGGGGCAGGACAAATGTGGATTTGGCACAGGGCGGTAGAGGACCATTAGAGCAATGCATATATGAAATATGAAGCTGATCCGTGAAAGAAAACAGAAATTATAAGATATTTACCTGAGCGTTAAAGTTTTTGAAGCACTAAGTATGTGATGTTAACCCTGGGCTTGGCGAGGGCGGGACGAACGTGGATTTGGCACAGGGCGGTAGAGGACCATTAGAGCAATGCGTATATGAAATATGAAGATGATCCATGAAAGAAAACAGAAAGTATAAGATATTTACCCGAGCGTTAAAGTTTTTGAAGCACTAAGTATGTGACCTTGACCCTGGGCTTGGCGGGGGCAGAACGAACGTGGATTTGGCACAGGGCGGTAGAGGACCATTAGAGCAATGCGTATATGAAATATGAAGCTGATCCGTGAAAGAAAACAGAAATTATAATAAGATATTTACCCGAGCGTTAAAGTTTTTGAAGCACCAAGTATGTAACCTTGACCCTGGGTTTGGCGGGGGCAGGACGAATGTGGATTTGGCACAGGGCGGTAGAGGACCATTAGAGCAATGTGTATATGAAATATGAAGCTGATCCGTGAAAGAAAACAGAAATTATAAGATATTAACCTGAGCGTTAAAGTTTTTGAAGCACCAAGTATGTGACCTTGACCCTGGGCTTGCCGGGGGCAGGACGAACGTGGATTTGGCACAGGGCGATAGTGAACCATCAGAGCAATGTGTATATGAAATATGAAGCAGATCGGTCGAAGGATGAAGAAATTATGAGACATTTACCCGAGTGTTAAAGTTTTGTGACGGACGGACGGGAGGACGGGACGCACGTTCCTACGAATGAATACTTGTTGGGTTTTTACTGTATAAAAATACCCAACAAGAGTACCCAACACTATCCTAACCCTACCCAATAAGATCCCCGTACGCTTACAACAAGTACCCATTCATGTGTGCGGACGGACGGACGGACAAGGGTAACACTAAATGCCCCCTCCACTATCGTGGTGGGGCATAAAAATATTCCAAAGGGTGTTCGAGTTATGCTCTGGATACAAAATCAGAGCACAAAACAACAAAGGGAGATAAGTAAACAAGAATTCCGCGGAATCAGATGCCTCGCCTTGTCCCGCCTTGACCTCGTGCCTGGGCCCGAAAGCAATTTTCACTGGCCCGAACATATTATACAATTATTGACTAGTGAGCCATAGAATATCAGATTATATTCTATGGCTCACTAGTCAATAATTGTTTTATTATATGATAATAGTCTGTATACAGCACTTACGACCTTATGCTACTAGACAAAAATTGAAAAAGAATTTGAAAAAAAAAAATGAATTTTTTTTTAAAAAAAATTAAAAATAATAATGCTTGCTACTGGAGCCCAGAATTTGTTTTAATAGTCCTATATTTATCTACATATATCTGCACAGGTCCACATAATGCCACAATATTTTCAACACAGTTTACGGAAATGTAATATACAAAAAATAATAAAATAATAATGCTCGCTACTGGAGCCCAGAATTTTTGTTAATAGTTACGGAAATGTAATAATGTACCTGTATAAATTACCTGTAATAAGTTAGTGGTCAGTTAAAAAATTGAAAAAGAATGTAAAAAAAAAAATGTAAAAAAAAAATAAAATTTAAAAAAAATAAAAGAATAATGCTCCCTACTGGAGCCCAGAATGTTTTTTAATAGTCCTATATTTATCTACATATCATATATATACACGTCCACATATTGCCACAATATTTTCAACACAGTTTACGGAAATGTAATATAATCATCTACCGGTACCTGTATAAATTACCTGTAAGTGGTCAGTGGTCAGTTGCACATGCTAGCACATGCACAGGTGAATAGTCTGTATATAGCACTTACGACCTTATGCTACTAGACAAAAATTGAAAAATAATTTGAAAAAAAAAATGAAAAAAAAAAAATATAAAAAAATGAAAAAAAAAAAAAAATGAAAACAAAAAAAATGAAGAAAAAAAAATGAAAAAATGAAAAAAAAAAAAAATAAAAAAAAAAAAAAATGAAAAAAAAAATGAAAAAAAAAAAATGGAAAAAAAAAGTTTAAAAATAATAATGCTTGCTACTGGAGCCCAGATTTTTTTTTTAATAGTCCTATATTTATCTACATATATCTGCACAGGTCCACATAATGCCACAATATTTTCAACACAGTACCCAATGTAGTAATTTACCTGTATAAATTACCTGTGGTCAGCAGTGGTCAAGCACTGGACATTTGCACATGCAAGCCCATGCTAGCACATGGTTCTCCCAGTCTCTATTGTTCTCTCTACAGGTAAGGTGTACAGAGCACACGAGAAAAGGTGTACAGAGCAGACGAGAAAACGGGTCTTCATGCATTATTGTCCAGTTTGTAGAGTGCGCAAAACAAAAAAGGGAGATAACTCAAAAATTAGCTACGCAAGAGTTGTCATTCTTGTGCGCGACACACCTCGGGGTGTCTATGCTCCGGGGCGGATGTGTAATGTTTCATGAAAATATTCCAAAGGGTGGTCGAGTTATGCTCCGGACAGGAAATCAATGCGCGAAAACAAAAAAGGGAGATAACTAAAAAAATAGCTATGCAAGAGTTGTCATTCTTGTGCACGACACACCTTCGGGTCGTGGTCTATGCATGTGTGAAGTTTCATAAAAATATTCCAAAGGGTGGTCGAGTTATGGTCAATCAGTGCGCGAAACAAAAAAGGGAGATAACTCAAAAATTAGCTATGCAAGAGTTGTCATTCTTGTGCGCAACACACCTTTGGGTCGTGGTCTATGCATGTGTGAAGTTTCATGAAAATATTCCAAAGGGTGGTGGAGTTATGCTCCGGACACGAAATCAGTGCGAGAAACAAAAAATGGAGATAACTCAAAAATTAGCTATGCAAGAGTTGTCATTCTTGTGCGCGACACACCTTCGGGTCGTGGTCTATGCATGTGTGAAGTTTCATGAAAATATTCCAAAGGGTTTTCGAGTTATGCTCCGGACAAGAAGTGTCTGCGGCGGACGCGGACGCGGCGCGCTGTCAAATCCATAGTATCCCCCGACGGAGTCCGGGGGATACAATTAGCTTACCTTAAATTATTCTTGACATTTTTCTTAATAGAAGCACCTTCAGTTTTATGTACAACTCCATTGAAAAGAAAAAATGTAAATGTAAAGCTGTGTTTACGTCATGTAAATGTATGTAACGGAAATGACATTTCTGAGACCCCAGGCCCCCTGAAGTGGAAATAAAATATATACAAGAAATGAGGCAAAGCTACGAAGGCCAGGTTTTTTCCAAGCATAGACACTTGGATAACATAATTATACTCACTTTTTGTAGACTAGATGGCCGTGGCCTGCATGTCGCGCCTTGGGGCGAGGCATGGACACTAAAAAAATAGATATAGTAGATAGAAAAACTTTAATCAAAAAACTTTAACCGGACACACGGACATATGGACGGACGGACGTATGCCAAAATGCCGACGATATCACACTTTCCGCAAGCCGGCGCGACAATGATGATAAACACCCATGTGAAGTATCAAGGTAATAGGTGAAGCAGTTGCAGAGATATAGTACACAAAAAAACTTTAACAAAACAAGAAATGAGGCAAAGCCACGAAAGCCAGGTTTTTTTCCAAGCATAGACACTTGGATAACATAATTATACCAATTTTTGTAGACTAGATGGCCATGGCCTGCATGTCGCGCCTTGGGGCGAGGCATGGACACTAAAAAAATAGATATAGTAGATGGAAAGACTTTAACCAAAAAACTTTCCCCAAGCAGGTGTGACAATGATGATAAACACCCATGTGAAGTATCAAGGTATTGGGTGAAGCAGTTGCAGAGATATAGTACACGAAAAAACTTTAACAAAAAAATTCAAAGTAATTTGACCTTGACATTGGGCACAGGATCGCGCTTTCCGCAAGCAGGTGCGACAATGATGATAAACACCCATGTGAAGTATCAAGGTATTGGGTAAAGCAGTTGCAGAGATATAGTACACGAACAAAATTTAACAAAAAAATTCAAAGTAATTTGACCTTGACATTGGGCACAGGATCGCGCTTTCCGCAAGCAGGTGCAACAATGATGATAAACACCCATGTGAAGTATCAAGGTATTGGGTGAAGCAGTTGCAGAGATATAGTACACGAAAAAACTTTAACAAAAAAATTCAAAGTAATGACCTTGACATTGGGCACAGGATCGCGCTTTCCGCAAGCAGGTGCGACAATGATGATAAACACCATGTGAAGTATCAAGGTATTGGGTAAAGCAGTTGCAGAGATATAGTACACGAACAAAATTTAACAAAAAAATTCAAAGTAATTTGACCTTGACATTGGGCACAGGATCGCGCTTTCCGCAAGCAGGTGCAACAATGATGATAAACACCCATGTGAAGTATCAAGGTATTGGGTGAAGCAGTTGCAGAGATATAGTACACGAAAAAACTTTAACAAAAAAATTCAAAGTAATTTGACCTTGACATTGGGCACAGGATCGCGCTTTCCGCAAGCAGGTGCGACAATGATGATAAACACCCATGTGAAGTATCAAGGTATTGGGTGAAGCAGTTGCAGAGATATAGTACACGAAAAAACTTTAACAAAAAAATTCAAAGTAATTTGACCTTGACATTGGGCACAGGGGCCGCACGGTTGAGGGTTAGAGTGAAAATATGGATGATGATAAACACCCATGTGAAGTTTCAAGGTAATGGGCGAAGCAGTTGCAGAGATATAGTATAACGAAAAAGTTTTAACCAAAAAACTCGAACCAGACGTATGTTAAAAAGTTAACGTTGAAAATGGCTAAGTCAATTACGTAGAAATAATAGGTGAAGGTAAAAAAATGGTCACATGTTGGATAGTTGTATGTGGTAGGCACCCCTTGGTTATGAAGCTGTGAAAGTTTGGTGGTCCTAGGTGGTACAGTACCAAAGAAATGGACTTAAACACGAAAACTTAACATTGTAAACGCGAAAACTTAACATTGAAAATGGCTAAGTCGACTACGAGGAAAAAATGGGTCAAGTTAAAAAAAAAGTAACATGTTGGATAGTGATATGTGGTGGGCACCCCTTGATTATGAAGCTGTGAAAGTTTGGTGGTCCTAGGTGGTACAGTAATAAAGAAATGGACTCAAACACGAAAACTTAACATTGATTGTGGACGCCGCCCGCCGCCCGCCAGCCCGCCCGCCCGGCTTTCGGCCATTTCAATAGCCTGGAATCCAATAGCCTGGATTTTTTTTCCAAAAACCTGGCTAAAAAAGGTAACATGTTGGATAGTGATATGTGGTGGGCACCCCTTGATTATGAAGCCGTGAAAGTTTGGTGGTCCTAGGTGGTACAGTAACAAAGAAATGGACTCAAACACGAAAACTTAACATTGATTGTGGACGCCGCCCGCCCGCCCGCCCGGCTTTCGCCAATCCAATAGCCTGGATTTCTTTTAAAAAAACCTGGCTAAAAATGACGAGAACAATTGGCTATACTATTATAAATGTAACACCTGGACTGTCATCCAATGGAATAAACACAGTTTAAGGACCGACTATATAAAAATATGACCGTTTGTTTCAAATGTAGTGGAATCATACATGTGACTGAATATCTATATAATGTATATCTGACACTGTTTTTCTTAGAAAATATTATACAGAGCATTGAGTTGCCATCTCCGCCATTTTAGTTTGTACATGTTATCGGACAGTTTCACCACTTGGAGGGTTTGACACCTACAGCAAATAATATGGCAGAAAATGTAATAAAATTTTGTGCAATATGTCCCACATATATAGGACGACGTCCTGTAAATATTATTCCAGCGGACAACACACAAAGCTAGATATCTGAGCATTCCTACCATCACTCACAAAATATAAAATGGACATTTTCAATGAATAAAATGTCAAACTGATGCACTGTCTATTATTAGAAGTGCATCTGTCACAGGTAAAAGCCGTACTTACTCGCATAGCAGGCAAGTAGACAGTAGTGACAATACACTCAGATAACTGCTTACAAGTCACTGGATTTGATACAGTATTTATGGTAATACAGGTATATATCTACAGCACTGTGTATTGTCTTTACTGAATTCTCAAACATTTTAACAAAGGGTCAACGAACCCTTCAGATATCAGACTTTGTATATACATTTGATAAAAACCAGGCATAGATGTCACCCCATCATGTTGCACCAACTTTTATTCATGTGTTTGTCATATTATTTGTGGTATGTGTCAAACGCAATAAGAGGTCATTAATACTGGCTGATGGCTTGTACACGCCGACATGGAAACTCCATGCACTGTGTAGGATATAGTAAGAAGAGTATGTTCACATGTATGTTATGCTTAACATCCCATCACATGTACAAAGCAATTATGCAGGAATTATTAGATGATCTGGGGACCGTTTCACTAAACTTCGTACGACTAAAATGTTCATAAGTGCAAAATTATGATAGTCTGTAAATTTCACATTAACACAGTTTTCTTGTAAACAATTATTGGATTTACATTTATTTAGCATAGGCTGCATATGCAGCCTATGCTTAATAAATGTAAATCCATCAATTGAAATTTCCAGACAATTCTAAATTTGCGCTTACGAACATTTTAGTCATAAGAAGTTTAGTGAAACGGCCCCCAGGGGCCCCACGGGTCCTTAATGGATTATTGGTTCTACCTCGAAACTAGAAAAACGGCACCAAGTTGTACATAAAATATGGAATCACTGATATACAGGTACAAACAATTCTAAATACTTGTTTCTGCAATTTTTCTCATTTCTCCTTGAAAGTATATGTTGTGACCACCAATTTGTACAGACAGATCAACATAAACAGAAATATTTAGATTGATTGATTGTTAGGGCTTAACAGCCTATCAACAGCTACGGTCATTTAAAGGTCAGATCAATGGGTTTAGTACTAACTCCCATAATTATATTACCTGTACAATAAAAAAAATCTATATAGTCAGCCCTGAAATCAGAATAATCCTGATCCGATTACAGGTCCTGGCCACACCAGAATCACTTGGCCCCCTCCAAAAAGCCGTAGGATCAGTAATAAACATACTACTTTTATAATGGGCAATAATGGGCAATAATTCCAGCACAAAAATATTTACACAATTCCCTAACATTTGATTGGCCCGTAGCAAGTCTCCGTCCAAAATTTATATCCCAGTAAACTCCCACGCCGAACTATTTTCCGTAACCGTGAGGCGCAGTTAGAATAATTCTTAAGAAAACGGAAAATAAACACATTTTCTTGATGAATTTATTTCAAATGCTGGAATTATAAGGAATGAATGGCCTTTTTGTGGAATTTATCGGGGATATAAACTTGAAAAAAGTCGCGGGAATACTGGACGAGGCCTTCTGGCCTTCGTCCAGTATTCCCACGACTTTTCCAAGTTTATACCCCGATAAATTCCACAAAAAGGCCATTCATTCCTATAATAACCCAGTTCCAATAAATATTTAGAGCCATTTGTTAACCCTTACAACCCTAAATAGCTGAATGCACTGTGTTCTGCTAATTTTCCGACCAATTCAATCATCAGAAAATGACTAATCAATTTATAAAATGAGGAGTATTTATTTTTGTAAAATAACATAATTACTTGCAAAAGTGCAGATCCTGATGAGAGTTTGCGAACACTGCCATAGAGGTATGTAGGGTTGAAATGATTAAATAATGGTACCATGCTCTAACTGGTATAAATCTAGTTCTAGGTAGTGTTATCACGGTTCAAATGAGTCGTCATACCATATACTTTTGGTCAAACACAAGGCAGATATCCAGCTGATTTCTTTCAGCAAATTTGTGTCTACCTCTGCATAAAATGGGTTAATTGACTTAATGTAATGCATAATAACTCATGGCAACATTGGGCAACACAATAAAATGTTGTTTTCAAAGTTTAATATAAAATTGACAATATATCTAGGACAAAGTCAATGTATCACAATACATGTAGTACTAAACTATATAGGATATTATACAATATACATGTAGTACTAAACTATATAGGATATTATACAATATACATGTAGTACTAAACTATATAGGATATTATACAATATACAAAATATGTAAAAAATATGATTGATTATTATTTAGGCCAACATCTTGGTTTAGGCCAGACTCAATTGATTACGGTTTTATCTCCATTCAACAACAAGGCCATATGTGGCTCAGGCTGTGACTACACACGATTTGGATGATTATCGACTATAAGGCTATATAAAGTTAATTTACTGAATATCGTTCAAACTTTGGAAAAAAACAATAATTTCGCCACGAAAGTGGTGTCGCGCCTGCCGAGGAATTTGACCATAACATGATCATGGGTATTTGCTAAGCATCACAAAAACCGTCAGAGAAGTGCATGCTTAAAACACGAAAAAGGTCATGGTTGAAGAAACTTTTTGACGTAACAAGAATTCCGCGGAATCAAATGTCTTTTCTTGTTCCGCCTTGACCTTCACCCTGGGGCCAGAGAAAACAAATTTAATAGTCGTATATTCATCTACATATAGTAAAGGGATGTATAAAGTTTGATGACTGTAGCTGATAAGGTGTTGGAAGTATTGATCGTAACACGAAAACTTAACAAATGATCAATATCAATCACTCAGCAATTCAGTTGATCAATTTCTCCAAAACAAGCGCTATGTTCAAGTGTATACTGTCAGAAACTGTGATAAACAAGGGAGATAACATGATACATGTTCATTGTACAGATACCAGTAAGAAAAATGCATGAAATAAAATGATTTTTTGTTGTGAAAGGATTAAAAAATATCACATTTAGAAAGAGGTTTCCGTTAGAGACGCATGTTTATGTAACATAAATAATAAACCAAAATTAAATTAGCCATAGATTTTAGAAGAAAAAAAACGATTGCAACAATGGTTACTTTTCAGTATTATAAACATTATTTTACTAATCCCTATTTCTTCAGGCGACTCATATGTACAATTGTACAATTGGGTTCGGAAATAAGATATAAATCTGTACGGAAAATAGTTTGTCGTAATCTCACTTTCTGCGCATATCTGAGACACAGTCCCAGTCAGGGTAAATCTGCTCACTCTTGCACATGTATTACATATCTGAGACCCAGTCGCAGTGAGGGTAAATCTGCTCACTCTTGCACATGTATTACATATCTGAGACCCAGTCGCAGTGAGGGTAAATCTGCTCCCATCTTGTACATGATTACATGCTCACTCTGCTCACTCTGACACCCCATGTATTACATACTCTGAGACCCAGTCCAGTGAGGGTAAATCTGCTCACTCTTGTACATTGTATTACATATCTGAGACCCAGTCGCAGCCAGTGAGTGGATCTCTCACTCTTGCATGAAATTTTCTAGACATCCCAGTGAGGGTCACATCCCTCCATCTGTACAGTATTTTCTATCTGACCCACCCTCCCAGTATCTGCTCCCCTCTGCACATGTGATACTGCCCTCATCTTGTACATGTTTTACATATCTGAGACCCAGTCAGTGAGGGTAAATCTGCACTCACATGTATTACATATGAGACCCAGTCCCATGAGTAAATTTGCTCACTCTTGTACATGTTATTACATATATGAGACTCAGTCGCCCAGTGAGGGTAAATCTGCTCACTCTTTGTACATGTATTACATATCTGAGACCCAGTCCCAGAGAGGGTAAATCTGCTCACTCTTGTACATGTATTATATCGACCCGCAGTGAGGGTAAATCTGTCACTGTACGTACATATTGAGACCCGTGAGGGTAAATCTGCTCACTCTTGTACATGTATTACATATCTGAGACCAGTCCCAGTGAGGGTAAATCTGCTCACTCTTGTACATGTATTACATATCTGAGACCCAGTCCCAGTGAGGGTAAATCTGCTCACTCTTGTACATGTATTACATATCTGAGACCCAGTCCCAGTGAGGGTAAATCTGCTCATCTTGTACATGTATTACATATGAGACCCAGTCCCAGTCAGTGAGGGTATATCTGCTCACTCTTGTACATGTATTACAGATCTGAGACCCAGTCCCAGTGAGGGTAAATCTGCTCACTCTTGTAATGTATTACATATCGAGACCCCAGTCCCCAGTGAGGGTAAATCTGCTCATCTGACATGTATTAAATATCTGAGACCCAGTCCAGTGAGGGTAAATCTGCTCACTCTTGTACAGTATTACATATCTGAGACCCCAGTCGTGAGGGTAAATGTGCTCACTCTTTTGTACATGTATTTTACATATCTGAGACCCAGTCAGTGAGGGTAAATCTGCTCACCTGTTGTACATGTATTACATATCCGAGACCCAGTCAGTGAGGGTTAAATCTGCTCACTCTTGTACATGTATTTTAACATATGAGACCCAGTCCCAGTGAGGGTAAATCTGCTCACTCTTGTACATGTATTACATACCGAGACAGTCCCAGTGAGGGTAAATCTGCTCACTCTTGTACATGTATTTTACATATCTGAGACCCAGTCGCAGTGAGGGTAAATCTGCTCACTCTTGCACATGTATTACATATCTGAGACCCAGTCCCAGTGAGGGTAAATCTGCTCACTCTTGTACATGTATTACATATCTGAGACCCAGTCCCAGTGAGGGTAAATCTGCTCACTCTTGTACATGTATTACATATCTGAGACCCAGTCCCAGTGAGGGTAAATCTGCTCACTCTTGTACATGTATTACATATCTGAGACACAGTCCCAGTGAGGGTAAATCTGCTCACTCTTGCACATGTATTACATATCTGAGACCCAGTCCCAGTGAGGGTAAATCTGCTCACTCTTGTACATGTATTACATATCTGAGACCCAGTCGCAGTGAGGGTAAATCTGCTCACTCTTGTACATGTATTACATATCTGAGACCCAGTCCCAGTGAGGGTAAATCTGCTCACTCTTGTACATGTATTACATATCTGAGACACAGTCCCAGTGAGGGTAAATCTGCTCACTCTTGCACATGTATTACATATCTGAGACCCAGTCCCAGTGAGGGTAAATCTGCTCACTCTTGTACATGTATTACATATCTGAGACCCAGTCAGTGAGGGTAATCTGCTCACTCTTGTACATGTATTACATATCTGAGACCCAGTCCCAGTGAGGGTAAATCTGCTCACTCTTGTACATGTATTACATATCTGAGACACAGTCCCAGTGAGGGTAAATCTGCTCACTCTTGCATGTATTACATATCTGAGACCCATCCCCAGTTGAGGGTAAATCTCACTCTTGTAATGTTTTACATATGAGACCCAGTCCCAGTGAGGGTAAATCTGCTCACTCTTGTACATGTATTACATATCTGAGACCCAGTCCCAGTGAGGGTAAATCTGCTCACTCTTGTACAATGTATTACATCTCATATTCTCTTTTATTGAACATCTAGTAAATGATGATTTGTTGTTTGAGCAATTACCACCATACAATCGATGCAATATAGGGACGATTGATTTATTGATTGATTGATTGATTGAAGGCTTATAATTAACCCATATCCAGCAAATACACAAAAGATTGGCACTTTTCTACTTACAAAGGACATAATGTAATGCTGCCAGCTACTGTTTCATTTTAAATTTTCGGAACCTACCATAATATCATATCTACAATATATGCATCACATGTGTCAACAAAAAAATTACAAATGTGATAAAGAAAAACATAAATATAAATTCACCTCAAAAGGACACAAAAAGAGGATAATTTAAATTCAAATAATTGTTCCATAATATGGCAAAATCAAACTGCATATACATGTATTGTTAAATAAAAAGTTAATACAGATGATAACCAAAATGTTTATTAAAGCAATATGAAATATGATAAAAAAGACCATAACATATTTCTATGGTATATTGTATATGTAAGTGACCATAACATAGTGCTATGGTATAATATGGTATATGTAATAATAAAGGTTTATAACAAAATAATAGAATGTCAAGAATGTTCGCCGTTTTGTAGCTGTTTTTCATTCACAGGTTAAATTGTTTACATGTTGTGGCATTATTCATTTTTCAGCATAAAACTAACATTTGTCAATTTAAATTTTTTCCTATCTCCAGCATATCAGTCATATTCCCAAAATGACGAAAACAGGGAATACAAATACATCGGCCATACACTGTTACAATGATGAGCTGCTTGGATGTATTAATTGCCTAAAGGTATAAAAGGCACACACATGTCATGACTGCCAAGGCCTTGTCAATATACTTTAACACTAAAAAGGGCGGGAACCAAAAATTGTTGTCTGCCTTTTTTTATATTTAATCTATTCCTTAGCAAAACATATTTTGGCAGCGCAAGAGATTCTCATGCACTATCAAAACCTGTTTCCATCACAAAATAAAATATAAAGAGCAGACAACAAAGTTTAATTCAGCGCTGTAAGGGTTAACTTAGGATTTGCATGCATGGACAACCAGGTGCACACTAATCTGGTACTACACTTGGAAAAGTCGCGGGAATACTGGACGAGGCCTTCCGGCCTTCGTCCAGTACTCCCGTGACTTTTCCAGGCAGCCAACACAAGTAGGCTACATTGTATATAAATGTATACTGGATCACATTAAAACTCTTCACAATGAGTGCAATGAATTGTCATCTAACCAAATAACAACAGACAAACGCTATGTTGCTGCACTTAAATTTGACTAATAGCACTTTGTATATAATGACAAGCCACAAAACAACCGTAGCTGGGCCCCAAAACATATCATATCTTGCATAACCCAACCCCATATGGATCCTTCCCTGCTTGACCTGCTTTGCACTGACCAACCATTTTGTGTTTGTTTGTTTATTGGTGTTTAACGGCCTATCAACAGCTATGGTCATGTAAGGCCGGGCAAACGGGTTCAATCCCGTTTTAACCTGCTGCATTGGGGGGAAAATTCCAAAATCAGAACTGAATATTTATATCGATAAACAATATATTCAGCCCTGAAATTAGAATAACCTGACCTGGTGGCAGGTCCATACCACACCAAAGTCACTTGGCCCCTTCCCCTAAAATAGGATTACGAATAATCGTAATACTCACATAAGGGATTCCAGATTCAACTGTCACATACAAAATGCCAAAGACGTATGTGAGGGCCAAACCAGGTCTCCAGTCGGAATTCCGGTAAGGATGAACACCGATCGTTAAATTACCCATCGCTTGAACCCACCTTCCACCCACGACCAACCATTGTACAGGATAATACTGTTATGGCCGAGTCTCCATAATTCATATGCACTCATACTCGGTCCTTAACACGGTATGACATATACTGAGCGAGCCAATTCATACCCTTAAATATAAGACAACAAACTAACATTAAAACACAAGTTGTGATATAAGTGGTCAGTTGGCAGAAACATATATGTTGTACTACTGGATCAGGTGATGCACTGGCCAAACATAATAAACCACATTGCTCCAGTACTACTCAAAGACTGGGTACTAGACTAGCCACAAATGTCATAAGCCTTATTTCTGAAGTCCTGGTCACAGACTAGCCACAAATGTCATAAGTCCTATTTCTGATGTCCTAGTCACAGACTGGGTATTGGACTAGCTACAAATGTCATAAGTCCTATTTCTGAAGTCCTAGTCACAGACTGGGTACTGGACTAGCCACAAATGTCATAAGTCCTATTTCTGATGTCCTAGTCACAGACTGGGTGGGTACTGGACTAGCCACAAATGTCATAAGTCCTATTTCTGAAGTCCTAGTCACAGACTGGGTACTGGACTCCCCACAAATGTCATAAGTCTATTTCGGAAGTCATAGTCACAGATTACGTACTAGTTGGCCACAAATGCCATAAACCTTACTTCTCCAGTCCTAGTCAGACTAGATACTAGACTGGCCATAAACGTCATAAACCAAAATACTCCAGTCTCATAATATGTTTCTGCCAACCTATCAGTTATATATGTAATGGTGTTTAACAGCCTCTCTACAGCTAATGTCATTTTAGGACGTGCTGACAGGGTCAGTTAAATAACAATGTGTTTTTAATGTCGTTTGAGTATACATCATAAAAATTAAACATGTATAAAGTGCAAAATAATATACTGGTAAAATATGTCAGTTCAATAAAATAGTAAATACGTAATAGTTATAGTTCCGCCCTTGCACGCTTTCGACTTGCGATACAACTTCATTATTGGCCGTTTGACACACACGCGCACATGTACACATCTGAACAGGATGTGTGTCACGTGAATTTCTGACAAGCCGTGACTTCTAGATCTAAGTTTACATTTCTAAGTATTGGAACATTTAATGAATAAATTAAGCACATATTGGAGAAATAGTCGCAATATGTGATTAAGTGAAACAAAATGATTCCATTGGTCGAGAAACTAGGGCAAACAACAATAAATTCTGTTATAGAACACAGAAACTGATACAATGCAGTAGATAGCAGGTTAGAACGCGGGACACGTAAAGTGTTGTCTGCTGTCTATTTATGTTTTGTCTTTTTTCTAAATAAAAACATCGTTTGACAACACTTTAGAATAATTTCCATTGGAAATGATTCTAAAGTGTTGTCAAAACATGGTTCTGATGAGAAAAATGGACAAAAAAATAAACAGCAGATGACAAATTTTAATTCAGCATTGTAAGGGTTAACATCCTTTTGCCAACATCCACATTGACAGGCTGATAAGCTTGAGCACAAGACAAATGACCAACAACAACATCAACAACATCAACAACAAGTATTCTGGTCATATTACCATTTGTAGCCAGGAACCACATACAATGTCGGCATAAGATCCATATTTCTACACATACAGAAGAATCATCATAAGTATGAGACACGCCATGTGATTTTGTACCTTCAGACATGTGCGTAATTTCATTAAATACGTTTACAAAATTTACAATATTTTTCATAAACAAACGCCATTTACGGAAAATATTATAAATTTTGTAAACGTATTTCATGAAATTACGTCCGAAGGTACAAAATCGCATGACGTGTCTCATATATCATCGGCCCTATTTATACTGATTTGTTTTCATACTTTAACAACAAACTGGTTTCAGCAACATACGAGGGTTAGCACCAATGATGACAACTCTTGTTGATGAACAGAGATAAAAGATGATTACTGTCTGTTCCACGTTTTTCTCCCGACAAACTTTTGGCTATTAAACACATTACATGTACATGTATATCTAAAAAAAAATATTTCAATGTAAATACTTTTTAACCAATAACAAAAAGTCACCCTCCCCCAAAAAAATTCTTTGATGAAAGAGGTGGAAGCAGTGGAGTCAAAAAATGAAAAAACAAGAGCTGTAGGAGAACAGCATAGCTCGACTATGAGGGTTGTCGATGTACACATAGCTTGACAAACAAGGTGGCTGCGGCCTGCATAAAAACCTTAACCAAGGTTGACTAAAAAACTTAACCAAGGGAAATTAAGTAAGTAATTCAAGGTTAAATGTAGGTCAATGACAGATATAGGTCAGGGGTTATTGATGTACATCACAAGGAGATGAAGTTTTCCAAGTATGGTTGCTGTAGGCCCAGGAGTATTCCATATACAAGGTTGACTAAAAACCTTAACCAAGGGGAAATAACTAAGTAATCCAAGGATAAAAGTAGGTCAAGGTCAAATATATGTCAGGGATTATTGATGTACATCACTAGGAGATGAAGTTGTCCAAGTATGGTTGATGTAGGCCCAGAAGTATTCCATATACAAGCTTGTCTATAAAGATTAACCAAGTAATTCAAGGTTAAATGTAGGTGAAGGTAAAATATAGGTCAGGGGTTATTGATGTACATCCCTATGAGAAAAAGTTATCCAAGTATGGTGTCTGTATGCACAATAGTATTCCATATACAAGCATGACTAAAAACCTTAACCAAGATGTACATCACTAGGAGATGAAGTTGTCCAAGTATGGTTGGTGTAGGGCCAGGAGTATTCCATCTACAAGTTTGACTAAAAACCTTAACCAAAGAGAATTAATTAAGTAATTCAAGAGGAAATGTAGGTGAAGGTCAAATATAGATCAGGGGTTATTGATGTACATCCCTATGAGAAAAGGTTGTCCAAGTATGGTGTCTGTATGCACAATAGTATTCCATGTACAAGCTTGAGTAAAAAGCTTAACCAAGGGGAATTAAGTAAGTAATTCAAGAGGAAATATAGGTCAAGGTGAAATATATATCAGGGGTTGTTGATGTACATCACTAGGAGATGAAGTTGTCCAAGTATGGTGGGTGTAGGGGTTATTGATGTACATCCATATGAGAAAAGGTTGTCCAAGTATGGTGTCTGTATGTACAATAGTATTCCATGTACAAGCTTGACTAAAAACCTTAAGCAAGGTTGACTAAAAACCTTAACCAAGGGGAAATAACTAAGTAATTCAAGAGGAAATGTAGGTCAAGGTCAAATATAGATCAGGGGTTATTGATGTACATCCCTATGAGAAAAGGTTGTCCAAGTATGGTGTCTGTATGCACAAAAGTGTTCCATGTACAAGCTTGACTAAAAACCTTCACCAAGGTTGACTAAAAACCTTAACCAAGGGGAATTAACTAAGTAATTCAAGAGGAAATGTAGGTGAAGGTCAAATATAGATCAGAGGTTATTGATGTACATCACTAGGAGATGAAGTTGTCCAAGTATGGTGGGTGTAGGGCCAGTAGTATTGCATATACAAGGTTGACTAAAAACGTTAACCAAGGCGTGACGGTGACGCCGACGCCGGGGTGACAACATAAGCTCTACTTATTCTTCGAATAGTCAAGCTAAAAACCTTAACCAAGCTTGACTAAAAAAATTAACCAAGGGGAATTAAGTAAGTAATTCAAGAGGAAATGTAGGTGAAGGTCAAACATAGATCAGGGGTTAATGCTGTACATCACTAGGAGATGAAGTTGTCCAAGTATGGTGGGTGTAGGGCCAGTAGTATTCCATATACAAGCTTGACTAAAAACCTTAACCAAGGGGAGTGAGTGAGTGAGTGAGTGAATAGGGTTTAACGTCCGCTTTTCTGACATAGAGGTACAAGCCTCAGGGAGTCTACACGCAGACGGGTCAACGGGGTCGAGTCCCGTATCCACCTGTCCGAGGGGGGTAAATCCCAACTTCAGAACTCAATATTTACAATCAAAATATATATTCAGTCCTGAAATTAGAACAACCTGATCTAGTGCCAGGCCCTCGCCACACCAGCATCATTTATCCCACCCCCTAAAAGTAATAGGATTAGCACTAATCTTACTTTTATATATGGGGCATAGCATGACTCAACTCTCACATACAAGAAAGCCAAAAATGTACATGAGGGCCAAATCCGGTATAGTGGGTTCCGGAAAGTATGAACACAATCGTTAAGCCAGTTTAGTCGCCTTTTACGACAAGCAATGGCTACTGCAGCACTATTCTCAGGATCAGTTGATCCCGCCCCGGTGCCTGCACGGGGCTTAACCAAGGGGAATTAAGTAAGTAATTCAAGAGGAAATTTAGGTCAAGGTCAAATATAGATCAGGGGTTATTGATGTACATCCCTATGAGAAAAGGTTGTCCAAGTATGGTGTCTGTATGCACAATAGTGTTCCATGTACAAGCTTTACTAAAAACCTTAACCCAGGTTGACTAAAAACCTTAACCAAGGGGAATTAACTAAGTAATTCAAGAGGAAATGTAGGTGAAGGTCAAATATAGATCAGGGGTTATTGATGTACATCACTAGGAGATGAAGTTGTCCAAGTATGGTGGGTGTAGGGCCAGTAGTATTGCATATACAAGGTTGACTAAAAACCTTAACCAAGGTTGATTAACAACATTAACCAAGGGGAATTAACTAAGTAATTGAAGAGGAAATGTAGGTCAAGGTCAAATATAGATCAGGGGTTATTGATGTTGTCCAAGTATGGTGGGTGTAGGGCCAGTAGTATTCCATATACAAGGTTGACTAAAAACCTTAACCAAGGCGTGACGGTGATGCCGACGCCAACGCCGACGCCTACGCCGACGCCGGGGTGACAACATAAGCTCTACTTATTCTTCGAATTGTCGAGCTAAAAATGGAAATTGACCCTGAAACCTGTCTAGATAGCTTGGAAATGACGTAAATAAGAAAACAAGTTAGATTTTGAAAATCGGTCCACAAATAAAAAATTATTTAAAAAAAATCTATTTTAGCCCTCCATGTTAAATTCCGATAGGAATATCATTTTTTCGCAATAAAATCAATATTTGATGGAATTTCATCAAATCAAATTTTTTGGGGAGGGTAACTTTTTTGTTATTGATGAAAAACTACTTATATTTAAATATCTTTTAGATTTAATGTGCTTTAAAGTTTGTCGGCACAAAAATGTGGAACAGACAGTAGGAAGAAAGTGCTAGATGGCCGAGGCCTGCATGTCGCGCCCACCGAGGCCTTGATAGTATACCGAAAAACTTTAACCAAACACTTTAACCCGGACACACGTATGTATGTACGGACGTACGCACTCCAATGTGCCGACTATATCACGCTGTCCGCAAGCAGGCGCAACAATAATGGTTGGTGTCCCAGCAACAGCTAAGTGCACCGAGACAGGACCCCTCTTTGAAAACTCACCGAGACAGGACCCCTCTTTGAAAACTCACCGAGACACGACCCCTCTTTGAAAACTCACCGAGACACAACCCCTCTTTGAAAACTCACCGAGACAGGACCCCTCTTTGAAAACTCTTTGAAATCCAAAGAACAGTGGGATGGAAATACTATTTGTTTCATGGCTAGGACCGGGATTGAACCCACAAGCTCCAATAGCAAAGTACAATGCTCTACCAACAATCTATCCCAAAATGTGATGGAAGTGTAGAGACATACAAAGGTTCCTGTCCAGAAATGATTATGTAACCAATTTACCGTCTATTTCGATGTCGTCTTGCAACAGTATACATATTTTTATACAGTGTGCACACAATCCTGAGTTTGTTGTTCTTGTATAATACTGGTTACCATGGAGATATACACATACATAGGACCCAGAATATGGTCAATTCAAAAACTTGAGCAAGATGATGTTAGTTACCTGTGTTACGACCAAAGACTATCAAACATTTCCGATTGTACATCCAGTTGAACAGGCTCATAAGTGACAGGCTCATTACAATGCCAATATTTGTGACAACAATCCATAAATTCTGCTGAAAGATGGTGAAATAAATTAATTAACCCCTACAATGCATAACAAAATTGAATTGTCTGCCATTTATTTTTTTATTTTACCATTTTCTTGTGCCACAGAATGAAACTATGGATGATAACAAAAAAGCATATGAAGTTTCAAGTCAATCTGAGATAGTGGGTAGTTGAAATAAATATCGGACAGACAGACGGGGACGGACGGACAGATGCACAGACATTTAAATACACAGCGAGGCGACTATATGCACCCCAAACATATATACTAGTACACTAGTGTAATAAATTGAGGATCTCAAACTAGTTTCCATTTCATATGAGATTTATGAAACAAGTCACGCATAATTTATGCACCGAGCCTCTGGCGAGGCTCATAAAATTGCTGACGAGTGGAAACTAATTTGAGATTCTGTTTATCACATGACTGCAGGCTCCAAATAGCAGGAAACTTGGGAAATTTCAGCAACCTGCTTCAGTGAGAAGACACCATGGAATATTTTCGCATCCAGTTGAAAATCTCCACAGATAAAAAATAGTTTTAATACTAGCATTAAATAAGCCATATACCGGTAGCAGGGCTCTAGATAAGGATTTATTCATTGAGTATTTTTACTCCATGATATTTTGTTCAATTGGGTATTTTCAATTATCAATTGGGTACCTTACAACCGTTACCCCATTGTGTAAAATTGAATAGGGTATTTTCCAATTCTGGTATCAAAATGTGCAATAAACATGGCTACACAAAACATTGAATACGTGCCTGTGACATCTTTTAAGTGTTAGTTAAAACTAATTAGAAATTATGTTTAATTGGGCCTTTGCATCTTTTTTCTCCACGTTTTGTTGAAGACATATTTACCGCGGTCTGTCAAATCTTAAACAATAACATCCAAAGCATATCCGAATGAAACTTAGTCTATTTGCACGAACTCGGACGTTTCGCATCACAAACGTTTCGGACCAGGGTCGAGTCAGCCATATCCTTATTTTTTCGGTCACATCTCAAAGCAATTACTTACGCATCGTCACCTGCGAACACTGTGCGTATTAAATGGCGAATTACAAAAAGGAATCGCCATTATCAATCGTAATCGACCGACCGGAAATGCATGTGAAGTGGTTTTCACAAATACCGTCACCGTTTAATCTGCTAAAAAATAGTGACCATGCATATCCTATTTATAAAACATCCATAGACGCTTATTATATGTATAGTTGCATCATTGATATAGACGCTTATTGTAACCAAATAAGACAGATAGGTTAGCGGTGATTTTGTGACTGATTTTGCCATCGACGTCTTTGGCATTTTTCAATAATTTTTATTGAAAACTGTCCTTGTAAAATTATCAGTACGCATATATTTTCAAGCCAATTGATTACTCGATGTTTTAATTGGGTTTTGGTACGCAGGGCTTTCAATTTGAATTTGGTTTTCAGATTTTTCGATTGCGTATTTACGCAAATACGCAGCTTATCAAGGCCTCTGCATATAGTAGGTTTCTGTTCTTTGTAAACGCTTCTTTTTACCAAAACGGGAGCTCATTCTCACAATTGCTTTAGTTTTAATGAGTCACAGACACTTAAAATGACGTTTTAAACATGATGACGCCAACGTCAAAACATTCATATCACATTTATGAAATGGGCTAAAACATGGCATAACAAGGATATCATGTGATAAATATGAATAAGAGACCACCACAAAAAAGCGTGTTATATGATCAGTAGAGCTACAATGTGTGATGCTGTGCTTATGCAACAAATAGAACCCAACAATTGTGTTGATTATTACTCACTGACTGATTTCATCAGAAAATCAACAGAACCTTGTTTAGATCCTCGTTTCCTATGAAATCACTAAACTTGTTTAATAAATATCCTATGAAATTATAGCTTGTGTAAGATCCCCTGATTAATGAATAAAGTGGGCTTTCACAAGCTATACACACACTACACTAACTAGTGTAATTAATATATGTAAATATGTTTCATGCGATATCGGACAATGTCATGAGTGTGGAATGTATAGGTAGAACAGGTAAGTAAATGAATTTCTGTGTTTGCCATTAACCCATTTCATGCTGAGGATATGCTATTTTGATCATAAAAATCATAAATATTTCCTTTAAATGTGCTTAGAAGTATGTCGCGACCACCATTTGAACCGTCTCAAGACAGTTCAAATGAGTGGTCGCAACATACACTTTCATTGAGAAATAACAAAAATAAAAATAAAATATTAAAAAAGAATTGTACCCGTAAATGTGTATTCCGCATGAAATGGGTTAACCCTTCCTACGCTCTTGACGAAAATTGCCGTCTGCTGTTTTTTCATTTTTGCTTTAATTCTTAACAAAAAACTGGTTTTGACAGCACATGAGAATCGTCTCCACTGGAGACGATTCTCATGTGCTGTCAATACCAGGTTTTTGTCGACTAAGCGAGTTTACTGATTTTGTAATAAACAATGTTTGAATTATCTCCCTTGGCATTTTTTCATATAAAATTTGAAAACCAGCCATATATTCCATAGATGACTACGAAAGCTGACAGAATTTTTACAACAGAACGTGTGATTGAATTCTGCCATATGCTATGTCATATTTGCCAATTTTCACCATCATTTTTTTTAAAATGAAGTGTTGAAAAATGATGTGATAGGGGAGGTAATCCAGAGACAAAATCATTGTGCTTTCATTCATGATACTTTTGAGTATGTACTCAAATTACAGTACAGTGAAACCTGTCTAAACCGGACCCCCTGGAGGTTTCGCTGTAAATCATGCATTTGATCATTCTGGGCCATAGCTGTGTGCTATGCGATCATGAACGGACATTATCCCCCAAGATAAATGACCAAAAATTCATCAAAAATAAGATCACAGATGATTTCTTGTGTTCGGTTTACAGAGGTTCCACTGTACATTTTTGCCTCACAATCGTAGTTTGATTGGTTGAGCCACGGTCAGATCCAACCAATGACACTGCTCGTTTCTGCAGGAGATGCGAGTATGTTACCAGGTGGGTTTTCACTGTATGATATATGGGACTAAGGCAATCCGACATAATTATACATGCTGCGATTTCCTGCCAATGGCCAATAGCTAGTTATCTCCCTTTGAATTTATTTATAGAAATACGGTCCAAAAATTGTATAATTTATGGCCTGAATGCTTGTAACAAGCGTGAATGTAGCAGGAATTGTTGTGAAAAGGAATTATTCTAGTGTTTTTGACGAGTGTTGATCCAGATCATCCTATGTAGCTACATAATCTGACCCAGGACTGCATTATTTGCCAGATTCATATTTTCATTTATTAATTTTAATGCAATCAGTGTATACTCCGATCAGACTTCACATATGTGATCTTGGTCTACTCTATTCGCAAAACTATTTTTTTTGGTTTTTCAGTGAGAAATAAACTCTGAAATACAGCATATGACCGGATAACTATAAATAGATTTGTGAAGGGAAATAACTACCTACGATCCTTCATTGGCTTATGGGTGATACATAACATGTCTGATAAGGCTGTGTGGTTCTCAGTGAATTGATTGATTGGGGTTTGAAATCCACTTAACAACAATATCATATGTGGCTGTGACTGGAGAAATGGGGCTTATGGGATTTGTGACCTGTGTAGCTCCAGATCAAATAGCGCCCTCCTGCAGCCTGATAATGATCTATATTCATTGTTAGAAACATGACGGAGGTTTCATTGATGGAATGGCGAATAGTACAGAACCTGATCAGACTGTTCGGTTGCACATACCGATCTGGATCTACACTGGTCACAAAACCCATAAGCCCCATTTCTCCAGTCTCAGACACATATGTGGCTGTGACTGGACAAATGAGGCTAATGGGATTTGTGATCAGCACGTTCCCGTAGCCTGATAATGTTCTACGTTGTCAGATACATGACGGGTGTTTCATTGATGGAATGGCAAATAGTGCATATCCGGATCAGTTTGTTTGTTTATTGGTGTCTAATGGCCTATCAACAGCTAAAGGTCATGTAAGGCCAGGCAAATGGGTTCGATCCTGTTTTAACCTACTGCATTGGGGGGAAAATCCCGAAATCAGAACGGAATATTTACATCAAGAAAAAATATATTCAGCCCTGAAATTAGAATAACCGGACCTGGTGCCAGGTCCATACAACACAAAATCACTTGGCCCCTTCCCCTAAAATAGGATTACTACAATCATAATACTCACTTATTAATAGAAGGGGTGTAACCAGATTCAACTGTCACATACAAAATGCCAAAGACGTATGTGAGGGCAAAACCAGGTCTCCAGTCGGAAATCCGGTAAGGATGAACCCCGATCGTTAAATTACCCATCACATGCTCCCACCTGCCACCCACATGCTGATGCACAGGCTTATCTGGATCTACACTGGCTGTAAAACCCATAAGCCCAAATTCTCAAGTGAAAGCCAAATACAAAGGCATTTAAATTAAACACCACCCACCCACCACACCCAACCCCATCTTACACAGGTTAACATTAAACACCACCCACCCACCACACCCAACCCCATCTTACATAGGTTAACATTAGTGTTTTTGACGAGTGTTGATCCAGATCATCCTATGTAGCTACATAATCTGACCCAGGACTGCATTATTTGCCAGATTCATATTTTCATTTATTAATTTTAATGCAATCAGTGTATACTCCGATCAGACTTCACATATGTGATCTTGGTCTACTCTGTTCGCAAAACTATTTTTTTTGGTTTTTCAGTGAGAAATAAACTCTGAAATACAGCATATGACCGGATAACTATAAATAGATTTGTGAAGGGAAATAACTACCTACGATCCTTCATTGGCTTATGGGTGATACGTAACATGTCTGATAAGGCTGTGTGGTTCTCAGTGAATTGATTGATTGGGGTTTGAAATCCACTTAACAACAAGATCATATGTGGCTGTGACTGGAGAAATGGGGCTTATGGGATTTGTGACCTGTGTAGCTCCAGATCAAATAGCGCCCTCCTGCAGCCTGATAATGATCTATATTCATTGTTAGAAACATGACGGAGGTTTCATTGATGGAATGGCGAATAGTACAGAACCTGATCAGACTGTTCGGTTGCACATACCGATCTGGATCTACACTGGTCACAAAACCCATAAGCCCCATTTCTCCAGTCTCAGACACATATGTGGCTGTGACTGGACAAATGAGGCTAATGGGATTTGTGATCAGCACGTTCCCGTAGCCTGATAATGTTCTACGTTGTCAGATGCATGACGGGTGTTTCATTGATGGAATGGCAAATAGTGCATATCCGGATCAGTTTGTTTGTTTATTGGTGTCTAATGGCCTATCAACAGCTAAAGGTCATGTAAGGCCAGGCAAATGGGTTCGATCCTGTTTTAACCTACTGCATTGGGGGGAAAATCCCGAAATCAGAACGGAATATTTACATCAAGAAAAAATATATTCAGCCCTGAAATTAGAATAACCGGACCTGGTGCCAGGTCCATACAACACAAAATCACTTGGCTCCTTCCCCTAAAATAGGATTACTACAATCATAATACTCACTTATTAATAGAAGGGGTGTAACCAGATTCAACTGTCACATACAAAATGCCAAAGACGTATGTGAGGGCAAAACCAGGTCTCCAGTCGGAAATCCGGTAAGGATGAACCCCGATCGTTAAATTACCCATCACATGCTCCCACCTGCCACCCACATGCTGATGCACAGGCTTATCTGGATCTACACTGGCTGTAAAACCCATAAGCCCAAATTCTCAAGTGAAAGCCAAATACAAAGGCATTTAAATTAAACACCACCCACCCACCACACCCAACCCCATCTTACACAGGTTAACATTAAACACCACCCACCCACCACACCCAACCCCATCTTACATAGGTTAACATTAAACACCACCCATCCACCACACCCAACCCCATCTTACACAGGTTAACATTAAACACCACCCGCTCACCACACCCAACCCCATCTTACACAGGTTAATGTTTTTTGTAACAGAACAAGCAAATATGCACGATTTCCATCGAAAGTAACACATCCGTTGTGACCCACATATACAGTTCTAGTCAAAATATAACTTGTTATTAGTCAGTATGTATTGGCCAATGCTTGTTGCCTGATAAGCCCTGAGAAAACAGGGGCTCGTTTCATTAAACTTTGCATGACTAAAAACTTTGCAAGTGCAAAATTATGGAGTTCAGAAAAGTTGCCATAGGCAACCGAAATTGAGAAATATTTTGTGTAAATAATTATGTTCAGATGTAGTAACCAATACACGTAGGCACCATTAGTGAACCACATTAATGTATGAAGTAAAATTATAACAATCTTCGTACAAACATTTTTATCGTACAAAGTTTAGTGAAACGGGCACCCAGACATGATAGCCATGCACTGTGACTATAGTAAAACATGTCTAAGCAAGGTACTCAAAATCAATTTGCAGTTTGATTGGATGAACCAACCAAACTCCAGAGCTCCAGATAAGTTTTGTATCTAAAAGAGTATCATACGCCCAGATTTCAAATTCAATGTGTATTTTACTTTCACAAATATATTATTGATTTTCTTCCTTATTAAATAGAGAACAAATGATAACCAATTTAAAAATTCACTTATTTGAGCTGAAAAAAGCAAACAGTGTTTGCTTTTTGCAGCTCAACTAAGTAAATTTTCAACTTTATTATAGTATTTTTGAAAATCAATGCTTATTTTCACATTGATGTGAGTATTTTGTACTCCCAATTTGGATAATCAATACATATTCTGCTAAAATAAGTGTGTAAAATACGCCAATATCTGGAACTCTGAAACATATTATTTTGAATATGAAATGGGAGTACAAAACTCAGAAGTTTCACAAAGGTCCCAACATGTGGTTGTGACTGGAGAAATTTATGGCATTTACGGCCAGACTCGTTTCCGATCAACCTGCTCACCCTTGCAGCTTGTTCCATACCATTTGCTATAAGCATGTCTGATGTTCCACTGACTGAACAGCGAACAGTGCAGACCCTGATCAGACTGTGCATATGCACAGACTGATCTAGGTCGACACTGGTCGTATTAAACAAACAATAAGACCCAGATCAGACTTGGCATGTTCTCAGGCTGATCTGGGTCGACACTGGTCGAAATAACAAGTCTCCTTCCTTCAGTCACAGCCACAAAGTCCAGTTGAGAAAGTTTGGCTAGTTGACGGTGTACGACGACTTGGCGGGGCTCTTCAGGCCGATATAGACGGGTTTCTGGGCGGAGGAGATGACACGCACACCCATGTACGAGATGAAGCCCTCGACGGTGAAGCCGAGGCCGTCGGCCGACAGGATCTGCTGGTATGCCTCGGACTCCTTCTGATACTGCTGCACTATCGCCTCGGCCTCTGCAGACGCCCTGAAAATGGCCGGCATAATGAGAAAACCAGGGGCCATTTCACTAAACTCTGTACGACTAAAATGTTCGTAAGTGCAAATTTAGGATCGTCTTGAAATTTCAATCGATGGATTTACATTTATTGAACATAGGCTGCATATGCATATGTAAATCCAATAATTGTTTACAAGAAAACACTGTTAATGTGAAATTTACAGACTATCAAATTTTGCACTTACAAACATTTTAGTCGTACAAAGTTTAGTGAAACAGGTCACAGGGTCGTCACTATGAAATTGGTGGTCAGGAATACAGATATTATCATCGTTCATGCTTATGAAATGCTGCAGTCACCCAGAAAGTGTCGGTTATAAATAAAGAGAATACAAGGGGACCATTATATTAAACATTGTGTGACTAAGAAGTGGAAAATTAAAATGTACAATAATATTTGCAATGACAGTCAATATTTGCAAAATATTTTGAAGAACAGCTCATATGTCATATGAATTAGGCCTGAATAAGGTTACATATGTCCATTTACTTGGTCTGTCTGATCCTGGCGTTATACCGAGCCTTGTCTAGGATGATATTGGCCTGGGTGCTCGCCTCTCTCTCCTCTGTCCGTGCCTCGGTCAGTGGGGCCCTACACCATAGAGTGTTACATATGTCCATTTACTTGGTCTGTCTGATCCTGGCGTTAGACTGAGCCTTGTCTAGGATGATATTGGCCTGGGTGCTCGCCTCTCTCTCCTCTGTCCGTGCCTCGGTCAGTGGGGCCCTACACCATAGAATGTTACATATGTCCATTTACTTGGTCTGTCTGATCCTGGCGTTAGACCGAGCCTTGTCTAGGATAATATTGGCCTGGTGCTCGCCTCTCTCTCCTCTCGTCCATGCCTCGGTCAGTGGGGCCCTACACCATAGAATGTTACATATGTCCATTTACTTGGTCTGTCTGATCCTGGCGTTAGACCGAGCCTTGTCTAGGATGATATTGGCCTGGGTGCTCGCCTCTCTCTCCTCTGTCCATGCCTCGGTCAGTGGGGCCCTACACCATAGAATGTTACATATGTCCATTTACTTGGTCTGTCTGATCCTGGCGTTAGACCGAGCCTTGTCTAGGATGATATTGGCCTGGGTGCTCGCCTCTCTCTCCTCTGTCCATGCCTCGGTCAGTGGGGCCCTACACCATAGAATGTTACATATGTCCATTTACTTGGTCTGTCTGATCCTGGCGTTAGACCGAGCCTTGTCTAGGATGATATTGGCCTGGGTGCTCGCCTCTCTCTCCTCTGTCCATGCCTCGGTCAGTGGGGCCCTACACCATAGAGTGTTACATATGTCCACTTACTTGGTCTGTCTGATCCTGGCGTTAGACCGAGCCTTGTCTAGGATGATATTGGCCTGGGTGCTCGCCTCTCTCTCCTCTGTCCGTGCCTCGGTCAGTGGGGCCCTACACCATAGAATGTTACATATGTCCACTTACTTGGTATGTCTGATCCTGGCGTTAGACCGAGCCTTATCCAAGATGATATTTGCCTGGGTGCTCGCCTCTCTCTCCTCGGTCCGTGCCTCAGTCAGCAGCCTTGGTCGCTCCTTCAGCGCCACCTGGTGTGACAGCGACGATCCATTATAACCACATTTGACACATTCCTACAGTTTCTGAGCAGAGGTCGGTCTGCTATTTTACCGTGCAAGAGTATGGCTCTCTTTATGATGTGCAGGTGAGCAAAGTGAATTTTTATTATTTTTATTTAACACTCAGGTCATGGAATATCTACTCCTTTCGGACTTTGGACCTTGCAAAATTAGTTGGCTGTGCCCTACAACATACAGTATCGTCGATCAATGTGAAATGGAACACAATGTGTTTCGGAACACCACCGGACATAACGTATAGCGCGCTTGATTTCACGAATTGTACCGTCATTTTCGATGGAATTTCTCTGGAAAACACACAAGTTCATTCACCACAGAAAAAATGTGGAAAACCACCATTGCAAATGTGATTTATCATTTGTTATTGTACATAGGGGTTAAATATGTCCAAACAACTTATTTCCTTTTGTAATGACACTTATAAGGTCAACTAAACTACCTTGTATCGCATTAAAACTTTGGACAACGGCTGCTGCAGTAAACATGACATGACCTAGTTTCAAGTTTCTTATTTTTTTTAAAAGAAATTGATTGGGATGGGTAAAGTTTGAACATACAAAGTTTATGGCATAATGGTGTTTTAAAATAACATTGTCTGAATAATATATGCAATACACCACTGATTATATAAGAAACAATATGACAAACACTGTTGTAGTCAGCGACTAAAAATAGGAACGTGTATCTGCCGTATTCACATGCCAGCATGACGAAGACATACACGAATGTAATGAGCAAATGATTGGATGAAATAATTACAGAAACATTTTTAAGTACACCCATTAACATGTTTAAGACGATTTGATATGTTGAAAAACGTCTGCAGTACGTGTATGCATGATTTCGATGGCATGGAGTCTGGCGTCCAGGAGTAATACTCGAGTAGCCAAATCATTCCAAAACCCATTAGACTGGGTAACATAACGAGTTAGCAACGTCCTTAACTTGAGCATCTGGGAAAAATGTAAATAATCGGAAATTTGTAACTCCTATGGTAAGTTTTTATCTGAATTGAATAGTTTTCTTACTTTATTGATTTATTCTGTTTGCAATTTACGGTTCCACTGAATGAAAGACACACATGTCGTTCGGTGTTCCGAAACTAATTGATCGAGGCTATATAAACACCCCCTCTAACACTATCCAACCTGTATGTAACTACCCCCCCACCCCTATTCCACACCACCACCCAGATTGACCTGTATGTAACCCCCACCCCCCCCATGCCACCCAATCTGACATGTATGTAACCCCATCCCATGCCACCCCACCACCCAATCTGACCGGTATGTAACCCCACCACCCAATCTGACATGTATGTAACCCTCACCCTCCATGCCACCCCACCACCCAATCTGACCTGTATGTAACCCCACCCCACCATGCCACCCCACCACCCAATCTGACATGTATGTAACCCCACCCCCATGCCACTCCACCACCCAATCCAACCTGTATGTAACCCCATCCCATGCCACCTCACCACCCAATCTGGCCAGTATGTAACCCCACCCCACCACCAAATCTGACCTGTATGTAACCACGACAACCTCACCCCAACAGCCGACATGTATACATGTATGACCCCACCCCCTCCACCCGTGATAAACACCCAGTCTGACCTGTATGTCCTCGCGGGCCCGCTCCTTACTGCGGATGGCGCTCTCATACTCAGATGGCCGTGCTATGTTGCTGACCTGGAAAAATAGCCACATCAGGGCCCGAGATTACAGAACATTCTGAACATGTACTCATGCTCAAAATCAGGAAGCTTGATTTGTCTTAGCCAATCAAACTGCCTGATTTTCAGTATGAATTGGAAACATTGCTCAGATCTAGCAACTTTCTGAGCACATACGCAAATAAGGAAGTGTGATTTGGCAAGGCTGAGCTGTGCTACGTCTCGTCCAATCGAACTGATTAAATAAATCTTTCTAAGCACATACGCAACATAAGGAAGTCTGATTCGGCAAGGCTGAGCTGTGCTACGTCTCGGCCAATCAAACTGCATAATAAATATTTCTGAGCATGTTGTTTATCCACTGTGCTCTGTCACGGCCAATAAAACAATATGAATTTGAAATATTCTGAGCATGTACAACACCCATTCTCATGCTCGAAATCAGGAAGTTTGATTGGTCGAGGCAGAGCTGTCTCAATAGATCGAATTGCTTAATTCAAACATGATGTCAAGCCGACAAACTACACCAGTTCCAATGGCAAGGCTAGTTGTTCTACGGGAGGTGAATCGCATGTTTCCAAGTTCAATAACTTATTTAACCCTTTCACCCCTAAGTAACTGAAATTAATTTTCATGTTAATTTTGAATCCAATCCAATGGCCACAAACTGATTTTCAGAAAAGGGGTTGTTTTTATTCTTAAAAATATGAAAATTACTTGCAAAAGTGCAGATCCTGATGAGACGGCTTGTCACGAGCCGTCTCATCTGTACCTACACTGTTTGCCAATACCACTATACAGGCATGTGGTTGTTGAAAGGGTTAAAAGAGCGGTGTATTATATGTGTGAGTTTACCTGGAGGTCGGTGATGTTGGCGTGTAACATCGTGTATTTCTGAGTGATCATATTGCGCACCAGCTCCTGAAAGGCCCCGCGTTCTGACTGGAACTGTGACGTGTTGAAGTAGCTGCATGCCTCATGGAGCGCCGATTCTCCTGTCGGTATTTATGTGTATCTATAACTGGGATGGGGCTTATGGAATTTGTGACTAGTGTAGCTCCTGATCAAATAGCACATTCATGTAGCCTGATAATGATCTATATTGCTTGTTAGAAGCATGGCATATTATGTTCCGATAACCGATACAAGGTTACGGCTAACTGCTGTTTTACCAACTGTTTCAATCACATTTCACCCACATCTCAGACCCACGGCCTTTAATATATGTGAAGAGTCCTACGGAAACCACACACTTTAAACACAGACTAGATTGCCGCATGGGCTTATAGAATGGATGGGCTTATAGAATGACTTAGGCTTCTGGAAATATTGGGTAAAAATATTTAATGCAAATTTCAAAATAATTTTACCTTGAACTTGGGCATGGGGCCTGCATGAGTAGGCTATATAATGAAAATGTTGATGATGATAAAGAGGTAAGTGAAGTTTCAAGTCAATCGGACTTGGGGTTGTGGAGATATTTGGTACTTGAAAACTTAATACAGACACCGGACGTACACCAAACGCGGCAACTATATCACAACAACTGCAAACGCGCGTGATAAACATGTTTTAATAGCATAATAAACACAATAGTTTTATTTCTTGCATGTGTGGTAGGCCGCCTGTCATACCTGCATATTTGAGGTGTGTGTGTGGTAGGCCGCCCACCATACCTGTGTATTTGAGGTGGGTGTGTGGTAGGCCCGCCATACCTGTGTATTTCAGGTGGGTGGGTGGTAGACAGCCATATCTGCGTATCTGAGGTGGGTGTGTGGTAGACGGTGATACCTGCATAGGTGAGGTGGGTGTGTGGAAGACAGCCATACCTGTGTATTTGAGGTGGGTGGGTGGTAGACAGCCATAGCTGCGTATTTGAGGTGGGTGGGTGGTAGACAGCCATAACTGCGTATTTGAGGTAGGTGTGTGGTAGACAGCCATACCTGCATATCTGAGGTAGGTGGATGGTACACAGCAATCCCTGCGTATGTGAGGTGGGTTGGTGGTAGACAGCCATACCTGCGTATGTGAGGTGGGTGGGTGGTAGACAGCCATACCTGCGAATGTGAGGTAGGTGTGTGGTAGACAGCCATACTTGTGTATGTGAGGTGGGTATGTGGTAGACATACCTGCGTATGTGAGGTGGGTGTGTGGTAGACAGCCATACCTGCGTATGTGAGGTGGGTGGGTGGTAGACAGCCATACCTGCAAATGTGAGATAGGTGTGTGGTAGACAGCCATACCTGTGTATGTGAGGTAGGTGTGTGGTAGACAGCCATACATGTGTATGTGAGGTAGGTGTGTGGTAGACAGCCATACCTGTGTATGTGTGGGTATGTGGTAGACATCCATACCTGTGTATGTGAGGTGGGTGTGTGGGACGGCCATACCTGCGAATATGAGGTAGGTGTGTGGTAGACAGCCATACCTGTGTATGTGAGGTAGGTGTGTGATAGACAGCCATACCTATGTATGTGAGGTGGGTGGGTGGTAGACAGCCATACCTGTATATGTGAGGTAGGTGTGTGGTAGACAGCCATACCTGTGTATGTGAGGTAGGTGTGTGGTAGACAACCATACCTGTGAATGTTTGTTTGTTTGTTGGGGTTTAACGGCCTATCAACAGCTAAGGTCATTTAAGGCGGACCATACCTGTGAATGTGAGGTAGGTGTGTGGTAGACAGCCATTACCTGCGTATGTGAGGTGGGTGGACAGTAGACAGCAATACCTGCGTATGTAAGGTAGGTGTGTGATAGACAACCATACCTGTGTATGTGAGGTAGGTGTGTGAGGTGGATGGGTTGGTAGACAGCCATACCTGTGTATGTGTTGTTGGTGGGTGGTAGATGGCCATACCTGTGTATGTGAGGTGGGTGGGTTGGTAGACGGCCATACCTGTGTATGTGTTGTTGGTGGGTGGTAGATGGCCATACCCGTGTATGTGAGGTAGGTGGGTGGCAGACAGCCATACCTGCGTATGTGAGGTGGGTGTGTTGTAGACAGCCATACCTGTGTATGTGAGGTGGGTGTATGGTAGACGGCCATACCTGCGTATGTGAGGTGGGTGTATGGTAGACAGCCATACCTGTGTATGTGGGGTGGGTGTGTGGTAGACAACCATACCTGTGTATGTGAGGTGGGTGTGTGGTAGACGGCAATACCTGGGTATGTGAGGTGGGTGGCTGGTAGACGGCCATACATGGGTATGTGAGGTGGGTGGGTGGTAGACAGCCATACCTGTGTATGTGAGGTGGGTGTGGGGTAGACGGCCATGCCTGGGTATGTGAAGTGGGTAGGTGGTAGACGGCCATACCTGTGTATGTGAGGTGGGTGGGTGGTAGACGGCCATACCTGGGTATGTGAGGTGTGTGGTAGACAGCCATACCTGTGTATGTGAGGTGGGTGGTAGACAGCCATACCTGTGTATATGAGGTGGGTGGGTGGTAGACAGCCATACCTACATTTGTGAGGTGGGTGTGTGGTAGACAGCCATACCTGTGTATGTGAGGTGGATGGATAGTAGACGGCCATACCTGGGTATGTGAGATGGGTGGGTGGTAGACAGCCATACCTGCGTATGTGAGGTGGGTGGTAGACGGCCATACCTGGGTATGTGAGGTAGGTGGGTGGGTGGTAGACAGCCATACCTGCGTATTTGAGGACGTTTACGTAGCCTTCGTTGTCCTTGAAGTTCATCACGATAGCGTGGAGCTTGTTGGGCTGGGCCTTGTACTGGTACGTCACGTCCAGGGTGATTATTACCCCGTTCTTATTCAGGCACTGAAAACACGCAAACTTCATCTAAACTTTCTCAGCTGTGATTTCTAAATGTGAATAGCTATGCCTCAAAGCATGTTTTTAGTGGAGATGATTCTGATGTGATGTCAATACATTTTTTAAAGAAATAAATTCCACAAAAAGGCCATTCATTCCTATAGTACGTCCAGCTCTACCTAGACCGGGTGAGGGTGACATAACAAGAGTTGTCAGAAGACAATGAAGCTACTTTTTGCAACCAAGAGTCATAGGTGGGGCTTTTCTTACGACGAAGGATCATCAGAAGAATCCATGTTTGAAATGTCAATGTGGAACGGAAAGAATTTATATGAAATTTACCCCAACACATGTGACCTTGATTTTGACATTAGCGGAGGCCAGCGGGTCATGGTTTTGTCACAGCATAAGAGGAACATCAGATGAAATGCATCTGAAATCAAGAAATTTCATGAAGGGAAACAGAAACTAGAAATGGACGCTTGTCGACAAGCGCACGTGTATCCCCCTCCCCAGATACACAAGTAGTTTGAAAAAAGGGTGTTCGAGTTATGCTCCGGAGACAAAATCAGTGACGGACAAACAAAGGGAGATAACTAAAAAATTAGTGATGCAAGAGTTGTCATTCTTGCGTGACACACCTTTAGGGTCGTGGTCTATGCATGTGTGAAGTTTCATGAAAATATTCCAAAAGGTGTTTGAGTTATGCTCCGGACACGAAATCAGTGCACGAAACAACAAAGGGAGATAACTAAGAAATTAACGACGCAAGAGTTGTCATTCTTACGTGCGACACACCTTTGGGTCGTCTTCTATGCATGTGTGAAGTTTAATAAACTAGAAAATGTGTTCATAGAACACGGATGTCCCACATATCGCTTTGATAATAAATGAGGCCAAATTCCAAGTCAAAATTTTCTTTTACCTGAGCGTTAAAGCTTTTGAAGCACCAAGTATGTGACCTTGACCCTGGGCTTGGCAGGGGGCAGGACAAATGTGGATTTGGCACAGGGCGGTAGAGGACCATTAGAGCAATGCATATGTGAAATATGAAGCTGATCCGTGAAAGAAAACAGAAATTATAAGATATTTACCTGAGCGTTAAAGTTTTTGAAGTACTAAGTATGTGATGTTAACCCTGGGCTTGGCGGGGGCAGGACGAACGTGGATTTGGCACAGGGCAGTAGAGGACCATTAGTAAAGCAATGTGTATATGAAATATGAAGGAGATCGGTCGAAGGATGAAGAAATTATGAGACATTTACCCGAGTGTTAAAGTTTTGTGACGGACGGACGGACGGGACGACGGGAGGACGGGACGCACGTTCCTACAAATGAATACTTGTTGGGTTTTTACTCTATAAAAATACCCAACAAGAGTACCCAACACTATCCTAACCCTACCCAATAAGATCCCCGTACACTTACAACAAGTACCCATTCGTGTGTGCGGACGGACGGACAAACAAGGGTAACACTAAATTCCCCCTCCACTATCGTGGTGGGGCATAAAAATATTCCAAAGGGTGTTCGAGTTATGCTCTGGATAAAAAATCAGAGCACGAAACAACAAAGGGAGATAAGTAAACAAGAATTTCGCGGAATCAAATGCCTCGCCTTGTCCAGCCTTGACCTCGAGCCTGGGCCCGAAAGCAATTTTCACTGGCCCGAACATATTATACAATTATTGACTAGTGAGCCATAGAATATCAGATTATATTCTATGGCTCACTAGTCAATAATTGTTTTATTATATGATAATAGTCTGTATATAGCACTTACAACCTTATGCTACTAGACAAAAATTGAAAAAGAATTTGAAAAAAAAAAAGAAAAAAAAAATGGAATAAAAAAGTTTAAAAATTAAAAATAATAATGCTTGCTACTGGAGCCCAGATTTTTTTTTTAATAGTCCTATATTTATCTACATATATCTGCACAGGTCCACATAATGCCACAATATTTTCAACACAGTTTACGGAAATGTAATATCCAATGTAGTAATTTACCTGTATAAATTACCTGTGGTCAAGAGTGGTCAAGACTGGACATTTGCACATGCTAGCACATGCTAGCACATGCACAGGTGAATGGTTCTCCCAGTCTCTATTGTTCTCTCTACAGGTAAGGTGTACAGAGCACACGAGAAAAGGTGTACAGAGCAGACAGAAAACGGGTCTTCATGCATTATTGTCCAGTTTGTAGAGTGTGCAAAACAAAAAAGGGAGATAACTCAAAAATTAGCTATGCAAGAGTTGTCATTATTGTGCGCGACACACCTCCGGGTCGTGGTCTATGCATGTGTGAAGTTTCATGAAAATATTCCAAAGGGTGGTCGAGTTATGCTCCGGACAGGAAATCAGTGCGCGAAAACAAACAAGAGGCCCAAATGGGCCTGTATCGCTCACCTAAAAGCCTCCATAGTGGTCATCTTGATTTCACAAAGACTCTTCACTTACAACTTCAAATGTTCCACAGAATTTGTTGGTACCTTCTGATCTAACATATATTGCGAATGTGCATGTGATTTACTGCTATACCTTCGATTTGATATATAAAATGACCATATTCGGTCAAAAATAAAATTTGACCCCTATTTGACCCGTCGGGCCATGAACATTTTTGACCCAGAGGCCACCATATGAACAAATCTGAATCAGCGTTAACTATCCATCATTCATACAAAGTTTCGTCGAAATCGGCCTGGCGGTTTGTGAGAAGATTTCTTTGACAATTTGACCTACTTTTCAACGGCGGACATCTTGGATTTGGTGATGACCTCCATTTTAACAAAAATGGACAGGCTTCACCCACAGACCATTACAGTTAAGTTTGGCCAATATCGGCCAAGCAGTTCACAAGAAGAATACGTTTGAAATCTTTAGTAAAAGAACAACTTTTTTTACCTTTCGGTGGCCATCTTGGATGACAAAATCATCTGATTTAGACAAAAAATGCTCCAGAGTGATAGACTAGTCGATACCTTCGATTTGATATATTATATAACCATATTCGGGCAAAAATATAATTTGACCCCTAGTTGACCCCTCGGGCCACGCCCATTTTTGACCCAGGGGCCACCATATGAACAAATCTGAAACAGCGTTAACTATCAATCATTCACACCAAGTTTCGTCGAAATTGGCCTGCAGGTTTGTGAGAAGAAGATTTTTTGACAATTTGACCTACTTTTCAACGGCGGACATCTTGGATTTGGTGATGACCTCTATTTTAACAAAAATGGACAGGCTTCACCCACAGACCATTACAGTTAAGTTTGGCCAATATCGGCCAAGCAGTTCACAAGAAGAATATGTTTGAAATCTTTAGTAAAAGAACAACTTTTTTACCTTTCGGTGGGCATCTTGGATGACAAAATCATCTGATTTAGACAAAAAATGGTCCAGAGTGATCAACTAGTCGATACCTTCAATTTGATATATTATATGACCATATTCGGGCAAAAATATAATTTGACCCCTAGTTGACCCCTCGGGCCACGCCCATTTTTGACCCAGGGGCCACCATATGAGCAAATCTGAAACAGCGCTAACTATCGATCATTCATACCCAGTATCGTCGAAATCGGCCTGGCGGTTCGTGAGAAGAAGATTTTTTAAGAATTTGACCTACTTCTCAACGGCGGCCATCTTGGATTTGGTGATGACCTCCATTTCAACAAAAATGAACAGGCTTCAACCACAGACCATTACAGTTAAGTTTGGCCAATATCGGCCAAGCAGTTTACAAGAAGAAGACGTTTGAAATCTTTAGTAAAAGAATGACCATTTGAACTATCGGTGGCCATCTTGGATGACGTAATCATATGATTTAGACAAAAATGTTCCAGAGTGATTGTCTCGTCGATACCTTCGATTTGATATATTACATGACTATATTCGGTTAAAAATAAAATTTGACCCCTATTTGACCCCTTGGGCGACGCCCATTTTTAACCCACGGGCCACCATATGAACAAATCTGAAACAGCGATAACTATCGATCATTCATACCAAGTATCGTCGAAATCGGCCTGGTGGTTCGTGAGAAGAAGATTTTTTAAGAATTTGACCTACTTTTCCATGGCGGCCATCTTGGATTGTCGATGACCTCCATTTTAACAAATCTGAAATGGCATCACCCATATATCATCCCTGTGAAGTTTGACCAATATCGGCTCAGCAGTTCAGGAGAAGAAGATGATTGAAAATGTTCACGGACGGACGGACGACGGACGACGGACACTTTGCCATAACAATAGCTCACATTAGCTTTGCTCAGGGGAGCTAAAAAGGGAGATAACTAAAAAATTAGCTATGCAAGAGTTGTCATTCTTGTGCACGACACACTTTCGTGGTCTAATTGAATGTGTGAAGTTTCATAAAAATATTCCAAAGGGTGGTCGAGTTATGGTCAATCAGTGCACGAAACAAAAAAGGGAGATAACTAAAAAATTAGCTATGCAAGAGTTGTCATTCTTGTGCGCGACACACATTCGGGTCGTGGTCTATGCATGTGTGAAGTTTCATGAAAATATTCCAAAGGGTGGTGGAGTTATGCTTCGGACACGAAATCAGTGCGAGAAACAAAAAAGGGAAATAACTAAAAAATTAGCTATGCAAGAGTTGTCATTCTTGTGCGCGACACACCTTCGGGTCGTGGTCTATGGATGTGTGAAGTTTCATGAAAATATTCCAAAGGGTGTTCGAGTTATGCTCTGGACAAGAAGTGTCTGCGGCGGACGCGGACGACGCGGACGCGGCCCGCTGTCAAATCCATAGTATCCCCCGACGGAGTCCGGGGGATACAATTATAAGAAAATTTTCCTGAAAGGTACATGCCCACGCACTACCGGTAGGCACAAAATGTTCTTTATATCGGAGACATCATCCGAGACATTTTCTAGCAAAATAAACATTCATTCACCTTTACCCACGTATTGATTGGCATTATTATACATTTTATATTGGAAGTAAAATTTCCACACCGATATCAGGGGCGATAATCGTGTTTTCTTAAAATGTTAACGGACATTACTCTTTATTCTCTGTATTTATTTTTTGATGTGCAATGATCATACTTTATAATCTGTCAATAATATTATTTTTTCAGATGACGCATTTAATTAGTATAAATAACTGAAAAATATCATACCTCATTTGCATATGAAAATAGCCGGATACCACCGCGCGTCACGATCAGTAAAATAAATATTACTAAATGATTGTATCTGTATAGCGGGCACTCGTAATTTCTAGAACTGGTGGAGGTGACACAAGTATACACTTATTTAATTCCTATAATGAACATGTTGTACCTACTGAGTGGGCATGTACCTTTACTGTTATGTTTTGTGAATGTGCTGTTGACCTTGACCTTGGGATTAATGGGGACTAGCGTGCGATGAAAGAGGAACATCAGAGGAACGCATGTGTGAAAAATCAAGAAATTCCCTTTGGATGTATGCATAAACTTATTGACACAAAGGTTAAGTTAAGAATGACAGTAAATGGATAGACATCGATGTGAGGAAGATATTGATGAAGTTTGGTAATGATCCGACAAACGGATCAAGAGATATGCAAAATTTGGCTAGTCGCCAAAATTTACATCCCAAATTATTGACGACGATGTCGACAACACTGGCGCTGGAATTGTGACGGCTATGTCTCACTTTTCACTATGGTGGGTGAGACAAAATTGATATGGATGGACAGACAATGGACGGACAATGGTAAAGTATAATGCCCACCCCACCACTAATGAAGTTGTGGGGGGTATAGTAATGAACAGAGCGTGCCTGAGAACCATAAACTGTACCTTTAAATCGTTGAAACTGAGGGTTTTGTAGACACTCGGGAAGATGATAAATTCGAAGCCCGGAGGTCCGTTGTGCAGGCCCTCAGACTGTGTTACATCGTCCAGGTCTTTATTGATGGTGTCATACGCCAGCCCAACTGGAACACAACAACATGGTGGGTGTGTCTCTTTGAGAATACACTCCTCCTCATGCTCAAAATCACGCAGTTTGATTGGTCGAGACTGTGCCCAGTCTCGGCCAATCAAACAATGTGATTTGGAGGATGAATTTGGATAACATCCAATCTGGCAATCTAGAAATCTAGATTCTGCAAGTCAAGGAAATTCCATGCTAGATTTAACTTCACCAAATTGCTTCATCTATTGGAAAACCTGCAAGTAGTGACGTAATCTCTTTCACTGAATCATCTTTACCACTGACTACCGTTTTGTTAAATATACAACACAGCGACAAACTGACTTGAAACTCTTTTCAAAAGCTTTATTAAAAATTTTCAGCATTGCACACTTATATATAATCACCATAAACACTGTAATACCTTAACACACGATGTACATGCATGATAAGCACAAATAACTGAATATAACAAGGCGAGAATGAAAGTAATCAACGACAAATTTGCAACACGACAACTAATCGCGAGCGCATACGTGGGAAATATGAATTTAAATTTGCAACGCTTGCTATTGTTCAATAATACAATATTTTTACTTTCTTTTTTTCAGGTCACGCATGACATATGGTCATTTGTTCTGAAAATTGATACAAATCTTCGGTTAAAAGCTCTTTTTTACTTTTCAATTGGAATTTTGTTTCTTTGGAAAGAAAAAGCAGCCCCTAGCATTGGTGAAGGGGCCAGGATTAAGCCCTTGGAGGTATGGTGGAGAAAAACATTTAACCCTAAGACCGCTATCTTAGCACCTGCAGCATATTTGAGAAACTGTGACAAAGTGGTTAACCGAAAAGTGTGACGGACGGACGGACGGACGGACGGAGGACGAACTTACATTTCGGACCTTAGGGGGTACTTGCTATATAAAAGATCAAAGGAAATACCCTGTAAGACACAATAGGCTTACGGGGTACGGATTAAGTTCCATTGTGTTCTAACCCTAACCCATTGTCTTAGACCACGCCCCCTACCCCATAAGTACCCTAATGTGTGCCCGGACGGACGGACGGATGGACAGACGGTCCAAACACTATATGCCACCCGTTTCTTTGAAACCCGTTGGCATAAAAACAAGCTTTGACAGCACTTTAGAATAATTTCAAGATGCTTTGACAGCACTTCAGAATCATTTCAGTTGGAAATGATTCTGAAGTGCTGTCAAACTATGTTTTTATTGAGAAATAAGGTAAGATATAAATAAAAGCATCAGCAGATGACAATTGTTGTGTGTAGCGGTCTAAGGTTAATGAAAATATTTTTTATATATGCAATGTTCACTATCGTGCACGAGTTGTTTGTCAACTTTGGTATAACAGGACATTATGCTTTACATAAGCAACACGTGTGACAAGGTTATATCCAAATGGGAAACTTGTGAATTACAATCTTGTATGTGAGAGCATGCTATCTCAGTACTGGACTGGCTCTGACCAGAGTAATGGGACTTATGGGGCTTTGTGACCAGTGTAGCCCCAGATCAGCATGTGCATGCACGATCTGCACTGTTCGCCATTCAGTCGATGAAAAACCGGTCATGCTTCTAACTTTACGGTTTGTATCAGTCTTCTGATCAGACTGTGCTCAAAGATCATATTGTAGCCCGACTAGAAAATGACATAAGCCTCATTTCTCCAGTCAGGGCCACAAATTACAGTATCGTTCCAGCACTGCTATCACAATATCCCCATCTAGTACCAGGTGTCAACACCACAGAAAAGCACTGATATGTGGTCGTGACTGGAGAAATGGGGCTGATGGTATTTGTGATCACTGTAGCTTGTGATTAAACATCACACTCCTGTGGCCTGACAACGATCTATATTGCTGGATAGAAGCATGATAGGTGTTTCCATTGATGGAATGGCGAACACTGCAGATCCTGATCAGACTGTGCGAATGCACAGGCTGAACTGGATCTACACTGGTCACAAAACCCATAAGCCCCATTTCCCCAGTCACATATCACTTGGTCCCTGGTGTGAAACCTGGAAAGGATGAATTTGTGAAATATCATTATTTTTTTCTGCTATGAAATGATCATACTATGCCACGATTAGAAATAAGTTTCCATTATAGACGTGTTAGTTAAATTAATTTAAATTAAACAATAAAAGGCATAATTAAACGAAGCTTGTCCCCTCGGTGGCAGCCTTGATAATAATAATAAACAAGAAACGAGGCAAAGCCACGAAGGCCAGGTTTTTTCCAAGCATGGACACTTGGATAACATAATTATACCCATTTTTTGTAGACTAGATGGCCGTGGCCTGCATGTCGCGCCTTGGGGCGAGGCATGGACACTAAACAAGAGGGCCATGATGGCCCTAATTCACTCACCTGACTCCATGAACACCAGTTCATGTGTTTTAAAAAAAATGTGATATTTTTAGATGGCGGTCATCTTGGATTAAGCGATGACTCATTTTACCAAATCAGAAAATGCTTCACCCAAGGATCTTAACTTCCTATGAAGTTTGGCCAGCATCGGCCATGTGGTTCCTGAGAAAAAGACGTTCTCCAATCTCGAATAAATGGACCTTTTGGTGGCCATCATGGATGACATAATCATCCGATTCTGACAAATATTGAACCAGAGCAATCGCCTCATCGATACCTTCAATTTGATATATGACATGAGCATATTCGGTCAAAAATAAAATTTGACCCCAATTTGACCCCACGGGCCACGCCAATTTTTGACCCCGGGGTCACCATTTTCACAACTTTGAAAGAGCATTGTAAATCGATCATTCCTACCAAGTTTAGTCGAAATCCGGCCAGCGGTTCATGAGAAGAAGATTTTTTAAGAATTTATGCTATTTTTAGACGGCGGCCATCTTGGATTAGCGATGACCTCCATTTTAACAAATCTGAAAAGGCTTCACCCATGGACCATAACTTTTAAGTTTGGCTACCATGGGCCAAGCGGTTCATGTGAAGAATAATTTTGAAATCTCTAATAAAAGAACGACCTTTTGACATTTCGGCGGCCATCTTGGATGACATAACCATCCGATTTCGACAAAAAATGTATCAGAGTGATCGCCTCATTGATACCTTCGATTTGATATATAACATGACCATATTCGGTCAAAAATAAAATTTGACCCTAATTTGACCCCACGGGCCACGCCCATTTTTGACCAAGGAGTCTGAAAAAGCTTCACCCATGGACAATATGTTTTAAGTTTGGCTACCATGGGCCAAGCGGTTCATGTGAAGAAGAATTTTGAAATCTAATAAAATAACGACCTTTTGACATTTTGGCGGCCATCTTGGATGACATAACAATCCGATTTCGACAAAAAATGTACCAGAGTGATCGCCTCATTGATACCTTCGATTTGATATATAACATGACCATATTCGGTAAAAAATAAAATTTGACCCCAATTTGACCCCACGGGCCACGTCCATTTTTGACCCCGGGGTCACCATTTTAACAACTTTGAAAGAGCATTGTACATCAATCATTCCTACCAAGTTTCGTCGAAATCCGGCTAGCGGTTCAAGAGAAGATTTTTTAAGAATTTATGCTATTTTTAGACGGCGGCCATCTTGGATTAGCGATGACCTCCATTTTAACAAATCTGAAAAGGCTTCACCCATGGACCATAACTTTTAAGTTTGGCTACCATGGGCCAAGCAGTTCATGTGAAGAAGAATTTTGAAATCTCTAATAAAAGAATGACCTTTTGGCGGCCATCTTGGACGACATAACCATCCAATTTCGACAAAAAATGCACCAGAGTGATCGCCTCGTTGATACCTTCAATTTGATATATGACATGACCATATTCGGTCAAAAATAAAATTTCACCCCAATTTGACCCCACGGGTCACGCCCATTTTTGACCCCGGGGTCACCATTTTAACAACTTTGAAAGAGCATTGTACATCGATCATTCCTACCAAGTTTTGTCAAAATCCGTTTTGTAATCCCCCTACCTAAGGACCATGACCATGAAGTTTGGTGACTTTTGGCCCAATGGTTACCGAGGAGAAGACCTTTGAAAATGTTCACGGACGACGACGGACGACGGACGCCGACGGACGACGACGGACGACGGACACATTGCGGTAACAATAGCTCACATGAGCTTCGCTCAGGTGAGCTAAAAAATAGATATAGTAGATGGAAAAACTTTAACGAAAAAACTTTAACCGGACACACGGACGGACGTACGTACGGACGGACGGACGTATGCAAAAATGCCGACGATATCGCGCTTTCCGCAAGCGGGTGCGACAATGATGATAAACACCCATGTGAAGTATGAAGGTAATGGGTGAAGCAGTTGCAGAGATATAGTACACGAAAAAACTTTAACAAATAAATTCAAAGTAATTTGACCTTGACATTGCGCACAGGGGTCGCACGGTTGGGGGTTAGAGTGAAAATATGGACGATGATAAACACCCATGTGAAGTTTCAAGGTAATGGGTGAAGCAGTTGCAGAGATATAGTATAACAAAAAAGTTTTAACCAAAAGATTCAACCAGACGTACGTTAAAAAGTTAACGTTGAAAATGGCTAAGTCAATTACGAAGAAATAATAGGTGAAGGTAAAAAAATGGTCACATGTTGGATAGTTGTATGTGGTAGGCACCCCTTGGTTATGAAGCTGTGAAAGTTTGGTGGTCCTAGGTGGTACAGTACCAAAGAAATGGACTTAAACACGAAAACTTAACATTGTAAACGTGAAAAGATAACATTGAAAATGGCTAAGTCGACAGCGCGGAAAAAATGGGTCAAGTTAAAAAAAAAGTAACATGTTGGATAGTGATATGTGGTGGGCACCCCTTGATTATGAAGCTGTGAAAGTTTGGTGGTCCTAGGTGGTACAGTAACAAAGAAATGGACTTAAACACGAAAACTTAACATTGTAAACGTGAAAAGATAACATTGAAAATGGCTAAGTCGACAGCGCGGAAAAAATGGGTCAAGTTAAAAAAAAAGTAACATGTTGGATAGTGATATGTGGTGGGCACCCCCTTGATTATGAAGCTGTGAAAGTTGTGGTCCTAGTGGTACAGTACCAAAGAAATGGACTTAAACACAAAAACTTAACATTGAAAACGCGAAAACTTAACATTGAAAATGGCTAAGTCGATTGCGCGGAAAAAATAGGTCAAGTTAAAAAAAAGTAACATGTTGGATAGTGATATGTGGTGGGCACCCCTTGATTATGAAGCTGTGAAAGTTTGGTGGTCCTAGGTGGTACAGTACCAAAGAAATGGACTTAAACACGAAAACTTAACATTGAAAACGCGAAAACTTAACATTGAAAATGGCTAAGTCGATTGCGCGGAAAAAATGGGTCAAGTTAAAAAAAAAGTAACATGTTGGATAGTGATATGTGGTGGGCACCCCTTGATTATGAAGCTGTGAAAGTTTGGTGGTCCTAGGTGGTACAGTAACAAAGAAATGGACTCAAACACGAAAACTTAACATTGATTGTGGACGCCGCCCGCCCTCCCGCCGCCCGCCCTTCGCCAATCCAATAGCCTGGATTTTTTTTAAAAAAAACCTGGCTAAAAAAAGAAGAAATGCGTCTGTCGAACGCGGATGCCACCTGCAGCATATTTGAGAAACTGTGACAAAGTGATTAACCAAAATTTGAGAAACTGTGACAAAGTGGTTAGCCGAAATGTGTGAGGGATGGACGGACAGACGGACGTTCTTACAATACTATACTTATGTGGCTTATCACATGTTAAATATTAGCCACATAAAACGATTTTTAGCCACATAAAAGGATTTTTTAGGTGGCTAATTGTAACCAACCCTATCCTTTACCAAGTCCATAACCCTGTGGGGCTAGCCACATAAGTACCCTAATGTGTGCCCGGACGGACGGACAGACAGACAGACGGTCCAAACACTATATGCCACCCGTTTCTTCGAAACCTGGTGGCATAAAAATGTGTTCATAGAGCATGGATATGCAAAACAAAGCACAATCCCTGGCACATTGTGGCCAAATATTATCAAAATTGTTGAAGCGTTGCATGAGTTATTGAAAAATGCAAGATGTTACTAATGCACGTACGTACGTACGTACACGTTCGTACATGGACTACCGGTAACACTATATCCCCACAGTGCTAGTTATTGTCAATATTGCAATAGCCATACTATCTCATCCACCACCAGCTGACTTGAACTTGGAGAAACATACTTTGATCGGAGGCCAGTTTCCTTAGTGAGATGGCGACCATCACTATGACAAAGATAATGAGGACAGCTGCTATGGCCAGCCCTATAAACACCTTCACATGCGTCTTCATGCTGCCACGGACACTTCTGAAACAACCGAGACATAGAGAATATCAGGCTAGTATTTTTCAATATCATATTTACCAGACAAGACTAGGAATAATGTGGGAATTTCGAGGAATTCCTACTGTTTCCAAGCTGTCTAGATAAACTGATATCAAAAGTCACTAGTACCGGGTACATGCTGTGAATCAGGTAACGTTTTATGCTAAGAAATGTGCATGTATAACAGAGCTCCAGATAAGGTGCGTATTTGCGTAAATACCCAATACAAATTGTCAAAAACCCAACTGAAATCAGAAGTAGTGAGTATCAAAAAGCAATGAAAAATTTGTGGTATCTTTATCATGCTACAGAAACACGCCTGGGGAACTATGTTACAACGAGGCCGCCATGGCACCAAAAAACATCACGCCGTGGAGTCGATAAACATTGTTTTTATCACGCCGTTTTAACGAGGAAGCTGGAACAACCGTCTATATGGCTGACAGTTTAATGCCAAGACGATGGTATAACATTTTCTTCATTCGAAACGATTAATATTATTATGTATTAATGTAGTGAGAATGTATCTGTGACACAGTATATGCAATTTATGTTTCGAAAAGTATCTGTTAATTCAAGAATTGAGCATATACTGGTTCGACATATAAATTTGGATAAGACACCACCCAATGACAATACTAGTGACGTAACATCGATTACCATGTGACTGCTTGTTATACACAAAGTTATTTGCCTGTTAAATCGGCAGATATTTGAAAATAAGCATTATTTAAATGTTACGGAGTGGCACCTGTATGTGATGGAGTGGAGTCGAGATAACAATCTAAGTTACAGAGTAAAGACGATATTTATTCGAATATTTGTATTTATTTTACAGTCGCATATGGGAAAATATAAGAATAACAGTACCAATGAACCCGAGTTATGTTGGCAAAAAACATCGCATGACAAGATCGAATAATTTGGTAAATTATATGTCATTTTGAGTCTGACCTGGTTATATAGTATTCATCAGCGACATATACCAACCATGAAGGCTGTCAGTTTTGAAACACTAATAATCATACCGGTATTTGAATTTGTGACTAACCAAATAACAAACCTAACAAATAACAAAAGAACACGTATGATCTATCTACAATAATCGACTAGATATAATAATATTATGGAACGCCAGATCTATAAACTCAAATATATAATATATTTCTAGAGCTAGCCATATATATTTAGAGATAGCAATATATATTTAGAGCTAGCAATAAATAAATTAATGATATCTCAAATTGATTTGTAGGTGGCATTATATAACTTTGATTTGGACATCTCCAAATGATTTGAGAGCTCTCCAAGTGATCTCGAGAGCTCTCCAAATGATTTTGAGAGCTCTCCAAATGAGTTCGAGAGCTCTTCAAATGAGTTTGATATACATGTATCTCCAAATGATTTAGAGAGATCTCCGAGTGATTTCGAGATATCTCCAAATGATTTAGAGAGCTCTCCAAATCAAAGTTATATAATACTAGCTACAAATCAATTTGAGATATCATTAATTGATTTAGAGCTAGCTCGAGATGATGAGGGATAACCAAATAACAAAACTAACAAATAACAAAAGAACAGGTATGTATAATGATCTATCAACAATAATTGACTTGATATAACTAGAGCAAAGTCGATGGCACGCCATCGCAAAATACCCACTTTTCCTCTGTTACAAGGCGAAATTGGCGAAATCTGAGTCGAAAAGGGGGATAATCCACGATCGGGGGTCGAATAAGAAATCCAAAATCACTTTGCGCATGTACAGATCATAAGGAAGGCACACACCAAGTTTCAAGTCCATACCTATTAGGGTTAATTTTTTTTACTTCTTACAAGGTAAAAATGGCGAATTCTGAGTCGAAATGGGGGAGATAATCCATGATCGGGGTGTGTCGAATAAGAAATCCAAAATCACTTTGCGCATGTACAGATCATAAGGAAGGCACACACCAAGTTTCAAGTCCATACCTATTACTGTTAAAAAGTGATACTTCTTACAAGGTAAAAATGGCGAATTCTGAGTCGAAAAGCGGGAGATAATCCATGATCGGGGGTCGAATAAAAAATCCAAAATCACTTTGCACATGTACAGACCATAAGGAAGGCACACACCAAGTTTCAAGTCCATACCTATTAGGGTTAAAAAGTTTTACTTCTTACAAGGTAAAAATGGCGAATTCTGAGTCGAAAAGCGGGAGATAATCCATGATCGGGGGTCGAATAAAAAATCCAAAATCACTTTGCACATGTACAGACCATAAGGAAGGCACACACCAAGTTTCAAGTCCATACCTATTAGGGTTAAAAAGTTTTACTTCTTACAAGGTAAAAATAGCGAATTCTGAGTTGAAAAGGGGGAGATAATCCATGATCGGGGGGTAGAATAAAAAATCCAAAATCACTTTGCACATGTACAGACCATAAGGAAGGCACACACCAAGTTTCAAGTCCATACCTATTAGGGTTAAAAAGTTTTACTTCTTACAAGGGAAAAATTAGTGAATTCTGAGTTGAAAAGGGGGAGATAATCCATGATCGGGGGGTAGAATAAAAAATCAAAAATCACTTTGCGCAGGTACACACCATAAGGAAGGGACACACCAAGTTTCAAGTCCATACCTATTACGGTTAAAAAGTTTTACTTCTTACAAGAAACGTGACGGACGGACGGACGGACGGACGTGGACGGACGGACGGACAGACGGACGGACACCCGTGACGAAAACAATACACCCATTTTTTTTATTAAACTAGATGGCCGCGGCCTGCATGTCGCGCCTTGTGGCGAGGCATGGACACTAAAAAAAAAGATATAGTATAACGAAAAACTTTAACCAAAAAACTTAACCAAAAACTTTAACCAAAAAAGTTAACCAAAAACTTCAAAGTAATTTGACCTTGACATTGGGCACAGGGGCCGCACGGGAGGGGGGTAGAATGAAAATATAGATGATGATAAACACCCATGTGAAGTTTCAAGGTAATGGGCAAAGCAGTTGCAGAGATATAGTATAACAAAAAACTTTCTTTAACCAAAAAACTTAACCAAAAAACTTAACCAAAAACTTTAACCAAAGAACTTAACCAAAAACTTCAAAGTAATTTGACCTTGACATTGGGCACAGGGGCCGCACGGGAGGGGGTAGAATGAAAATATAGATGATGATAAACACCCATATGAAGTTTCAAGGTAATGGGCAAAGCAGTTGCAGAGATATAGTATAACGAAAAACTTTAACCAAAAAACTTAACCAAAAAACATAACCAAAAAATTTAACCAAAGAACTTAACCAAAAACTTCAAAGTAATTTGACCTTGACATTGAGCACATGGGCCGCACAGGAGGGGGTAGAATGAAAATATAGATGATGATAAACACCCATATGAAGTTTCAAGGTAATGGGCAAAGCAGTTGCAGAGATGTAGTATAACGAAAAACTTTAACCAAAAAACTTAAGCAAAAAATTTAACCAAAAACTTTCAACAAAAAACTTAACCAAAAACTTCAAAGTAATTTGACCTTGACATTGGGCATAGGGGCCGCACGGAAGGGGGGTAGAATGAAAATATAGATGATGATAAACACCCATGTGAAGTTTCAAGGTAATGGGCAAAGCAGTTGCAGAGATATAGTATAACGAAAACTTTAACCAAAAAACTTAACCAAAAACTTTAACCAAAAAACTTAACCAAAAACTTCAAAGTAATTTGACCTTGACATTGGGCACAGGGGCCGCACGGGAGGGGGGTAGAATGAAAATATAGATGATGACAAACACCCATGTGAAGTTTCAAGGTAATGGGCAAAGCAGTTGCAGAGATATAGTATAACAAAAAACTTTAACCAAAAAACTTAACCAAAAAACTTAACCAAAAACTTTAATCAAAGAACTTAACCAAAAACTTCAAAGTAATTTGACCTTGACATTGGGCACAGGGGCAGCACGGGAGGGGGTAGAATGAAAATATAGATGATGATAAACAACCACGTGAAGTTTCAAGGTAATGGGCAAAGCAGTTGCAGAGATGTAGTATAACGAAAAACTTTAACCAAAAAACTTAACCAAAAACCTTAACCAAAAACTTTAACCAAAAAACTTAACCAAAAAACATAACCAAAAACTTTAATCAAAGAACTTAACCAAAAACTTCAAAGTAATTTGACCTTGACATTGGGTACAGGGGCCGCACAGGAGGGGGTAGAATGAAAATATAGATGATGATAAACACCCATATGAAGTTTCAAGGTAATGGGCAAAGCAGTTGCAAAGATGTAGTATAACGAAAAACTTTAACCAAAAAACTTAAGCAAAAAATTTAACCAAAAACTTTCAACAAAAAACTTAACCAAAAACTTCAAAGTAATTTGACCTTGACATTGGGCACAGGGGCCGCACGAAGGGGGGTAGAATGAAAATATAGATGATGATAAACACCCATGTGAAGTTTCAAGGTAATGGGCAAAGCAGTTGCAGAGATATAGTATAACGAAAAACTTTAACCAAAAAACTTAACCAAAAACTTTAACCAAAAAACTTAACCAAAAACTTCAAAGTAATTTGACCTTGACATTGGGCACAGGGGCCGCACGGGAGCGGGGTAGAATGAAAATATAGATGATGACAAACACCCATGTGAAGTTTCAAGGTAATGGGCAAGGCAGTTGCAGAGATATAGTATAACAAAAAACTTTAACCAAAAAACTTAACCAAAAACTTTAATCAAAGAACTTAACCAAAAACTTCAAAGTAATTTGACCTTGACATTGGGCACAGGGGCAGCACGGGAGGGGGTAGAATGAAAATATAGATGATGATAAACACCCATGTGAAGTTTCAAGGTAATGGGCAAAGCAGTTGCAGAGATGTAGTATAACGAAAAACTTTAACCAAAAAACTTAACCAAAAACCTTAACCAAAAACTTTAACCAAAAAACTTAACCAAAAACTTCAAAGTAAGTTGACCTTGACATTGGGCACAGGGGCCGCACGGGAGGGTGGTAGAATGAAAATATAGATGATGATAAACACCCGTGTGAAGTGTCAAGGTAATGGGCAAAGCAGTTGCAGAGATATAGTATAACGAAAAACTTTAACCAGAAACTTTAACCAAAAAACTTAACCAAAAAACTTAACCAAAGACTTTAACCAAAGAACTTAACCAAAAACTTTAACCAAAAAACTTAACCAAACAACTTAACCAAACAACTTAACCAAAAATTTTAACCAAAGAACTTAACCAAAAACTTTAACCAAAAAACTTAACCAAACAACTTAACCAAAAACTTTAACCGGACACACGTACGTACGCCAAACGGCCGACTATATCGCGCTTTCCGCAAGCGGGCACGACAAAAAAAGTGGGTATAATAATATCATGGAACGCCAGATCTACATAAACTCAAATATAATTGGGCCGCGCTCCGTGAAAACCGGCCTTAATGACACAATTTTCAATTTGCATTTTTTTACAATTTTTGTTGCGGACACCTTTCAAAAACATTATGCTGAAAAGAAAATGCAAATACGTTTCATAGATTTTGTTTTATCTCACTTTTTGTAGCACCATGTGAATCACGCAAGGAAAACATAGTAACGTCATTGAGAAAATGAAGTTATTGAAACGCCGAAGTCTTACAATGCAACACAGCAGCCTACAGTAGAAATGAGTGATCATAGACTCATTGAACGTGCTTGCTGTAAACTGTATTTGCTGATAAGGTACACTAAATGTATCTACATGTGTTAGTATGTATACTATCAAACATTGAACAGAATAAAACTATGATATATGTACATGTAGTGAACAAACCAAACGCACCAGTCCACTATCGATTTTAAATCTATAATTAGCTGACATGTAACTTGTAATTTGCTACCATCGCCAACTATGATAGGTTATATACATGTACCGTCAGAACGATACATTGTAATTATTGGAGAATTTAGTTCAGAATCTAATTGACGACAGTTAATTGTGACGCAGCGTCGTATGAGGGTATTGAAAAGTGGTGCGGCCATACCGTCGAACGAGCAAAGCTAGTGGGGTCTGGGGGAACGGTTACACGAAACTCCCAAATACACTCAAATGCACCCAAATATAGTTTAAATACATATAAATATACCACAAATACACTCTATATAGTGTCAGATATTAGTGTAAAGCATTTTATGACACAAAACACATCATATAATTGACATATGTAGTCAAATAAATCTGTTAAATTGGCCATATGTTCCATTTATGCACATTGAATCACCAATCATGTGGGAAATATATGCAAATATAGTTCAATATATATAAATATGCCACAAATACCCCTCAAACATATCAGTGTATGCTCTCCTTATGTTATCAGAATTTGTATAACCTATTTTATGTATCAGTGTAGACCCTGATCTTTATTATTGTAGGCCCTTTTGGGATACGTGTATATTTTATTAAAATGCCCCACAAATATGCCACAAATACACCCTCAAACGTAGACTACCAGTGTGAACATCGGCTTACCTCTTCAAACATTATATGAGCCGCGTCGTGCGAAAAGGTGCCTTATGGTGAAACTGACGTTGTCGAGTAAATGAGGTCAGATTCGTCGCTTCCATTTACGCTTTTGACATAGCTGACGTCGTTGTTGACAGCTGGTAATGACATATGATATAAGTGTATTATCGTGTACCATTAGCGAAACAAACCAATTGTATGTAGACCATTGACTATTTTAATTTCCATTTTATGCCAAAATATAAATGTACGTTCTCGGCGTTGTTATGAAAATAAACTAGAAATGTGGCCTGTCGGCACACGAATACCCCCACTGGCAGCCAAAGAAAACGAGGCATTTTTGATTACAAGCCATTTAGCCGAGCGTTTCAAACGCATCAAGTCTGTGACCTTGACCCTGGGCATAGTGTGATAATCCATGCATCGGTGTAGAAGATATAGAGCGGAAGGGAATTTCAATAGGTTTGACCTTTGACCTTCAACTATGACCTTGACCTTGGACGTAGGTGCGTGGTTATTGATCGCGACACACCTTCTCATCCTGAGAAACATTTGTGCCAAGGCATTTGATAATCCATGCATCGGTGTAGAAGATATAGAGCGGAAGGGAATTTCAATAGGTTTGACCTTTGACCTTCAACTGTGACCTTGACCTTGGACGTAGGTGCGTGGTTTATTGATTGTGACACACCTTCTCCTCATGAGAAACATTTGTGCCAAGCCATTTGATAACCATACATCGGTGTAGAAGATATAGAGCGGAATTGGGAATTTCAATAGGTTTGACCTTTGACCTTCAACTGTGACCTTGGACGTAGGTGCTTGGTTAGCAATTTGATAATCCATGCATCAGTGTAGAAGATATAGAGCGGAAGGGAATTTCAATAGGTTTGACCTTTGACCTTCAACTGTGACCTTCACCTTGGACGTAGGTGCGTGGTTATTGATCGTGACACACCTTCTCATCATGAGAAACATTTGTGCCAAGCCATTTGATAATCCATACATCGGTGTAGAAGATATAGAGCGGAAGGGAATTTCAATAGGTTTGACCTTTGACCTTCAACTGTGACCTTGACCTTGGATGTAGGTGCATGGTTATTGATCACGACACACCTTCTCATCATGAGAAACATTTGTGCCAAGCCATTTGATAATCCATGCATCGGTGTAGAAGATATAGAGCGGAAGGGAATTTCAATAGGTTTCACATTTGACCTTCAACAGTGACCTTGACCTTGGACGTAGGTGCGTGGTTATTGATTGTGACACACCTTCTTATCATGAGAAACATTTGTGCCAAGCCATTTGGGAATTTCAATATTTTTGACCTTTGACCTTCAACTGTGACCTTGACCTTGGACGTAGGTGCGTGGTTATTGATCGTGACACACCTTCTCATCCTGAGAAACATTTGTGCCAAGGCATTTGATAATCCATGCATCGGTGTAGAAGATATAGAGCGGAAGGGAATTTCAATAGGTTTGACCTTTGACCTTCAACTGTGACCTTGACCTTGGACATAGGTTGCGTGGTTATTGATTGCGACAACACCTCTCATCATGAGAAACATTTGTGCCAAGCCATTTGATAATCCATGCATCGGTGTAGAAGATATAGAGCAGAAGGGAATTTCAATAGGTTTGACCTTTGACCTTCAACTGTGACCTTGGATGTAGGTGCGTGGTTAGCAATTTGATAATCCATGCATCGGTGTAGAAGATATAGAGTGGAAGGGAATTTCAATAGGTTTGACCTTTGACCTTCAACTGACCTTGACCTTGGACGTAGGTGCGTGGTTATATATCGCGACACACCTTCTCATCATGAGAAACATTTGTGCCAAGCCATTTGATAATCCATGCATCGGTGTAGAAGATATAGAGCGGAAGGGAATTTCAATAGGTTTGACCTTTGACCTTCAACTGTGACCTTGACCTTGGACATAGGTGCGTGGTTATTGATCGCGACACACCTTCTCATCATGAGAAACATTTGTGCCAAGCCATTTGGGAATTTCAATATTTTTTACCTTTGACCTTTAACTGTGACCTTGACCTTGGACGTAGGTGCGTGGTTATTGATCGCAACACACCTTCTCATCACGAGAAACATTTGTGCCAAGACATTTGATAATCCATGCTTCGGTGTAGAAGATATAGAGCGGAAGGGAATTTCAATAGGTTTGACCTTTGACCTTCAACTGTGACCTTGACCTTGGACGTAGGTGCGTGGTTATTGATCGCGACACACATTGTCATCATGAGAAACATTTGTGCCAGGCCATTTGATAATCCATGCATCGGTGTAGAAGATATAGAGCGGAAGGGAATTTCTATAGGTTTGACCTTCAACTGTGCCCTTACCTTGGACTTGGACTAGTTTGCGTGTTAATTGATCGCAAGACACCAATCCTTCTTCATCATGACAAACATTTGTGCCAAGCCATTTGATAATCCATGTATCGGTGTAGAAGATATAGAGCGGAAGGGAATTTCCAACAGACCGACCGACCGACAAGCTGACTCCTATATACCCCCAACAAACTTTGTTTGTGGGGGTATAATGATCAGAAACGAGCAATGTTGAGTAGCATGTGAGCAGGTGGTGTCGGCAGTCCAGTTCGCGTATGGACCCGATACATGTTTTTCTTTTTTGTGTTAGTATATCGTTTACTGAGATTTTACATGCATGTATGTACAGTACATATGTGCTAGTATATGGATAAAATGTTATGTAACGCTAGTGTGAAAGTTCAAAAACGTACATGTAGTCGTAAATGTTACAGTACATGTTACATAGCGTCTCCCTTGCTTTATACGCGTATCTGTTTCTGATTTAATTTCATTTATGTGTGTCAGATTGCATTTAGTAATACAATTTCGTATTTGGTAAACTCGTGCATGCATCTATAACGAGGGAATTGTATTACACACCATGTGTTAACCGCCGTGACTCATCAAAACTGTGAACATAATATGTGACGCGCCAAGCGAAAACCTCCTTTATGGATCAAACATGCGAAATTGAGTTTTCAACCGTGATACTTAGTAAATTTAATCTCTCTCGAACAATATGATATATAAATCAATATTGTATTCAACTGATAAACCATCTTTCTAGACCAACAGAGATACATATCTGACGTCACTTTGTCGCATCGACGTTGTTTTGATAATACGTACGTTACGTCGTCGTTATCAATATTTGCGGACAGTGGACCGCACGAGTCGTGACGTTTTCGTGCTACAATTGTACTCACACAGAAACTTCTCTTTGTTTCATCACAATGCACATATTTATGTATATTATTATTAATATATACTTGGCCATATTTCAAAACATTTATATTTAATTTATAAATAATATAAGAAACAATGACAATTCGTTACAACGGCACACGTCGCCGGTAAATGATATTGCATACGTCATGTAAAGTCCACAGGTGGAAGACTGGGACCTAGGACCCAATAAATGGCTCATTTGAAAAACGTTACTCCACCCACCCCCGTTTCCGGTGTCTATTGTACGGAAATTGTTTGGTGGGGTCCCAGTCTTCCACCTGTGGTAAAGTCCTTGGAGATAGCATATTATGTCACGCAAATTTCTATGGGGGCAGCCATTGTCGTGCTGCGCCTAAACGGCGAGTACGACCAAGAAAATAGTGCCCTTTTGTATCTAAAACTCTACATATACTATTCTCTATAGTTTTCACAGTTTTAGGCTCAGTTTATCAGTTAAATTTTGGAAAATACGAATCAAGACAGTTCGTGCGTATGAATACAGCAGCTATTATCTTTAGATCTCACGGGACAGTACGTACGGAGCTAGCTACACAAATTCGCCTCCGATATTATTTACGGCTACAATTTGACCAATTCAAAAATGTAAAAATGTAAATTGTATACCTTTAAACAAATAATCTTTGATGTAGAGCCCTAAGTATTTTGGCATATACAAGATATGGGGCTAGTAAATTGCAAAATACAAGAAATTACAAGGAGGATGCAATCAGATCATTTTCCCATGGAATCCATCTTTTCTCTAGTTGTTGTTCAACATTCAATATAACGAAATGAAGCTTTCAAATTTATAAGATGTACATGTAAATGTCAGATAAACACCTTCAGACGGTAAAATAACCAATTTCTGCATGTGTATTTTCTTTATTAATACTTTATTGATATAGCTTTGACAGTTTTATATTGCTAACATATCAAACACGCCAGATAACCGATTGAAAAAATCACCCTTCCATGCGCTACATTAAACAGATGGGGTTAAACGGCTGCACCCGTTGTTACACCTATGGACAATATCTGATGGTGGTCGCCAGACAGGATAAGTTTGTTTTCTTTGAGCATTCCGGTTTCAACCCAAATTATGAAACATGCAGACGCCTCCATCTACGCCGACTACAAATGTTCTCACGTTTGTTTGTAATTGTTATATAAATAAAGTTTAAAAGAAATATTAGCATTATGATTACATCATACTGATTTTGTGATGTGTTATCTAAAACTACCGGTCATATGGTTATTTAGTTTCAAATGTCATTTATAAGTCGTCCATATAATATTATACAAATCATGTGCAATATGCTCATTTGTATAAAAAATAATCATCAAAATCACTACGTGTTTCCTTGAAGGAAACCGAAAAAACAGACAACTGAACTACTATGAAAACAACTGTAAAATTCTGCCACACATATCCAACATTAAAATATTTGTCAGCCACAATTAGTAATGCGTACGGCTATACATAGGACAAGTTAATGCAATGACGCAACGATTTGAAGTGTCAAAATCCGACGTGACGTTGATAAATTTAAGCGTAACTTTGAGACGTCATTTTCAGGCTTTCATGACGTTGTCATTAAGGCTGGTTTTCACAGAGTGCGGCCCATATATATATTGCTATGCTAGCCATATATATTTAGAGATAGCAATATATATTTAGAGCTAGCAATACATATTTGAAGAGCTCTTGAAATCATTTCGAGCTAGCTAGAAATCAATTAATGATATCTCAAATTGATTTGTAGCTGGCATTATATAACTTTGATTTGGATATCTCCAAATGATTTCGAGAGCTCTCCAAGTGATCTCGAGAGCTCTCCAAATAATTTTGAGAGCTCTCCAAATAATTTCGAGAGCTCTCCAAATGATTTTGATATATCTTCAAATGATTTAGAGATCTCAGAGTGATTTCGAGATATATCCAAATGATTTAGAGAGCTCTCCAAATCAAAGTTATATAATGCTCGCTAAAAATCAATTTGAGATATCAATACTTGATTTAGAGCTAGCTCGAGATGATGAGAGCTCTCCAAATGATTTCGAGAGCTCTCTAAATGATTTTGAGAGCTCTCCAAATATGTATTGCTAGCTCTAAATATATATTGCTACCTCTAAATATTTAGAGCTAGCAATATATATTTGAGTTTATGTAGATTTGGCGTTCCATATAGGATGGATATGTTGATAAACTAAACTATCATTGTAAACGAGAACGAAATTTGCATACTTTCAGATGGCATACGTACGACGGTCGCCATGCAAATGTTTTGCCACAGGTGCATCGTTTATTTCCTATCTCCATGCTTACCATCCAAGTGATCTCGTAGACAAGTGGACGATTTCTGTTTTTCTCCGCATTTGTATTTGTCTAGTCTATCAGTACACGATGCTACATGTTTATGTTGGCTACTATAGCAAAAAGAACGTCTTGGAACACGTTGTACATGCATACGATTTGTTTGTGTGTATTCATATGGCCATAATACAGATGTTTGTCACTGTATCCCTTTTCGCACTGATTACATTTGAATTTAAATGTTTTATCACGTTTCATCGCCTTATGACGCGATAAGACCTGTCTAGTCATAAACTCCTTGCTGCATGTTTCGCACATTAGTTTGGAATTTAAATGCGAACATTGGATGTGCTGTTGCAAATCATATTTGCAACTGTATTGCTTTTGGCACCTATCACAAGTAAACATGTCTTTCTGTCCACCATGCTTGGTCGACCCATGCCGTTTCAAGTTTCAAGCGACTTGGTCTGGTAAGTACATGTCACTTCAGGACACGTATATATGCGTACTGGTGTAGGATCGTGCCTACTTGGCTTTGGTGTACTGGTATGGCACGGTGCACTCACAGAGCTTCTAAGCTCTAGGGGTCTCGAGGATTTCTTCATCTACAGAAACATTCTCTGCAGCTACAGAAATATTCAATGAGATGTAAGTTTCATCGATTACTAGGTTTGGTCCCTCTGTGTATGAGTACTCCATATCTCCACCACACCCTGTAAAGATATCAAAGAAACGCCGTGATGCAAGATAGCGATCGTCAACTACTCCGTACCAATCGTCAACTACTCCGTGACTTAAAGTAATACTTTCAAACTTCAGTTTGCAATGGTCTAACGTATTCCTTTGCACAAAGGAGATATTAGCAGATCTTAAAATGAAAATACAATAACAAAGCATGTGTTAAACAGTAAATTGTGTGGCCGAAAATGATTGTATACGAGTTTGAAATTTACATACATTTTGATAGGAAAACGAAAGTAAATAAACATTACTCCAATTTTGGTAATACCAAACACGCAAACGACATACACATGTATGTGTGACCTCAATCAATCATTATAGAACATTTTGATATAAGAAAATAAATATTACCTTTTGTTGTTTATCTCCCTTGCATTTATCTCATAATTTATTTTGGATGATCTCCCTTGGCTGCTCGAATGCCTAAGTTAAATTAAAACATCGAAATAAGACTCTTTTTACCATAAAAACGTATTCAAATCAGGTTCAATAACTTCTTAAGAACGATATTAAAAGGTTTCGAGACATATTAATAGGATAACTTGTTCATTACATGAGGATTTGGGGAGGATTTGGGGGAAAATGAGGATTTGGGGAGGATTTGGGTGAATCGTGAATTAGCTGTCGTCTCCAAATAACCGATTGCGTAATACTGACAGTGGAATTATGGAAAATACACAAACTCGTAACTGATCAATATTCAGCGCTGCTGCTGAGTCGTGAATATCTTGACTAACACAAACCAAACAAATTTAAGAACACAATATTATCATATATCGCCAGGAAAGCGCAGGTGTTGTTAAATCATGGATATAGCGGGGTGTGCTAGGCTGTGACCTGTGCGAGGCTTACTATTACTCTTACACTTAGCTGCACATTTTCCGCTTTATAAGCAACAGGTTGCACTATATCGCTACACAGTAAAAATGGGGTCACCCTAAACACCCCAAAGGCTGGAAAAGGCTACAAAGGCTGTTCGAAGTGGCCTGTACGTCCGTTAGCGGATACTTATACCATACATTGTCATTGAATTGACTGAATTAGGATGTGTTATGATCATTTTAATCATTTTAACCATTTGAATGCAATAATCTACCACAAATATACGTGTTTTGTTAAATTATCTAAACGCGCACCTGCGCCGACCGCGCCGCGCGGAATTGGACAAAGACTGATTAACACCTATTAACATATCGTTTAGCAGGTGCAGCTAAACACCGATTATATTTATTGCATTATTATTAATATAAGTCAATGATCAATCAATGACATTCATTTAAACATGCTTTATGTATCAATACATTACGTAAACATAGGACGAATGCCGAATTTTGAGACATCAGTTATCTACATGTACCTTGAAAATGGGTATCCACAGGGTGATCAAAATATGTTTATAGCGCAACGTACGAAACTAGTAAAAAGACGACGCAAAATAATTCATTTGTAAATTTGACTTTATATAGTTTTTTTACTTATTATATAGACCACAAAGGCCAAATGGAGGGATCACACCGGCTATATGTAATTAGACGACACAGGCTGACTGGAGGCACCACAAAGGCTATATGTACTTATTATATAAACAAAAAAGGCTAACTGGAGGAACCACAAAGGATATATTTCTTTATTATATAGACCACAAAGGCCGACTGACGGTATTACACAGGCTATATATACTTATTATAAAGACGACAAAGGCCGACCGGACGAACCACAAAGGCTATATGTATTTATTATATAGACGTCAAAGGCCGACTGGAGGAACCACAAAGGCTATATTTATTTATTATATAGACAACAAAGGCCGACTGGAGGGATCACAAAGGCTATATGTAATTATTATATACACGGTCAAGGCTGACTGGAGGAACCACAAAGGCTATATGTACTTATTATATAGACGTAAATTTCCATACTAATATCTGGGGCGATAACCGCGTTTCCTTAAAATGTTAACAGACATTACTGTTTATTATCGGTATTTATTTTTTGATGTGCAATTATCATACTTTATAATCTATTATTTTTTCAGCTGATGCATTTAATTGGTATAAATAATTAAAAAGTATCACGACTCATTTGCATATGAAAATAGCATGATACCACCGCGCGTCACTATCAATGAAATACTTATTTCTAAATAGTTATATCTGTATAGCGGGCACTCGTAATTTTTAGAACTGGTGGAATAGTGACACAATTACACACTTATTTAATTCATATAAAGAACAGTTTGTGCCTACTGAGTGAGCTTGTACATTTAACATTGATGCATTGTACAATTTCCCGTTTTTGGAAAGCTTGGAAATCGTGATTTTCCTTCAGTTTATAGCCTGTTTGTTTGCGTTGATATAGAAGTGATTGGAAGTATGCGCGACTCGTCGTGAGAAACTCAGTTCTGTCTTAGTGACCAGTGTAGACCCAGATCAATGCGATCTGGGTCTACACTGGTCACTAAAGCAGAATTTGCTGATAACGCCCCTGATATGCGTACACGTAGGTGGGGTTTTAATTGGGCCAGGGTCTGAGAAAACCCATTGTCTTTACAGCCACTATATATGCAGGATATACAAAGTGAACAGAGTACATAGAGTTCGTCATTTAATTGAATGTATTAGAACATTCATTATTTGATTAATTTGAGATATATTCTGACCAGGACCAACAGTCTGATCAGGGTTTACAGTGATCACCATTTAGTTACTTTAACAGCGTATATTTGTATTGTAATGATATACCATTGTAATACCACACATATATATGGTATATGCAGCATTCAACCAGTACTGGTGTAACAAAAGGTCTATGTTATCACCAGCGTATCTCTAGCACCGTGAAATGCACGTATGGTTGGGTGTAGTTATTATTTTGGACACAAACAACAACAAAGATTTGCAACATTCAATTGCGACTCGAGTTATTTCTGATCTGCCTAGGCTCGGATTTCACACCAAACCGTGTATATTCACAAGTACAAGTACACTTGATATAAAGTGGTTGTCATGACGACATGGTTTTGAGTGACCGGATTGATATAAAGCGATAAGATACTTTGCAGTACACAAGAAAAAAAAACACTTCTAAACGAGGATGGCCAGGCTATTTATGACAACCTAACATGCTGAACTGGCGTGGCGTAATTTTATCAACAACATGAGAGGATCTCAACATGTTAAGCACCCAATTTCATCCATCATGTTCAATATTCACTGTTATAAATGCAAACTATTAAGTGACTCATTTAATACGGTACGGTAACCCGCATCCGCGTGTCCGTATATCTTCGTATAGGTTAGCATTAGGGTAGCATTGTAGTCAGCAGACAAATCACAAGTTCTCATTCATGGACATAAACCGGGATAGCTTGACTGAATGGCAGTCTGTGTATACATGTACTCTGACCAGATTACGTGGTCACGCAGGCTGACATACGACTAAGCTGGTTAAACACGTCATATTTTACCTACACTTAGCCGATGGGCCATCTACTACGGCCTGTTTGAAACTATTTTCTTTTCTGCCGAGGAACTTTTGGCTATTAAACACATTAAATCTAAAATCAACATTTAAATGTATGTACTTTTTCATCAATAACTCAAATGTCACCCTCCCCATCTTTTCTATGGGAATTTAACATGGGGCAAATATGGGGTTGGGAATGACAGGGACGGTACAAAAACGAAACATGGAAATCCACCAAGATAAATTCTCAATACAATACAAACTAGATTGGTCAGTAAGCGAGGCTTACGGAATACCCCCCGCGTGGGCCCAGGTACCCCTAAAATATGTACAGTCCCACCTCCCCTAACGGCCACCTCCCAGCAACGGCCACCTCTCTTCAACGGCCAGTTTAAACTCCCCCCGTTAGAATTTAACGTTATTTTACCTCTGTCCAACGGTCACCTCTCTTCTCCAGCCAACGGCCACAAAAAAACACAACAAAATCGTCAAAAGACCTCTCGAACGGCCAACATATTTTTGCTAACGGCCAGTTGATTTTTTCATAGCAAAGAGTCGTAAGCTTCTCTGACCGGCCAACATATTTTTACAGGTCGTTTTTATTCTGAACGGTCAATATAATTAATCTTGCCAAACGGCCGTCAATTAAAACATGACACGAACCACCTCTCTGAGCGGCCAACATATTTATTATTGACAAACGGCCATAAACCACGACAAAAACGGCCTGTAAACGGGCAGCATATTTTTTTTAATGGACATTTTCGTATGCAAACGTTACCGTGAATCGCGTAAAATCAATATTCCTATGTAGCCTACCGGCAGATCTAATCGAGTGTGCCGTATCTATCGGATACCTTCGGTGGTAATCGGTCGATAAAAGTTGTGTGTAAACACATGTCCAAGTTGTGTATTCGGATGTATCACCTGTCTGGCATCTGACAATGGGATTGCCGACAAGTTTGTCACCGTTTGAAGTGGATTAAACAAGCCATTTACCAGGATTAGGATACTCAACACGGTCTGCTGACTGAATATGACACCATGTGACAATGCAAGAAAAGTGGGCTTATTGGGTTTGTGACCAGTTTAGCTGTAAATTAGTCTGCTCAGTGTGTTAACTACATGTTTTTACACAAAATTGGATTAACAATAGCATGATTATAACTTTGTCACACAAATGCAGATCCGAATCCAGACTGCAAGTTATTCTGATCAGGAGCTACACATGTCAAAAACTGAATGAGCCCAGTTTGTCATTATGAATGCATAATTGTTATTGGTCAATTTGAACATTTAACATGTTTAATAAATTGTTATTTCTCAAAATAACCATGATTACTATTTTGTCTTCTTCAATGACATACTAACAATGACAAATGTATATGTTCTATAGTAAATAAAATATAATAGTATAAAACATATACAATCCTAGTTGTTTCTATGTTCATATATCAGTATAAGCAACTGAGAAGTTGATGGCTGTTCATTGATGGCTGTTCATTGATGGCTGTTCGTTGGTGACCCTCTCCACAACAGCCACCTCTCTACAACAGCCACTTTTAGTCCGTCCGGCTGCTGGCTGTTGTAGAGAGGTTGGACTGTACAAATTTCCAAGTGTGTGGGCTTGTGACCTTGACTCTGGGATTAGCGCGAGCGGCATGAACGTGAATTTGTCACAGGGTGGTAGAGGTCCATTGGAGCAATGAGTGTGTGAAATATGAAGCAGATCCGAGCAAGGAAATAGAAGTTATAACCGATTTCTCTGATGTTAAGTTTTGTAAAGAGACTACCGTATAACCTCGAATTAACGCCCCCGGAGGCGTTACATTTTACAAAAGGGAGGGGCGTTTATTTGACACAGGGTGGTAGAGGTCCATTGGAGCAATGAGTGTGTGAAATGTGAAGCAGATCCGAGCAAGGAAATAGAAGTTATAACCGATTTCTCTGATGTTAAGTTTTGTAAAGAGACTACCGTATAACCTCGAATTAACGCCCCCGGAGGCGTTACATTTTACAAAAGGGCGGGCGTTTATTAGCCAGTAAAAAAAAAGAAAAAGAAAAAAAAAAAGAAATTACCAAGGACCGCCAATTTCAAACACAAATAAGGATTTAAGGATTATTTGTTTGAAATTGGCGGTCATTGGTAAAAAAAATTATTTTGTTTTTTTTTATTTGGGGGGGGGGGGGGGGGGGGGGGAGGGGGGGGGGGGGGGGGGGGTGGGGGCGTTTATTAGCCAGTAAAAAAAAAAAAATTATTAGGAGAGGGGCGTTAAGTCGAGGTTATACGGTATGTATGTGACGTTGACCTCGAGATCAGCGGGGATTTGTCACAGCATATGAAATATTAAGTATTTTCAATGAAAGAAATAGAAGTTAGTAACATATTTCTCTGATGTTAAGTTTTGTAAAGAGACTAAGTATGTGACCTTGACCTTGGGATCAGCGGGGTTGGACAGTCGTAGATTTGTCACAGCATGATAGTACAACCTTAGAGGAATGCACAAGTGAAATAATAATGAATTTTCAATGAAGGAAATAGAAGTTATAACTTATTTCTCTGATGTTAAGTTTTGTAAAGAGTATTTGACCTTGACATTGGGATCACGGGGGTTGAACGGTCCATGATTTGGCACAGCATGGTAGTAGAGCCTTACAGGAATGCAGTGTTGAAATATTAAGCATTTTAGATGAAGGAAATAGAATTATAACAATATTTCTCTGAGTTAAGTTTTGTAAAGAGACTAAGTATTTGACCTTGACCTGGTATCAGCGGGGGTTGGATGGTCGTGGATTTGGCACAGCATGGTAGTAGAGCCTTACAGGAATGCATGTGTGAAATATTAAGCATTTTAGATGAAGGAAATATAGAAGTTATAACAATATTTCTCTGATGTTAAGTTTTGTAAAGAGACTAAGTATTGAACCTGACCTTGGGATCTGCGGGGGATGGACGGTCGTGGATTTGGCACAGCATGGTAGTAGAGCCTTACAGGAATGCATGTGTGAAATATTAAGCATTTTAGATGAAGGAAATAGAAGTTATAACAATATTTCTCTGATGTTAAGTTTACGAACTAAGTATTTGACCTTGACCTTGGGATCTGCAGGGGTTGGACGGTCGTGGATTTGGTACAGCATGGTAGTAGAGCCTTACAGGAATGCATGTGTGAAATATCAAGCATTTTAGATGAAGGAAATAGAAGTTATAACAATTATTTCTCTGATGTTAATTTTGTAAAGAGACTAAGTATTTGACCTTGACATCAGCGGGGGTTGGATGGTCGTGGATTTGGCACAGCATGGTAGTAGAGCATTACAGGAATGCATGTGTGAAATATTAAGCATTTTAGAGGAAGGAAATAGAAGTTATAACAATATTTCTCTGATGTTAAGTTTTGTAAAGAGACTAAGTATTTGACCTTGACCTTGGGATCTGCGGGGGTTGGACGGTCGTGGATTTGGCACAGCATGGTAGTAAGCCTTACAGGAATGCATGTGTGAAATATTAAGCATTTTAGATGAAGGAAATAGAATCATAACAATATTTCTCTGAGTATTAAGTTTACGGACTAAGTATTTGACCTTGACCTTGGGATCTGCGGGGGTTGGACGGTCGTGGATTTGGCACAGCATGGTAGTAGAGCCTTACAGGAATGCATGTGTGAAATATTAAGCATTTTTAGATGAAGGAAATAGAAGTCATAACAATATTTCTCTGATGTTAAGTTTACGGACTAAGTATTTGACCTTGTCCTTGGGATCTGCGGGGGTTGGACGGTCGTGGATTTGGCACAGCATGGTAGTAGAGCCTTACAGGAATGCATGTATGAAATATGAAGCATTTTAGATGAAGGAAATAGAAGTTATAACAATATTTCTCTGATGTTAAGTTTACCCGGACGGACGGACTCCAGTATACCCCCCCACAACTCGTTGCGGGGGGTATGATAATGATTAATACTGACAAATAATAATACGTGTCAATTCATTCAGGTCTGGTTAAATAGCATGACGACAATATCTATATATTTACATCATAGCTGGATGACACAATGGAGATACATGTAACAATCAAAATCTATTAACTTGAATAACTTGCATGTACAACTTATATTATAGCATTTTATGTTATTGTAAAAAAAAATAATCATGCATTACGATCGATTGTTTGTGAATGCATTCACAAGCTGTGGAATCACGTGGTTTCCGAACCCGATTTACTGACGTGACGTACGTAATCTGCGACGTCATTTTCACAGTAGCTTTTTTTTTTAATTTTTGTAACAAACGGACGGATTTTGATGATATGTAGTGCACCAAATACGATGGCATAAGTGTTTTATGGGTGCTCTGAAAGTTATTTACAATAACTTATATGTTTCATAAAGAATCCAGTACCGTTTATTTAATTCTTACATTCACGTGCTCTATATTATTTACATTTAATCGATTCTTCGTCAAAACAACATAATTGTCAGATTAAAGCAGCCTATACAATAAAGGGCAACGTGTACCGCATTTGCTGCGGTACATTTCATAAAAAAATATATCATTCCATTAGAAAGATATTAAAGGAAATCTACTGTAAACACATCTAAACAAACATGACGTCACACAGTACGGAAACACGTGATCCCACACAATGATTTAGAAAGAGAATTATAAACCACAAAGTGAAAATTATAGGATCGGAGCTGTTCATTCGTACTTTCCGCCTTTGTCGACTACTAGTACTTTCTTTGTCGATATAGCCTTTGTGGTGTCATCTGTCAGCCTATGTCGACTATTTTCCATATGAATATACCCTTTGTGGTACCATCTATTAGCCTTTGTCTGCTATTTTCTATGTCGATATAGCCTTTGTAGTGCCATCTGTCAGCCTTTTTCGACTATTTTCTATGTGTGTGTAGCCTTTGTGGTACCATCTATTACCCTTTGTCGGCTATTTTCTATGTGTGTGAAGCCTTTGTGGTACCATCTATTACCCTTTGTCGACTATTTTCTATGTCGATGCAGCCTTTGTGGTACCATCTATTACCCTTTGTCGACTATTTTCTATGTCGATGCAGCCTTTGTGGTGCCATCTGTAAGCCTTTGTCGACTATTTTCTATGTAAATGTAGCGTTTGTGGTGCCATCTATTACTCTTTGTCGACTACTTTCTATGTGGATGCAGCCTTTGTGGTGCCATCTGTCAGGCTTTGTCGACTATTTTCTATGTGAATGTAGCCTTTGTGGTACCATCTATTATCCTTTGTCGACTATTTTCTATGTCGATGCAGCCTTTGTGGTACCATCTATTACCCTTTGTCGACTATTTCCTATGTCGATGCAGACTTTGTGGTGCCATCTGTCAGCATTTGTTCACTATTTTGTAGCCTTTGTGGTGCCATCTGTCAACCTTTGCTGACTATTTTCTAAGTGAGTGTAGCCTTGGTGGTACCATCTGTATGTAAGCCTTTGTTGACTATTTTCTATGTGAGTGTAGCCTTTGTGGAACCATCTATTACCCTTTGTCGACTATTTTCTATGTCGATGCAGCCTTTGTAGTACCATCTATGACCCTTTGTCGACTATTTTCTATGTCGATGTAGCCTTTGTGGTGCCATCGGTCAGCCTTTGTCGACTATTTTCTATGTAAATGCAGCCTTTGTGGTACCATCTGTCAGCCTTTGTTGACTATTTTCTATGTCGATGCAGCCTTTGTGGTGCCATCTGTCAGCCTATGTTGACTATTTTCTATGTGAGTGTAGCCTTTGTAGTACCATCTGTCAGCCTTTGTTGACTATTTTCTATGTGAGTGTAGCCTTTGTGGAACCATCTATTACCCTTTGTCGACTATTTTCTATGTCGATGCAGCCTTTGTAGTACCATCTATTACCCTTTGTCGACTATTTTCTATGTCGATGTAGCCTTTGTGGTGCCATCTGTAAGCCTTTGTCGACTATTTTCTATGTGTGTGTAGCCTTTGTGGTGCCATCTGTCAGCCTTTGTTGACTATTTTCTATGTGAGTGTAGCCTTTGTAGTACCATCTGTCAGCCTTTGTTGACTATTTTCTATGTGAGTGTAGCCTTTGTGGAACCATCTATTACCCTTTGTCGACTATTTTCTATGTCGATGCAGCCTTTGTAGTACCATCTATTACCCTTTGTCGACTATTTTCTATGTCGATGTAGCCTTTGTGATGCCATCTGTAAGCCTTTGTCGACTATTTTCTATGTTTGTGTAGCCTTTGTGGTACCATCTGTCAGCCTTTGTTGACTATTTTCTATGTGAGTGTAGCCTTTGTGGTGCCATCTATTACTCTTTGTCGACTACTTTCTATGTGGATGCAGCCTTTGTGGTGCCATCTGTCAGGCTTTGTCGACTATTTTCTATGTGAATGAAGCCTTTGTGGTACCATCTATTATCCTTTGTCGACTATTTTCTATGTCGATGCAGACTTTGTGGTACCATCTATTACCCTTTGTCGACTATTTCCTATGTCGATGCAGCCTTTGTGGTGCCATCTGTCAGCATTTGTTGACTATTTTCTATGTGTGTGTAGCCTTTGTGGTGCCATCTGTCAACCTTTGCTGACTATTTTCTAAATGAGTGTAGCCTTGGTGGTACCATCTGTCAGACTTTGTTGACTATTTTCTATGTCGATGCAACCTTTGTTGTGCCAACTATTACCCTTTGTCGACTATTTTCTATGTCGATGCAGCCTTTGTGGTGTCATCTGTAAGCCTTTATTTACTATTTTCTATGTCGATGCAGCCTTTGTGGTGCCATCTGTCAGCCTTCGTCGACTATTTTCTATGTCGATGCAGCCTTTGTGGTGCCATCTGTCAGCCTTTGTTGACTATTTTCTATGTGAGTGTAGCCTTTGTAGTACCATCTGTATGTAAGCCTTTGTTGACTATTTTCTATGTGAGTGTAGCCTTTGTGGAACCATCTATTACCCTTTGTCGACTATTTTCTATGTCGATGCAGCCTTTGTAGTACCATCTATGACCCTTTGTCGACTATTTTCTATGTCGATGTAGCCTTTGTGGTGCCATCTGTAAGCCTTTGTCGACTATTTTCTATGTGTGTGTAGCCTTTGTGGTACCATCTGTCGGCCTTTGTTGACTATTTTCTATGTGAGTGTAGCCTTTGTGGTACCATCTATTACCCTTTGTCGACTATTTTCTATGTCGATGCAGCCTTTGTGGTGCCATCGGTCAGCCTTTGTCGACTATTTTCTATGTAAATGCAGCCTTTGCGGTACCATCTGTCAGCCTTTGTTGACTATTTTCTATGTTAGTGTAGCCTTTGTGGTACCATCTATTACCCTTTGTCAACTATTTTCTATGTTTTTCATGCAGCCTTTGTGGTGCCATCTGTCAGCCTTTGTTGACTATTTTCTATGTAAATGTAGCCTTTGTGGTACCATCTGTCAGCCTTTGTCGACTATTTTCTATGTCGATGCAGCTTTTGTGGTGCCATCTGTAAGCCTTTGTCGACTATTTTCTATGTGAATGTAGCCTTTGTGTTGCCATCTGTCAGCCTTTGTCGACCATTTTTTATATGAGTGTAGCCTTTGTGGTACCATCTGTCAGCCTTTGTAGACTATTTTCTATGAATATAGCCTTGATACTGCCGTCGGCCATCTGGTTTACTCTGTGAACTGTTTGTACGTTGATTTCAGAAAGTGTAGTAACAGTTTGCCGTGTTAATTATACTTCCCGTTCATCTCCTCCTGATAGTTAAATTTCAAAAGGAACAGTTTACTGCCAATAATTGACGTAATTACGTTGATTACAAATACAGGACACGGGAAGGAAAATGTTCGTGGAATAAACTGTGCTAAATACTATGGGTTAATTGACGGGAACATGTCAGCTAGCGTAAATGTCATTTACAATTAGTTACACGTTTATTCGGCCGTGTAAATAAAATATTTGTTGCAGAGCCGTACATAGCGCTGATAAACATATCTTGATCACTGTGTGGATACCCATTTTCAAGGTAGATAACTGATGTCTCAAAATTCGGCATTCGTCCTATGTTTACGTAATGTATTGATACATAAAGCATGTTTAAATGAATGTCATTGATTGATCATTGACTTATATTAATAATAATGCAATAAGTACAATCGGTGTTTAGCTGCACCTGCTAAACGATGGTGTTAATCACTCTTTGTCCAATTCTGTGCGGCGCGATCGGCGCAGGTGCGCGTTTAGATAATTTAACAAAACACGTATATTTGTGGTAGATTATTTCATTCAAATGATTAAAATGATCATAACACATACTAATTCAGTCAATTCAATGACAATGTATGGTATAAATATCCGCTAACGGACGTACAAGCCACTTCGAACAGCCTTTGTAGCCTTTTCCAGCCTTTGGGGTGTTTAGGGTGACAGGTAAAAATGTGCGTAATAGCATTTACACTTTGTGCACTAAAATATAGAAGAAACCTGCAGGGTGTTGATGTTCATACTTCACTATATTGTTATTGAAAGACAATACTACAATATGACACAAAAATATTACAATAAACTTACCTAAAGTGTGTATTAGCAAAATTCTTAGGTCACTCTCCACGAAGTAGAAAAGTAAACAACGAATGCTTCAAACGCACATTTGGAAAGACTACTCTGTCATAACACTTATGTAATGCAGTGTAATGAAATGTAATTAGTGTTATGTACTCAGAACAATCTTACACTTACTCTAGTCACCACTGCCTCATCTAAAAATCATGTGATTTATCATTTAGGAAACAATTTTGGAAATTCCCCCAAAAAATCATGGCCAATATTTCGCAACATTTATATACAGTAACCCGAGTAGCTACCCGAGTAGGGTGTGGTAGCTAGATACGATTGATTATCGACGCCCTGCCGAATATTGCAGTAACACAAGCCTGTTATTGCCAACTGTGGTACCTTCTGTGTAATTGCCAATTAGTGCAATCAATTTCCTGATTGTTTGTTTTCACAAAGTGTCAAGGCCGTTGATAACTAATCGGAATTCCTCGGCTTTGTTCGTAGGAAAGCCAATAAAACCGGTACGACCTGCGGATGGAGGTGGGCAACCACCATTGATTTTGCCTTTATATTTAACTAACCATACACCCCAAATTTCGCCATTCTCTTCTACTTTATTTTTTTGTATATATGTTGTGGGTCATATTTTCCCATAACCTGCAGCCACTCTGCTCTGGATATTCACTAATTAAAATATAGGTTTAATTATTGTTAAGAACCGTGTGACCGTGGTGGCTCAAAAAGCCAGCGGCTGAAATTGAAACCACTTCACATGACAAACATGTTCCAACTTGCAATATAATCCCAAAATATATGCTTTATAACGTGATAAAAATGATACACTAACATGCCTGTGAAGTATATTAGTACAATTGGCCGGTTTCTGCAAGTAAATAGTGTCTCCGATATAACATGTCTAGCTAGCTTATTATTTGTAATGTACTACTACGTCGCACATGAATATCTGATGATTTAGTGTGGTTAAACATATAAGGACAACCTATGTGTAGAGATCTGGCTAAGTTGCCCACTATTCACAACTATGTCATATTACTTGATATAATATGAAGTTTATGAGCAACGTATCCAGTAGTTTTCGTATAATGACCGTTCTCAAATCCAGCTAGTGACTTAATTGTCTCAATTCGCGCCAAATCGAACGGATAGACAACTTTGAAGTGTTCAATAGATAATGCCATAACTTATCCACAGTAGGTTATGTAACGTGAAGAATTGGCATACATAAGAACATGTTAACATGTCTACAGTCACAGACCACATACACAAATCTAGCAACATATAATAACCACTAACCACTAACCAAGAACTATAATACCACCTCGTAACGGTCAGTCACAACAATGGCTTTGTTGCTCAGAAAAGGCACAAAGCTGGTTTGCGCCACTCTTATTGTATATGTTGTGACCATATATGTGAAAATAACGTGAGGTTAGCGTTTGAAGACTAGGTTGATCAGTTTGTGTAACCATGACATATTTGATGACTTGATCCAGCTTCCAGCGGAAGACGATTTTGGCAGAAAACATACAAAAAATATATCAAATAACAATTGGTGAAGTTCATTCAAAATCATCTGAATATTAATTATATACACTAAAGTGGCACTTGGCAGCAAGTATCAGCCTATACTTTGGTTGTGATGGTCCTGGTTCATCGATACCTCTGTTAACAGCAGCATATTGGTCAATTAACACAGCGTTAATAATTGTGTGTAGCAATTTCTTAACTACATCTTGGGTAGAATGTACTCCTTCCTTAAGCAGCACTGGACTCAAAACATAGCGCTTTTTTTCTACTTCTCGTGTAGTTGTTTTTTCTTGTTGCTGTGGCTCAGCACAAAATCACATTCAAACTTGGGCGACTGAAAGCCTAGATCTTTGTTAAACTGCAGAATTAGTTTGTTTGCTTTTGAAACTTGCTCATTTATTTTGTCATCTGATATTAGGTCTGCAAACTCATAAGTTTTTAGCTTGTTCCATTCTTTAGTGAAGATGGGTGGGACTTCCGGAATACCTATTTTAACTTTATCGTATACTTTCTGTGAAGTCACAAATTTTTCATAGTTTTCTCTCAGCTTATTTATCAAATCTTCGGTTCATTCATGTCGTTGGAATTTAAACATTCCTTGCTTGATCGTGATATCATATGTTCCGTACCAAAAACAACTTGTGTTTTTACTATATTTTTTTTTTCAGAAATAAAAATCGGTTTACCCTCTAAGAAATTTTCTCCCTCTTCTGAAGTTTTTCCTGGATTGGTCAACCAAAGAACTTTATGTTTGTTTAAGTTAATCGTCTCAAGTTCAGGTTTTAAATACGACTCTTTAATGTCTGGCAATACTACCAATGTGTCCACAATTGGTGTCTCTCAGAGCCGGGATTTCCCTCCAAATATTTATGTAGAGCATGTGTTTGTATACATGTGAAAATAAAAAACAAGAATATGTAGTCTAATCCTGCCCTAGCCTGTTTATTGATATACAAGAATGTAGGTTGTACTATTTGAGTGAGAGAGATGATTCTCTATAACGTTAGATATCAGTTGTCTCATATTGTTTCCTGTTCTGAGCATGGGTGATGAGTTCATATCTCCGCAGATGAATAGTGCATGTGAGGATCCAGACTTTATAATAATTTCACATATTTAATTTAGTATATCAGTGTAGTCATGGTTCTTTTAATTTCTTCTGCTTGACATGTAAGCACGGCAGATACATAACGGAGGTTCTGTGCTAATCCCCATTACTTTCTATATGTACAACATTGCGCTTGTAGATCGATCGGTTCTCATTGGACACGATCCACCACTACCTGCCTTTGTATGTTTCTGGTCGAGGCTTGAATGATATGACTAGGGTTTACTGTTCTCGGTGTCTCCAGGAGAGGTCGGCGCCACGTACGCTAGTAATTGAAATTGGAATTGCAGTGTATCTGTGTGGTGGTTCAGTTGGTTCACGTGTTGTTTGCAATACATGTCTGTTGTTGTTAACTATGGGATCCTGTCAGAATCCGTGATCTGGCGGTGTGTCAGTAATTTAAGTGGCCGGGCATTTGTACATCGGTTCAGTTGGTCCACTCGATGTGGCAGTAAATGACTGTATTTAAAAAATATGTGATTCTGTCTGAATCCTCGATGAGACGATGCGCCAGTAATTGGAGTAGCCAAGTGGGTATACATCGGTTCAGCTGGTCCACTTGTCGTTGACAGTAGATGAGTGTTGTTGTTCAATATGGGTCCCTGTCTGAGTCCTCGATCAGACGGTGCGCCAGTAACTGGAGTAGCCGAGTCGGTGTACATCAGTTCATTTGGTCCACATGTAGCTGGCAATTTATAAGTGTTGTTGTTCAATATGGGTCCCTGTCTGAATCCGTGATAAGACGGTGCGTCAGTAATTGGAGTGGCCGAATGGATGTACATCGGTTCAGCTGGTCCCATTGTTGTTCTATATGGGATCCTCGCTTTCCATCGTGTGCGAGACAAAACACAGGTTCGATTCATGCGATGGGAGAAAGTTGGCCAGGAACATCCTCTAACAGATATCCAACATGACTACGGTTCGACAATATCGCCTAGCCGCTGATCTTGGAACTTGCTCAATGTTAGCAATGTAGTCAATTTACCACTATGAATTATCTATAGCACAAGGTTGTCTGGTGGCTTTACATTCACACCTTTACATTAAAACAATTCACGGTTGTCCTCTTGACGACATTGGACAACTTTTTCAATATGCAAATTAGTTTCCGCCATTACCAGAAAACATATTTCCTGTCATCGGTCAACTATGCACTATAAATTCACAAAAATGGTATCTATTCATGGTCAAGGATTACGATATTGGTATAAATAAAGTTGTTACATGCATACGCTTTCTCTTTATGCAAATTAGTTGTCGCCATTACCGAAACACCTAGTTTTTACTAGGTTAGCTCCATTGGAGCTACCTAGTATAGCAGTCCTAGAGATGGAATGTAAACTATTTCTACATTTAAAACTACCATTATGAGTGTCGATTTTGTAATGTTTCTTAACTTAATTTACTGAATTAGCACATGTAAACTAAATAATAAAGCACATAGCCTGAATTATTTAAGTCTATATTTACATTATAGTCAATGTTTTGTCCTACTGTCCCATTAAGCAATAGTTAACTGAACTGTCACCAGAGGTATCGCACCAGTATAAACGTTAATTTATTGAATATCATCCGAATTTTGGGGGAACATATGGCGGTGTGTGTGTCTTTTTTTATTTTTTATTAAATTGTTGTTGTAAATATTGTTAACAAACAATAATTAATGATTTGTATTCAAATATATTCAAATAAAAACTAACCTGACATTACTGTTTAGGGGCGGTGTGGATTATATACAGTAAATTAATTTTATATTGCCAGGTTGAAGTAACGAACCAATGTACATGTATATGCATAAATTAAATATACCTGAAACATCAATAAGCTAACATTCTTTTTACTCCATCTTATAACACAGTAATGTGTATAGGGGGAGCAAAGCATTTTGTTTAGCTTATATTTTTCACTTATGGATGCCTTTTTGTATATTTAATGTACTTATAGACAGTGGTCCGTCACTTCAACATGTTGCCGGACACACACCACACCTGACGCATCGATGCTGTGTATTGAGGTCGTGTATTGAGGGAGCAGATTCAGCCGTTGATTTTTCGACTCATTCTCTCCCAGGCACAGAGAGTAGGATAGTAATGTTGGTTTATTGTCATCGATGCGATGGTGTGGGCGTTTGGTCAAACATATTTGTTGTTTTTCATACACGGTGAACGTTTGAATAGTAAATTGAATCTGTTGATGTAGCTGGGTGTCAGACATCACCACTGTGTGTCTTCATAAATGTTTAGTTAATATGTCTATATTATTTGAAAATATAATGGATTGATGGTGAACATCAATTTTAATTGTTAGATTATATAAGTTAGATCGGAAGATTTTCGGGTGTGCGAAGCCATGTACACTTGCATGTGTTTTCAAATTGATTCACGTAGTACAGCAACAATGGCGCATCCTTCTCAGAAATAGTTCTCAGAAATAGTTTCAAGACATATATTTTCATGGTCGAGGATTGCAATAAATGCATTTAATAAAGTAGCGGCATGTATGTGTGTTGCCTTTATGTACATGCGTTGCTATTATTCGTATATTATTATTGTGCATTATTATGGACTATACACTGCTGGTCCAGGAGTGCACACACAGTATAGTGCCTTATTCAAGACTCCGTGGCCACCGCTGTACACGTTCCATAATTACTATGGTACTGAAGTTATATTATTGGCCTCACCACCCACCCCCCCACTCTTTTCTTTTTGGGGTATAATATATGATATGATTTTGTTCATTTGCTCATCATTTTCTCAGTATTTGTGCAAAGTCCAATGCAAGCACTGTAGTATCTATCCATAACTGTATACCAATACACTAACGATTTTAAACTTTGGATTCATTAAATAATAATTAGATAATTGCTGCAATTGCTTCGGTCGGATATAGCTACAATAATTCGCCTGCGATATGTTATCTACGTGAGAGGTATGGAGCGGGGTAGCAATTTTGTTTCTAGTCTGATACCACACATTAGTCCAGCTCCTCCACCTGCTCCACATCCTCATCCACATAATCGGCATCTAGATGATGAGCATCTCCCGTTCCATCATCTTTTATAGTGAATGGATTGCAACACCCATCGCCAGCTGTACACACGCAGTAGATGGTACACGACATATTATGTATGTGGCAGCTACACCCCTCTGTACTGCATGCCTTGCCCTCTGAATTACAGCCACAGCAGACGACGTCAATCAAAGCTGCAGGTGTCGGGGGACCAGTGTCAAAGGTGGGTGACGGGATATTGTTATTGAAGTGACACCCAAACTGTGTGATGTCCACATCCGGAGGGCCCTGTTGACCAGCCGCCTTCCACAACAGCATGTGAAGATGTGCTCTGCGCACATGGTGAATCAGGTTATTGTCTGTCGGAGGCAATGCCATGATTCGCATTGGCTTCCCTTTCTTCTTGGCATACATCTGCACGGTAGCTTGCCGCGCCCATTGAGATTCCTGTTTGCTGACCATACACAGCTGTGAAGAACTGCTTTGTATAATACTTGTTTCTAGGAGAGCAGCATTAGTGGCGTTTGCTTCACCAAATACATCAAACAATCCTAGAAATTCGCCAGCCTTCAGAGCATTCAGTGCACTGATTTTCCCCATGCTGAATGGGTATGATACAATGTCACAACCGATAAGCGCATGCATGCCCAGTAGCTGCAGACACTTAGATCTCAACTGTATACATATCGCATTGATGTCGATTACTACCCCATTCTAGCGTTCCATTTGGACACTACAGCTAGGAAGTAGTTACAGCTTCCAGACCCAGTAGACCAGTAGCACAATTATATCTGTATCATCGCTGAGGATCCGGACGACAGCCTTGTCCACTTCGGAAGCTTGCAACAGATTGTGACATCTGCCTCATCGTGTGCAAAGCTGCTGTCATCCCGACAATCTATGGATATGTGATCACACATATTGAATGTGTGGATATCACGCGTATGAGTTCACGCTTGTTGTGCTATTCTTTAGAATGGCATCACGATTGGGTAAGGGACTGTTGATGGTCAGGTTATAGTCAGTAGAACCATCACCAGCACGTCGCACCCGCTCGTGATCTTTGGCTGAGCTATCGTTGTACTTGTCAAATACCAATCTTCCAGATGAAAGTAGGGTAAATCGAGAGGCGGTGCTTAATGCTCTCAACGAGGACGACGGATGCCACCCCTCCGTGTGGCCAGCCGATGTGAAAGAAACGTTGCTGTGCATCCACGATGACGATGTCCGGATCTGGAGCTCCAAGTTGCGGTATACCGAGACGATTGGCGAGTGAAGATTTGTTTCATTTCCTCAAGCAGCCATACTCGTCGATGATAGAGGATGGAACAGCACACAACTCGTACTGGAAAATGGGTTCCAGTTGCAACTGTCGTTGTTGCCCGACCAACAAAAGACGGATTCTTTGGGAGCTACCTGACAATTGACACTGCTGTAGAGGACGTCACTCTCGACTTCCAACGGATGGGAATGCCTTGCTAGCTCTGTGGCAATCTGCTGCCTATCGTCACAGTCTAGCTTTCTTCTCTTATCACCTTTCTCCTTATGCTTGCTTGGTGATGATGAGCAGTGCACTTCATTGGAGTACAACTGTTCCATAGCATCAGAGAGATACGCTCAGATCGCGGTAATGAATCAATCCATTCAGTGACCAACTCAGGTGAGAGCGTCAGGCCCTTCAGACCACCATTTCCCGTCCAGATAGCAGTTTGTTCTCCAAACTTGTCACTGGATATTGAATTCCAACAACCTGTCACGTGGCGGCATACATGCGCTCCAGCGATGAGATATCGATGCGCATCTGCTGGCAACAAGTCGCCTGCACTGAAGAAGTACGACAGCATCGTTCCAAACAAAGATGCTGGAAGAGTAAGTCTCCCTTCTTCTCTGCGCGAAGTAACTGATGAACCAATAGCGTTGGTGTCGCAAGATTATCCACCCAGTGCCTACCTGTTGGATGACGTCGTACTCCTTCCACATACTCTGAGATGTCATTGGATGTTTTCTCACAGTTTTGAATAGAGTGTTGTAGCAGGGAAGCCGTCACCATGCGGAAGCCCTCATGGCACGTACCCATGCCTTCCCATTCATAATCCGCACCAGACCACCGAATGCTGCACTAACTAGAATATCCAAACCAGACCCCTTCATCAGTGTCCCAAAATGCAACCAAAAAAATACATACTAATGTGCGCATTGTCCCTGGACGAAGAATCACATCGTCAAACCTAGTTGGCTCCCACCATTTGATCATTACAACTGCACATCAATGGAAAGAGTTGCATACGTCATGCCTAGGTCCCATATGGTCTTCTTCATGTATAGCAGTGATGTGATGACGGTATCAGAGTGAGCTGGTGGTGCATCTATAAGCGGGCCAAACAGGTACAGAGTCGCTTGCTTTGTTGCGGGTGGCACTTGGTCCCTGGCCAATTGGTTGTTGAAGCAGTATCACTCCAGGCTATGGTCTGACGAAAGTGAATATTCAGCCACTGGGTGTCCTTGAGCTCTGCAGCAACAAGGCTCTCTGCCCTGGCACATGCATTCGTGTACGTGATTCCTGAATACATATAAATTTCAGGAGGGTTAACCTTCTTTGGGCCAGTATACTGCTGAAGTGCTACAGACTGGCTGTTATTGGTCCTAAGAGATTGTGCAACAGTCTTCCACAGTCGTGGGAACACAAGATTCATAACTCCAGGTCGATCGCTAGCACTACCCAGTTATACGATGCCAGCGGGATGCTGTTGGAATTCATGGGCCATGACATGTGTCTTTCTACGCCCATTGGGAGTTTAAACCAGAAGATCAAACTTGTCAAACCACCCAAAGATTGGCCTTAGAATTTTGCAGCTGATTTTCGAAACATTATCACCTCATCATATGATACTAGGAATCCGTGATCGTGTAGAAGTTAGATCATCTCGGAACTGCCATGTCTGTGATGAAGCTTCACTGCCAACTCCAGCGTTGTCCGGTTCTTAGTGCCGGTGATGTGACATTGTACAGCTTGGGCTAGGCTAAGAGATTCTATGACAACTTGCCACAGGAAACTAATTCTGAGACTATGTTGAGCAGTGTTGCACTGGTCTGTTTCAGGGTGTTATGTGTGTGAATTCGCTCATATCATAATTCACATTGCTGTACTGTACGGCTCCAGACTCACTCCTGATCTGTCGAACAACAGAGTCTATACTCTCCTCATCTACTGAATCTACCGTGACTAACCTCAACGATTGACCAAAAAGATTCCGGAATCCTACAATTGACGCATATCCATCCATACGAACAACTACAATATCGCTACCAACATAGGACATGAGTTTTATCAGCATCTGCTTGCGAGATAACTACCACCAAAACTACAGTATATATTGTGCAATTCAAGAGTAGTCCATATGCGAAGTTGTTGATTAGCATACATGTCATCAATTACCATCTTCAGGTCACAGGAGATTCCATATTGAACCATAATAGGTAAAGAAGGCTGTTAAAAATCATACGTCAAGAGCTCATTGCAAATGCATGAATGAGCAAGTCAATATTAATCTATAACAATGGACCTGTGTTGTAGTATTCTAATTTTAGAACATAAAGCAGTGGTATACATACGTGCACCTATATCAACATGTGACCAATATATACACGTCGTATATGATGCATAAAGCGTAGTGGTTACAGTTTGTTTTTATATGTTATCTCCCTTGAGATAGCATATTATGTCACGCAAATTTCTATGGGTGCAGCCATATTGTCGTGCTGTGCCTAAACGGCGAGTACGACCAAGAAAATAGTGCCCTGCCAACTTATCCTATGGCGTTTTGGTCTGTCTTGCTTTGTGTCTAAAACTCTACATATACTATTCTCTATAGTTTTCACAGTTTTGGGCTGAGTTTATCAGTTAACTTTTGGAAAATACTAATCAAGACATTTCGTGCGTATGTATACAGTAGCTATATTTTGATATTGCCTGATGATATGCCGGACACCACGCACAACATCTGACATACCGATGCTGTGTATTGATGAATCTACTAAACAGAGCTGCCGGAAACCACGCAACATACCTGACATACCGATGCTATCACGGTGTATTGAGGGATTATTATTTCCTGCGCTGTTGATTAGATCCGGCCGCTGCTACTTTTTTCGGTTCATTATCTCCCAGGCAAAAAGAGTATGATAGTAATGTTGGTTTATTGTCGTCGGTGCGATGGTGTGGGTGTTTGGTCAATAATATTAATTTTGTTGTTTTCATACACGGTGAAACAATCGTTTGAATAGTCTGTTGATGTTGCTGGGTGCCAGACATCACCATTGTGGGTGTCTTCATAACTATTTAGTTAATATGTCTTTATTATTTGAACATATAATTGATTGATGCCTAAACGGCGAGTACGACCAAGAAAATAGTGCCCTCTGGCAACTTATCCTATGGCGTTTTGGTCTGTCTTGCTTGGTATCTAAAACTCTACATAATTATACTATTCTCTATAGTTTTCACAGTGTTTGGCTCAGTTTATCAGTTAAGTTCTGGAAAATACGGATCAAGACATTTCGTGCGTATGAATACAGCAGCTATTATCTTTAGTTTTCACAATTAGGTAGCAGTGACCAGTTAGCCGCCAATTTCGTACATTTTTTTCTGGCAGCTACAAACAGTAATTTATTCTAGAGAAAACGTGTGAATGGGAATGGGTTTGCACCAGCACAGTACATTTGCCTCTGGATGATGATTGAGAAAATATACAACGTTCAGTCTCTAGTTCCGCAAGTGATCAGTTTTTGTGGAGATAATATATTTCAGTACTTTCAGTACTTTGATTTTAATTAATCAACGTTGAGGGCTGTGGGTTTGAAACCAGCACTGTGCTATCTTCTTTTTTTGTTATTGAATTGTGTCCCTCACTTCATACTCCCAGATAGATATATGTCGTCGTTAATACGTTTATTTTAACATTCTTTAATGAAACTTACAGAAACTTACAGAAACTTTTTTTTGTATTGGTTCAAAAACTGATAAAGACGTACATGCATATTACATAATGTCATCTGAATCGTTATTGTTACATCCATATGTCTGTCTGGACAAATGTTTAAGCGCAACCAATGTTTTCCCCGCTCTAGGGTGGCGGACATACAATGTGTGGGTTGTATTTGCAGTCAAACGTTTCCAGGGGCCGGGAATTAGGAGGCCAACAACTCCGATGATGTGTATATTTGACGCCCTCACGAGTTCCCCCGTACTGTCGTTTCCTATGAAATACCTACCGGCGACAATTTTAGAATGTGTCTACATCCCGATTTTGTTTCACGTTGTTTGATAGTGAAATAATTATTCAGTAAATGAATTGTGAACACCGTAAGCCCTGATCTGACTGGGTGATGTGCATCCTGATCTTTTACGTTTACAAATATAGCATTTATTGTGGTTTTCAATCGCCTGTTTCACCAGTCAACCAGTTGGTCATTTAAATTATCTCCCAAGCTATCGGGAGCATGCATTTTCAAGTTCTAAATTGCTCTAGATAAGGCGTTGATTCGGCCAGCTAAAATGGCTGCAAACGGCTACATCCCGAGACAGCTAAAACAGACATAGTCCGCTGACCCCGTGACGTCACGTGCCCTTGCCAATTTATCGGAAACCAACGGTAGTTGTAGAGCTATGATAGAAAATATGTTTTCCGCTAATGGCGGCAACTAATTTGCATATTAAAAAAGCTGCCCAATGTCGTCAAGAGGACAACCAAGCTAATTTGCTCCAAGGCACTTGTGGGAATGTAAATCCACCAAAAATAACATTGCACTATAGACAATTCATAGATCCGACATATAATTCATCAGAACGGCACGTATAACATCGGGCGCCACGAGATTCGTCTCTATCGACTCTTTATATACCGAAATATGTTGGGAAACATTAGAACACAGACGACATTCGCACAAGCTGAATATATTTTACAAAATGAAAAACGGTATCTCCCCAACTTATCTTATAGACATTGTTCCGCCGGAAATAGACACATCCCGCTACAACTTCCGTATCTCTGATAACGTTCAACTCGTACGATCGCGAACCACGCTTTATTTTAATTCCTTTTTACCATCGACAGTTCGCGAGTGGAACTCTCTTCCTAACGATACAAGAAACGCACAATCACTTAATTGTTTCAAAACCAAAATAAAAATCAATACCGGCAAAGTCCCAACCCAAGCTATTAATACAATGGTTCTCGGTATCTCCAAGTGCTACACACACGTCTAAGGACAAAATGCAGTGCTCTAAACCACGATTTATATCGTAAAAACATTATCGATTCCCCGAACTGTACTTGCGGACAGGTCGAGGATGCAAACCACTATTTTTTCACATGTACCCGTTACACAATAAACCGCGAACAACTAATGAACGATGTTCAAATTCTCTGACAACCGACACTACATATATTACTCTACGGCAACACCGAACTTGATCCTACCGACAATGAATCTATATTTACATGTGTTAGAACATATATACAAAGCACCGGCCGCTTTTCGTGATCATGTACCGACGTCTGCTAACGTACACCCACTGTCGTGTTTGGAGTAGAGTGGGCTGTGTATTGGTCGATGTGAGCGTGGCAACCGTGGCTTTCGTTGGGGCTTCAAAATATGTTTTTCTATCAAAACTGGTCAAGATGTTTTCTGCATTGTGTATACAACTGTACACACTATTATCTTGTTTCATTATTTCATCTATTTCATTTCATAAATAGTTTATTACATGAATATTTACATATTGACAAACAACGTACACTTACCGGAATCACCGGGTGCTGAAACCAGTTATGTCCACCAATTATAAACCTTTATTAAACCGTGACTGAACGATCTGGTCTCATCATCCGGTGATGAAAAGTCACATGTAGGGAGAGGATTTAAATAAGCTTGCTTTCAATCCAATCCCATTTGTATATATCATTGTAAATTCCATTGTCGCCTTGTACCATTGTAAATAATATGCAAATAAAATATGTTTAAACTAGAACGGCAAATCGACTAATGCATGTATGGAGACTAGATGCTACAGGCAAATTCGGGGCATACTGTTGCATTCCGATAAAGTGGCAAGGGCAAAGGTCACAGGAGATTCCATATTGAACCATAATAGGTAAAGTAGGTGTGCTAGAAATGCAAAACTGATATTAGCATGACGATGTAGCATGCATGTCACCAATGTTGGCCCGAAATGTATTCAAGTAACGTTCAGGCATATTTTGAATAGAGTTGTCACTTTTGCTGTTAGGTATTTGCTGAAAAAGAAAATAGTGAGCACAGGCACTCGAATCGTATATGTATCACACCAACATACGCCAAGTGCTCATTGGAAATGCATTCATGAGCAAGTCTATATTAATCGATAACGATGCACTTGTGTTTCATTATCTAATTTTAGAACATACAAGCAGTAGTATACATACGTACACCTATATCAACCTGTAACAGCTATTTTTTTGTTTAAGAAATCAACGTTGAGGGTTGTGGGTTCGAAACCATCACTGTGCTATCTTTTGTTATTGAATTCTGTCCCTCACTTTATACTCCCAGATATATATCTGCCGTTGTTTATACGTTTCTTTTATTAACATTATTTAATGTAACTTACAGAAACATATTTTTGTATTGGTTCAAAAACTTATAAAGACGTATATTGCATAATGTTATTTGAATCGTCTTAGTTACCTCCATGTCTGTCTGGAAAAAATGTATAAGCGCACAACCAATGTTTTCCCCGCTCTGGGGCGGCGGACATATAATGTGTGGGGTGTATTTACAGTCAAACATTTCCAAGGGCCGGGAATTACGAGGCCCAGAACCCCGAGGATGTGTATATTTGACGTCCCCCACCCCCGTACTGTCGTTTCTATGAAATACCTACGGGGGATAATTTTAGAATGTGTATACATCGTTTGTTTCACGTTGTTTGATAGTGAAATATTTATTCAGTAAATGAATTGTGAACACCGTATGCCCTGATCTGACTGTCATAGTGATGTCCTGATCTGTGACGCTGTAAACCCAATGCACACGTCACAAGTACCATTTTGTAAAATTCGTAAATGTGAGAAAACGTTGAATCTGTTACATGTATATGAATATAAAAATAATAAGTTGTCCGAGGCTGGAGGGTCGAATGTATTTACCGAGCGCTCTACCATCTGAGCTGTGCGGACAATAATGCTAATGCTTGCGGACGACTGGGCAATTAAAATGAATCAACTATCGAAACGTTTTACATTTATAAATATGGCATTTATTGTGGTTTTCAATCGCCTGTTTCACCAGTCAACCAGTTGGTAATTTAAATGATCTCCTAAGCTATCGGGAGCATGCATTTTTAAGCCCTAAATTGCTCTAGATAATGCGTCGATTCGGCCGCTAAAATGGCGGCAAACGGCTACATCCCTAGAAAGCTATACTAGCCATAGTCCGCTGACCCCGTGACGTCACGTGCCCTTGCCAATGTATCGGAAACCAACAGTAGTCACACAATGATAGCCATTGTTTTGTTGGTAATATCTCTTATTCATTTGGATGCAAGTAAAATGTTACGTCCGAGATATACAAGTGTCCCATTGGCCTGGCTGGCCACACATGCTGTATGTGGGTACGCCAGGACAGATTATCGGTGAATGTCAAACTACGCTCTCCAATACAGATCATGTTGAGTGGTGCTTAACGGCCTATCAGCAGCCAAGGTCATTTAATGCCGGTCCAACGGGTTAGATCCCGTATGTAACCTGCTGCATTATGGGATCCATGACCCGGGGGTCGAATCTAAAATCAAAATAAACTTTACCATCTACTCATCATATAAAAGATACATACCAAGTGCAGGCCTGTAGCTAGTACGGTTTAAAAGTTTTACGAGTTACAAGCCAAAATTGGAACATTCCAAGTCGAAAATGGGGAGATAATTCATGACCCGGGGTCGAATAAAAAACCATTATAAACTGTGCGCATCTACTCATCGTAAAGAAGCTAAATATCAAGTTTCAGGTATGTAGCTAGTACGATTTAAGTTTTAAGAGTTACAAGCCAAACTTGGAAAATTCTTGTCGAAAAGGGGGAGATAATCCATGACGCGGGGTTCGAATAAAAAATCTAAATAAACTTTGCGCATCTACCCATCATATGGAAGTAAGGAAGCTACATACCAAGTCCCAGGTCTGTAGCTAGTACGGTTTAACAAAAATTACGAGTTACAATGTACAAGCCAAAATCGGAAATGTCCAAGTCGAAAAGGGGGAGATAATTCATGACCCGGGTCGAATCTAAAATTGAAATAAACTTGTTCAGGTCTGTAGCTAGTACGGTTTAAACGTTTTACTAGTTACAATGTTGGTGACGGACGGACGAAAGGACGGACAAATACCCCATCAATATATTAAGCCCTGAAATTAGAATTATACCTGGTGCCAGGTCCATACCACACCAGTCACGTGGCCCCTTCCCCTAAACGTAATAGGATTACCGTAATGAATATTAATAATTCTCACACAAGGGGTATAACCATATTCAACTGTCGCATACAAGAATGCCACCGACATACGGGAGCCACACCAGATACCGGCAAGGATGAACCCACATCGTTCAAGGTCAGTCGGGAACCTGGACGGTGACTGGAAACTGACTTACTGAGGGTATGGCATTAATGATTTGGATGCGTTAAAATTCATAAGTCAGGTCTTCTCCCGCATTGCAATGTCGTCCTGGAGAGCTTAACAATTCGAGTTGGCATGTATGTTTTTATGAAAGACAGTCGTAAGTAAAGTGGCGAACAGATTGATTGATTATTGTAGTTTATCAACAGCTAAGATCATTTTAAAAGGCCGGGACAACTGGTTTAGTCGGGTGATTTATGTAAAGTCGTGCGATATGTTTGCCGAAAGTATTTTTTTTGTCTAAAAGTATTGTTTAGGGACTTAGTAAGCAGAACAAACGTGGTGGCAATTTATTTTTCATTTTTGATAAAATACCCCACCCATTTTTTTGCTATTATACACGGGTTCACATTTGCATCAGCGATATATATATACGTGATACAAATAATAGTTGTACCCAGACAATTTATATTATGACACACAATAGACAAGGTAATATCATAAATGTGTATTTACATTTTTTAAACGTTGTATACATCCGTTAATACATAATCCGTATACATCCCACCCACCCATTTACCTGTATGAATATTTGCGTTAGTTGACATTTTAATAGATGTGAGTAAGTCTCCGACAATTCACATTCATTTTCTTTGTCCTAAATTGATGTATTGTATGCCAGATAGACACACTAATGGACGACCCGGCCTTTCCATTCGTATGCGATGTTCTATTCACCCCCCCCCCCTCCTCTCCCATCACTATACATCTGCACTATTTAATTTGTGAAATAGCGTCAATATATAACGAATAGTGCAAGTTGATTGGCGGTGTATCTATACCTATTATATTTGAATGTTGCATATGTAATACTATAATATACTGACATTAGTATGCCAACATATGAAAGAGTAAAACAACGAGGAGGAAAATAAATAACTTATGTATATATTAACACGATGCCAAAACAATATATGAACCACAAGGGCAACATTCTCAGCGTGTACGGCGGTAATCGCAGATTCTTCAAAGAGACAGAGGTACACGCAACGATCAGCTGTGTACGGTTCCCCTAATTCCTAATTGAAAAAAAAACCCACACAACAGACACGAACCGACAACTTAAATAATTACATATGAGAATGCAACGAATGCGCCATATAATACAAACGTCAACAACGTCCTAACAAACAAACGCCTCATCCAAGTACTGGATAAAATGTGATATATTAACTCTGTGTATGCATTTGCATAATTATACATTGTCACTAAAACTTACAGGTCCGCGTCATCACGTATGCTGTAACCCTCAATATTGCCACAATCGACACACTTGCAGAATGCGGTACATATGATAGCATGTTTCGCGTACATGGACAGTTTGGTTTCTCTCTGCAAGAACCTTTGCAGCCTGTATATGTGGTTTGAGAGTTCCAAGAGTAGGCGAGAGCTTTTCATTTTCAAGGATTTTGGTTCTGAATAATTCCCATCGTAAGTCATGTACACTCTTGCATATGCTATTGGGCGAATAAACCATGCATACGAATCTCTCTAGACTTGTTATACCAATATCGTCAGGTGCAAATCCATTTCCAAGTCCCTGTAAAGCACCAACTATGTCATCTTCAGGTTTGAGGGAAAGGTATTTGACAATCCAAGTTTTCTTCGATATATTAAAGAACTTGCCGCCCCAGTCTGCGCCTGTAAAATTGTGCAGACCAACCAAGCATGTTGTCTTTTCCGGCCCTAGTTCAGAGTACCTTTCTTTTACATCGATAGTTCGGAAGGATTTTCCTATTCCAGTTAAAAGTTTCAGCTAACCAGGGATATTTTCAGTTGCTACCATATCCATCAACAGAAGGAACACATCCGTGTCAGGGGACCATACATAAATGTCCCGAACTGAATGACTCTGTAAAGAGGCATCGAGTATGGTGTACGAACGGGGTCAAAACTAAATGTACAGGTGCAGCTATAAACATATACAGGTGCACCTGTAAATATACAGGTGCACCTGTAAATATACAGGTGCACCTGTAAAAATACAGCTGCACCTGTAAAAAATACAGCTGCACCTGTAAATATACAGCTGCACCTGTAAAAATACAGCTGCACCTGTAAAAAATACAGCTGCACCTGTAGTTTTATAGCTGCACCTGTAAATGTATAGGTGCACCTGTAAAAAGTACAACTGCACCTGTAGTTTTATAGCTGCACCTGTAAATGTGTAGCTGCACCTGTAAAATGTACAGCTGCAGTTGTAAATGTATAGGTGCACCTGTAAAAAATACAGCTGCACCTGTATTTTTATAGCTGCACCTGTAAATGTATAGCTGCACCTGTAAAATGTACAGCTGCAGCTGTAAATGTATAGCTGCACCTGTAAAAAGTACAGCTGCACCTGTATTTGTATAGCTGCACCTGTAAATGTATAGCTGCACCTGTAAAAAATACAGCTGCACCTATACATTTACAGCTGCAGCTGTACTTTTACAGCTGCACCTGTATTATTTACAGGTGCACCTGTAAATTTTTGTAGACCAATCAAAAACGTCGAGCATATCACATTTACTTCGTGATCAATGTTATCATGGTTATGTAAACGCATGTTTCGTACATATGGATTCGTACCCAGTCCAGTTCGTATCCAGTAAATTCGTGTGACATTGCATATGCTACATGTAGTCTAGCTGTCAGTCACTAACTACATGTATATAATAATACATGTTGCGCACCTCGACATTTGGCAATGAGGGTACGGTTGTATGTATGTATTGTATGTTACGCTATTGAATCGCATAAAGTGTGGTTTATTATCTTGATCGTGCATACATGTATAACCCGTTAAGAACCATACAGTGACATAATTGGAAGCGAGAAACAGGCACCAAATGTTAATCAATCAAAATAAGCAAGGACTTCCCGACTTAAAAAATTGTTTAGATGCCAGAGAAATTTTATCCGCCGCAGATGCGATTTATCCTGAAACATCTATGCCACACGAAAAAAGTCATCCAACAAATTCCGAGTATTGTAGATTTTATTTCGTCTGAACTTATTCTCAAACAGAGCAAGTTCAGCCCGTTTATTACCCAAGCCAATTCAAAACATGACATCCATTCATTTTGCTAAATATAGAAACTATTAAATAATCAATACAGGACCTAACGCCTGGCATAGGTACGTACGTTGTTTGTTTAAGTTTACCGTTATATACTTGCTCGTTCAATTGTAAAACGCACCAAGGCCGTGGCTGGCAAATCGGTATGTGTTAATACTTTGATTACTTAAAATATTGTTTGAATGAAGAGTTTTTTTTTTAAAATTATCAGTTGTTAATGATGGCTTTATTGAAAAAGATGTATCCTACATATGACAGGTTGGTTTTGATGACAAATGCAGGTTTGTTTGTTAGTTCTTTTATACTCGTTCTGTCACCCTCCGTGCAACGCCATTTTCTACGCAGGATTCTGTGGGGCAATGGACAAATCAGGAATGCGTTGCGGTGGCTGTGAACTTGGTCATCATTGTGTTTGTGTCCGGTACACTACTAAAAAACTGGTGGTGTAACAAACATTATCTGATGCTACAAATGAGTCAATGCTGAGAAAACGTCAAATTTTGCTATTGACGTTACGTAAATTTGAGTTGTGTACAATTCCTGTGTTCGTCTTTCTTCCCATACCATTGTAATTGAACAATCATACGAAAGTCCCATGTTTGTTGCAACAAAAACGCAATATATTAATTAAATAAAACGAAGTTCAGCCCCTTTGAACGTTTCAACAGTCATGGTAAACCGTCAACTAGTTACAGAACCATATTGCCTTGGCAATTTATGTTAGGCCGCCACGTCATGGCAAACAGAAAGCCACTTTGAAAATTGCATTGTGCAATCTTTTTCAAAATACATGCAATTTTACCAATTTTGTGAATTTTGGGTGCCAATACAAGATGCCAACATTAGAAAAGTGTGGTAAAACATGATACAGTTGTGCTATGGACTGGTTGAATCAAGTATATAACCAAACAACGACGCAACAGTCCAATCGATCCTTGCAAAATCGCTGAACACAACTACCCAAGACCCAAATACGTCGCGAACAGGATTTTATTTCTGTTCGTTCACCTGTAGTTACGGACTGAGCTAAAAATAAGAACAGTAAAATGACACAAAACGCCCAACCTAGCACTGGCTTTAAGCTCTACTTCCCAACGTACAAAGGGACAACATAAACCCACTGGACCAGATTTTTTTGCTTCATATTCTCCTCATAATTGGCAAAAAAGGCCATTTCCTATACTTTAGGTAACTCTCCATGGCCAATCTTCTCGAGTATTGTAATCTAGCAGCTTTTTAATATCTTGGAGTAAGACTTCCCGCACCGAATCTCCAGCTGGAACTAAACACATCGACAAGGGTAAGTACTACTGTCCAACAAGACCCTTCGGTTTATCAACAATGCGGAATATAAAACATCCAACCACCTAGGCGTCCGCAGATGGCCTAACCAACTCACTAGTATCGATCCCCCAAGCCTCGAATAACAATACGCCTCAGCCGTATGGTGCCCACCAATACAGCCAACAACCATCTACAACCTGGATATGGTCCAAGGAGGCGGGGCAGAAAGGTGGGTTATTCAAAATCAATATTACCCACCGAGAATAGTTGTCACGCAAATGCCGTAGCCAACTCGAAGTGGGCCCCCCGCACCCTGCATCAAGAGACGTCCAGGACTCTAGGCTGACCAATGATGATCAGGATTTACCACCACTTTCCACTTGGTAGAACATTCAGATGCCGCCATAGCAATTAGTAAGCCCCCCCACGAGACTGACAATCGCCATGCCCATCCACTCGTCCATTGTACAAATCATACCTTGTTCTTCATTTTATCAACATTATTTTTAATCCCGGACCCTCTATTGTTCTATGGAATGGAGGCCCTTCCCGCAGGGCAACAGCCGCGTCTGACAGATCTTGATCAATGTAAGCGGCTGTTGTCGCTAATTAAACCATATGGTCCCTCCCGGGCTCGGACTGTGTCTGAGAAATATTTTAACTGTTCCTGCATGAGCTTGTGAATATTTTTAATTGTGTGTTATATCGGTCCCTGTTCATTGGTGTTGTGCCCGCCATCAATTCTAGTTTTTACTTGTAAAATAAAAGAAACAAATATTTAAAAAATCTTGTGTATATCATTTTTATATCAGTTTTAAAAAAAATGGTTTACATTTGTTTTTTAAACACATAATATCCATGGTTTTTAGATGACAATGATAACACTGGGACCGTTTTGTAAGTGTATTATTGAATTGGAAAACGCTGTTTTTAATCTTTTATAGCACCTAAATCTACAATGTTTTTGTTTTCCTTTGTAAATCACTAACATTTTAACCCTATGCTGAGTGGTGCGTCCTTTACTCTGCCAACTCATAACTTTTTAACTGATCTTATCTTTTCATCTTACTTTAACTAAACCAAACCAGGTCGGGTGTCTCCCTGCACAATTTATTAACCCAAAAGGGGGTGAATGCTGTATATATTATCTTAGATAAATATAATTATTTATGCAACGTCTGAATTGTGTTTTGGATCTCCGGGGGGTACACACATATTGCTAAGGTTCGTCTTGTCCACACATCATTCTGTGCAAATAGACAAAAATTGTCTGCCACAGGTGCAATTTACCGACAATATCCATTCTCCTGGGCACTATGTTCCAGTCTTTTTTCCGTTACTAGGCAGTGCATAATTTCCATATTAAATTATCCCCCGCATCCCTCGTGCCCGCGAAAATTTCAGGCCAGCGCGGGGATGTCATAGAACTACACCAACAACAACCAACCAACTTGCACATGGAAATTAGCGGCGTAATAATTTCAAATAAACGATGAAAAATCATCATACTACCCTAGTAAAGTTTTTAAAATGTGACTATGCTATGCATATTCAGTAAAGTGTGATGGAAGAAAATAGCTATTGGAATGACAGGGTGCCATGTCAAAAGTCAAAGAAATATATTATGAAAATAGGGACCGAACATCAGTCTAACCCAAACCCGACAGTACCGAAACACGACTCTTTTTGTGACTTGGTATCCCTCCGTGGTCCTCAATACAGCAACCGTTCAAGTATCCTATTTGTTTTCCTATTTTTTATTTTTTTCAGCAATTCCTATTGTTTCCATATTTTCTGACCAAATGATTCCTAATTTTTGAGAAAAAAAAACCCGCAACATTTTTGGCCAAGTTTAATTGCTGTAACATGAGTGAAAACAATTGACTAGATAAATACTAGTAACCATACGATCCTCCTCTAACTTCGATAAGCCGCACAAGATTCGAGACCAATTTTTCATTTTGTCTCGTTCTATCGCGCGAATTTGTACCTGGGTTATACGTCCAACTTCCACTTCCATTACACTTGTGCGTTCAACCGAAGCCAGATGAAATGGTGTCACAAAATGCCTCAAAGTTAGAAAAATGGGCGATTTAAAAACAGGACTAACTACATTGAAACCAAACAACCGAACACACCTAAAATGTTGTTGTTTTCCACTAAGTCCCACCCATTAACCCCCCTCCATTAAAATCCGGATTTGTTCAGATAGGAAAACTTCACACATAAAATGAGATTTGCTTGAACCCCGTAAAGTTTGTTTGACATGTTTTATCAATGGAGGTCCACGTAATATTTCTGTAGGTAAAAAGGAAAGGCACTAATAAATGTAGGAAATATGGATTTTCAGTTTCAGTCCACCAGCCTTAACCTAATTTTTTTTTTTAAATTGTCAGTTTTGAAGTTCGTCCCACATCAGTCCAATACCTCCCAATTTTATCCAGCAATAAATATGCAATCTGGTTCTCTGTTTTTTTGTTTATTCCCATTGTGGAACCGAGTAACCACATGCAGAAGGGATTGGAAAATTGTCTTACTCCAAAAATCGAACATTACCACTTTAAAAAGTGGATTAAAACCAACCAAGGCTGGAAACTTCATATTGTTTTAATTTTTTAATTTGTTTAATCTAGCAAAATTAATATTTTCCAAGTTTGGCAATCGTTTTGTTCCTAATCATTTAAGTTCGAAATAATTATTATCGTGACCCCTGAACGCAATGGTACATTTATGTCAGACACCAATTTGGTGGTGTTTTTCCGAACCGGGCACCTGCACCGGAAGAAGCATATGAACGTCATAAGGGTTCAGAGGTGTCCGCTACCTTTCACGGTAACGCTGGAGGCGGCCCCATTTCTTGTAAGATCCGAGCGTGTTTTTGGAAAGTAAACCATTGCATTTCTCCGTGCTTTTTGAAGCCAAGTAAAACGCAATATATAATACAGATACCATTTGCATTATATTTGCTTGTAACTAATAAATAAAAAGGGTTTATACTCTTATTAATTTAGTTACGCATGTTGTTTTAATATTCGTTTAGAGTCTCGAATTCTGAGCAGTCCAGGGATTACAATTTGTAAACATAACTAACACAACCTAATTTTTTGTTTATTTTTGTCCTTTGAAAGTAATATGGTGGTGACCACCATTTGAACCCGTTTTTTCCCCTCACCATCGAGATAGGTTGCAAATGAGTTATTTAATGACATAACTTTTCGAGGATAAATAAAAAATAACTTGTATTTTGTAATATAAAAAATGTTGTATTTTTTTCTAAAAATGAACTGTCTTTTTAGCTCCACCTGAGCGAAGCTCAATGTGAGCTATTGTTACCTCGGCAATGTGGTCCCGTCGGTCCGGTGAACATTTTGCAAAACGTCTTCTCCTCGGTAAATCCATTGGGCCTATAGTCACCAAACATTGATGGTCATGGTCCTTAGGTTAGTGGGATTACAAAAATTGTTAAAATAAAATGAAGTCATTACGTAACTCCAAGATGTCCGCCGTCCTAAAAATTAGCAAAAAACATTCTTAAAAAAATCTCTTCTCATGAAACCCGTATGCCGGATTTCGACGAAACTTGGGTAGGAAATGATCGATGTTTAAAAAAAAACAATGCCTCTTTCCAAAATTGGTTAAAATTTTGGTGAACCCGGGGTAAAAAATGTGCGTGGCCCGTCTTTTTTTGACCGAATATGGTCGTGTTTATATTGTGAAATCGAAGGTCTTCAATGAGGCGATCGCTCTGGTGTAAAATTATGTTGTCGGAATCGGATGATTATGTTCATCCATGATGGCCGCCAAATAGGTCCATTTTTCATTCAAAATTTTTGAACGTCTTTTGCCATCAGGAAACCACATGGCCGATGCTGGGCCAAACTTGATAGTAAAGTTTAAGATCCTTTGGGTGAACGCAAGTTTTCAAGATTAGGTAAAATGAAGTTTGAGTTTTTGCTTAATCCAAAAGCTGACCGCCATCTAAAAATAGCAGCATTTTTTTTTACAAACACATGAACTCAAAATGTCAACATTCTCCTCTGGTGTTCATGGAGTCCAGGGTGAGCGAATTAGGGCCAATCATGGCCAACTTGTTTTATATTTTTTTAAGAAATCTGTAAGATTTATTTATAAGATCCGGTAGATACGTTTTTTTGTGGTTGAAAAATCCGCCAAAAACGGAAAAAATCTGCTAGATTTGGTCGCCCTATCTACAAGGGGAAAGGTTGGAAAATTGCATGTCATTTCAATTTAAAGCTCTTTCT